>CM076092.1:2400000-3084512 GCA_038088585.1 Chrysina gloriosa | reverse complement strand
TGCTGATCTTCTTCATCGCTATCGTCTATATCCAAATCTTCATCTTCCGACTCTGTGGGGTCGATTTTTTCATGGATCGGATTAAAGCGATGAATTAATTGAGCTATGAAACGCAATTTGCGCATAACACGATCTAGCTTTTTCTGCAGCAGATTCGGTACGGCCTCGTTGGAGGTATCTGAACCAAGGAAAGCGTCATCTTCAGTATCGCCGAGAACATCATCCGATTTTGCGAAATCTTTTATCTTTTGCGATTGTCGTTTTGTAAAATCGGATATGTTGGTGGGATCTTGTGGTGAAGAGGCCGACGATAAAAGGGAAGCAGAGAGCGTGCGAATCCGGTTCTTCAACAACGGTTTCGCTTCGCCTTCAATAAGCAACTAAAACCAAAAAAGAACACGATTTCTTTTATGTGTGGAAATTTTCAATTTGGCAATGTTTAAAATGAATGACGTACTATCGGTGAACAAAAAGGGACAAATAAATGATTCGATTATGCTGATTGCTTGAGTACAAGAACCACTGTTAATAAAAAGAAAAATAAATGAGTCTTTTTGTCTCCAACTTCCAGCAACCCCCTGGTCCCATCAAGCACATGAGGCTAATCACGGCACTCTATCAAGGCCATCACTGATTTAAACGAATAGGTAGTAGATATATAGTATCATAATAAAAGTGAACTTACAATGGTTGTGAACAATAGAAATAAATAAAATCTGCACTCCATTTCGTTTTCAATTCGCTGGTCGACTCGATTAAATTTTTCCCGATAGCAAGTTTTGAAATAACCACGACCTCAAGCAAAGCGTCTTCCTTATATACATAGGTGCCCCCACCACAGACCTAATGGAAAACTACGGTGGTAGGCGACTTGAAGTATTGAAAAATCTAATTTGGACGTTTTTTCAGTTACAAATTGTTTACACCCAATGACACGACAAATCAATAAGTATCGACTTATCGTATCTAAAGAATTTCGACTTTTTCCGTAAAATGCGCATAAAAATCGTCAACGGCTACGAAAAAATAGGTGACAATTTTTTATTACCGCCATTATTTGGGCCGGTCTATTTTTTCAAATCACAGCACAGATGTGCATGAACAATATTGTTATCTAATGAGGCCGCCGAGAGTTAACATTTAGGCCGTCTCTCCTTAGGCAATGTCTATTAACTTCAAAGCGATTAATATTCACTGTCGATCGACGACGTCCTTCGCGCGCGTCGAATACGAAACAACAAATTATTTTTCACGAAAATCAAGTTCAAATTGAAAAGGTGATTTTGGCGCGCGCGATTGAGTAGGGCCGAAATATGACATTATCGTTATATAAAATTGAGGCCCGTCTTGGACTAAATCGAAATTTAAACTGCAATCGAGCATTCGCGCACACAATTTTTATTCAAATCTCGTGGATGTTAAAATAATTTTGACATTCGTCATCACGCAATTTTGTAATTATCGGACGCGAATTGAATTCTAAAAGGAGAAAGACGCAATCGCCTGCTTAGCTGAATGTGTATCTATTTAGGATCTTTGACGGACGTTTAGGAATGACGTTCGTAAATCGACACGATATAGACACGACAAACAAAATTATAGAGTAGAATACGATCCTGGTATATACGGTGGCTCACGACTAGCGCGTCGGACTGTAACTCCAAAACTAATATTTTTTCTTAAATCTCTCTTGGCAGGATGATGCATGTAGGCATAAAGGTCATAATTAGAAAATATTGTTATTTATACAGGCTCCCCAAAAAAGCGTTAAG
The DNA here is from genome assembly GCA_038088585.1 of Chrysina gloriosa. Taxonomy (NCBI): domain Eukaryota; kingdom Metazoa; phylum Arthropoda; class Insecta; order Coleoptera; family Scarabaeidae; genus Chrysina; species Chrysina gloriosa. The sequence continues at coordinate 3,082,740 of CM076092.1, read as the reverse complement.
TATCAAAGTTATGTTTTTAATGGGACACTATATATTGTTTGCTTCTTCCGAATTATATAGAAAAAATAAATACGAGTTACTTCAATGTTCCCCATCGTTTACCGTTTTCGAAATATTTGAGTATTTTCGAAAAAGAAAGATGTTTTGAAAATGGACATAACAGACAACAGAATGAGCCGCAACAATAAAAATGTATTATTGATTGGTAAACGGCATCTTTTCAATTGACAGAACAAGTAAAAGAAGCGAAAGACAGCAGAAAATGTTGAGAACCTAAACAATTAATTTAAGATCGTGAGTACTAGCACCCCCTTACAACAAACATGCGTTAAATTAAATGTATACTAACTGTCGGTAAGGTAATTGCACACAAAACACAAAACTAAAAAGCGCACAACGTTCACACTTTACGATATGTAAGTGTACTGAAGGAGAGGACATTAAAGAATATATGTAGAAATGTCCATTAGACACCGTCTCAGTATTTAAGGACTAAACAGCCTAATTATAATTGTAAATTAAGGACTGTAGTGCAGATTTGGCGAATTGTGGTGCGATGTAAATACATAAAGTTGTCAGTGGTTAACAGAACTGTCACTAATATGATACTTTTAGGACTATCGCCGTTAGAAATTTTTATGACTATAATGCGTTGCAGCCTGGATTCAATGCAAAAAGGATTTTTGACCGCTAATAGAATTCAAAGGAAATTCATGTAAGAACCTTTCTAAATACATTACTATTAATAGGTTAACCTATCGATTCGATCGCAGACATTATTTTAGATTAAAATTTGATTCCTGTACGTTCTTTCGCCTACGGTCTTTATCAATTCATGCCCATAATAATAATAATACACTCGTCTTTCCTTTTTTATAAGGGGTATTTGGGCGGATGTTAAATTAGCATCTCTCGATGACGACGCACTGATTACTCAGGATTTCAACAAATGTAAAGGAAAAAAGAAGGTGAATTTAACAGAGCAGAATTACAGAGACGACAACGGAAATATATATGCTTTGCCTAGTGTTCAGAAGGCTGAAAAATTGATACATTCTATGAACTTAAATAAGGAATACCTGCCCATTCTAGGCGACGCGAAATTCTGCCAAAGTTCGGTAAAGTTCGCGCTTGGTGATGATAACGATTACAACAAAAGCGGTTTGGCTGTATCCGTTCAAACCGTGGGAGGCTCGGGCGCGTTACGAGTTGGTTTCGCGCTCATAAAAAAATTTTATAACGGAAAAAGATCGTTTTCATCCCGAACCCCTCGTGGAAATATCACGAATCTATTATTCGAAGTACAGGTTTGGAAGTTGGGACGTACAAATATTACGATCCCACTACAAAGGACTTGGATTTTAATAGTATGTTGGACGATATTAAAGTAAGTCGCCCCAACTTAAAGATCCACTACAATTTTTGCTCGAATTTTTGTTTCTTCTTTTTTTTTCTGCTATTTTTAGAAAATGCCCGATCAGTGCGTTATACTATTGAACGGTTGCGCACACGATCCCACTGGCATGGATCCCAATCACAAGCAATGGACTGAACTGTCAAGCCAGGTTAAGATCAAAAACATACTGGCCGTTATTGATATGCCTTTTCAAGGTTTGGCCAGTGGAGACCCAGAACGAGACGCTTATTCGGTTAGTATCTAATACGGTGAGCGAGACGGAAAATTTACGACAATCTTTTATTTTTCGATTTTAGCCTAGATAGCGTTAATTTGTTTTAAGTAGAGAATAAACTGTTTGGCGACACCAAATCACATCGGTAAATTCCTCATGGCGTAATTATTAATTAATTTCAGAACTGGGGTCTATCTGGTGACGAATTCAGCATCGTTGACAACACCGCCCGACACAATTTTTGTAACGCAGTTCAGCCCATCATTTTCACAATGCTAATAGCTTTCTAATAATAGAAAGAATATTCATGAAGCCCTAAAACGTCCACTTTTCAATGTGTTCATTAGACCCTTTTATATTGGCAGGTGGTAAATTTTATGAGTTGTCATTTAGAAGGAGTGCATTTTAAAACAGAAAGATAACGTAAGATGGAGTGTATATAAGATTAAACTTATTCTCTTATTTAGTCTCCGTTTGAATTTTGAAGTGAGTGGTTGTGTGTAGTTCAGAAAGTTTTTTAATCACGAAAATGTCAAGTGAAACGCGGGGCGGTTGCAAAATTTCTCCTGACAAGTTTTGTTATATCTGTGGGGAATTTCTGATGAAATCACAAGCCATCAGACCATTTTCTGAAAAAGTGTCATATACTTTAGCGTTTCAATTGGAGATCAAAACAAGCAGTGGGCTTTCCATGTGTGCTGTGTCAAAGGGAAGAGAAAAAAGTATGTCTTTTGCAGTTCTAATGGTATGGCGATTGCTATTTTTGCATGACAAAGACTGAATATTATTCCAAAAAGAAAAGCTTATGCAGGCTATGAATAAAGAGGGTGAAGGATTTAAATACTTAAGGCAAGTCTTTCCCGAGTTAAGTGACGCCAAATTAAAAGAAAACGTTTTTAATGGACAACAAATTAGAAAATTGCTGGAGGATCTTAATTGCAGAGAAAAGCTCACCGCGCAAGAACTTACAGCTTGGAATTAATTACCAAGTCTAGTGAGGGGATTTTTAGGCAACAATATGGACGCCAACTACGAAAAACTAGTTAATGAATTTTTAGACTCCTACAAATTGCTTGGTTGCCGAATGTCATTAAAAATTCATTTATCCATTCCCATTTTTTCGTAAGAATTTGGGCGCTATTAGCAACGAACAGGGTGAAAGATTCCGTCAAGATATAAAAGGACAATGGCAATTCGGTACCAAGGGCAATGGGATCCAGCCATGATGGGTGATTACTGTTAGTTTTTGAAAAGGGAAAATGTGACCCCACATAAAAGGAAAAAATGGAATTAGTGTGTTCCAAATAAATATTTTTTATGTTTGCTGTTTTCTTAGTTATACGGGATTGAAAAACTTAAATCATTAAATCATTTTTTTCCATAAATATGACACGGTACAGTTCTACATGTAGTTTATCTTATGTAACAAGAACACCTTACGTGTTACAACTTTTTGTTGGCCATTTTCGTATTTAGATAGGTTCATTCTACAACAATATGCTATTCAGCATTATGTTACAAAAAAGATTTTTTTGTCGGCCAGTGTAATTGCATGGTGCGAAGTTTAACGATGTAATAGAATGTCGGTATCGTAACTAACTAAGAATAGGTAAAATAGTTTGACGATTGATCCTTCAATTTTTACACCGTGCAGGTACGAAAATTAGTCAACGACGGCAACAAAATAATGTTTGCACTCAGTTTCTCTAGAAACATGTGCCTATACGGAGAGAGACCCGGTTGCTTGACGATCCTAGTGAATAACAAAGACGAAGCGGAAAAACTCTCGTCGCAATTGAAAATGATTGTGCGTAGTTTGTATTCGAGTCCGCCGATTAATGGTTCCCGTATCGTCGTCAAAATCTTAGAAGATCCTGGACTGCGAGCAGATTGGTAAGTTGGGGATGAGCACCGCTCACGGCCCAGCACTTATCATTTTAATTGTGACAGGCGCAGCGAATTAAGAGAAATGGCCGACAGATTAATAGCAGTCCGAAAAGCGTTTAAGCAGGCAATGATACAACTCGACTCGAAGGTGAATTGGGATCATTTCGATAGATCGATGGGACTCGTTATGACCTGCGGCCTTTCCGTGGAACAGGTAGAGACGATCGATTCATGTTTTATTTTATACCATCCGCGCCTAATACGATTTGATGTCGAAAACGATACTGTGGTCAATATAGGGAAGCTTTGCAATGCTCTCACTGTGCGTCAATTTTGTATCTTTCTATGCCCATGAGATCGAACGCCTTAAAGCCCGTGCTGGTGTCTTAACCACAATTTTCTTTCTTAATTAATTAATTTCTACCTAATAGTAAAGATATTAAAAACGATAATAAAGTTTCAGTTGTCATTGATTGATGTACATACATACATAGATACATTGAATTACTCATCATTTTGATAAGTTTCAAAGAAATAGGAAATAAATATTTTCAGATAGATATGCATTAAGTACTTAAGCACTTAACGTTAATAGATCTGAATCAAAAAAAATACACGCAAGCTTTTACATTACACAAGGGCGTAGACTGCACGTCTTTTGCAAAATAAAACTCGACAGGGTTTTTAAACGATCCCGGTCTAAACAATGATTGCGCAACTCGAGATCCATGCGTATTCGTAGATTCCTTTAATACCAATAAAATAAATGACGAAAGTAGGCGCCCATCTGCCAAAATGACTGATAAAATTGTCTATGTATATCATTAAGTAGTGTAAACCGGTCTTTGTCTCCACTTAAGTAGTAATAAGGGCGTCAGTCCGGTTTACATTACTTAATAATAACACGTCATCCACTCTTTTATTAAACCTTAGTGATAACGATTACACCTTATCGAAATGATCACGTAGATTTCAACTAGCGTACACTCATGACGAATGATGTAATTAGGGGCGCATTTGCGGACTATCGAATGTGATGAAGGTTTTTTTACTATTGCAGATCGAAAAACTGATGAAGGAGCACTTTATCTTTATAAATCCTTCTGGTCGCATGGTCGTCTCCGGATTAAACTCCAAGAATATAGAATACATTACCAGAGGTTTTCATGCTGTGACAAAATGATTGGCCCGTTATATACGTTCTATATTAGTAATAATTAGTATATATATATTAGTAATAATTAGCTAACTAGTATTTTATTTCAGATACTTTATGTTATTTTTAACAATAATAAAGCTTAGTTTACAAATAGGTACCATTATCCTTTTAGTCACTATTTGTCAAATTTGTTAAATTATGCGCTATGATACTGCAAATTTTTTCAAGTTTTGAGCGATGTAAGATAACATATGATTGAATAAAAATACCAGTAAGATTAACTTACTTTACATTTTAATCAAGTAAGCTTACATAAATCCAAAGAAAATTTATTTAAAATAACAAAAGTTAACTTTCATATGAAACTTTTTTCATAATTTTTTTGCTTACAAAGATATTTGATGTACATATACATAATAACTTCTGACGGGTTTGACATTCTGAACTTTTTCAAACAGATTTTATATCAGCATATAAAGCTGCAAAACATCCCACTCGATATGAGATACAGAATATTATTTAATATTATAGGCCATTATTATTTACTTTCAACTTATTTTACACCGAATAGATAACTGTGATAAATCTAACACGGAGCGTTATAAAAATTATAAATAACAGAAATTAATAACATCAGAAAAATAAAGAGCAAATGCCTTAGAACGTAACAGAAAGTCTTGGAACGAAATTTCGAATTACGTTTTGAATTAAGTTTGCGCCGGTTGTGCTCATTTTTTTGTTGAAATCAAAATTGATATAAGGAAAGATAAGATATACGATATGTAACATACATATGTATAAGGATAAGGTATACGACCACAACAGTTAAATGACATACTGCAATGAATACTTACATAAAACACTCCAATGAAAGTTCAATGTATACATATTTCGTTCTTCAATTTTAATTATTGCCCGCTAAAAACTGCGACTGGTACTGAGACAATGAGATGCTTGATTTCATGTATTGAATGGTTTATTCATTTTTCACTGGACCGATTTGAATATTCTTCGCCGGCAGTGACACGCTGGCCAAACCTAGGAATTTTCCCTAGATCTAGGACATTTCAGCATTTTTTGGGGAGTTAAGGATAATCTAAAATTAAAAAAACCACAAATATATTTATTTTCAAAAATGTATCTTTTACCTTTCTTACTGTATTTATACGTATCTCAAATTTTGGAGGAAAGAATTGACAGCAACGAACAGAATATAGTCGCCAATGTGCGATGCGATAATATAATTAAATTCAAACTGTTCGGAAAATGTCAGACCGAATGTTAAACCAAAAGGAGGTTGGAGTTGGGACTGAAGCCCCTATTTAGTGTATATATGTATTCATTAGGCTAGAGGAAATAGGGGGCTTAGGGAAATCTAGGAACCTTTTTACCTATTTGCCTAGGGAGAAAAGAAAATGATGGTGGTATGTCAATGTCGGATTTTGACATTTGTGAATTTGGTGGTGATTTATTTATTACATTAGACTATTTTATATTCTCACTTGAATAATTAAATTAATATATTGCTTCGGTGGTTATCTTGCGATTAATTTTAATATGAATAGGCACCGCCTGAACATCGTCTTAGTAGGCTATCGTGTGTGCTAGTACAATCAGTTAGTTTTTATGAAAATAGACCGCAAACAATTGTGTCACAACCGAAGATGAGCGGATTTAATTATGCCGGTTTTCAATTTAACAAGACTAAAGGCAGTCACAATGCTGTACCGCCGCCGCCGCCTTCAAGTGGTATTAGCAAACAGGGATATTCTACTATGAATGCTATTAGTCAAAATGCACTGTCAGCTGCGTGGGGAGGCAGTCGGAAACGGGCCGTCACAGAGGACGAGTAAGTTCTGCCGAAGGTAGTAACGAACAAGCTGTATGTGGATGTTGCAGGTATTTTGAAGAGGACGATGAAGATACAGCACCTGCATTAGCGTATATACCTGCACCTGGTAGTCCGACTCAGCTACCTGAGACAAAGCCGACAGCAAATGATGTTGAAGACGATGGAGACGATCCACTGGACGCGTATATGGCCGGTATTGAACAGCAGGTAAATTAGAATAGAAGATGAAATTTTCTTTTCAATAGCGTACTGTATTTCTAGATGAAAGTTGAAAAGCATATTAGTAGACCCCAGAAAGCTGGTATTAGAAATGATTTAGAAGAGGAGGACGATGAGGAATCATATTATCGTTATATGGAGGAGAATCCGAATGCAGGTTTAGCACCTGTCGATGAGGACATGCCGGAGGTTGAATATGACGAAGATGGAAATCCAATTCCACCAGATCGAAAGAAGATTATTGATCCTTTGCCACCCATTGATCATTCCATCATCGAGTACAAACCATTCGAAAAGAACTTTTATAATACCCATCCAGAAATACAAACATTAACTCATGGAAAAGTGCTTGAACTGAGAAGAGCTTTAGGAATCTCCGTTTCAGGAAATTCACCGCCTAGTCCAGTATGTTCTTTTGCACACTTCAATTTAGATGACAAACTGCTTAAGGCAATAATTAGAGCGGAATATGTTTCCCCGACTCCCATTCAGAGTCAGGCAGTTCCTTGTGCCCTATTAGGAAGAGATGTGTTGGGTATTGCACAAACAGGTAGATTGGTTTATTTCTCTTTTTCTGGAAAAGATAATGTCTCTAATAATTAGTAAATTAAGTATCTGTGGCCTGAATGTACTGCTGCTTACCCATATGCTTTTAATAAGTAACATCTGATTGAAAGACCCAGAGCACCAATCACAAATCAGTCAGCACTAATCAGATTTTAGAAAAACCTTTGTAAATTGTAATCAGTAATAAATACAAATGATAACTAATTACAGAATATAAAATAAACCTTATTTGACTACTATTATTATGAGGGATAAGCTGAATTTATAGAGAATAAGAAAATCTAGTAGACTGTGGAAAACAATCACACAGTATGTATTTAGAGCAACTTTTTCCCTCGTATTTTATTTTTTGGAATTTAATTTATTTGACGTTTATTTTTATATACACATGTTTGTTATGAAGACAGAATGAAACGTTCCGTATGTAACTTTCTTTATCGAAAACAGTGCTTCAGCGATTGTTTACGAGAAAGAGAGAAATATCCGCCATAACAAGCGGCACGGCGTCCGAACATTTTGACTTTCACATGGAGTAGTAAAGCGTTGCAAATTTTTAAGGTTCTGGCAAGACGGCTGCCTTTTTGTGGCCGCTTTTAATGCACATCTCGGTCCAAACTCCCGTAGAACCGGGCGAAGGTCCGATCGCATTAATATTGGCTCCCACAAGAGAGCTGGCTTTACAAATTTACAATGAAGCGAGAAGATTCGCACGTGTCTATGACGTCAAAGTGCTGTGCGCATACGGGGGTGGTTCGAAATGGGAGCAAAGCCAAGTAAGTTGGATGCGCGAGAAATTATACGAAATATAAACGGGCAGGCGTTCCACTTGCTTTATTAAATTGTTACAGGCGTTGAAGGAAGGCGCGGAAGTGGTGGTCGCTACACCGGGCCGAATTATTGACCATATTAAGGGCGGTGCGACTAATTTGCAGCGAGTCACATTTCTCGTATTGGACGAGGCTGACCGCATGTTCGAATTAGGTTTCGAACCGCAAGTGCGCTCCGTCTGCAATCACGTCAGACCGGACAGACAGACGTTGCTTTTCAGCGCTACCTTTCGAAAACGCATCGAGAAGTTAGCAAAGGATGCACTTCAGGATCCCATCAAAATATCGCAAGGGGTGCTAGGTCAGGCCAACGAGGACGTAACGCAGCACGTACTACTCTTACCCAATCCGCTCGCGAAAAGGGAATGGTTGTATAAAAACTGGTTGAGCTCTTGTCCGCCGGATCTGTGCTCGTTTTCGTCACGAAGAAACTGGATGCGGAGCAAGTAAGCGACGCCGCTCCGGTAACGAATCGAATCGACGATTTCTAATTTATTTTGCAGGTGGCCAACGATTTGAGATTGAAAGAATTCGACTGCTTACTGCTTCACGGTGATATGGAACAGGCGGATAGGAATAAAGTTATCATGAGTTTCAAGAAGAACGAATGTCCCTTGCTCGTAGGTTCCGAAGTTCTCGTATCCAAATTACATATAATAATTAATTATATCCGTTGTTTGACAGGTGGCGACGGACGTGGCAGCTCGAGGTCTCGATATACCTCACGTTCGAACCGTTGTAAATTTCGATACGGCGAGAGATATCGACACGCACACTCATCGGATCGGAAGAACAGGACGAGCTGGCATTCACGGAGACGCCTATACGTTGCTCACGGAAAAAGACAAGGAGTTTGCCGGGCATATTGTGCGCAATTTAGAGTCTGCACGTCAAGAAGTCCCACAAGAGGTGCTCGATCTGGCGTTACAAAGCAGCTGGTTCAAAAAGTCTAGGTACACTATTTTACGCAACAAATTGCTTGATTTGCCCTTTATATAATTAATAAGTGGGTATACGCATGGTTTTTTATTTATTATTTAATTCCATAATTTAAAATTAGTATATAATTACTGGTATTATTCCTGGGAGAAAATAATTATGTATATTAAAATGTTATATTGAGTTTCCCGCCAAAACAAGTGTGACGTATGAGTATTTGTTTATATTTCAATGTTTTGTGTTTCCATGGTTACTTACCATTTGTCTGACAGTAAAGACTTGACGTTTGGCTCTAAACTATAAATGTTATATTCCAATAGCGTGTTAATAATATGGGAATTAATACGAAGGAGCAGTTTCTTTCATAAGTTATTACATATTTAACTAATTTTACTTACGATTCAGCTTTAACATCTCTAATTTCGGCGGCGTTGAAACAATCGTTTGAACGAATGAATTCCATCAACATAAACAGACTAATATTCAGTAAATTATCGCTTTTTGCCTTTACAAATGCGTTTCCGCTATTTTTAGCCGTTCTAAAGCTTCTGAAACAATATTTCTTTACGGAAACTTCTGTTTTTAATACAACTAAATACAACTGACAGTGAACTAATGCTTGTAATTACTTCTAGTGACGTCACTGTATTCAACCGGCACACTCGTCAGGTTTCGGGCGTTGGTCGGAAACACTCGAATAATTTCAATTTTAATTAAAATTTAGAAAATACGCCTTGCTTAAATAAATATTATATAATCAATAGACACTTAATTGTATTAATTATTTGAATAAGCATATATCTCGGTGTAGATCTCAAACTTGAGTACACCCTATTGTTTTGTGTTTTTAACTCTACGGACAGCTAAATAACCTTGCTTATGAATGCATATCAATTTATCATCTACAATCACATAAATATGAATGTTTATATTGAATTGTCTATGTATAGGCTTAAATGTCAAGAGTATTCATTTAGTAATACGTATGTCTTGTTACGTAGGTACAAAAAGAAAGATCAAAGTCCGAACGTGGGCGGTTTGGGTCTGGGATTTAAAGAAAAGGCAGTTCGCCCCCAGACCGCTACTTCGACACGCGCTTCTCCGCCATCACCTTTCGAACAAACACCCGCCAGAGGGCCAGCGACCGATCGTCTATCGGCCATGAAAGCCGCTTTTAGGGCGCAATATCAAACGCAGGTCAGATATGAATGAAAAGATCGTGGATCGATTCTTTTACCCTCCGATTTTACATTATTGCATCCTTACAGTTCACCGCCAGTTCCGACGTACCACCTCCGCAGCAAACGCCGCCTGCAAACCAACCGAGTGCGAGGAAGAAAAGCAGATGGCAGTAAGCGTCGCGTTTATTATTAAAAATGTGGTTTCAGCGGAGAAATATCTCCCTTTTAGATATTATTATTACAACTTGATTGATTCATTGAACGTTTATTCTGATAAAATACATAATTTTATTCAATCTTTCAATCTTTTCTATGGATGTATGTACATTTGTCAAACCCTATACCGTAATTAATTCGAAATAGGTTTTGTGGACAAGTAAGTGACAAACCGTTTCGAAAATTTCTTATTTTCACATTTTTTCCATAGTTTCTATACTTTTATTTTACTTGTTTTAGGTTCTCCTGTTAATAAAAAAGGAATAGAATGAAAAAATCGACATTTTCAAATATGCCTAAAATCGTCAAATAAATTTCGGTCACCACAGCACACACGTATCATTCTCGCTTTCTGGTTCACATTGGAAAATTTTTCGGTAATAGACATTATTACTGACAGCTCCTCGTACTCTAAATTGGACAGGAGCGTGTTCCTCCTGGTTCAAAAATTCGTCCTTGCTGCCCATCACTTCGCACCACATCTGCAAATTGAATAAATATTACCTAACTACTGATTTCTAGTAGGCGTTGGTACAACACGTGTCATTTAATATTTCTTTTCCTTTCTTTCAGTATCCAGATGTATTATTGAATTAAGAGGGAAAGTAATAGTTATAGTTATTTTTACCTGAGCGTAACTGATAAAAAACAAATGATACCACGAATAATCATTAGAAGGTGGATTCGCTCTTAGGTCGACTGCGTTGTTCCTGCGATAAGCTCTGAAACTCAGCTCCAAACCAACATTATCGGCTATATTTTCCATTATCGTTTGTTGACCGTCTATATTGTATTCGCTGTAACGCTCTTTCAAGCAGGTTGTTCTGGTTTGATAATTTTTCGCATCGGAATCGGTCCACCAACCTTTTTCACTTTTAACGAATTCTCTACCTGCAGAAATGCGAGGGCTGTTAAGATGGCACTTATCGTATTGTACTCTGTTCATTCAACAGAAATATGTAGTTAAGCCACTCCCTATAAAAGCGCGCATTATTTGAATAAAACGTTTCTATTGGTCGTATGTCTAAAAATCCGTATCAGACCAACGTGTACACTTTATCAACAATTTATGAGGAGTGGCTTAACTATTTCTGTTGGATGAACAGAGTATAGGATACTATACCAAATTTATCCAGGCTGTGCGATAGTTCGTGACCGATTAGACTGCCTAAAGCACCATAGTTCAGAGCACTATTTGTTAAATACGGTCGTATAGTTAAATAATATTTTATAGAGCTATAGATATTATACTTACGCGGGATTTTCAACGTGAAAAAATGGTTTCGTCAATAGCCCCAGCGAAATTACTATAAATATAGAATTGATTGTTAATTTTATAATTTAGATTTGCTCAATATTAGGATTATTTTTTATCTGAGGCTCCGAGGGAGCATCAGGACGATAAAAGAAGACGAAGAAGAATTATTTTTCGTCTCCTATTACAAATTTTAATGACATTTATTATGGAGAAACAACACATTTGTCACATTTCTCTACAAGGTAATTTGTTATAAGTAGTCTGAGCAAACAGCGGTAACAGCGTACAATTACGAAATAAGTTATGACAACATCGGAGACTCCTCACTCTAGTCAGTACGCTGTATGCGAATAATTCTGTGTATATGTAGGCTCACGTAACTTATTTTCGAAATTACCGCTGTTTGCCCAGACTTGTTATACGCGTGCGCATACTTACTTATCGAATTTTGTAAAGGATTGTAGTAGGCATTAACGTCGAAAAGATTAGAGGGCCATCTGAAACTACGTTATAAATAATTTAAGGTTTTAATTTATGTTGGTGCTTACACGTTTTTGCCCGACAATGCTAATTTCTGCAACCCATACTTTGTGTTGCGTTCTTTTAAATGGATTACGTTAAGAAAATGATTGTTGGTGACTCTGATCTACAACAAAGTATGTCATGACATTATTATTAGAAAAAATTGAAGCAAATAATGCTTTACAAAAGTTTTTTTTTTACATGCGTTTCTAATAAATTGCTATATTTGATTGTCGCAATTATTATAAGTCTTAAATAACTTAATTCCACACAGCACACTGTTAGCTTTTTCAGGAACGGACACACTTACGTTTCTATAAAAGTTTTCCACGTTTCTTTTATTTGTCAGCCATTTGGGAAAACCGATTAAGATTTTAACGGAGGCGACTTTTTCACGGCCCTTTGAATCAGACGTATACTAAACCATCGATTTCTTTCTAATATCGCCACAAATTCACTTTTAATTTCATCAGCCATTCGTCTCACTTTATTCACCGCGTCGGCCGGTATAAACAAATCCGCGTATTTTCTAACTATGGCGAACTGAAAGTATTCAGCAACTCTAATTGCGCATTCATAGTCTACAGGATAATCTTCTTCGAAGCCCAGGATGGCGCTGTTTATGCGGAAATTTTCATACCTCAAACTAGAGGATACGTCTCTTGATAGTTCCTTAACTAAATGCCAAGTAACGTAATTTGCTATAAAAAGGGAATATAAACATAGAGTTTAGTAAGAAACAACGTAATATGGCGTTATTTATTTACGTCTGTGCAGGGTGCGAGATGAAGTGCTAGAATAGCTACCAGGCTCGTTCGAGGCCGACATTTTGAAACGTGCACGTTGAAGTTAATGTAGATTCAAAATCTATCGCGTAACATACAATTTTGCTGCGATTTTGATAGTTCTGATTGATCGAGATTTACATACAGAGCTATCGACAATTCCCATCCACTACGTGACTACCAAATTAGGCAACCCAAATAACAGCAGTCGATAGTACACTATTGCTTGATATAAAATATTCCAGAAAGTGGCGTATCAAAGTATTAATTAAGGTGTGCATTTTTATAATAAAAAGAAATTGTTTTACTTTTTTTATTCACTTCTAAGGTTTTATTTTATGCCTCTCAATTTGAGATAGATTTAAGTATAATAATTGCGACAACTTATTTATTTAGTTGTTACATTAAGAGTATAGTAAATAAATTCTGTCAAATTACGATAAATGTTCAAAATATGATATGCAAATACTATAAACTAATGAACACAAAAATCCCCAGATTAAAAAAAATACTGGTCACGTGGTGGACAATCATTCTCGATAAGTCTGTATAAATTGTCACTTGATGCTCATAAAGTTTCGTTTTTACTTACCGATAGTTCTCGGATTAATTTTTTCCAATAAGTGAACGAGCTTATCTACAAAGGCCAGACATACTACCACACGATCTTCCTTTTGTATTTCTACGCCACTGCCGTCGAAAAGAACTTTCAAAACTTCCGACCAACTTATATTCGTTTTCTTAGTCAAATCCTGCACGCTCATCAATTCCCTGGTTGTATTATTCGTCGCCAATTTGGCGAGTTGTACTTCTAAAGCTATGAGATCGTCGACTTCTTCATTTAATCGCGGTAGCACTTTGTGCGGGTATATTAGTTTTATCGTATTAATGATCCATTCCTTATATTTGATCAAATGATGTAAGTGCGTTTCGGGTTGTCCAAGAATATAATTCGGCATAATCAGATCGCCAGAATCGATCTAAAACGATTAATCATCAGGTGTCTTTTCTACAGTTAAAATCTAATTTAATTAGGTACGTTATATGGAAAGTCATCCAAATTTTGTTTTATTAAGTATAGAAACATAATTAAACGCAACTCCTTTGGTAACATCCCTCGTTTTTAAATACTCTCTAATACGATAGAATGTGGAAATTGCAGATTACTAACTTAGAATGTTGAATATGAATTAGAATGATTTTTTTAAATCAATACACTTACGTAAATTAAATATTTCAACGGATTTCTATAATTCACGTCTACGTGAATTTTCAGTAATGGGTGAGCATTAACAAGTCTCGTAATTTGAACAATTTTCAAGGGCCATTTGTACTCTGTTAACACTTCACTGACATCTTCTGCGATAGGCCAACCGCCGAGAGCTTTGCAAAGCAGAAGTAACTCGTCAGTATAATCCCGTTCAACGTCTAGACACGTATTATACATAAACCTAGCTTTGCGTAGTGCCAGATTGTCCAATGATTCCCGTTCCAAAATTTTCCTAATCTTCGAATTTATATTATGCGATGCCTCATGCCAGTGGTTCCAAAGTATTTCAAAAGGCGGTCTTTCGGCGCGAGAAAGCCAGGTGCCGCAGGCGAATGTGTAAAAATTTTGACAAGCATTCGAAAAGAAATTAAGCGATTTATTAGTTTGCTTCTCTATCGTCACAGGTAACGTATCTATAAAAATAGTTACATTTCCAGTACGCGGGGAAAAAAGGAAAATGGATGTTACTTACCTTTCTGGTAGCATTGTTTATTCAGACAGATATCCGGATAAATGGAAGCTGCGCACGATCCGATCGTCATTATTAACAGGTATCTAAAAACACACAATAACTTTCGCCGGAAAGCAGATTTACAATGTCTTACGTAAAATAAAAGGTCGAGTTCATTGTTGAGCAAGTTTATTAACCCTTTTCCTCATAGATATGCGCACGTAATAATAAATGAAGTTGTGGGACGTACAGGATGTATGTTCTTGATAATTCCAAATTATGATAGTTATCGTTCAACTCTTTCATCGCGTTTTATTCGAAAATCCTTCTTCATTGTTGTGTACGTACACATTTCCTTAACGAACGGAGATGTATCCTCATTATAAATACGAGTAACTAATTGCAAGAGAAATAAAAATATGGTCATACTTAATGAAAAATATAAGGAAGTAATATAAAACCTCACTCGTGAAGCTTTTTGAAACTTAATTAGACATTTTAACGACAAGAAATGTGGTTCACGGCAGCTTTTCAACATTAGCATTATAAGCCACCATGAAACTGCTGAAAACATGGGGTAGGATAGTAGCTCAGTTGGTGCATCGTATCGAGACATACTCAACGCAAGAGAAGCGCATTTGCACTGGAAATTACAAAATAGGAAGAAATTCTTAACAAATTTAAAAGACTAAAATACGGGTATACAGTAATTCTAAAGAACTTTTCGGCAAGAACAATTATCATTATTGTGTATTGTACAGGTTACAAATAAAAAACTCAAGTATATAAGAAAGTGCCGCCCTCACTACGCTACGCCACTGGTGTGAAGTAGTGATAGTGTCAGTTCGGTTCACACTACTTAATAAATAAAAATTTGGCGGGAGTACCTCTTAGTGACCTACTATCTATGACATTAATGGTTTTCAAAGAATTATTTCATCAGACACTTTAATTTTCATGTTTTATAGATTTAGTACTATTGCGACAACCAAAATCCGGACAAGATTTACAAGCTATTTTGACTGTTTTTAGCAGTATAAACCAATCGTTTGTCATATTCATGTCAATTTTGATGTAGCCATTTATTTTTAATGTCGTGAATAGTGCCTTTGAAGATTCTCAATCTATTACCTAGTCTTCTTCTGGATCATTCTTCCCCAAGTAATGTATTTACTTGCATTTTTAGCAGCACTTAAATGCAGTACAATAACATATGTCAATAATGATTTTAAAAATCAAATAACATTTGACAAGACAAAAGCCAGATTTAACTACATTATCTTTAAGTGTTCGATTTTTTGTTGCCCCAATAGTACATTCCCTATTTCGTCCAAAACTGCAGAAAAAAGGTTTTTTTTTGCAATTCAGAATAATCTATGAAAGTAATTTTATTGGTTATTTTCATGATTATGACAGATTGTACCTAAATCGCTTGGATTTCAATAGTTTAAAACAGCCTCCTGAACCTAAACCAATCAATGAACGAGTTTTACGCGCGAAATATTTAAGCTACTCCTCCTAATTTTGAAACAATGTATTGCATACATATCTACATGGCTATATAGTATCGTACAGTTAAGACAATGGAATTTCGTGCAACATAAATTTTTATCATAGTATCGATGTGAATCTGCATAAATTCGTATCTGTTGTGATAATGAGAGCCGATATAATCGCGAATATCGTTTAGCTGTAATTAATAATCGTACTTGACAAAAAAACTGGGATTGTTCGCCAATATTTTGGTTAGCATTCTATTGCGCTAATTTATCAATAATCAACACCGATTTAATCTGTCTATGTTCGTAAGCCCCAGTGAATGTGTATAACGTATTAATTTTATCTGAATTATATTTCCTTCCTCGAGTACGGATTAAAAGAAGATTAGCGGTAAGACAAATAAGTATAAAGAAATCGTGATGTATCTTATGCGATTCATCTTTAATTCTCGTAAACGCTAATCGCTATATTCGTTATGTTTCGCCAATTATCACAAATGAAATGTTATTGTGATTTAAATAAGTTATATTTTAAGAAACTATAAAGGAATTCTTACTTTTTTGTTATGGAAAAGAATAAATGAAAAACAAAAGATATCATTTAGAATCTATCAAATGACTGCTTGCTAGTTGCAATAGAGCTATTTGTTATCGGCAGCCAACAATTCGTATTGCACTCTTTCTGGTTTATTTGCTACCGTACCAAAGGGTGCGATTTTGTTTTCTGCAATAATTATCGTCGATTATGGTCGATTAGTGTTATGCTAACTAGAAAACGAGTTTTCCTCGGTAAAATTTTGATGTCAAATCGTCATTTTAATTCATCCATGTAGCGGTGTAGTAGTGATAGATAATTCTAAAAGAATTAGAAGTATAATCTCGAATAAGGATAGTAAAATGTCCGTAGAAGAAAGAACAACATTCGTCCAGCATAATCGACTGGTAAATATTTTAGAAAATAATGCTTGTAGTACTTTAAACGCGAAATTTCTTGATACATAAATCGTTCTCAAATAGGTAGAACTTATTAAAATTAATAAATGTTAGATCTTGGAAGAGCTTCTAAACATGATATTGTATTCATTACGAAAGCTTACATTTATTGCACAAGCGGCATTATGTTTACTGTCTTATTAATATGTGCACATTAATTTGTAATGCTTACGTACACAAATAAATATGATTATTGTTACTATCATTGAGTAGATTAGAAAGCATTTTTTAAACCGCTTTCATTCAAATTTTATGCATATATTGCATCATAGACAATGGTATTGCACACTGTATATGGCCGTATTATTTGTCCGGCGACCTAGATGAAAACAACTACCTGAACTTGGACATAAAAAAATCTTATTTATAGTGGACCAAAGCATAATAGCAAATTCTATTCTAACGTAAGTTTTTCTCTTCTATTTATTTTCTTTGCGAAATTAATAACCTGCGCGTTACTGCATATTCATTACTTGATATTACATAATTACACAGTAACACGCCGAAGTCTAATGGATATAACCTCTACTCTGCTCGTATCGATTGTTTGGGACAGTCAACGACAGTTAATTTGAACCGGAATTTATCTATTATAATTTATCGATAGCGCACTGTTATCGTAGTTATTTCGTAAATACAACTCCAAGAAAAACATGCGCAAGTGAATACGAAACATGTGGTATTATGACACGGATATAATACAGTACAAGCAAAAATGATTGATTCAGTTAGCAGCATCAAATAGAATCATTTTTGTTCGTCCTATACATGTTTCGAACAAAAGAATGAAAATTGAAATCGAAATTGGCGCCCAAAACTTCCACACATGTAACAACACGAAATTGCCTATCCCAACAAGCAGCTTTATATCGCTCTGAATTTTAATGTGCTGTTTTCGATATTTTCAGATGTCCGAAGAAACATCATGGCGATATCGACTAAAACGGAGCCTATGTTTAATTACGGTGGAACCGTCCATGTCGCTTTATATGATGGCTTTTATGATCACATCCGTGGTGGAACAAGCGTTTTTTGTTCATAAAGCGTGCGTAGTTAACCACGGATTCAATCAAAGCGTCTGCGATAATTTAACGGCTGACGAATTCAAAGACATCAATAAAGAAGTGCAGGTAAAAATTGAATAAAGTTTAGGGTTTCACCGCCTCCCCTCATGATTTTGATTAAAGACGAATTTGCAAGATTAATATATAATGTAGTAATCATGTTTCAAGTCGGTATAAAATTTCAACCAGCACTCAATTACATATAATTAGTAAAGTGTGATAAAAAGGTGGATGACATATTATCATTGAGTAGTGTAAATCGGACTGACGTTGTCACTCAGTCAAATTTTATTATTCATTGATAAGTTATAATTGAATACAATTCGGACTAGTAACAACGTCTGTCAGATTTACACTACTCAATGATAATATGTCATCCACCTTTTATCACACTCTAATAATTAGTAACTTATACAACAATTACTTACTAAATCACTTTCACTGCCGGTCGCTGCATCAAATGCCTAACTTTATTGCGACAATGATGGTTTCAGGTGACGGTTTCGAATTTTCATCAATGGAACGACATTGCCGGCCACAGCGGCCAGATTATTTTGGCTTTTTTATGGGATCGTGGGCCGATAGGAGGGGGAGAAAATTACCTCTACTATTGGGCTTATTCGGAAAATTCTATTATTCCGTGATGATTGTGGTGAACGCTTTGCAAGAATCGTGGCCGGTAGAATATATCATCTACACGGCCACTCTACCAATGACCATTACGGGGGCAGATGTGGCCATATTCGCAGCAGTTTTTACTTACATTACGGACATTTCCTCCAAAGAGAGTCGAACGCTGAGAGTTACCATCGTAGAAGTTTGCTATTTGCTTACTATGCCGACCGGTATCGCCTTAGGTAATTATTTATTGTATATGGCGAGGGTTTGCAGTTATAAGATTGCCGCCTCTCATATCTTCACTTCAACATTTTATCATCCACTCTTCGAAGATGTCCATACCACTTTAGTTTCTACTCATTTCCTAATTTCTGACGTAGTCCAATAATGTTAACCTTCATCTCCAACATGACACTTCTGTTTGCCATTCATTGTTGCGTTAATCTATTATCCAAAACCCAGACTTCGAATTCGTACGCCACTGTTGCTGTCACTATGATTTTATATACGTTTTTCTTTGTTTCCGTTGTCACTTTATTATTCCACACTATTGGATGACTGAACAAGTTTTTCCTTTTCCCATTTTTAAATACTTTATTTTCCAATATATTCTGTCGCATTCCTATTTCCCCATCTACCATATGCTTCCAGGAGCTTATTCAACATATATCGTATGTTCAAAATGCTTGCAATCAAGGTCAAATCAACGGTGAAAAATTCAAAACTTAAGTTGGTAGAAATGAAAATATCCCAAGAATCTACAGCTGACAAATGTCATACAGTTGTTTGTATTTTCGCTTTGGATTGCTTCTTACTTCATTGTTTGAGTTTAATATTTAAAAAATAAGTTCTCTTCAGAACTACAGGCCGTTTTTTTTTAGTGCGATAAGGTAAGATAAGAATTAATTTTGCTATTCATTACAAAAATGACATATATTACACCTTTTAATTTTAGCTACAAAGCAAAATTATGGCGTTTACGTCGGAAGGAGATGCTTGTATTTTAATAATTAATAACCTATAATCGTACTCCAAATTTAAATGGAGATGGATCTTGGACTTATGACTTGGAATGTTGCATTCAGCAATTTATACAGCCGTCTCCTGGTGTAGAGTTCAATCTTTACAGTTTTGTTAATCACAAACATAATATTGTTAGAAAATTTGAAGAAAAAAATGTATTTGTAAGGAAAAGTCTTCCGGCAGACCAACAAAATTAACAGCGAAAACACTGAATGATATTCAACAACATAACTATAAGAAAATTATCAATTCAGGAGTATACAATACATGAAACATTTATAAAAATCTATTGTTACCATAAATAATTTTAGAACTGTTACTTGGCACTGTTCATTCAGCTGTGAAAAGAAAACTTCATTTGCATCTGTACAAAATTGGTGTTATGCAGCAATTATTACCACCTGATTTTGTAAGCTGAATGAGATATTTTGAATGGTTTAATGAAAATTTGTCATAATAATCTTCTGAATTTAACATTTTTTACGGATGAAACATGGTTTCATTTATCTGGCTATATTAATTTCGCATTTGGGCAGCTGAAAATCGACACGAATTTGTTAAAACTCCTCTATGTCCTCAGAAAACTGGAGTGTGGATTGCAGTATCAAGAAGATGTATAATAGTATCCATTTTATTTCAAGAAACTATAACAGCTGAGAAATATCGAACCAATATTTTGCAAGAATCTTTTGAAAAATACATGACGAATTACATAATGGTTTCTTTCAACAATGCTCCAGCATATACAGCAAGACAAACGATAACGTATCTTGAGGAATTTTGTAAAAACAGAAATATCAATCGTCTGGCCCTCGGTGTCGTCTGATTTAACACTTCTGGATTTTTGTTTAGCTGACTTAGATGTAATATATTCAGAAACACGCCTTATACTCTACAAGAACTTCAAGAAACGATTACAAATGAAATTCAGCAAATAATAGTGGAGGAACTTAAAAGAGTTTTTGAAAATATGGAACGAAGGGTAAATGCATGCTTATATAACAACAATTTCATCACATATTGTAAATCTTTTAAGCAATAATCTTAAAATAAATTTGGAGTTTGATGTTGATTGTTGCATTTTTAATAATAAGACAAAAGTGTAATAAGTAGTTAATTTAGGGACTTTGTGTTGAATAGATACCAATCGTGTACGTTTGGTTGCCTATGCTATCATTTCGGTCATTTTTGAACATATTGTAGGTCATGTCTTGTTTGTCTGCCAGAATTATTATAACAATTATTTTATCGAATTAAAAAGAATGCGTCGCTTTCATTAATTTTCAGGTAGAATTCTGTACAACGTTACGAACAAATCCTACTCGATCATGTTCACCATCAACGCTAGTATGCTATTTCTCGCCATACTCTATACTTTCCTGCGCCTCGATTGGAGGACTAGCGAAAAACAACGGCCCTTACGCGAAGCCGATAATCTAATCACAGATTTTTCGATGTGAAACACGTCATACAAACTGTTACCACCCTTTGTAAGCGCAGACCGAATGGGAAAAGGACGTACTTGTTAATTTTGATCTTGTCCATGGCCTTTTACACCTTCCAGAGAGATGAGAAGCCAATGATGTACCTGTATGTTCAGCTAGTGTTACAGTGGACATTCGATCATTTTAGTAATTTTAAGACGTACGTTTCGGCACTGCAAGGGGTGGTTTTATTGTGCGCCGTACCTTTGCTTAGCAAGGTTTTTGGTTGGCGAGATACTTACATCATGATGTTGGGGGCTCTGTGTCATTCCATCGCGAGGATTTTCTACGCCACTGCCCAAGTAGGATGGCTTTTGTACGTCGGTACGTTCACTATTAATATTTCAAAGTGCTAATCTGCATACAATAAATTGGAAATTGTTGTTGTTCAGGCGGTGCGTTTGCGGCGATAGGACCGATCGTCGCTCCTGTAATACGGTCCGCAGTCTCCAAAATCGTTCCTGCTGGCGAAAGAGGTCTGTTCCCCCTTTTACAACTTTGATTTCATCCCGTTTACTAACAATACTATCGCCATTTCTTTTCAGGGAAAATATTTTCAATATTAGCGGTCGCAGATAACGCAATTCCTATAATATCCGGAGTCCTTTATTCTCAAATCTATAACGCCACCATTCACACGCAGCCGGCCGCTATTTATTTTTTGACAATCGGAACCCAAATGGCAGTTTTCGTGATAGCTTTGTAAGTTAATCCTTCGTTTTTTTCTTCATTAATTTTATAACTACTTCTGCTTTTTGTTTAGAGGAATACATTTTACCATCAGAGACGAAACGTTGATTCATGGAGACGAAGAAGAGTCAAGCGAGGAGTATTTAGCAAAAGAAGGTTGAGTACTTACTCGTTGTTCGCTGTTGAAACTATATTGTAAGCTTTATACAAATAACTATTTTTATTATGTAAAGCATTCCTTATTCTGGTATTAAATTTTTTAAGCAAATTGCTCAATATACGAATTTATCGAGAATGATTGTCCACCACGTGACCAATAATTTTTTAAATCTGGGAATTTTTGTTTTATTGGCATGTATACCGAGTATACCAAATACCATAGACATACTCTTTCCAATATAAACCCACTGCAAAATAAGTTGAAAAATAGCGCCATCTAGTTCGCGTAGAGAAAGTATTAGTTTTCCGCGGAATATTAAAATGTAATGCGCTTTTTGCATAATCGGTATGGCGCGCCATTTAAAATGCGTAGGGAAATAAATTTCTTGGCTATATTTAGGCAATAACAGCCCCATGACCAATGCTCGAAAAACATATGATGGTTTCATTTTCTTCCATGCTTAGATTTTTAAAATACGTGGATACTGATCGAAAAAATCTGCAATATTTATTCCCCCTTAAAATTCAACTGCATTAGATAGTCTAGTCGTTCATAGATGGCAATAGAGATTTGGATGTTTGGTTTATTAGCATCGTTATTGTTGGTTTATTATTTTCGTATGTTACCAAAATTCGCCTGAATGTAATACATCACACACACCTGCAAAACATGATATAGTATGCTATAATAGCAATAGAATTGATGAAGTACTCTTCGATATGACTTCGACAAACGTGCGGGATGAGAACGGTAAGTACGTCCGATTGAGGTTAAACTTGCTTGTCATAGTCTTCCCCGTTTGAAGGGGACACCTATATACCAGCTTCGCAACGTCCAGACGGAACTTGGCGGAAAGCAAGAAGAATAAAGGAGGGTTACGTGCCGCAGGAGGAAGTTCCACTGTACGAAAGTAAAGGAAAGCAATTTTTAAATCGACAGCTGAAACCGAATGTTGTTTTACCAGCTGGAACGATAGCCCACCATTCAATACCAGGTTTATTCATAACCGATGAAAAAGAAAAGTCTAAGAACAAGAAAAAGCAGTCGAAAAGTATTTTGTTTCATATTATAACAAGACATTGGATAACTTTATTTTCTTTTGTTTTAGAAGCAGATATAGTTACTAAACACATGGCAAATCTGAAAATAAATGAACCGGCAACACTGAAAACAAGTCCTGTGGATATTAATGTAAAAACAATAGCTGACAATCAGGTCGATACTTCAGATATCAATATAGATCCAGCTAAAAGGCTGAGAAACTTGAAGAAACGTTTACGAGAAATGGAGGCCATTGAAGAGAAGATAAAAAAGGTGAACTGATAAAACCGGATCCAGACCAATTGAAAAAGATAAGTCGGAAAGCGGATCTTCTTGTACAAATACGTGAACTTGAGAAGAAGCTATAATTATTCGATTAGACATTTGCACATTTTTAAAGGTAGTGAACTTTAAGAGGTTTTTGTATTGGCAGTATTCTTGTGGTTTTAATGACATTGATTCTTATGTTAATGTAAACAGAGTAATTGTAAAAAGGCAAATATATATCCAAGAGATTTTACACAATAATTTTTTTTTTTTTTTTTGTATATTGTTACTCAAATAGAAAATGTTATTTCAAGTTCATCCGTTTTTTGTATAACTCAATTTTCTGGCGCATTTATCGTCCCGTACTTGTATTTACCTTTATCAGATAGGATTATTTTCTAGATTTAGCCTGGAGTACATGCATAGGTATCTATTGCACGTTCTAGATGTAGCTTATGAATTTTACAAATGTCCAATAAAAACTTGCCTATATTGCGGAAACTATTCCAGGCACTTATAAGAAATCATAAATCATAGGCATAATTAAAGATTTATTGTAAATAGAACAAGAGAAATTATTAATTTAAATAATGTAAAAAGTAAAAGAGAACAATATGTAATATACATGTACGCAATTACGAACGTAGTATGAAACAATAACTTGTGTCAATAAGACTCGACTGCTTTTCTGCACTGAGAGCAAAAGGAAGTGATGTGGTGAAAACGGAAGCGGCACTTGCTATTCATATTATATCTCGTACGAAATCAAAAAACATTTATATTTGTCGTTTTTTCATAAAATAGCATATAAGCAGTGCACTGAAGTACTTCATCTATAGACACTTCCCGTATTTCAACATCTGAGGTATAATACCATCTGAAAAGATACCCTCAATTACTTTTATCTTACATAATTAATAATTAAAAATAATTTGTACAACAAAGAAATACTTTGTATTTTGATGTCCACGTCTATAAGTAATGAAATGACCGGAATGTGCATTTCCAGTATGAACTATCACTGCAGCAAGTTGATAAACGTTTCTCCATTCGTTGTCACTCAGTGATCCTGCATTCCATGATGTAGGCATGCTATTTGATAAGGGGCTTCCACCTTCGCTTGTGCTTGTATAAAACTAAAATCTCGCTATACATGTATACACACAATGCAGATGATGAGATTCAAACTTACTGGAGTGCTAATTTTTCTTTGGTATTGAGCTTGTAAAAATGTGTAAGCAGCTAGGGACAGCCTCATTGGAAATTGTACGTAGTCTTGTCGTTTTGACATTCCACTTGAGAGCCAAGTATTCCTCGAAATGTGTATGCACAAACAGACTGGCAACTATATTAGATTGACAAAGTAAACTTTCACTTTCCATTTGCATGTAGCTCTAAAATAATTTACCTTTCCAAAATTGAGAATCTTAATCTGCTTAGATAGAAGGGGTGGTTCTGAAGACTGTCTGCCTTTATTACATCCTTCACATAATACATCAGGCACTATCTCAGGTGTCACAAAATTCGTTAATAGCTGATGAAGCTTATGACGGCCATATCCTAAATCACCCAAACCAGTTGGCAAAGCTAGGGATAGGCTTTCGAATTTATCATATCTAACACTCGACTAAAACACCAATACTATGCCATCGAGCGCTCTAGTAAGAGTAGCAAATGTACCACCTTGAAACCGCATTCTGTACATTTCAACTGGCTGGTGAGGGTACCACTGAAGGGGTGTGATGCAGGTTGTGGTGGTGGTGATGCTATCAAAAGGGATTTGCACGATCGAGATATCCAGCGATACCGTCTAGCCGAACCACCTCTATAGCCATAATTGGATTTGGCCAAATCATTTAAAGACATAACACTACCAGATGGATCAAAGTCCATACTTTGATTATCCTGGTCATCATCTGGCATACCTACCAGATGTAATCCTAATGCGTCCGACAAGCAACCCGCCTGCAAAATCACAAACAGTATTAATCACTAAGGCATTCTTTGTATTTGGAAATTACACACTTTTCTACTGAATTTCTGTATTTCGTCATCCAACGTTGTGAGAATAACATTTAAAAGTTCATGTGCGTCTTGTTCTCCTGAAGGTATAACCCAGCCTAATCTTTTAAGTGCATTTATAACTGCTGCTGGTGCATAAGTTTCTTGCATTGACTTATTTGTACCATTTACAACTTTAAAATTATACATTTAATAAGGTAATAACTCGTATTGTTTAATAAACGTTACCTGACAAAACGGTAGATAACGTTGATCTCAGACTAGTTTCCTTCGCCAAAGTGTCCCGATCGAGCCAAACTATAAATTGCGGACAAGCAGCTAGGGCATGTAAGATAGAATTTAAAAAGCATGTCTTTCCTAGATTTATAAGCCCTGCTAATCGTCCACGACCACTGCTTGCGCTAGTAGAAGGGCCCCAAAATACGAACGCTCCGACTACAGCGGCTGCGGTAAGTCCAGCGGCTACCAATAAACGTTCCGATTCCATTAGAGACGCATTTGGAATGTTTTATTCCGACTGTTAACCTATATAATTTGTATGCTGTATTCGCAAATTAATCATTGATATCGCATATTTTCGACTGCAAAGATGAATAATATTCATTCGATAAATAAATATTATTTTTGCGAAGAGTACAAAATGATAATACAATAAATAACCGCTAACCGTCAAAGTAATTTCTACTCTTGGACATTTGGACGAGTCGATAATATCGGAAACGTCGGAAATTAAAGCTAACGATAATTGGTGGATAATTGTGACCTGTATTACCGACAGCTTTAACATGACATTGTGTTTTAGAACTGTCATCGCTGTCATCGGTAATCATTAGATTTGAAATAATTCGCACTTGAAAATTTTTGAAATGTTATAAAATGAAAAATCCGACGTTTGATAAATAATTTTGGAGAATGAGCGGCGAATGTAAATTTGGCTTTTATAACCATGGAAGAATGGAAGACGTTAATTCAAGTAGCGTGTATCGTTTATTAACAAAATTGTGCCAAAGGCTTTTAAACGGCAATAAAAGTAGTGTTCCCGATAAAATTTTAAGACGTTGCAGATCGAAAGCGTTTGAAATATTACTGTCGAAGAAGATACCTACCAAAGATGAAACGCTGCTACATGATAATGATGATCCGTACTGTCATCTGTTAGCTTGGCAATTTATTTTAATAAATGAACACAATTTGGCAGAGTATGCCAACCAGTTACAGAGATGCATCAATATATTGCAGTACTCCAGTTCACTGAATGAGCAGGTTTTATCTGATATATTATATGTTTTGCTAAAACTGTGTCGGTTGCCAGAGCAAAATAAAGTGATATCGGTGAGCTATAAGTAGGAGACGTACTAGCAACTTGTAAATTTATATTTCTAGATAGGCGGTACATCGTCCGTGGCATTGGAAAATTGCACTAAATTTCGCTATTATGATGTTACAAAGTTTAAATTGACAGCGCCAATAATTTGCAAGAATAGTAAATTTAATAATGAATCATTCCTGTTGCAAACAAAAAGGAACATTAGACAATATGAGTATCTGCGAGACAGATATTCAAAAGGCAGTATGTGTCAGATTTGTAATATTCCTATAAGGATTTCCTGTTCCAGTTCGGAACAGATTAATAAAGACAAAGATGAATATGGGTGTTTGGGTAAAGGTAAGTATTTTAATATGTAAACTCCTGAACAAAATTATCACAACAGACAAAGCCTCTTACAACTTGACTTTTATTTTTTCACTTACAAAATAATTTACAATTTTGAAATGTTACAAATAATAATGGGAAGTTTTGCCAATTCGTTAATTTTGTCCAGGACTTTGTTTCATTTAGAATCGATCATTAATGAAAGTTAAATGTGCAGTTGAAGAATTGTATGATGTTTGGGGGCTGGCCTTCAAAACTGAGTTTACAGACCGTCGTACTTGGGAAACTTTGGGCAATCCTTTTCCTGATAAGGAGCTGCCATTTCTGTCAGAAGCCTCGTCCAGCATGTGTTCAAATTTATACAACATGCACACCTGCAATATCCTACAATTGTTGGGTGAGAGCAACCGTAAACTGTCAATAACTGTAAAACAACCGAATTTCGTATCACATGTGAAGCACTTGCTGGGTAAGTTATTGTCATTAACTTTAAATTTTCAATTACATTTGCTTCTAATTAACATTGTGTGAAAGTAATCTTTCTTTCATTTTCTAGTGGGCATAACATCAGATTCATTTAAACGCGATGATAACGGGGAAGTGTATCTGGTTCCTGGTACAACGATAGAGGGTATCACACCATTAGCAATGGAATCATACTCTGCAGATTTGATTTTATGCAGTTGCTGCTACAGCGCTCTCGATAGACTCTGTAATTTGCGATCATCCTTTGAAGACCACCAGTCTCGCGGTTTTATTTTTAAAGTATGTTATTCTTTTCTGTTCAAATAAGCCGTTTTCTAAATTATTAATATTTTTAGGAACTCTGCGATAGTATTAATAGATACCTAGCGTATTATCGGTTGGCCGTTCAGAACATATCGGAAAGGAACAACTTACTAAGTATTCACAATCACGTTCGACCACTCCTGTCCCATCTGACCGTTTTAGCGTCGGTGTGTAAAGTGGGACCGTTTACAGAATCGGGTCGTTTACCAAACGGCGTTTCTCTTTTGAATTATTTATACCAGAAGACGGTCGAATTGACCGATAAGGACGTTGTAATGGTTTTGTATTCAGTATTATATCCGTGTATTCAGATTTATTTCAAGTGAGTATTCCAACCAACAAATTTTCGGATACCACCAGTAGATTTATATTTCAGTCGTTTTCTTCAATTATGGATATTCGAAGGTGTGGTAATTGATCCGTATGACGAATTCTTCATAGTCGCTAACACGGCGTACTTGCGAACTCGCGGAAGAACTTACTGGACACGTAGTTACACCGTGCGCGTCGATATGGTACCAGATTTTTTGAGCAATCTTAGTCGGGACATATATTTGTGTGGAAAAACCGTTAATCTGTTGAAATCTTGTGTACCAAATGTAAGTAAAAAATCGCACAGTGTAACAACACGCTGGTTTTTAACGGGGACGATATGACCGAACGTGGTCATCGAAATCGAATAGAAATGTGACATTGTCTTTTGCATTTCTAGTCACCGCTTTGTATGTACTTACTTGGCAAGAAACCGAACCTTCTCTCTTGTTGTCTGAGTTCCGATCAGGTATCCGCCTTGGAACGAAATTCCGAGTGTTACTATTTGGAGGTGATGGTGGAATGTGGGCCGAAATTTCAATTGGGTAATTTCGTCTCGAAAAGCACGGAACAGCAGAGGGTGTTCGTGAATTTGGTAACGAGAAAGCGGGCACTTACTCTTAAGAGGCTAGAATGTAAGTTGGTGAAACTATTTCTCATAAAATAATTCTATTTTTGAGCTGAATTTACTAATAATGATGATAGTTCTTTTACTAAATAAAATAATTCTTTGGTCATCCATCAGAATAAGATTACTTGGTTCGATTGCATTTTTATTGAAAGGCACATTTTGATTTAAAAAACTATGTGAGTTATATATATATATATGTTAATTAGTAACTTTTATTTTAATTAGTAGAGAAATTGAAAAGGTTGGAGGAGGAAATCGACAAGAAACATAAGGCGGCGAACGAACTAAGGAAACAGTATGACAAAGTACTACAGGACAAGAAGTCCCAGCTGATTCGACAAATGGAGCAAGAAATTAAGTCAAACGAGGAGATATTGAAGATGCAAAGCTTAAGGAAAAAGCTTATTGCGGAAGAAACGTAAGTGTTGTTAAATTTATCTTATATGATAGTTTTCTACCACAATTACCTCAATTAAACGAGAGTGATTGGAATAGTAGTTATATTGTCAGAACGTTTACCAACGTTTTCGCAACATTTTCATCAATGAAATTGTGGCTAGATAAATGTATAAACAAACATGTGTTTTTATTCGATAACTATCAATAAAATAACTAATGACTAGGATTTCTGGATATATAGAATCTGTAAAAAAAAATGTATAGTAAAAATAATTGATTTAATGTGCAAACACATACATGCAAACTATGAGAACACCCAAAAAAATAAATCATGTACCAAAAATCTTCATCAAAACCTTAACAATTCTGTACAAGCACTAGGGAAAAACGGTATCAAAAACTAGTCAAAGCTTTCCTTATTATGAAATGTAAATGTAATTTTAATAAATTATTATATACTTGTACATACTTAAATTCTGAACATCGGTTCTGGAATTAATAGTTTTAGTATCTTTCTGTATGTTTATCATTTCGAGAATATAACTATTATTTCAATCAATCTTGTTTCAATGACCTATTTGTGCTAGAAAACTATCGTATGAGATAAGTATAATTAAAGGTCACGAAATATATATATCATATATATACATTTAGTGTTGTTAAATGTAATAATTTGCGTTCGTCCTACTATTTTAAATGTACCGATGCTTTAGATCGGATCTGATGGGATACTACGAGAAATTGGATGCCGTTTTGGAGCAGAAACACAAAAATATACAGAAGCACATCGACAAGCTAAAGCGGATAGATTTAGATGTGACCGTTGCCCTTCGGGAATCTCTACCCGAAGAGGAGGCAGCGACGATATCCTCATCCGCACAGGAAGCATCTATCATCGAACCGGCATTCATTCACAAATCGATCGAGGAAAAGTCGTCAGGCGGCTCGAACGATACCTTCGTATCTGCCAGTTCGGATTTGCCGACCGAATCAGAGGAAGATTTTTCGAACGTGGGAGAGGATATGAAAAGGTCCAACGCTGTCGATTCGCCCTCCTTGGACATCATCAATGCGAATTCCGAAGGCGACACGATGAAAATATCCGAGGTGGCCCAGATCGCCGCGGAAAATTTCGAAATAGCGCGTCGCAATCGCGCGAAGGTCCTGAACGAAGAAATGGGAATGCCGCAGGTTGAAATAAAGGCGGTGGGAATCGCGTCCGAGACCCGGAAAGACCCGAACGCGATGTTGTCCGCTTTGAAACGGAACCGGTTGAAGGTGATGTCGTCAGAGTTCGACCTTCATATCACCGTTCCAGAAAAAGGAACCGCGAAGAATCGGAGAAAGGAGGAAACGAACAGTTGCTTCGCAAATAAAAGGAAGGTGATGGGAAGTAGCGAATGTTTCTATACCCGTGCCGACGAGAAGAGCGACACAAAAGCGGAATGTAAAATCGGTTTGATCGAAGATTCGAGCAAGAGAGCAAACGAACGAGAACGTACGGAGGGTATAGAATCTAGGACGAAAGTAAACGCAGAAAATAAGGTAAGGCATGGGTCATTGAAATCGCATTTAGACGTTCCAAGAGGAATGATAGTGGAAAATGATTTATAGCTATGTTTTCGAGCACGTAGGAGACAAAGTTGGACTTAGAATTATCATAACATTGTTGAGTATCTGGAGATACCCCAATGGTCTGTTCTCAGAAAACTTTGACTAATCGAAAATTTGTTCTAGGAACAAGAAATGCATATAGTTATGTTTTCGATATCGTAGAGGACGATTTTGAAATTAAAATTACCATAAAAATGTTGGGTACTTGGAAAAACCGCAAGGGAGTCCGCTTGGAAAGTATTTCAATTTTCCGAAAATAATTTACGCCATCATTGAGACTATGCGATATACTTCAAATTATATTCTAAAAAAGAAAGATATCTGTGATAGTTTCCGAAATATTTACAAAAATTTAAAAATCGTGCAATTTTTGGAGGGGGGAGGGAGTGTACCCCGACATAGAGGGATTCAGCCGTTGAAAAAACATTGCATTGTTCTTATAGCAAGGTGCTCTTTCGATCGGTACAGTTTCATTGAAATCATAATTTCTCAGTTGCCAGTGTTCCCTTGTAAGTAAATAATTTTGAAATTCGACAGATTCAAGAGGTGGTGGATACCAATACTCCAGTTTTATCCCGATACGACAACGAAGATTTCATCAACACCAACATAAATACGATAGGGGAGAACGGAAACACGGATGCGCCCCTCGCTAATGAAGAGAACGGTAACGTCGTAACGCAGAATTCGTTACAACGACTGACGGTCGAGCAGAAAAACCTCCTTAACAGATCGATCGACTTGAGGTTGGATTTTAGCAAGCTGGGCGAAACGCAGACAACTCGACGACAGCAGAAGGAGAAAAGCAACGAATCGATATTCAGCAAGTTCTTGAAAAGTCCGAATTTCGAACTGGACAAGCCTATTCCGATGTCACTCGGCTCGACTCCTTGCATCGATGCGATCACGCCTCGCATGCAAAGTAGCCTGGATAAGGAGCAATTCGATAATCTAGAAAGCGCGATTACGACCGCCACCACCAACTTCACGGATGAAGGATTCGATTTCGACGAAGGCGGTCGCCGAGCCGCCTTCGCTGAACCCGTACTTTTTACCCAAAAGCGCTCCGGGCACGGTAGACTTACGGAGAAAGCCAATCTGTCGAAGCGGGTATCCGTAAACGAAGCCAGCGCCATCTCCACGCGCGCCATCAAAATTTTCATACAGCAGAGCGTTTCGATTCCGCTCAATACGCAGATCAAATTGGTCAATAACGAGTTGCTGAAGTACTTCTTTCACGATTTACAATTGCTGACGCACCTGAACAGTCTCAGAAATTATTTCTTTCTGTTGGACGGAGAATTCGGACGAAACATAACGGAGGGTTTGTTTGAGAAACTGCACGACGTCAATTTCCCCGCCGATTTAATTAATTATCGCACCCTTCAACATCTTGTGTATAACGCGATCGACTCGTCAATTAAACAGCAGGAAAATTCGAATTGTCTATCGTTTAAGATCAACAGCCTGCCAAAATCATTCAATCTAGAAGACCCCGACGTACTGGAGTGTTTGTCTCTCTCCTACAAAGTCACATGGCCGCTGAATATCTTACTCCTCCGATGCAATCGCCAAATACGATGAGGTGTTCAAATTCTTGCTTAAGTTGCATCGGGTTTCGTGGGTATTAAAGAAAATATTGCAGGTAAGCGGTGTTTAATTTCGATATCGCGCTTTAATTAATTAATTTTGATTGTTTGCAGGAGTTAAAATTGCTATCGAAGAAATCTGGTAGAAGGGAAACGTACTTGGTACTTTCTCCGCAATTTCAAAAACTACATCAAAATCGCCACATTATGACCCATTTTGTACAAACGCTGCAGAATTACGTGGTAGGAGAGGTGCTTCAAATGAGCTGGCATTCCTTCGAGAAGAAACTAATATCTGTAAATAACATAGACGAAGTATACGTTTTGCACGCCTCGTACATCAAGAATATCCTTTTCACGTACGTTCATCCGCTAATGGGTTTATGAATTCTTTCTGTTCTATTTTCTAACCTTTTTAGGTGTTTACTAAATCAGAGATCGTATCCCATACGAAAACTAATTTTAAAAATCTTCACGGTCATTCTAAAGTTTTACAATTATTTGCGAGCAACGGATTGGGCTTTCGACGAAGAAGACTGCGTCTTCGAACATCCCAATTTCAAAAAACTCGAGGATATTTTCCGGAATTTCGAGGAGTTTGCGATCTATTTCGTAAAGGCGGCGCATAAGGTCGCCCGAGTTGGATACCAGCCACATCTAATGCAATTGTTAGATATGCTAAACGTTAACGATTATTACACGCGTAGGATCAACGTCTCGTATTCGCAAAATAATATTAGTAATATGAGTTTAGCAAATACGTCCCTATAATAAGCTTTTCTGTTTTGATAGATTCGATATCGTGTTGTTTTTATACTCGCATCAAATTGTATATTAATAAATGCAAGCATTAATTTAACCTGAGTTTTCTTTGTCCTTGTAATCCCCTATTATAAATAAATGAAAATGGAGAGGATCAACGTGGAAATGTAATAAAAATCCGATTCATTTTCGGTTCTTAATCTCTATATACTTTCTCCACGCCTTTGTCTTATCTCTTACTTCCGTTTGAATCTCTTTATTCCACCACCTTGTTTTCCATTTTATTGAAATGATTTTCACTTCTCCGCATATTTCTGTTATACCCATATTCTTGAATTCTCATCTGTCTTGCACAGTCCTTGCTCTGTTTTCTTCATTCAATTTTTTAAATTCATTTTCCGTTTTAAAGAAGTATTTAAGATAAAACTAGAAAACACAACGGGAAAATAAGATAGTTAATGTGGCTATTAATATGACTAGTCCTCAACACACTAAGGATGAGTAGCGTTTTGTGACGAAACGTTATTAGTAAGGATGTCGATATACATATGTTATGTTAATTATGCATATACTAGCTGTTAAGCCTGTCCCTGCCAGGCAGGAAGAGAAAGAAAATCTGCTTGGCAGAAAGAAAGCAAAAAATTTATTTACAAAATCAAGAAGTTCTTTAAACGGTAAAAAATAATTATTGATGATGAATTCAGGTGTACTATGCAAGTATGTTTCACATTAGTTTTTGAAAGTGGTTTGATTTCGAGAATGTTTTCTAAAATTTTCCAAAAATCTTAGATCTGACTACTTCAGGCTATGCTCCATTGTAAGGACTATATGCATGCCAATTTTCAGCTTTCTAGCCCATCAGTTGGCTTCAAAAAGCTCTGGATAGACAAAAAAACAGGAACACACAAATAAGGAAATTAAATATTGAATAGAAGATTGGATTTGAGAAATATACATTAACCTATTAGATAGTAATAGTATCTCATTTGGGGCATCACTTTCGAGACATACTCCAAAACAAAAATTCCATCCAATTCAAGTCTAAATTTTTTCCAAAAGAACAGTATACCGATTTGTGAAAAAAATAGGATATAGTGGGAACATCAAATGTCACTTTATTAAACAATAAAACGCGTTTTATCACGTGCATAAACGTAATCTACCTAGGTACCACATATATCGGCAAGTATTTCATCTAAAGGATAGAATTGCATATGGCTTTTTTCTCGCCAATGTGCGCGTAATAAACGGCACAATCGACGCGATTGTGGATACAGGGAAAATATCTTCTTGTTATGACTTCATTCGCGCTAGATACTACGAACTAAATACACATATTATAACGAGAAGATAATTTTTATTGTCATCTGTTCATTTCGTACAGGAAAACGCCCGACCTTGTGATTACCAAGTTTGAATAGTCGATTTGTTGACGCGCTGCTGGAGGAACGGAAGCAATACGTTCTGAATCGTATCGCATTTATCTGATGGTCAGTTTAGCGCGAAATTTACAAGTAATAAATTCCCATTTCCCGCGTGATCTTATTTCTAAATAGAAGATGGCACAATTACTACGGGGGAATAAGTCACTTTTACGATGATTATTGAAAATGATGACCCGATAGAAAGTACTTTCGCGACTTAATTTTTACATTTTTCACGTCGATGATGAAATCGTTCGAGACGCGCCGACATTGGCGAAGTCTCCTTATTTGTATTGGATTGTCCGTTTAACACCAGACATGGCTAGAATTCTCGCCCGATTTTATACTGGGCGACCATGGCATCATAGTCTTGTTCGTAAATAAGTAAATATATACTTACATATACTTATGTATGTGTATACACATGTATAAATAAGAAATATATTAGGTATCGTGTTCTATATTTTTGAGTCCGCTTATATATATATATATATCTACATTAATTTCATTTAATATCGAATGTTCACAATAATATCCAAATTAGAAAAGATAATGGATAATATTTGCGCATTTATTTATTTATGAATGGCATTTTATATGTTACTTTACTACACGTATAACATAACATACGTACAATCCGAAAATGGCGACATCCACACCACGTTAAGTACCATCAGTGGGTGTAAAATGACGTAATTGCCTTAATATGCTATTATGCATACAGAAAAAGATTAAGGTGAACATACACGAAATGAAAATATGGAAGCTTTACAAATATACGCTATAATATAAATGAGTTACCGAAAAGATTTTCGATAATATGTAGCGTAAAACCTGTCTATAACGAGCATTAAATGTAGCAGAATCCTGGCTACAACGAAAACCTTTCCCGGTCAGTTGTTTTTTGACGAAAACCAAACTGGTAATTTAGTATTATGGAATAGTTCTGCGTTTCACTGTACAGTTCCCTTGCAGTGACCTTTTCTGCGATTTTCGACATGTCGAGCAACAAATTGATTACCTAAATGCGCATTTTTGCAGATATTTGCTTCTAGTAATGTTTGATTTCTTAAAAGCTTTCCCTAGCGATAAAAATCTTTAGTAGTGTGTTTTGTTCGCACCTTTTCTCTATGATGTTAATTCTTGGGCATGTTGTTTCCTTTTCATAACTCTAGGCTTTCGCATAGTTGGCACAGGCGATTTGATCAAATGAAGTAAAAGTATCATCTCTTGAGTACCATGCTGGAATAATTGATTCCTGGCTATTACAACTGTTTGACCTTGAGGACAAGTCGTTAGAATTTATGTCAACCGAAGATATGGTGGTTTCAGTTGTTTGACTAGCACATTCATTTCTATTCACGTTCAATATCATCAGCCATGAACAATGGTATTTTGGGATACTTCGGAAGCGTTAAGTATTTTAAAAGCATGCTCTCGTATCTTTTGAGGATCATATGGAAATATTCCACAAGTTCTAAAGTCGTACGTACTATTCCCTACTGTGACTCCAAGCGCTACGCAATAAATGTCCAAATTGATATCTAGTTCGTTTTCGTCCAGGATGATTGATGATCCAATTTGTGGGTTCTGCCAACCGATTTGAAAAATGACCAATACCGATAATGTGTGGTATGGCCTGGAAGACATAGCAATATTATTTCATTTACAGCTACAAAATCAAGCACGTTAATATCTGAACAATGAGAACTATGGCCATCCAATATGAACAGCATGTTTCCATTTTACTTACGTGGAAAGAACCTGTTGGATCTTGTGGCTAGGTTTTCACTTTTGACGATTTTAGCTTCAATAGAACACTTTCTTGCTGTGTACTTTCTCTTAAATATAATTGAAATGTTAAAACTGTGTAGAATAATACTTGTAAAGCGGTAGAAGTCGTTTGTGTGTATAAATATTTTGACAGATGTATGTGTTGTGCTGTTGCCTGGCAATTTAAAAAAAAAAAAAAACAAAAACAAATACAATAATAAATCATGGCAACAGAGAACGTTAACTTAAAATCTAATGACAAATGTTGAGGGTCGGAACAAAACCAATTAAGAAATATGTGCGAATTTACGTAAGCACTTTTTCACCCATTTTAAAATGGGACCTAGGGAAGCCCATCTGGAAATTCAAGCTCTTTTACCTTTGAAAATTCAATAGAGAGGTAAGAATTTGCCTTCTGCGTTACAACAAACTATTAGGGTTTGTTTCCTTAGAGAAGAGCACATTACGTCAGCCGCGCAATGAACCAAATTTGGTTATTTGTATACGTTACCATGGCAACCGACAACGAAAGTCAATGAAATGTTACATTTCGCGTATATCTTCATGACGTAATGTGCTCTTCTCTAAGGAAATAAACTCTACAGTTATAGTTTCTCCCTTTTCTGCTGTGGTCACTTGATGTACATCTCGCGCATTTTTGGTTGCAGTAACCTTCCCAGGATTATTATTTAACTGTAATCCGCTTTGGTCTACGTTGCATATTTTACATGGTTCAGTAAAGAAGTCGTTATCTTTACATATTTTCGATAGGAGTTCAAAGTACTGGTTTACTTTTTCCTGACACATGCTTAAGTAACGAGCAATTGATACTCCTTTAGCCTTCGGAATAGATAGTTCTATGTCTTACGATCATTTTCATGAAATTTTTTTATTTAGCGTTTGTCTGAAGACGAATCCCAATCTGTTCTTTTATTGGCCAATCTAGAAAGTTGAGATTTTTCGATTTGTATTGATTATAGCAGCAACAATTGGAGAGTGACCCGATGATAAATCTTCATTTGACTGAATTTAATCAATTAAATCAAGAAATTGATCAGATCAGGCGGTCTATTTTGGCCTTAGAAATAATAACGAAGAATTAAATTTTTGTTTTTATCGCAGTCACGGATGATAACAGGATATGAAATATTAATGTGAAAGTTTGAAGAAATCTATCTACCGGAGGTGATCTTGTGAGCGAGTCTTGAACGTATATTCGCTGCGTACTGGTTAATGA
Source organism: Chrysina gloriosa (assembly GCA_038088585.1). Taxonomy (NCBI): domain Eukaryota; kingdom Metazoa; phylum Arthropoda; class Insecta; order Coleoptera; family Scarabaeidae; genus Chrysina; species Chrysina gloriosa. The sequence goes on along the minus strand of CM076092.1, from coordinate 3,044,931 downwards.
CAGGCTTACGCGTACTGATTCGAATTGCATGTTTTTTTTTTTTGAAAATTGTAAATTTGACGATGTAACCAAATTTGTAGTAAGTGATTCAATCGCTTCCCGTACCAATTTTTACATTAAAAAGAAAAGCGTCACTCGTAAAGTTATCAAGTACAAATTTTGGAGTCGAAGTTATCGTCCTTGATAATAAAAGAAAAAAAATTGCGAAATAAGGCGTTAACGTGCGTTAATTTTAATTAGCAGGTACTTTGCGCTTTTCCATTATGGGAGCGAAAACGCCTTGGTATATGTACGGCATCATTTGATTTTAATGATTCTTTTGAATTCGAAAATTGAATTGCAATAGCGATAAGAACAATTCCCGGATTTTTTTCTCTGTGTTTGGAAAACAGTGATGAAAGGTAGTTTTTGTCAATATGTTTACCTAATAAATTAATACATATTTATGCGTCTGTATTACGAGTAAGTACGTAGGATTGTTAATAGTAGGTGTTATCTTTTCTATATCCTAACAGAAACGACGTAACGCACAAGATCTGACGTCAGATTTTTCGACTGAGCAGCGGGAGTTCGGTCCGCCGTGTAACTTACTTGACTGTTTAGTAAATCGGTTGGACTTCTTCAGTCGAATTAACAGCTCTCTAGCAGCAACAGCAGCAGCAATAGAAACAACGACAGTATAACATAAATAGTAGTAAGAACGGCCGCCAAGTATATCCGTCAAATTTATAACGCGATTAACGAGTTTCATCAATAAGTTACCAATTCAAAAAGAATCGATAATTTACATATTTCGTTCACGATCCGTACAGCCAGCACTTGTTTGTTCGTAACAGCCCAAAAATTTTGCGCGCGACGAGTCCTTTTTTTCCATTTCGTTCGCTGCAGTGTATCTCGATTTCAAAGGAAAGGGGTAAGTCGAATTTGTTAGCAGTTTATCCGCCGAATTATATGTTTATAGCGCAACAGGTCACAACGGATGAGAGCAAAACACCACCTTCAATACAAAAAAATGGATACATTTTGCGAGTAAATTTCTGTTTTTATCGTTTAACTCTGTCTTCGATCGAATGATATATTTTTTGTTGTTAAAGAAGATGATGGAAAGCTAAATCGAACGAAACAAAAATTGAAGGGGTTGATATATTTTTTTATTAACTTTTTTTTTTGTCGCGAAATTAACAATGTTGAACAGTAGATATTCAAACAATAAGAATAATATAACTGGCATATATTCTACTTTTTTACATTTATTCTTTGGTAAGAAGAAATTCAATTACTTTTTTCTTTAGTAGGTATTCACTGCATTTTGATATATCAATGATGATTAATGATTACGTACCTTATCGCAATTGTAACGGCTTCTTAGTTTATGTTGACAAATACCAAAATATTTATTTAACAATGCGGATGAGCAATATGTGAATAGTTTTGTAATCTCACTACATATTACCTTCGTGACTCATCTTTTAAAATATTTCCTTTACCACTTTTCGGTCAATCAAACGATAAGTCTGGAGTTGATAGCTATATTAGAGGTATTTTCAGAACGTTAACATAACTTTGTAACTCAGTGAGTGATTTGATTAAAACACGCAACCAAAACAGAAGAAATAAGTTCAGAAGGTAACTAGAAGCAAATAATAACTAAATGCTGATGACGATGACGTAATATCTTTTCATATTTTGTTTTTCGATCGCAAAGGGAAGAAATTCTTCTGTATACGAATGTGCGTGGGGCAAATTTATATGTACAGACGTCGCTTGCGTGGTGTGCAGCAAAAACGCGCTTAGTATTCTAGATTTTGTTTTTCGAATCCCCGTAAGTGACTTTTACGCCCATGCACCTCGCGATCGTGTATGGGCGAATCGATTACTCATCGAAGACAAAAATAAAATCGACAACTCTACCAACCACAATCAGCCCACGTTTCGTACGGCAATCGATTTTTCTGTATGTACTTATGTGTGTAAACTGTGTAAGTGCAGCGACACAACCAACTACCTATGCAATTAGATCGGATACACCAAAAATGTGTGCGTAAATCATCTCTAATTGTTAGATTAGTCTACACCGTAACGCCAACGTCGAAAAGTATTCAAGATAGAATGTAATTGCTCAAAAAAGGCGTTCAGGTAAGAAAAGTAAGGTACTTAAAAGTACTTATCGAAATAAAATTGCATGTAGTGCAGGGAAATAGATCGCCATCGATAATATAAGACGTATGTACGTAGAGTTGTTATTCTTTCGAACGGCGAGCCGGTTTTCGAGCTCAGGATGAGGCGATGTTTATTATTAGATCGATTCGCGAGGCGCTTTTGCGAAAGATTTCAATGCTGTGTCGCGAGAGCAACTCCCAAAATATCGTGGATGTTTGCTTCCCTTTCCAGGCGAGTGAATAAGTGATATTAAATGTCAAATCAAGTTATTCTGAATAGTACTACAGAGTGCGACAGGAGTAGCTTTACAATTTAATTTAGCCATAATTTTTGAGGAAAATGAAATATAAGAAAAACTAAATGTTATGATTTAAATCAGAATAAGCTCTTTTCGTCGAGTTTTTCAACACCCTTCGCAATGTCGCGGGAGTTATTCGAGCGATTTCTTCACAAATGTTGACCTTTAACTGTTCTACGGTTTGAGGTTTTCGAAAATAATACGGTTTGGAAATTGTTTCCTAAGAAAATCCATTGTTTCGTCGTACACGTTGCACCATCGTGTCAAAACCCATACCCTTTGCATTAACTGTTCTACGGTTGGAGGTTTTTGGAAATAATGCGATTTGGAAATTGTTGCCTAAGAAATTCTATCGTTTTCCTGTGCTGTATGACGCATTGCACCATCGTGCCAAAACCTAAATTCATCATGTTTGTGGAACAACATTGTCCTATGGCCCATAAATTCTTGCCGCACCAAACAGTTGCGCGAGCACAATATAAATGCTTTTTGACGAAGTTTTTGTGGATTCTGTGATCACCAAAACCTACAGCTTTGCTTATTAACAAAACCGTTTAATTGAAAATGAGCTTCATCCGCACTCATACGGTTTGATAAGATTTTTTCATCATTGTTAAATTCATTGAAAATGGCCCTGCAGTACCATAAACGTAATTCGACATCTTCAGGATTTAGTTTTTACCACCATTGAATTGTATACGGAAACGGATCCAAATATTTTCGTAAAACGTTTGTGTCTGCCCGAATTTTCATGAGCGGTAGTGTATGCATTTAGATATATAAATATATGTACAATGAAGGGAGATGTTTATCCATTTAGATATAAAATCTTATATGATAGTTCCCTACCACAATTAGGTCAATTAAACAAGAGTGATTGAAATAACATTTGCCCATTTAGGTCAATATTAGATTTTCAATTTTCGAATGATGCGATGGATGTACAACGAAGACTGTAAAATTGAGTCAATTCCATGGCGAGGAGTATCTAGATTTTCTCTCGATTTTAATCAGGATAATCGTAGGCTAGGTTATCTATAAACAAACGGCGGTAACGGCGTACAATTACGAAATACGTTACAACAACATCGCCGTCCAGTAGTAAATCGATGCTGTATGCGATATATTTGTGTATATGTGCATATGTAGGCTGTCGTAACTTACTTCGTAATTACCACTGTTTGCCCAGACTAGTTATTTACAGATACACATGTATTTCAACGCAAAATATGAGGTAATTTTTCATATGGTGGATACAGAAGTGTTAATGTTCATGCAATGTTTCCCGATCTTCGGTTTTTGTATAAACTTTCACCTTCTCTGAATCAATGAAGAAAGCCATGGTACCTCGTCAGATGTAATATAACGATGAACATTTTTTCCTTTTTAAAATAAAGTTACCAAAGCAACCAAAACATGGATATGTGAAGTGTTGGAACGGTGTTTCTAATTCATAATACAGGGAAATCTCCATTCACCCTCAAGTAATATCTGCTACCTCAAGGGAGATGAACATATGTACTAATTTATATTTAAATGCAACGTAACTAATATATAAAAAAAATAGATTTGGTTATAAGTGTAGGTATATCAACATACACACACACACACACATATGCAAGTACCTCAATTAACAGTTTCGAATTGTCACCTATTTAGAAAAATGGAACATTTTCTCTCAATTATTTTCTGATAATCGCGTTATTACGACAGTTTGGTGTTAAGGTCATCTTGTCTTGTACATTTATTTCTCTGTGCTGCACGTATATATGTATGTATGTATATAGGTAGGTACATATATCGCGATGCGTCAGTAAGTTTGGATACGGAGAAAAGAACAGCTGTAGCCTATTTTTCCATATACGGCGTGCGTTCGCGTTCCATATAAGGTCGAGATTTGCGCTTTTATATTCGGCCCTGGACGATCGTTTTTGCATTGCACAACGCGTATATACGCCGATTGATTACTTAAGCGTAAACACGTGAATCGCTTAGATAAACAAAATCCAGCGGTTTCGGAATTCGCGACACATGCACATTTCGATAACGGTTTTGGGTGGAACGCGAAGGTAAATCGGAAAAGTAACGACGCGATTGGTCAGCATTAGGAAGAAAATATAGGGCGATCGATAAATTTCCACATTGTAAAATGCAAATTATAGATTTATTTGTTTTGGAATAGATTATCGTACTTGTACCACCGGCCCATACAAATCAGCGTTTTCAAACATATGTATACACTGCCGGCTATAAGTGTTTACGCAGCCTCAAAATATTACAGAAACAACTCGAATGCTAATTATGAAAATAAAAATTATAAATATTCCGTGCTTGTACAAATAACTTTGTAATACAGTATCACCTCTTTAGTCCGAACTAATAATTGTACTGGGTGTTCTGGATTATCGAAATGTTCGCATTATCGAGCAAAAGACAAAAGACGATTTTCAACATTTTCACAATAAAGTTTCTTATATCCAAAACAAAAATTCTGTTACATGCAGCACATGTAAATAAAGATATGTACCTACATGATTATATAAATCTAAAACAGTGAAAATTACATAAAACTAAGAAGCTGTCAAGTATTTAGTAATTTTGCTCTGTTTAATGTTCCCTTCTTCTGCCGCTTCAGCTCTTTTTTCATTTCGGATAGAATTAGAATGTGGTTTTGCGATTCAAACTTGGAAACTTCAGACTGCCTCCGTGTGCTTTACACGTTGTGTGGTATCACTTTCACTTCTTCGTCGGAGCTTGATTCATTCTGAACATGTTCGAAAATATCCATATCGTTTACGATTTCCCATGTTTCTTCTTGTCCAATGGCCCATTCAAGAGCTTCTTGTTTTGTTACATCTTCCGAAATTTATCGCTACATTAACTTCCTTGATTTATTTGTATAAGACTTCTAACTCCATTTCGTCTTTCCATTGTCACAATGAAAGATTATCGTTTTCACTCCAACCATCATCAAATTGCGCCAGAAGTTTAGTCCAAGATTTTGAAATAAGTTGTGGCCCCACATTTTCCTAATTAGAAGATCTTTTAGACTGACTTTCTTCAATTCCGCAGAAATATATGCACCTTCAGATGCAATAATCCGTTTTAAGAGACCTTTTCGGTAATGCAATTTAACAACTAGAGTCAACATTTTGGTTCATCGGTTGCACCTGGAGATTACATTTGGCGACATAAACATTACCACAATTTTCTTATTACCTGAACATAAGGCTTCGGGGTGTCCTGGAGCGTTGCCTAAAATTAAAAGTGTCTTGGCCTCTAAATTCAGGTTTTGCATACTTTTTCGAACTGCCGTCTAAATCCGTCTAAAAACCAGTTCTTTAAAAATTCTTTGGTAACCCAGGCTTTTTCTTTAGTCTTTGGTACCCCATCGGCAATGATTCATTTCCAAACGTCAGTGGCTTTTGAGACAATCTCATTTTATGCGTCCCAGCACGGCATAAATCTAAGCTGTTCCTGGCTCATTTTTCTACTTGGAGCTAATACTTCAGCTTCGTAAGCAAGTATTTTTTGAGGAATGTAATTTCTAGAAAAGTCCGCTTTCATCTGCATTGTAGATGTGGTCAGGGCACCACTGCATTTTTGCGATTTTATTTAGAAGCGCGCTTTTAAATGGCTCAACAGCCGCCTCATTACTAAGATAATTTTTCTCCTGCAATTGACAGTTTGTCGAATTCCATACTTGTTCTTAACCTTATCGAGCCATCCGGAGCTGGTTTTGAAATTATCATCGTTGTGAGTAGGGCGAAATAAAACAACCTGTGCTTTTTCGCGCAAAATTTCCTCAGAATCATTTATTGTTGTGTTAAAAAATTTTACACGAAGTCGATCATCTTTTCATCTCTAGATCTTTCGTGTAGAAACCAGGCATGAACCGTTGTATCAATTCCGGGATATGCACCTACTTTCAACGGTTTTCGTTTATTGAACCGAGAAGTGGTTGTGATGTCATAGGATAATCCTCGCCTTTTTCTTTTTGTTGTCGCAAATCGTTGGTTTTCTCACGTTGTATTTTTGTGATAAACTGGTGAGTGTAAAACCCGCCCCAAAATTCATCATCTCAATATTTTCTTTTATCGATAAAGTAATGTGTTTCCTTCTAGAAGTCATTTCTGTTCTAAATCGCAAAAACAAACTCTTAGAAAACACGAAAGCTGTTCGGATGAAGGAGGCGTTGTTCGGATTATGGCTACCAATTCTCGCTGGAGGTTCGGATTAGGGCATGTTCGGATTACAGAGGTCATACTGTAGTTGTAAAAGCAATGTGTTTGTTAATTTGCTGACAAAGGACTTAAGTAGGATGGAAAAGCTATTGGGGATTGCAGCCAAGGATGAGATAAAAATAAAAGACTCTCTTTCGGTAACTCTAAGCTTTCCAATTGGTTTAATTCTTCATCGGAGAGTTCTCCATGAGAGCTGAGAAAACAGCTTGTCAGCAATTGAACAGAATGATGTCTAGAGTACACTACATCGTAATATATTGAACAAATTCAAATAAGTTAAATTTTTAATTTTTTTTACATGTAATTAAATAAAATTAAATTGGAAAACTTGTTCATCACACATAGTACTCGGGAACCACTAAGTTAACTACGATTAAGACATGTTGTTGACATGTTCAATTTTATTTAATTACGTGTAAATAAAAATTAAATATAAATTTTAACTGTGATAAACACATGGTACTTTCTTTGGAGTAGCGTCAAAATTTTGGTGTATGCTCCAGAGTAATTTCATCAAACCTTAATGAGATATTCATTTGATAAAATTTACTTATTTTCGCTTATCCAGCATTGGTCAATAGTTGAAGCAGTTTTGCAGAAACACTACGTTTAAAGATGCATCAAAATTAATTTAAGGACATCGTACGCTACGATTTATCCCGGTTACTGATTAATTACATATGCGATTTGTATTCGGATTCGCATTAACCTTGGATTTACAATTTCAAGAACGTAGACATGACATATGTACGTATGTAGTTAATTTTCGAATTAGAATTAATGCCGCCCGAACACTGCCGCGCACAATACGATAAATACCCGGTTCCTACACATTGTCACCGATTACTACCTACACGTTTTGTTGTCGTTCTGACATCATCCTGTCCCTTTCCTTCTCCGCTCATTTATTGCTGTTAGAATGGACGCAGTCCAGAATTGATCTGATCTCTACAACTATTAAATAGTTCGGTCTATTTTTAAAGCCGATGACGATACGAAATTTATGTCGCCGGCTGGTGCTTTGGCGTTTTCCTGCTCCTGTCTTCGCGGCTAATTCGTCCGGAGGCGCCCGATTTGCGTTAGCCGCTAATTGAAATCGTTTGGAAAACATCAAAATCGCGTCGTCGTCGTTCGAAATAGAACACGTGGGAAGTGATAATTGGAAATTATTGCCATTGCAGTACGTGTAAACGTTGCATGGAAATCGAAAAACGCACGTATCGCCGTATGTAATGTACTAATCGAATGGAGCATATCGTCCGGCACTAATTTCCGCAATTATAAAAATTAAATAAAAACTCCTCTCGTTGTCGTGTATCGAAATTACATCGCAGAAATAATTGCCTGCAGATATTTTCACATAATTCGAAATATTTATTTTTGACTATACAAAGAGACACACAGTCACCAGGTGTGCGTGATACATGCGAAATCATTTAAGTAATGTTTTCTCCTTATACGGATCAAAGAAATCCTACAAACATACATATATAGTATGTATTTATGCAGCGGACTTAATTAGGCATCTTAAAATCATTTTCGTTTAGGAAAAAATATTAAACAACACGTCTAAATAATGTATGTGCGTCTCGAACAATATCGTATTATGTTGTTGCAATTCCTCTAAGAGGAATTTTCACGGTACCGTTTATCTATTGTGCATACGTGCACTATTTAACGTTAATCGGATCCGATTAAACCGTTTGTTTAGTTTTTGCAACGTGTAAAGTCGGAATGGTATAAAAGTTATTTTTAAAAATGACCGTATGCACGTAGATAAACATCGTCACCATCGTTTCCGTTGTAAATAATTACTTGTATTATTATTGTAAATAGATTTATTTTCGAATGTGGAGAATAATTCGGCAATCAACACTTCCTCGATGATGTTTTTCTTTGTAAATCAATTTGTTTAATAAAAGTCCTAGTAATTATTATTAATTACATCTCGAATATTGCCAGGAAATGCGCTAACCAAACCGGTTTTTTCCATCATTCGAAATGTCGCCAGACTAGAACTTGAACTAGAAAAAATGAAATCATTTCGTTTTCCCTTTTCTGTCAATTTTACACATTTTATTGTTATAGATTATAAACAGAAAGAATGGCAACAGATACCACCGCTGATACGTCAGTAATCCAAGACGAAGATCTGAGGAAAATGGTAATTTAGTCACTATTATATTACACAAGAAAATAAGGAGACTGCGGTTAAAATATTATATATAGGCTGGCTCATGACTAGTGTGTCGGACTATAGCTCCCAAACTAACAATTTTTTAATCTCTTTTAACAGAATGGTGTATGTTTATAAAGGCTGTAGTTAGAAAATATCGTCATTTTTACAGAGCCCCAAAAAGAGCTAAATATAAAAAAAAATTTTATGAAACACTATATATATTTTTTGCTTTTTTCGAATTGTATAGAAAAAATAAAGGTGAGTTTACCGTTTTCGAAGTATTTGAGGATTTTCGAAAAAGTAAGATGAAAATGGACATAACAGACAAACTAATTTAAAATTTGAAATTACATTTTTAGCCTAGATATATAGTGTTCCATTAAAAAATACATAACTTCGATACTTAACGTATTTTAGGGTAGCCCGTATAAATGAAAATGTCTTCTAATTATGATCTTTATAAACATACACCATCCTGTCAAAAGAGATTAAAAAATATATATATTAGTTTGGGAGCTACAGCCCGACGCGCTAGTCGTGAGCCATCCTGTATTATACAATAAATAAAATTACCCTTAGCACACTTTTGGGAAATAATTCCACATACGTATTTCGGATTCGTAGCTGGAATTATTTCCGAAACATTTTGCCCTCTCGAACATGTTTTACCACCATTATATCAATTTCCGATTCCTTCAATTCGATAAATCTTTCCTCGTCGTATTCATTTTAGTGGCAAGAAACCGACGATTTCGACAAGAAGAAAGAAATCAGATCACACATGTACAAAATCAGAGAGGCGCGCCTGAAGGACTTTCATAATACGGGCGAAGAATCTACCAGCGTCTCTGAAAATAGAAGTCGAGTATCGACCACGACCACCACCAGAACCGACGGCGGTACAGTTTTGAAGGGGTCCGACCTAACGACTCACGCCGACAATCTTGCGGATCACAGTTTTCTCAGTCTTAAAAGCAAGGAGATCAGAGATTCGGAATCTCCTACGAAGGATTCGTACAAAATAATAGGTAAGAAAGTCGTTTCACGAACAGCTCCATGAAGCATTATTAGCAATTTGAACATTTTTCACCTATCCTCCCCTATTATTAGAGAAAATTTAAATCATATCATTTTTATGTGCAATATAATTTCAGAAATATTTCTTATATTTCCTCAATAGAAAAGTGACACTGTATCACATGGGTAAACTACTCACCACACAATTGTTTAATAATAAAATTCGGTGGCACGTGCTTCGCTAACACGAGGCAAGCATTATCAAAACCGTATAAACCGAAGTTTATTATTTAACAACACCACAGTCCTTGCAATCATTAGCATTCAACGGGAAAACATTAAATGTCTAAACATAATCTGATCTTTCTGTTTCTCAGAGACGCGAAAAATAAACGATCGCGATTGGAACGTTGTGGAAAGCAACGAGACAAGTAAAGATGGAAAAAGCCATACCACGTCGAGAATTGCCACCACATCCGGTAGGCAAGATCTGGACGGCGGTGAATCGAAATATGCCGCTAAGAGCGAACAAAAAGCCACCGTCTACAAGGACGGTGACGATAAAAACTTCGCGAAAGCCGTGGAGGCGTCCTCTCGAAACGTGATCGCCCAAGAAGCGTCCGGAGGCGACGACAACAGCAAATTCTACACCAGCTCGACCACCACCACTTCCTCGTCGAAGTTCTCGAGCGAACAGCGCTCCGTTTCCGGCGACGCTGCGTACGAACCGATCAACCTAAAAGAATCGATGATATCGACTGTCGATAGAAACGTGACCGATAACAACGCCGAGAGGAATATCAAATACGGCGATCATCCCACGGATAGATCGTCGAAGACGGTAATCCGCAAGGTCTACACCGAAAACGTACCGAACGAGTTGAAAAATAATCCGAATTATATCGACGGTAAGACGAAAGTCACAACCGAAACGAAAACGCTACCGGACGGTAGCACTCTTACGACGACCAGATACGAAACTAAAGGGGCAACTCAATATTCGACGTCTAGCGCCTCTTCGAGGCACGTCAGCTCGTCGAGCAACGAACAGAGAACTAGCGATAATCTAGTAAAGACACATCTAATAACGAGCGAAGACGTAGGGCGAGATTTTGACGATAGAAGTACCAGAAGTAATTCGATCTGTAGCGACACCGCGGTCAAAATCGACAAGAGGCAATCGACTGATTCCAAAGCCGTAATAAATCGAAGTAATTTATCCGATGTGACGACGAGAGAGGTGTACCACGACGAAGATATTAGGAGATCGAGGGATGTGGAATTGATAGGAAGAGATGTTAAAGACGGTAAAACTGTACGAAATATCGAAATTATCGTTAAGAAAGGGAGCGTACCCGAACGAGTGACTACGACAACAACCACGGTCACTAAAACTATCAATTCGGGATACGAAAATGAACCCAAGCAGTTCGGGACTCCAGGTTCTAATGCCGAAACGGTTATTGAAACGCGCGATATTCCAAGCCAGGAGAATCGAACTATCACATCGACTACAGTGGCGAAGAATGTTGATACAACCCGCCCAGATTCTAAAACCACCACTTCCACTATAGTTACTAAATCATATACCGTTCCAACCGAAGAGAATGCAACCGCAACTTCGACTACCGTTACTAAAAAGATTAGTACGAATTACGATAAGCAACAAGCAGTTAGCACGGATTTTTGGATACCGAACGCATTCACGAAGTGCACACTAGAAATTCAACGTCAACCGCTGAGAATGGCCCCAAGCAAATAGAACCAGTCAATACACATACTACTACTGAGCACATAATAAGAAAGGGAACGGTTACTTCAGATAACAAACAGATCGTCCGCGACGAGTATCCAAGAGAAAGCGAGTTGAAACCCGCTTTGGAAACAGTTGAAATCATAATCCCGATCAGGGCACCGTCTGATAAAAATGACCAACCGGAGCGTCGACGTCCGATCAAACCGGGTAAATCCGAATTAGATCAAAAACCGACTCCGACTGACGGTCAATACGATACCACTTACAGAACCGATTACGTTCCTAAACGCATCAGCGTCGACGTCAGTCCTACTCACGACGCTTTCGCCCGCTCCCTCCGTTCGGTTAGTCCGGATCGCGTGAGTAAAACGGGAAGTACGAAAAGTTTAAGAACGATCAGCAATACACCGGTGAGAAGCACCAGCAGTCCGGAAAGATTCCCTACCAAATCCAATCGAGGATTTCCCATCGATTCTACGACAGCGACTTCGCCGGCAAAAAGACAAGCAAAAGTCCGGAGGTCACGATCAAAGCGAGACCGAGCTCGCCCGAAAAGAAATCGCCGCAAAGAACAATCGGGAAACATACCGATACGAATACTACGCTTAAGACGACAACGGTCAAAACTACCACTACTGCAAAGGACAAAAGGACCGAGGTGGATAGTAACACTTTAACCAAAAGCACTCGTCCCGGCAAGAAACCAAGATCCAGAAGCACTTCACCGACGAGCATTGCCAGCGATATAGAATTTATAAGACACGATATGGAACCCACTACAGACCTGGATAACGACGATGTCGATAAAAATATTACCGAAGATATCAGGCTTCTGAGACGACACACCGAGGAATTTAATAAGCGTCCGTCTTTAGAGGATACGTCCTCGAAGAAACCGCAGAAAATCGTCGACAAGTCTGCCACGTTACCCCTAACCGATTTAGTCCCGCAGCGAAATTCAACGTCCCCCGTTAAGCCAGCAGAGAAGTCTACACCCAAGGCGATTCGAAGGACTGACACCTACGAAGAAAGATGTAAGGAAATTCTCGGCATTTCCGACAACAAAGAAGTTCCACGCAAACAAACTCAACCGGAAAGCACTCCTATAACCGATTCGAAAAATTTGCTTCCAAATGAAAGAAAAACTAAACCCGTTCAAGAGTACCCGTCGCAAATAAGACGATCGCCTCAAAGAACCCTCTTTTGAAAAAACAAAAGACAATAAAAAACCGGTACAAGAATTGCCATCGCAGACAAGGAAATCGCCGCAGAGGAAACCTTTAGAACCCGTTGGGAAATCTAAAGATGAAAAGAAGGAGTTTCCGTCTCCACTAAAAAAACGCAGCAAAAGGAACCAGCAAGTCCAGAGAAACCTAGATATGATAAGAAACCATCGTCAGTACAAGAATTTCCGTCGCAAATACGAAAATCACCGCAAAAGGAGCGTTTGGAACCATATCCTGGGAAGCCTAAAGATATAAAAAACCTTCCTCAGTGCAAGAATTCCCATCCCAGATAAGGAGATCGCCGCTAAAGGAACTTTTGGAACCTTATCCTGAAAAATCTAAAGATGATAAAAACCATCATCAGTACAAGAATTCCCGTCACAAATACGAAAATTATCGCCAAGGGAACCTTTAGAACCATATACCGAGAAGTCTAAGGATGGGGCTAAGAAACCGTCGTCAGTACAAGAGTTCCCGTCACAAATACGGAGGTCACCGCAAAAAGAACTTTTGGAACCATATCCTGAGAAGCCTAAGGATGATAAAAGGGCACCAACAGTTCAAGAATTCCCGTCCCAAGCGAGGAGACCGTCGCAAAGGGAGCCGTTAGAACCGTATCCTGAGAAGCCTAAGAATGATACTAAAAAAACATCAACAGTACATGAATTCCCGTCGGTACAAGAATTTCCGTCCCAAATACGGAAATCACCGCAAAAGGAACCTTTGGAACCATATCCCGAAAAACCTAAAGATGATAAAAGGGAACCAACAGTTCACGAATTTCCATCACAAGCAAGGAAACCGTCACAAAGGGAACCGTTAGAACCATATCCTCAGAAGTCTAAGGATGATGCTAAGAAACCATCGTCGGTACAAGAATTTCCGTCCCAAATACGGAAATCACCGCAAAAGGAACCTTTGGAACCTTATCACGAAAAACCTAAAGATGATAAGAGGGCACCAACCGTCCAAGAATTTCCGTCCCAAGCGAGGAAACCGTTGCAAAAGGAGCCGTTAGAACCATATCCTGAGAAGGTTAAAGATGACGCTAAGAAACCTTCGTCGGTACAAGAATTTCCGTCACAAATAAGAAAGACCCCACAAAATGAGCTTGTAGAACCTTATCCACAAGACGAATTCCATTCGCCGATGGGGAAACAACCGCATAGCACACTTAAAATGCCCCTTGATTCGAAAACTAAGCGGATCGAAATAGTTGATCGGGAAGATTCGGACGACGATAATACGCGCCTCGTTTCTAGCGACGACGACGAACCGTTACGGAAAGGACCGAATAAGGTTTCGTTAGACGATCTTCCCACTATAAAAACCGAAAAAGTTTCCCTAGACGATATACCCGCTTATACGAAGAAATCGGCGAAGAAATCACCGGCGAAAGTGGGTTTAGACGACTTACGCCGATCAGACGTGGTAGTAGACAGTTTCATCACGAGCGAAAAACCGACACTGATATCACGCTGAAGAAGTACAAGGACGAATCTATACGTAAAATCAAGGGAATTTCTTCGGATATAACGTCTCGAACGAGGAAATCGAAAGTTATGTCCGTAAAGACCGACGGAACCGAATCTACGGATTCTACGACGGATGAAGAAGACGAAGACGCAGAGGTCGATGATACTCTTGAAAGTCAAATAATCGAAGATATCAACGCCGTTGTCGAACGCACCGATACCACTACGATAAAAGAAATTCAGCAGCGAAGACAGCCGATGCCGAAAGCGCCCAAAATTGGCGATGAAGAACCTCGCGAAGGCATTAAACCTAAAACTGCTAGGCCGTCTCAACCCCAAATCGAAGATTTTATTACAGTAACCAAAACTCAGTTGTTACAGTCGGGATCTAAGGTTCCTATCGAGGAACCGATGCACACTAAAAAAATTATAAGCGTATTGGCTAAAGAAGAAGAAGAAGATCGTCGGCGACAGAAACAGACATGTGGCAAAACTAAGGCAATTTCACCTGATAATAAACAAGTACAAAGGTCAAATAAGACCGTAAAAAAGAGTTTACTCCGAGGACGCCCGACCAGAGAAATCAAATAGAATTCGTAGTAAAGAATCAGAAATTGGACGTAGTGGTTAAACCGAAAGTCGGCTCTATTAGACGGCCAGAACCTAAACTTACGACGAAAAGGATATCAGATGAAAAACCTGTGGGTAGGACGGAGTACACGGATCAGTACACTACGAAAACAACGGATAAACGCGTTAGTAAACCCATTACCTCCAAAGTCTCGACTAAAATCACTTTAACACCGACGAAACAAGAAACGAAGAAAACCGTTCAGGTGAGAGACACCACCTTGCAAAAGAAGGGCGCGAGTGTTACGAAAATAACTCATATTGAGGGCAAACCTAAAGTTCCATTCACGCAACTTAAACAACCGACTAAAACGAAGCCCGCCGATACTAAACAATCGCGAACTACGACGACTGCGATTACTCGAACAGGGCTGCAGAAAACGGTGGAAATTCAGCCTGTCAGAAGACACGTGGTGTCCACAATAATCAATATCAAGCCCAAAAATAAACCGGAGACCATAACGAAGACGATACATAGAACTACGGCTACTAAGACGATTTTGGCCCCGAAGACTAGGATTTCGAAAGGCAAACCCAAACCCGTGATGAACGGTCACGTTTCCACGGACGAAGACGATTCGGATATCGAAATCGTCGAAGAGATAACTACCAGAACGCCGTTGAAGACGACGCCGAAGGATCGAGCGAGTCCGACTAAAAGATCGCCTTTGCCCAAATCCGTCGAGGCGACGACCGAAAGAAGGAAAAAATGCATTACGACGAAATCGATTTTAATCGAAAACGCCGTGGCCGATCAGCGAGAAATCATCGTCGATCTGAAGCGGTCCAAATCGTCTCGCGAAGGCACGCCCGATAGAATTTGTCCGTATCCCGTATCGATCGAAAGCGATTTGGGCATCGCGAGATATCCGGATAGGGTTATGGAACCTGACGATGACGGTCGTCGTTCGAAACCTAAGAGAATCTCCGACGTACCGTTGGACGAAGCGGAGGATGTGACGCAATTTAATAGGATAAGGGAGATCGAGGAAACCGGGGTGAAATCGGCGAAAACGAAGGTGGAAACTACGTCAGACGAATGTCTGCTAAGCGTAAACGAGAAAGTGAATAAGTTTCTAAATACCGCGGAACAAATTACGAGGAAGCCGGCAGATGATAAGCCGGCACCCAAGGTGGAAAGACCGAAGTTAGAAGTCGACGATGCGTTGAAGGAGGACGAATGTCTGTTGAGCGTCTCCGATAAGGTTCATAAATTCATCACGACGGCCGAACTATTAGCGGCGGGTACGAAAGAAACGATTCATAGATCTAAAAGTCCAAAGTATAAAGATGATCAGGACGAAATTTCACCAAAGCGCACGGCCACGCCAGTCGGCGAAGTGTTCGAATCCAAAACTACTGTCAGTTCTGAACGTCCAACTACCTTCCGTATTACTGATGAGACAAGACGAACTATACCGGTAAAACTTAGCGTTTCACCTGAGCGGAAATTTCCTAGTACGCCGAAGTCTCGACAGGAGAAGTCCCCCGAACGAATTCAACGTGGAACGCCCGAAAGGAAAGCACCGGAAACGGATCCAAACGTCCGTCGAACACCGGAAAAAGGACCGAAAACCGAGCGGACGCCAGTAAGGAAATTTTCCGATTCGTACCTTAAGAAATCGACGCAGGAAATCGTGAAAATTCGAAGAGAAAGCTTCGAAGACGATGGCACGCCAAAAACGAGCAGGCGCTTATCCAAGGACGATCCGAATACGGTTCTGAGTCCAGCGGGTCGCTTAAGAAGTACTGAAACTGTCAAAGGCGAAAGCCATATTCGAGAATATCGGCAAAGAAACGGAAACGACTCGAGCGAGAGATATCCTAAGTAGACCGTCCGTTTTCGAAGGGAAAAATCGAAAAGCGAACGAACGGACGAGAATCTAAAAATAAGAGACGTTCGCACCAGATTGACGTACGACGAAGTTAAAAGATCGCCGTCTCCGAATAAGGAAGCCCACATAGAATCGAAGCCTCGCCATCGTTCCCCAGAACCAGCTGAAATTCCCCATTACATGACACCGTTAGATCGAACCGTTAGAGAACAGCATCAAAGAGAAAAGGACGTTCCATCCGATGAAGACGTTGAGGAGTTTGACCGCTCTAGGGAATCGAGTCCGGATCGAAACGTGCCCCATTACATGTTGCCGCTGGATAGGAGCTTGCGCGAAAGAAGTCCTCACAAGGAAAACGTGAAACAATTGGAAGATATTATGAACAGAAGTATCACAACCACCTGTTCGGACGAAACGGAAGTGAAAACAACGAAATTCGGCGTGACGTTAAAGCGAACCGATTCTGGAAAAATAACCGCCGGTCCGAGGAAGTCGAGTACTTCGTCTGTGGACGATAGGCCGCGTATCGAGTTTGAAATCGAGGAAATCTTCGATTTGGAGTATTTGGAGAAATTGGTAAGTTAGGTTTTTTCCCTCATCATTCTCGTAAACTCCGCTTCGAACGCTGATGAGATAACTATCTCCAATGGTCTGGGAAACAGCGGTAATTACGAAATAAGTTTCGACAGCCTACATACATATACAGAAGTACTCGCACACTGCATCGATTTAGTACCGGACTAGAGTGGGGAGTCGGCGATACTGTCGTAACTTATTTCGCAATTGAACGCTGTTACCGCTGTTTGCTCAGGCTAATCATCAACACATTTATAATTTGGGGTGCCATATGTATGTGCAAATTTAAAAAATACAACGTACACCGCTCTAAACGTTTCGCTAGGTTGTGTCGAAACTACACAACTGTTAGTTGGTATTTATTGCGGTTTGATATTTTAATTCCTTATATCTTCGTTTGGCAATTCGCCATCGTATGATTTTGATTGTGCAAGTAAACCATGAGATATACTACCTAAAGTGGCACTTACAACCTTTTACATATGATACCCTTCATTTATTTAAATCGAATTCGATATTTACGTACTTACAGCTGGAAACTATCGTCGGCTACGATATCAGAAAGAGAATTCGTACTCAAATCCGTATAATTAAGCGAGCGATCGAAGAAAATACCTTGGAAACTCTTATCGTTAGTCGACTGGGATCTAGGAAGAGGGAAAGTCCGGAGAAGCGAAAATCCGTCGATAAAGACGATCACATTTCTCGAACTGGACACTATTCCAGTACGTACGAAACAAGGAGACAGACGGAACGCGAAACCAAAGAAATTTCCGAATATCAAAGTTCTTATAGACGCGATTCTTCGTCGGAATACACGATCAAAACAAAAAGTCCCAGTCCTACGAGGAATAGAAAGGAACCGAGCCCGAAACGGAAGGATAAATCGCGCACTCCCGAAAGAAGAACTTTGAATACGGACGAAGTTGATACGAAAACAATTACCACCGCTAAAACTTTCCAGACGGATTTGAGAAAGGTTAAACCGACCACTAAGCCCGTCTCGGGAGATAAACCGGAATGGATGACGCAGAAGACGTTGAGAAAGGTATCCGATAGCGGTGCTCCAGTAAAGAAAACGCAAACTACGACGACCACGGTTCAAAAGACGGTGACGACGACGAAGGGTGAAACACAACCGACGGATGTTATCACGTCCAGTTACGGGGTTGGACCTACTGACGAGAATGGAACGCCTCTGTTCGGTTTGAAGGCTTTGAGGGCTCAGAATAAATCTGAAAAAACTAAAGGTAAAGGCGTATTTTTTAATACTATACGGCAAACTTATTTGCACATATGTATTATTTATATTCCACCACATTCTAATTAAACTGTCGTAAAAATATTTCAATTATTGAAACATAATTTTAATTACTAACACATATTTATTTCTCTGTAGAATATAAATTCTAGAAAAATAGTAAATAGTAGGCAACAATAGGAAGAATAAGTCTCCTACTAATTCGCTACTACATATGTTATTTTATTTTTTTTTTTAAACAATTTACAAGCTCCTTTCATAACACAAATTAAATAAAAACATTTTCTACTTTAAAGAACTGCTTCGTACGAACCAATCGGTTCCGAGACAGACGTTTAGATTGTTACAGTCGGCTTGTAGGATTTGTTTCCTTAGAAAATATGCGCGAAATATGACGTTTTATTGACTTTCGCTAAGCGGTTGCCATGGTAACGTATACAGAAATTTGGTTCATTGCGCCGCTGACGTAATGTGCTCTTCTCTATGGAAACAAACCCTATGCGTTGAGAAGGAGGACATTTAGACTTTCCATGAGTGTACATATGTAATAAGAACAGTATTAACATTCATGAGTATTTATTTAGGCAATATGATATTAATAATATGATTACAATTCTCAACCTATAGACGTAAAGAACACAACAATGAAATTACTATTAAAAATCTATCCTTTCTGATATACGTATCAAAATTTATAAATAACCATGATGCAACTACAAGAAACAAATAAGAATACTACAACTGATTCATTCAAAGTTTTGCGCTGGTTCAAAGAAGAAATATACGGTTTAATTTCACCGAATTAAATGTCACGTTTGGATAATATTTTCTAGGGTTTCATCGAATTTACATAATTTGAGACTTCTCGTCTGTTGGGTGAGTTCAACATTTTCTGTTTGATCAACTGGAGTTCACTTCATTTAATTACTAGAGGAATGACATCCATCGCCTTGTTTGTCAAAATTATTTTTTCTCAGCGTATAAGTTAATTTTGTTTGCAGTTCAAGGTACCGTAATTCGAAGCCAATTTTATTCGGAAAACGGCGAGGAACCGGAAGGGCAAATCACCGTAACGAAATTTTCCACCGATCCACAGGAGCTCGGAGTGGAAAACGTGACTAAAGAAAAGGGAATTTCGTCGGTTACGACGACACAAAAGTTCGGTTACAAGGGCACGCCATCGTTGAAATCGATCAGCAGCAGCAAAAATAAGGTACGCCATATACGCACCGTGCATGCATATTGTAGTATGGTAATACTCCATTAGTAAAATTATCAATAAAAAGATGTAAATTTTATAGAAAGCATTCTTTAAGAAATAGAAAAGCGTTGTAAATATATACCACACACATACACACATTTCAAAATCTAGAATTCCAAATTGCTATAACGACGTGCCGAAAAAATAAAGTTTGTTTATAAACGACGCAATGAGATGGTCGACGAAAAAAGTCAGATAAAAAGTTATACAAAATACCAGGGTTGAAAAGAAGCAGACCAAAGAAAAAAGAAGTACAATAAGAGGAAAAGAAAGAAAGAAGTTAAGAATTAAAAAACAAATTACACTTATACACACTAGGTAATATATTTTGATTGTATTGTTCATTATTTTGTTAATATAATGCTAAAATTTTGTAAATATTAATTGTAATAATTTTGCTTTCTATAAAATTAACTAAAAATATATTACAATATACATGTACGTAATTAATTCGAAATTTTAATTTTAGAAAACATCCGAAGTAGACGTCGAGAGTAAATCTTCGTTGAAAAGCAGCAAAATTACGAGGCGCGGATCCGTCAAGGAAATATCGCAAAAGTTTATAGAAAATGCCGGTAGGTAGAATTCGTCGACTTTACGGTACGTCTCGTTTCAACCTATTCGATTTTTAGTGGATACTTTGAAGAGTGAAAGGCAGTCGTCCTACCCGAAGGCAGGATTGATCTTGCGAACTTCCAGCTTCAAGGATGCTCCGGTTAAAGATTCTGATGGTCGGCGCAGTAAAGAAGGATCTCCAGGTACGCACGCTTGTATTAGATTTGTGAAAGATTACATCTTACATCTATCTAGCAGTTATGCTTCAAGTTCATACATACAATGTAATCCGTGTAAAAAAAAATGTATAATATCATATTCGGGACTTCTTGCTAAGAATAGCTATTGCCCATCCTGTGACCATTTAGTATGGAAAACTTAACTGTAATCATGATTGGAGTTGCTCAATTTGCCCCAATAGTACTAGAGCTATCTGAAACAACTGTACAAGAATAGTAACAATGCACTATACGAATACATAATACAAGTTTCAATGTATCAAAGCCATCTGTATTCGTATAGCACAACGTTGCTATTCTAGTACAGCCGTTTCAGATAGTTGTAGTACCATTGGCGCAAATTGAGCAACTCTAATCATGATTCTCATTTGTTTAAAGCGACGCAAGAGGTACGTCAGAAGATCGTGTCATCGGTCGAAACGACATCCAAGACATCCGACAATAAAAACAAACACCTTTCTTACGGACAAGTCAACCGTAACGGGCGTTCAAGATGTGATTTCTCGAATGAAAAATGAAGGTACGTTCAGTTAAATTCGTCGTAAATAGTATATGCACGCAATTTTTAATTAATTTAATTAGATTTCTTTAACATTTGTAATTGCTTATAACCTTATTATTGATTGTGTATAAAACACATTATTCCTGCTAAATGTATATATATTTCCTGACCTATAATTATACTTATTTTATATAATAGTTTGCTACCACAATTTAGAAAATATAACTAGATAAATGTATAAACAAACATTTGTTTGTTATTCGGGAACTATCAATAAATTAACTAATGACTAGGATTTCTTGATGTATAGATCCAAACATCCAAAAATAAACCTTATATCAAAAACCTTCGTCGAAACTTTCAAACAATTCTGTTCAAGGACTAGAGAAAACCCGAATCAAAAACCTAACCAAAGGTATCCTTCTTATGAAATGTAAATGTCATTTTAATACGTTACTATGTACAGCTTGATAACGTAACACAAAATTCGTAGTATAGGATTATACGGAACGCTCGATAACGTAAAAGTATTGTAAGATCGATAGCTCGATAAAGTAAACAGCATGCAATTTCCGATCGTCTACGAATAACTTCGAGCATTACAAATGCGTTACAAGTTACTTATGCAAAGCCCAGTTTGATCAATCTCCGAGTTATCCGATTATGTAGGAGAATTCCCGATTTATGTAGCATATATCCATATTTGAACTTAATCGTGTACATTACCGGGATATCTCATTGCTATAGCAAACACATATGCTTTTAGTTGCGTATACATTACATATGTAGTTTTGATTTTGCAAAAGTAGTCTTAATAACAACTTTGTTACTTATTGTTATATAACCTTTTCTTTAAATATTGCTTTGTCTGACCGATGTCACAACCATTACAGTCTCTGCAGTTTATTTTATAGTTTGCATGTACATATGTATTTGCACATTAAATCAGTTCTTTATACCTAATGCAAACGTTCTGAGAATATAACTATTAAGTAAATTAATTGACCTAATTGTGGTAGAAAACTATCATATAAGATAATTATTTCTGCTATAAAATAATTATTGAAAAATATTATTTTGATTTCCCGGCGAGACAAATGTGACATAGAGTATTCGTTTACATTGTTTTGTGCTTTCGTGTTTACTTACAGTTAGCCTGACAGTTAAATAAAGCACTTTTATACCCTTTCCGTTCTTTTTCGAAATATTCTTCGAAAAATTCCTTTGAAATAGGTGTAGAACTCGCTTTTCCTTTTTCATACCGTTGATAGTATCGGACAAATTTTTGTTTCAAGTTTTTGTTTCTGTTACAGCAGAAATCGAAGTGGACGAAACGGAAGAGGACGCAGAGGCGAGAAATTTATTAAATAAATTTATCGGGTCTCAAGTCCTTTTGGCCGGGATGGAATCGCACGTTTCAAAGTCGCCCGTTACCGCGCTAAGCGCGTCACCGGAAAACGTCAAACGTACCATCAAGATCACGACGAGCACCTCCAGTTCGGTAAGTTTCAAATATTTTTACCATTTTTGTTTTGTTTAGCCTTCCAACTCGAAGTTAATGTTAATTATACAACAAAAAATAATAATAATTTTTATTTAGCGCATACGTAGTAGGTACTATTGCGGCAACAAAAAATCGGACTCTTAAGATAATGTAGTTTAAAGCTGGCTTTGGCCTTGTCAAAGGTTGTTTCATTTTTAAATCATTATTAGAGTTTATTAAAAAGGTGGATGACGTGTTATCACTAAGTAGTGGAAATCGGACTGACGCTGCTACTCCTCCGAATTTTTGTTATTCAATGTTATGTTGTCATTGATAAGTTTTTTCTTAACAAACTCTAGTCATTAACTGCATTCAAGTGCTGCTAAAAAAATGCAAGTAATTACATTACTTGGGGAAGAATGATTCAAGAAGACTAGCTAAATAGATTTAGAGTCTCTAAAGGCACTATTCACGACATTAAAAAGGAATGGCTACATCAAAGTTGACATGAACATGACAAACGATAGGTTTATATTGCTAAAAGAGAGTCAAAATAGCCTATAAGACTTGTTCGAATTTTTATTGCCGCAATAGTACGTAAGTCGTCGCATAATTCTCGATCTGTGATATGTTATTCAATGGGGATTTGTACGGGTGATAGTTGTTTTAAGAAAATCAGTTTCAGTAAGGTGGACATATTTTCCTCTTTGCATCACGAATGCAAAAGTACATGTGATTTATTCACGGTTGGTGTTACAAAAATTGTTTACATCTTGATCTAATACAAGGCCAAATTTTTTTATCTGAACAATCCGAGTAATTAGTAGCGAAACTGTGCAAGAAAAAAAAAGGCGTGTAAATTTTTAATGAGTTAGTTTCTTCTTCTTCTTCAAATATCGCCTCCTCTAAGACGGTTGACTATCATCATGTCTACTTTTAACTTTTTAGGCTGGTGCTTCAAATAATCTTATAGAGCTACATCCATATCACACTGTTTCAGGTTATTCATCCACGAAATGCGTCTTTTTCCTTGGCTTCTTTCATCTTATATCTTTCCCTGTATTATTATTATCATTCGCGGTATTTCTCCTCTCACATTACACGCCCAAGTATCGGAATTTTCTTACTTTTATACTATTTAACAACTCTTTCTATTTCTTCAATTTTCGAAGTACCTCCTCATTCGCCATTCTGTCCATCCAGCTTCTTCCTTTTATTTGTCCACGTTTCAAATACCTCTATCCGGTTACTATCAAGTGAAAAACGTGTGTCTTATATATAACCAAAATGTTTATGCGAGTAAATGTTATCGTAAATTAATATTAGTAATACAAGCCCACCAGTTACTCCCTTTTGTAACGCTCATGTCATCGTCCTGTATTAGCCAAGTTAAATTACCGGCGGTGGGCGAAATGCTAGTTTTGTGGAATTTTGGTTGAAGATCGGATTGGAGAATGCAGATTCATGAATCGATTAGGCACTTGCGAATTGCAAAGCAAGAAAACAATCGAGACTACGCGGCGTATGTATATAAGTAAACGTGTTTGACATACACGTCCGTATGTGTTCTACATACATTTATTTTCGTGCTCTCGAAAAATGATGGAGTACTTTCGTTCGCCACACTATTAATAGGCGCGGTGCCGTCTATAAATAAGTTAAAAGTCGAACGAGAGGCGAGGAGAGAAGTTTCCACCTTTTCACTATCGCAGGAACAAAGACTTTGCCTTCCTGCTTACGCAGACAGATGTACGTTTTTGCGTTTTCGTTTATATTTCTGTGTTTAGCCGTTTATTCTTTGTAGTAAACAAAGAATTCCTTCTTTGTTTTGTTTGGCAATTTTCGGGCAAAAAAGAGATTTTAGACGCTGCGCGATATTTTGCGCGCGCAACGAATTTTGTAAGTATATCTCGTAAATTTTAATTGGTATAAATTCCTTACATCTATATCGACAAATAATTTTCCACAAATGTTCAAATCAAAATAAAATCTGGACGAGTCGTTCCACATAACGTACCTAATTTAATTAGGTGGCAAGTAACAGTAGAAAAGCTTACTGAGGAAGCACGATTTGCATATGCCAATAATCCGTGAGGAGAATTACATATAATAGCTTGAACAGGCCTTTCCCTCTAATTTCGCATTTAATCCCTTATGCAGAAGTTCCCGATAATATTCTTTCCACCTACTCTGTATACCTTGCTCATCTTCCATCAAGTTTCTTTGTTTATCTTTACAATACATTTTTCTTCTCTGATATCTAGTTTTTATTTTCTTTCGTTGTACATCGCAAGTTTTTTTCTTCCTATAGTTTGTAGCATGCTCCTCCTTAACACGTTTATCCTCTCAATTTCTTTTTACATTCATCATTCATCCATTTACTTTTCCTGATTTTTTTCCTTCTTTGGTATAGGAACAACTTGTCGCTTTTTTTATTGTATCCTTCAGTCTTCCTCATACTCCTTCTACGTCTTCTCGGTATTTGGATTTTGGTTTAAGTTTATCCCATCGAGTAATGTGATTTTAAAATCTACTTCAGCGTTCATATTCAGCACTACCTTCAATAAAGGTGATTGACTATAATATTTTTTAAGAGCATGTATAATGCCTGGATCAATTGGTTAAAGTTTTGAACGAGTATTCCATGGCATGAATATTACTTTGATGTATGTTAAATGTTCAACATTGAGATGGACAGGGCAGTTATCTACCAGCAATAGAAATTTAAAAACAACGAGACTTTTTGATTTTTCTATGATAAGTAATTTTTGTTTATTTTTCGCTGACATGTTTGCTTATAAAAGCATGATTGCCCTCCTTTGCATTGTTCTTCTACAAATTTTAGTGTTTTGTCAGGTGTTAATTTATAAAAAGACCTGTTCCATCAACGTTGTAGATGTCATTTTCGCTAACTTTTTTCCTAATTTTCGGCTCAATTGTGGTAATCCAGTTTCTGACCACGTTGTTATCTACTGATGCCGTTTCATCAACAATTTTTTCACTAGATATGTTGTGACGTACATTCCATCTGTATATATCCAACTTTCGCTACACACAAATTCACCGTGACTTTTCTACTTTCGTTCTTAAAATTGCTCCCCTTATACTTACGTTGAAAGCTTTTTCTTCGTATCGCAACTCTCTTCAAGCTCTTGAAACTATTTTTCTAAATTATAGTTACGTTGTTTAGCCTTTGTCGAACGAAAGACTTCAAAAGTGCTTGATCTACGTCATCATAGCGACATTTCCGCATCTTCTTCACTTTTGACTTTGTGTTCTGAAATGCTTGAAGCAGTTCACTTCCGTTTTTCCATATTGTACCTACAGTAGATTTACTGAGATTTCCTGCACGGCAAACTTGTTTTTGTTTTTTTCCACTTTGTAAATCATAAATGATTCGATACCTATCTTTAACTGGAAATGATTTTCGCGTTAATTTTGCTAAATTATCCTTGTGCAATATACATTTTCCCCAGTTTCCTGATCCTTATAATAGCGATCCTTGTCCCCTTCTTCTTTTTCTTCCTTTGATGCGTGCATGTTTAATATCGATATCATTCTGCTTCTATTTTCCATCCTTAAGTAGCATAGCCTGTCCATATTTGATACGAAATTGCTTACTTTTCTTTCATAGATTATCGGCATTAGCAAATTGTGCTTACTTAGTCAACTTTAGTACATTTACTTGGTAGCTGCCCATTAATGTAGAAAATTTAATTAGATCCTTGTATGGACACCCATCCAGATTTTATTTTATTAAGATTTTCGAGTCTCCAAAATAGTTTCCACTATGTTTTTCATACTTCCTTAAATAAATTTTTTATTATTGTATATGCAAATACGATAGAGTGTAATGAACTTTTATTTTAAAAAATCTACATTTCGCAACGTACAGCATGTCTAATCTATATACTTTTGGAAAATATTTCGTTTTTCATACGCTCCTGTTTAAAGCAGAAGTTTTCGAAAAGAAATCGTTCTTCTTCGTTCTCTTCTTTCGTCCGTTGCGTATCCAGAAACTATCGACGGTATTACGTACTACGATAAGAAAATGGGAAAAAGTGAGAAACGACGTGGTAGAGCGAGAATCGGCGATCGGATGCAGATTTTCCATCATATCTAACGTATTGTACGTATAAGAACGTGTACGTAGTATTAGTTAGAATTCGCGAATACGTACTGGAGATTTCTATATTAAGACGGCGGTGCGCGCGTGACGTCAAGACGGACGCCTCGTTCTCTTCGACGGCCCAATAGTTTTCAGTGCAGTGTGCACCAGCGTTCCCGTCGTTGGGGATATACCGACTGCTCTTTACTCGATGCTACACCTTTCGTTCCCGCTTACACGCACGTTCGTACAAAAGGAAAAAAAAAGAGAGATTTGCGACAAGAAGAAATCCACCGGTTTTCTCAACGTGACGTTTCGAATTCAGTAATTCGTTGTTGTACATATTCAGTTTTTTCCCGTTCGGCCTTTTTGGATTAGCACGTTTGGATTCGTATCTGCGACATAATGCGTGCGGTAGCTGCAGAATTTTAAGGTGCGTATCGTTTTGTCTCTTTTTACTTTGATTTACGGTTGTATCTTTAATGTGTTGATTTCGTCGCTTTAATTCATTGGAATTGGTGTTCGGTAGGTAAATATCCAAGCAAATATAATCGTCATGTGTGTGTATGAATGTATACTTCAATAATTGACACTACTACTATTACCATTCCTCGATTTTCTCGTTTTCTCGTTCTCCGTCCGTTCCTGTTAAACAAAACTATTGTTTGTATCGTTTCTATGCGGACTACGGTAACAATTTCTACCCCGTGCCGATTCCCAATACCAAAGAGGGACCGAATACTACATTTCGAACGAAAGAATGGGCACCGATCCAAATTATAAATACGTTCCGTCTTCGTGTGCGTGGCCCTGTGTGTGTTGAATATATGTGCTCTCTGCTGCTAGCTAGCTAACTAAATGTAATCAAAAAAGCATTCTGCCCAATTTTGGCAACGCCATCGCCGCCGCCGACCGCCCAGTAAAATTAGAATTTTCCACGCATTTTTTCGCACGTGTTTTCAATGATAAATCTATTCGACCAATTGAGCGACCACGGACGGAGGGTTTAACGTCTTTTCTCAGTTCGAGTCGCTATTCCGTGTCGATGCAATCGTTTGTTATTAATTAATTATAGTTGTATCAACAAAGCTACATATACATACATACATATGTATGTATATACTAACAAGCGGTACCATGCAGGATAAACTTGGTTTTTGAATTATTCGGTGTGAAAAATGTATTATAACAAAATTGCAGGTATAAAATATATCATTGCATTACGATTAAAAACATAATTTTCTTTTATGATTAATTACAATTAAATCATATATTGTATAGCAATTTTAAAAGCGATTGTAAATGAATCGTTTTCGATAAAATATTGGATGTTATATAGAAATTCTTTGGGCGTAATTTAGCTCGATATTTACATGTCACGATTTTAAATGAATTAGCGTGTATTCTTCCCACACCGATTGTGGAATACCTCAAATATACTTGGAATCAGGAAATTCAGAAGTTACTGCTCTCAGGTCAGACAACGCTTGAATCGGCACTTGTACCTAATAAATGCGTAAGAGAAAGATTTCCATCTTTTTCTTATCTTATATGATAGCTTTCTACCGCAATTGGACCAATTAAACCACAGTGATTGAAATAACGGTTATATTCTCAGAACGTTTACAAACATTTTCGGAACACCTTTCTCGTTCTGATGAATTAATTATCATTCTATTAATTCAACCACTTTCGTCTAATTGACCTTATTGTGGTAGAAAACTATCATGTAAGATAAATATAACTAAAGGTCACGAAATTTAAATATATATAGGCATACATAAATTTCTTCTTATATGTGCAATTAGAGAAAAGTACCGATACAGCGCTAAACTTTTCTGATTCCAAGTACACTTCGAGTTATCCTCAATGGAGAAAAAGACTTGTGTGGTAAGCGTACAAGCCAATTTATTTAGGTTCAATCTAAGCCACACGCATCCCTACTTTTATCATTGTATGTTAACAATGATAAAAGTAGTTATGATATTTGCCCCCTGATCAATCAGAATTGATTGAAATTTCTTTCTGTTTCTTTCAAATTATGTTAAGCGCTCTCGTACATGTTTGTAACTCATCATGATTGATAATATATAGTACTATTCAACGGTGTAACACAGCGCTTTCTATTTTTTTTTTGTTAAAAACTGTAACTGCGTATTAGCATTAAGAACTAAATTTTATAGAGTGTTGCAATAGTCTCGTAGTAGTTTTCGATATACACACACAAATTTTAATCATACTAATCATAATAACAATAATAATAATGTTAATAATCGTAATTTATTCAATATTTTCAACAGTTAAGATAATTTCACTAAATAGCGATAATTATGATATATTCTTGGTTTCTCTCAAGTATCTTTCTCAACTCGTCTTTTTCCACTTTTCGAAAATAAAAGCGGTTTGCTTCGATTGATTATAAAAAAGAAAGTTCGCGATCGTTTTGGCTCCTCAAAATTTGACAGTAGGCTATTAGCATATGGTGCTTGTCAGTAACTACCTTCATTCGATACCACGAGCTCCAACTGTTGGACTTTGTAAGGACTTTTTGATCTTCTTCCAATATGTAGACATGACAAATAAATATACTTATTATTATTATTATTATTGTTATTATCCTATGTAGATAGGCAAAGGATCAACAGGAGGAGAAAACTGTTTTAAGTAATAACAAGATTCTTTCTGGAATTTGTTGGCAATTATGTTGTAATATATTTTGTCGCATTTTTATAATGTATGTGTACACTCATGGAAACTTTAAATGTCCGCCTTGTGAGCGCATACGCCTCGTTTACCACAATCTAAAAGCCCGTCCCAAAACTTGCGAGGTTACTTTCGGTTGACTCGTACAAAATAGTTGTTTAAAGTAGAAAATCTTATTATTTAATTCGTGTTATAAAAACAGTTTGTGACATGTTACAAGAAAAGCGACAAATAAAATGATATAGTAGTGAATTAATAGGTCAGCATTTATTCTTTTTATTATTGCCTCTGATTTGTTATTTTTCTAAGATATATGAATATTATATAGATATTACATATCTACAAATAACTTTGGTATATATTAAAAAAATAAGCCATACAATACGAAGTTTTCGTATGTAGAAAACTTTAAGTTTAATAAATACTAATTTTTATGAAAAAAATTTGATTAATATGGTGATAAATGATGTAAAACTAACATTCTAAACAATAGCAAGTTTAAGAATGCCGCCTTCAATAAATTTACCAAAATTCGCTTTAATAAAACGGTGTATGCAGAAATTATAACGTTCCTTTACATTAACACTAAAAAAGATAAATTTATAAAAGACAGGTCAATCTCACAATAACTTGTGTAATATTATTGAAATGTTACAAAATTCGAGTGTTATTTAGTTCTTATTATTATTATATTTGCTTTATTTAGTTATATTTTCGTCAATTTGTTGTTTATTTTTGTTACATCACTTCATTTTTGTTTGGATTCAGAACGTATTTCTTTATTTCATTAAAATATTTTTTTATTTCCCGTTAAATTTTCGTATATTTTCTTCTTTGCCGATTTATTAGTTCGTTGCTCTACTTTATTTGTTTTTATTTTGCTTAGGTATATCTTTTAGTTCAATACATTTTTTCATTCATTCATTTGTACACATATGTATACAAATACATTTGTTTTGTTCAGTTCTACTACTTCTATAGGTGCAATACGAAGAATAAGTGACCCATTAATTCACTACTACATTTATTATTTTATTTATTCGTTTTCTTTTAGCAATTCACAAGCTCTTTTTATAACACAAATTAAATAATAACATTTTCTACTTTAAAGAACCATTTCGTACTTTGCAGGTAGACGGTTTTGGGACGGACGTTTAGATTGTGACAATTGGGGCGTATGCGCTCAAAAGGTGGACATTTAGAGTTTCCATTAGTGTACATACATATTAGTTGCAACGTCACATCCTGTATTTGTAGGCTTTTAACCTTAAATATAGAAAAGAAAACTGGGAGCAATAGGGTCGGTCAACATCGCCGAAAAAACACTTGCCGTGGACACCTTTTGTTGCTTGCCCATATTGAAAATATTTTTTTACGTATCCCGATCTAATCGCGAACGTTCGGACAATAAAACGTAAAAGATTTTATTTTTGCGTGATGATCTTCGCTAACAATTTTAGACGCATTCGACGTTTGGCAGTGTTACAACGCACGGCGTTTTGGATTTATTTTTACGTTTCATGTACGTCAAGTTAATCTGGCGGATTAATATCGCGCCATAAAGAAGAAAAGAAAAGCGCGCTGAATTTTATTTATTACTTCCATTATTCGCGAGGATCGTCACGTCATCGAGCGCACACTGGTATGAAAACAAGGAAATTACATCCGGTAAATTTAACAAAACGGCAAGCAGTATTACCCTATTTACGGTGCAACATCTTGATCAAGACGTGTCGGAAAACATTCTTGGACGCGTTTATTTTGATATGAAAATTAACTGAAACTAAATTATCTTATCTAGGAATAAAAATAGTAAACTATTTTCGAGACCCAAAAATCTTAATAAAATAAAATCTGGATGGGTTTCCACATAACGTACCTAATTAAATTACATAGCTGCGTTAATAGGCAGCTACCAAATGATGTACATATGAGAATTCAATTAAGAAATTCCCCCAATATGTACTTAAATGAGCATTTTTCAGCTATTTAATTCTTAGTTGTGCACTTCTATAGAATTAAATAGCTGCAAAATGCGCATTTAAGTACATATTGGGGAAATTTCGTAATTGGATTTCTCATATGTACAAACATCAAAACGTACTAGTGTATAGTGCTTATCTGGAAATTAAAAACTACTTCTCACGAAGTCGCCCCGACGAGCGGTATAACCACGAAACGCGTCCGCGAATAGTGAAAGTAGTTTTCTAATTACACAGCTACCAAGTAACTGTGCAAAAGCTTACTAAGTAAGCACAATTTGCATATATGCCCATAATCCAAATACGTCCGAAATAGACCGTTCTTGAGACCGAATCACACGTATGTATGTATACGCAAACTACAATAACAAACGAATTACACACGGAACAAAAACGAATAAAGCATCTGGATTTCTGACGTGCCTCCTATAAGGTGCTTTTGCAAGCGACGTCGTACGTTTCTTTCGATGCGTTAATTTCCAAAAACGTTAGCGCCAACGTATCTATCGCGTAAAACGCGCAAATACAAATAAGCTGCCGTACGGCGTAGATGCCATTGCGAGAATAAATAAACGACTACGACGGCGATTTTCGAGGCGAGTATGCACGCAACGACGAAGCGGCGAGTTCTAGTTTCGCTCTGCTTAATCGGTGGTGGCTGTGATGCGCCTGAGAAAGGGCAAGAATCTCCGCGCGCGCGGTCTACTACGCGGAACCGAATTCCTGAGGATGTACCTATTGACGTACGCGCCGTTGCGTGTCCGCACGACAAAGCGATTTTGGCATTCCGATTTCGTCGCAAGCGCAATACCGCAGTACCGTTTGGCGGAGGCGACGGAAATACCGGATTGGACGAGAGCTAAATGCGTTCCTTTTCGTCTAAATAAAAGACGAACGGGAAACAAAAGCTTTATTTGCGGTTTCGCAAAACAACAGAACGGTACGTCGTACGAAGACGACGAAGTTAACATTCTCGCTGTAAAGATCACGTGATTACGTATCAGCTGCGTTTATTAATCTCTACGAAATTTCAGATGTCAATAAACTTAAGCCCGTTTTACATTATCATATTAAATTGTACGAAACAATTGAAAACTTTTTTTTTTACAGTACAATGTAAAACGCTTTACCAATATTTTGTACAAGATTATTGTATGAATTTAGATTCCATCATTCGTCAGGGCTATTACATATGTATAACGAACTTGTACAAAAATTCCGTTTATGATTCTATGCTATGCTACATCCCCGTTTCAAATTATACACCAGTACCACACAGTATTTACAAATATCTCTCATAATCTCGAAAAAGATTAATTTTATGCTTAACTAATAACAGTAATACTTTTAGTAAAACGCTCAATAAAAATACAGTGTAATGTATAAATCCACGTTTATTTTACACTGTAACAGGACTGGACAAGACGTAAACACAAAAAAATGAGGTTAGATTTGATTTCGTGCAATACAGACTAGTGAGCAGGCGCAAGCCAAAACATTTACAGTATGAAAATAGGACAGGTTCTAATTTCATACGATGATTTGGCACAGAAAAATAGTACAGTGTTTTATATTGTACTACAAAATAGTATTCAACTTTTACGTACAATCGAATATGATAATGTAAAACGGGCTTTAGTGATAACAATATCTTTTCCTTAACTCTTCTAATATAAACTTTAACATTTCTCCTTTTTAGGATTATTGAAACATCCGGATTACTGGCCCAACGTTAAAATAATTAAGGAAAAGCCTTAAAAATACTTATACATTTATTGTAATAAAATATGTGGATATTTTGAAGAAACGCTAAATAAATAATCTTTTCAAGAAAAACATTCGAATTTTTTCCCATATTTACACAACAACGAAAACTTTTTCCTTTAAATGAGTATAAAACATAACCTATCCGTCAGATTTGTGTGGTATTTTGACAGTAGACGTCAGAAACATGGGGAAAGCCAACAACGTAATAACCGTAATAAAAGTGATGCCAACCTTAGAAAAGTCACTTTACCGTCCTCTCTAATAAAAAAAGCAAATACGTATCTTCGGTGAATATGTTCCTTTTTTAATTAGTTGAAGTACTTATCAATAGTTTGTTGTGGAAGCAAATTGAAAAACGTACGAAAACCTTAATAGAAAGCAATCCTTATGAACATTACGACGAGTCTAAAAAACCGAGTTCTTATTAGTCCGAATTTTTACCACGCGAACTTCAAAGATGCAAAAGGCGTTTCATTTAATTACCGTCTAAATACATACTTTCGAACGCTCCAATTAATATGTTCCGCCATCGCATCGCATGTATGTATGTCAGTATATAGCATTTTGATTTTGTGTTAACAGAATTCACTAACGTTTCATCGTTCACGGTTAAAGTTGCAATGCGATTTGAACAAACGGAACAAATTCTACACACGTAATTTCGCAAAATTATGAAAATGCATGTATGTATTATAACTTATTGTTGTACTTGTCCTTTTTCAGGAAAGCAGTAAACCGACCATTGTCACACGTACATTTACGCATCCTATAACCTCTGAACTACTGCAGGACGTCTGGGACGAACATACCCTAAAACTATTGGTGAGTACGATTTCTTCTATATTTTTCAGTCATATAATAAATAATAAATTTCCTCATGTATCATAATGAAAAATGTATCCTGTCGAGAATCCTTGCCCTCAAATATTCCATATAGTTAGGTTCGAAGAACAAACAAGATACACAACCAAACGCTAGAAGTTATCTTAAAATATAATCAATATTTTCCCTGAAAGAATTCCATGAAGCCCGACCAAAATTGTTTAGAAGTTATTAAATTGAATTTGAATAGATAACTTGCACCTTTAGGCTATGTGTACGTTATAATCTTCCTACATTATTTCGTGTTAGTCCTTAGTTCTAATTTTGGATAAACTTTTTTAAAAATCCTCTTCTGCGATCTTAATAAACGTAATTATATGCATACACGGATACACCCGCACGTGGGCTCACTATATTTCACGTAAATACGCGTTCCCCTGCCTATCGTTCCCGCAACACGCACGTACTTGAACGCTCTCCTTCCAACTCGAGCACACAATCCCCGTAATAATAATAACCGAATGTAAATTTAAATCGGGAATATTTTTAGCTTGAACAGAGTACGGATTACGAAGACCGGAGAATAATTCGAGCCAGGTTGCGAGAAGTCATGGCAGAACAAGAAGGTGAGTCGTTTTCGTTGACTTTTTCTTGAGCATTTTCCCAAAAAGATATTTTTAAGCTTATTTCGGCGATTTTCATTTTGAAACTGGTTGGTATACTGTTTCGGCAATAAAAAAGACAGATGTTTGAGTTGTTTATTACGGATAGTTAGCTTTCTTTGGCTTTGAACGAATAAGGTGTAGGGATAATGCAATTATTCAAATACCCAATATCGCTATAATTTAAAAAAATCCCTACAATAAGTATTGCTATTTGTTGTTTTAGCACAAGAATATTTTAAGTAGATAATGATGAATTAAGTAAATATATGCTTAGAAAGTCTAATACCAATGAATTTGAAGATACCTAATATTTTTCTGGCGCGACATTGCGCGATTTGTACGGAATTTCTATTAATAATAATATTGACATCTTCGATTCAAAACAGTAACTAACCGAAAAGTTTCTTGATGGAATGTTGTTCTAAATTGTTCAAAATATTGCAATGAAGGTGATTGCAAGGACTGTGGTGTAATTCACACATTTACTGACACTACACACACAAAAGAAAAAAAAAAGTGGGGTAAAAATGCATGCTTAGAACTTTAAGGAAATTTTTTTCGCTCACTTCGGTTTATACGTTTGTGATAATGCTTGTCCCGAGTTAGCGAAACTTGTGTCTCCGATTTTATTGTGAAACAATTGTGTGGCGAGGAGTTTACCGATGTGATATAGTGTCAACAAAATATTGCAGTGGGAAGCAAATTGGAAATTGAAAAATATATATACAGTAGACTCCGTTCATAGTGGACCCTGTTCTAGAGGACACCCGTCTATAACGTACTTATCTATCATTCGGTTTCTTTAATTTACTGGTGACCCGGCAAACTTCGTTTTGCTCAATTTTTTGTCGATTTCACTTTTCAATCTTAATCTGTTCTTTGCTAAAACTGTCTGCGTAGCATGGACCTTTGTTTATGTTGTACAATATTATCTATAATTTTGCTATTGTAACCGTTATTTTGTGCAATTATTTTGATCGTTTTTAATTCTGTTTCATACTCATTTTTATTTAACGGAATATTCAGTAATTTACCAATAAAACTTTTGACGGTTGACAGTTTAATTTTCCACGATTGTTTAGCTGTGGCGTGCATGATCGTATCAGTATACGTGGGTTTTCTAAATATGCTAAAATTTAGGGTGTCTTGATTCTTTGATATGGTTAAATCGAGGAAATTTAGTTTGTGTTCTTTTTCTAGTTCTATTGTAAACTGAATTTTCTTGTTAAGTAAGTTTAGCAAATTTAAAATGTCCATAGTCTGCAAAATACGTCATCTTCGAAGTTTGTTTATTTTAGAATTGTATTTTTTTTTATTCATTTATTTGAGAAGTTTCAATTAGTTATTAATACACAGTTAATCTTTTTAGAAGTTTAATTCAATTATTAATCGTTTTTCAACTATCTTTATTTTATGTTAATCTACTAATTATCTACTCAGATAAAGGATACCTGTTATAACAGACTCAGATAAGGTTCCCTAGAGAGTCCGTTATAACCGGAATCTACTGTACTAAGAAAAATAATCATAAACGAAATGTGATTTATGTCAGTGTTCGCCTTAAAAATCTTCAATACCTATACCTATATACCCCAAAAACTCTACCAGGAAAGTAGAGTTTTTGGTCATTTTTAAATTGATTCGAAAGTAATTTCGTGCGTATTTTTCAGCTTGCGCCGAATTGGTGGAAAAGGCGAGCGACGAGGCCGCAACAAAAGAATCCGGAAGCACAGTTCACGGTGAGTGTCTCCTTCTGCCTCTCCTTCAGGGTTTGTTGGACCAGCCCGAGGTCGATCAGCCGGCCGATTCCGGCACCGAATCCGGCGAAGACCTGCGCAGCGGATTGATCGTGGAGGTGCAAAGCGCGCTCGACAAACTGACGACGAGCCTGAAAAGTCCCGCGACGAATATCGGCGAGGAACGCAGAGATTCCCTTTTGCAATTGGTGGCGCGATTGCAAGCAGGCCTTTCGACCAGTCAATTAAACGCACCGTCCACGTCGTCGTCGTCGTCGTTACTTGCGTCGACAAACGAACGCCGGTCGAGTTTACATCAGGGACGATTCTCGAAACGAAAGCAAAGACCGAACAGACACACGGTCGGCGTGACCGCGGAAGAGCTTGAAGATGCGAGGCGGTTGATGGAAGAGATCGCTTTGCACGGCAACATTCAGTCCGTTAGCAATTCGGGCGCGTTGCAGAAGCAGAATTCGGAAGGTTCCGTACTGCAAACGCCCCCTTTAAACCGTTGTCGAAAGCGAAGCCGGTTAAAAACGTCACGGCTAAACCGTTCATTAGTTCGAACGTCACCAGCCAAAGCCAATCGGGAACGTCTTCGACCGTGGAGACCCCGTCCGAGAATTCCGGATCGCTGGAATTTCTATTGTCGAGTCAGGAACGACTTAAAATTTCGGACACGCAAACTTCTAATCAGAAGGAAGCGATCGAGCAGGAGTCGCAACCGCCTCCGCCGCCACCGCCACCCGCTTTCCGTCACTCGAAATCTTTGGAATCGTACGGCCCCTCGTTCGTTAATAATAGTAGTAATGATACTGGTAGCAATATTCGTAGAAAGAGATCGCCCCTTTCCGAAACCGTTTCATTCGATCACAGCCGCGACAGTACAACCGTCGATTTGCTAGCGATCCAGATGGCTGTGACTCAGGCCGCCGCCAATAAACAATTAAGTCAAATGAAATCTGATGTTTCAGAGGAAGCAGTCGGGAACGGCAACGTGCACGATACCGAAGAGGAGAGGGATGAAAGCGAGGATGAGGAAGATGAGGAGGAAGACGAGGAAGATGATCGAGCTACCGTTAAAACCGCCGTTCATCAGGAAATCGAAGCGGAGACGCGTCGAGCGACCGTCCAACCGCAACCCGATCTGATCATGCAAACTAATCCGATTTACAACAGATCTGCGGATGACCGTGAAGACGACGCGAATCACAACAACAGCGACAACGATGATTACCCTGCTCAATTGAACGAAAAAGCGAACCGATTTAACAGCAAGAAGTTGAAGATGAAACGCGCCAACACCATAGACATACCGAAACCGCTCAAATATTACGAATGCGACGAGGACGATTCGGACGACGAAGATTGGAATCGCAGAAGGAACAGCTATTTAGCGTTGCGGGGGCCGATACGCGTCGGGAAATCTAATCCGGAAAAGAAAGTGCCGGAATTCGAGCCGAAAACCGAAAGCGATCGGAAATTCGTCGCCTTCCTCGGCAAACATTCGGAGCAAAATCCGAGCGAGAACAATCGTCCGAAATCTCTATGGTGTAAGCGGCAACAAGATAAAGGCGTAGGCAGTTACGTTAATAACTGGAGTAATAAGTTCGGGAATATGAAGAGTAATTTCGAGAAGATCCAGGCGACCGGAGGCAATAACGGCGTAAATTCGGCGAGGAACTTTTGGAAATCGGCGGATGACGCCGTGACGGCCGGACGAGTATCGCAACTCGGTCCGAAAATCAGCCGGCAGAGCGCGAAAAATCTGCAAGAGATGTTCGAGGAGAAACGGAAACAATCGCATCAACGCCAGACGAATAGCAACGTCGTTACGGGACATCTGGAGCTCGATACGACCGGTAGTACGGATAAGAGCGTTTCGGTGGTGGTGACGCAACCGAATTCCTTCAATAAATTCTCGCACGCCCCCATGTCGGCTTTCAAGCCGCTGTCGAAGAAAAGCGAACTTTCAACGCAACCGGCGCCCCCAACAAATTCCCATCGATCTCTTACGTACAATCGAAATCGTTAAACATACCCGATTTCGAGAATAAAAAGGAGGGTACGAACGAAACGCCGGAAACTCCCTTATATCTGTACAGTCCGAAAGTTTCGCCGCAGAACGTGTCGCCGGTGCACGCGACGCCGCCCTGGCATCAGAGGAAAGCGAGCGGAGAAAGCCGCGTACTGAGCATAGCCGCGTCGAAATTTCAAAACGTGCAACAGGAAAGGGAACGGCCACCGCCGCCGAGGAGGATGAGTAAGGAGAAAATCGCGATACCTCCAGGTCTGATAAATCAACAGATACAACCGCGGGAAACGTTAACCGCCCCGTACTTGGTGAGGAGCTTCGCTCGTGAGAATTCCGTGCGGAAATTGAGCGGTCAATACGACGGCCTCGGAAATAGGGACGTTGATGTACCGTCAAGTCACAATACGAAGACGAGAACTTTCGTTCCAGGCGAGAATTATACCATTCAATACGATAATCCCGTAATTTCCAAACCGCAACCGAAAGTATACAATGCCGAATA
The DNA here is from genome assembly GCA_038088585.1 of Chrysina gloriosa. Classification (NCBI taxonomy): domain Eukaryota; kingdom Metazoa; phylum Arthropoda; class Insecta; order Coleoptera; family Scarabaeidae; genus Chrysina; species Chrysina gloriosa. The sequence continues at coordinate 3,005,914 of CM076092.1, read as the reverse complement.
TACGATTACGCAACAGCATTATAATTTACCATCGGTTCGATCCGAGGACGATTACCTCCATCGCGAAAGTGAACCGGAAACGCGTTTCAATCGACAAGTTCGACAAGCACCGCCGATTTGGGATGAGCAACCGCGAATTCACAATCAACCACGACAACAACCGATCGACGATCAAGATCAACATTACAAGCGACAATCCCAATCTTACGATTATCGTGAAAATCGATACGAAACTCACGGCATCAGGGATCACAATCAACAGCAACAGATGTACGTTAAAATGCAACAACCGCCAGCTAACACCGATCGATATATCGATCCGTCCAGTACGAGACAGCCCAAAGTTTTTACGGAACCCGATAAATCCGAGAACGACCAGCAATACACGTCAAATTACCAATTTAAGCCGCAAATTCAGATTAACCCCGCGCAAAAGACGCGCGAGAAAAACGACAATGATAGTTATGTCGGTTTGCGACAGGAAGTAGACAGAGAAGTAATAAAGAAATATTCAAGCGAGGTGAATAATTTGAACAGACAGCACGAATACGAAAAGCAGATATCTCAAGAAGGTGTTCAGGAATATAATCCGGTCAGTAGTAAAGTAATGTCCGGACCGGTGAGTCAGCAGGCCGTTACCGTCCAACAAAATGCGCCGAAAAGCCGCGATCAGCACGACATGGAGTACAATTTAAAAGCCACGCTGCAGAAATTCTCGTCCCAATCCGATCATCGCAAAGAACCGAAGATTTCTCCCAAATCCTCGCCGGAACGACGCACTTCAACCGTCAACGAAACCAATCCTCCATTGGTCGTCTATAATAACGTCAAACAACGACCTTCGCTGTGCGTCAACGACAAACCTCTTTCGTTGGAATCGCTCGAAATCAACGAACGAGGCGAGTCCGTTTTAACGAGCAGATTCCACATTCCGTTAAGGCAACAGAAAAGTGCTGTCGGCGGCTCCGGGCACGAATTAAGTAAATCGGAATCGTGGCATCAAATCTGCCAAAATAGTCAGACGGTGAATAAACCGTCGCCGAGAGCTTCCCTAACAGCAGGGCGGTGACCAGATCGAAATCCAGCCATACGTTGGCCGTGCCCAAACAGTTCGAAGCGGGAATGACGAAGAGCGAAATGGTCGAGAAGAAAAAGACGATGGAGGCGTATTTCGGCTCTGCCCAAAACGTACTGCAGAAGAGCGAAACGAAGAAGGCGAATTCCTCCTCCATCAACAGGGTGAAGACGTCTCAGAAGGTCTCGACGCAGCGGCAAAATTCGAACAGCGGGTTATGTAGAAGTAAGACGCTGCCGGATATCGTCTGCCTGGATAAGCTGGACGACAGCAATATCGATGCGATTTTTGAGGATCTCTTCAACGCCAGTACGTAGGGGAAAAGTGAGAGAATCTAAATAATCGCAGTAATAGCAGCGCAGCAGCAGCAGCAGCAGCAGCAGCATACTTAAAACTCGGAAAGTTTATTAAACGTAATCGAAACGAATTTATCATTCCATTTCTATTTTTTTAATAATAGAAGTAAATGGAAAGAGAACAAGGCGCGATAGTCTATTTTTGCTAGTCTCTTTTTTCGTTTCCGTTTTTTTTTTTTTTGTTTCTTTTTGCAACTACACTAGTTCCGAACGAAGTACTATAATCCTATAAATAGAAATTATTGAAGCCGTGTGTAACGTATGTGATACGCGAAGAAAAGCGATCGTTATAAAAACGCTTTCTTTTTGCTTCTTCCCCAACGTATTTTTCATTTCGACGGGAAAAAATGGAGAAAATGGAGAAAGACGGCCGGTCGAGCGTGGCAATGGAGCAAGAGATAAAATGGGAAAGGTGTGCGCTATGATTACCGCTGCCAACGCACTGCTGATTTTCCTGTGAATGTGGAAAAACGCGATCGGTGTGCCGGCGTGCACGCCAAGCCATCGGCGAAATTGCAAAAATTTCCTCAGCACGATTTTGGATAGAATTTCGATGACGACGGGTGAGAGAATCCTAACGGTGTGCCTGCTGCATAACAACAATAGTATTGTCCGTTTATAATAATCCGATGTGATTGTATAGTTATTCCTAGATAATTTGGTGTGCGCACCGGCTCACTAATTGCTTGCACACCTCCCATTTTCCCCGACAAACACAAACAAAAACAAAAAAAAGAAGTCGTAATTAAAAGAAAACCGCACCCTATCATTTTGTGTTTATATCGTATCGTTTTTGTACAGATATAATTATTCACGCATTTTCTTCTTTTCGGAAAACAAGCACTTTTTACCGATTTTTAACTTATTGCACGATATAGAGTCCGTAGAGTCCGGTCTGGTAGTATATATCACGTTCGGTAAATCGAAAGAGTTAAATTACAAAATTCGTTAGGCGATGCGGCTTCTACCATCACTTACTGCACCAATCGCTTCACAGCGCTTCATTAGTTTCTAAGGCGAATCATGGTTTTACCTTTTGTATGTTTTCAGCACCTTGTTTTAGAGCAAAAAAATTTTTGCAATCGGCCACGCCCTGAACGTAATCACCTTATCATAAATGCACCACACAAAACCACCCAACACCGAAAATGTATCTGTCCATTTACAGAAAACTTGTATTGAGCATGTTCTACCATCCCTTAGTAGTGTTTTTTTTTCTATATATATATATACACACCAGTTAACAGTACTAATGGAGCTTCAAGTGCCGCCACAAAAAGAGATGTGTTTTTTTCTGTCGATTCCCTTTGTTGTTCGATAATTAAATTCTGTTTGATCATTTTGTTGGCCGTAATATTTTTATTGTCTATATGTTATGTGCACCAGATGCTTGCTCGTATACTGAGATTCTTTCGATTTCAACTTTTCGTTTCTATTTTCAGAAAGTACTACCAGAACAACTACCTTCACTGAAGGCCCCGTCACCACTACATCTCAAGGTAGGAAGATCTTTTGTGTTATTATTAGTCTGGACGAACAGCGGTAATTACGATATGAGTTACAACGGCATCGCCGTCTCCTCATCCTATTATCTAGTCACTCCTAAATCGATGCTGCATGCGAGTAGAAGGTCGTAACTTATTTCGTAATTGTACGCTGTTACCGCTGTGTTTGCCCAAACTAGTTGGTATACCCGCTAAACACGTCGAAGCAATTTTATTTTTCGCTCAATCATTTAAGGTTTAAACCAGGCAATACACGTAAAATTTTTTACAAGTAAAATACATGAGATATTACATGTAAAAATTCACAACATCTGAATAATAATAATAATAATACGTTTATTGATCTATCTATAGAATATGGATTCTAGAAAAATAGCAAATAAGAGGAAATAATACAAAGAATAAGTGATCCGTTAATTCACTCCTACATACATTATTTTTATTGCCTTGCTTTTAAAAATTTAAAAGCTCTTTTATAGCACAAATTTTATAATACACAACATTTTTTACTTTAAAGAACTGGTTAGTACAGATCAACTAATAGTAACTTTGCAAGTAGACGGTTTTGGGATGGGCGTTTAGATAGTGACAATCGAGGCGTATGCGCTCAAAAGGTGGACATTTAGAACTTCCTCGAGTGCACATATGTATGGTACAAATCAAACTTTAAACGACGATTTCACTTATGCGCTTCACATTTATGTAGATCCTTCCTTTTATATTCAATTACCTTCGTCGCGTTACATAAAGCAAGATTAATTTGTTAAGCTAGTCAAGGCTTTGCCCTATTTATTTGTCAACACCGGCCAAATTTACATCAAGGAAATGAAGCGGTTTTAATAATAGAGATGTAGACGCGGCGACTGTCCTTTGCTAATTAACTGCATATAAAAAGAAGTACTTGTCGTATTCGCAGCACAATTGTCGCGCGTCGTTGGCGATTTTTCAAAATGTTTTTCTTTACAGTAACGACAAAGGGTGACCGCTCAGGAACCAGTAAAAAAGCCGATGTCTCCTTTTGCGAAATTCAGGCAGCTTGACAAACAGAACAGTCTAAATTCGCCGCCGAGGTAAAAAATCTTATATTGCTGTTGTATTTATGTAATTCAAATCTTGAAAATAAAATCCGATTGATGCGGCGGTATATATATGTATCAATTATAATCAATTAGGTACTGGACGCAGGATGAATCCGTTTAATTTACTACAAACATCTCTTGGCTTCTCGATTAACTGAACGCAATCAAATGATAAACTAACGCTTAATTACGTTTTCTTTCTTACAACTAACGAACAAATTCGCCCGAACGTTACTATTTGTTGTTAACTAATGCTTGTCCATACTCTCTGGTTTGCCGCAGTACTCCTAAATCTCCAACAAGCGGTGGTCCTCTCTTTAAATTTACCGATCCCTCGCTGAATCAAAGCGCCAATACAGTCAAGCAGAGACTACTGCAGTGGTGTCAGATGAAGACGAAGGAATACGAGGTAGAAATCGGTGGCATTTCAGTGTTGCTTGCTGTTTTTTTTTTTAATTTTGTTGTTGAGGTTGTGGTATCCGCTTTTGGGTCTTGGCATGCGCGGAAATTTGCCGTCCTTTTTCCTTTATCGTTTAATGTCTTTCGAGTTTGTACAATTAACGTTTATAAATATCTGCTATATACGTATGTGGTTTTAGAACATCCAGCTAGACAACTTCTCGACCAGTTGGGCGGATGGAATGGCATTTTGCGCTTTAATACACCATTTCCTGCCGGACGCATTCGATTTTTACGCGCTCAGTCCGAGAAACAGAAGACATAATTTCACTCTTGCCTTCCGAGTTGCCGAGTAAGTATTATCATAAGTTACGATTCATAAGTGCAATTAAAACATGTTCTTCTAACGTGATCGAATTGCATTTTCAGTGAGAAGGCGGGAATAGCACCGCTGCTTGACGTCGACGACATGGTAGCGATCAGCAGGCCAGATTGGAAATGCGTCTTCACCTACGTTCAGTCTATATATAGAAGATTCAAGGATGAAGATTGATGATGCGTGACGACGAAGACGATTGAACGAAACAAATATGAGCTAACTATACGTTTTGTTTTGCCGCATTTACGCACGATCGTTATAGAGAAAAGAAATATTCAGTTATCGTCGTCTGTTATAGATCAAATATCCGCATTCATTGAGTATAGCACGTCAAGTACCTCAACTTCGCTACATTTTCACTATGTTTATGCGCTGTGATGTTTCAAATGTATGTCTTCTTCTAGTTTTCCGTTACACATTCAAGTCTGTTCGCGATTCGGCTCGAAATGGTGATAGTAAAGTGCAAAACATAAAGGAAACGAACACTATGTAATAGACTCGCTGATCTTTTTTGTGTTAATCCGTTCTTATTACATGTATTTTTAGCTTTAAGTTAAACAAAAAAAAAGAAGCAGATTTTAATTTATAAATTCGGGATAGATGCTCCCGCATATTAACGTGTATATTATGTATTAAAATCAAAAACCTACTGTCGCTTATTTATTAACTGTTGTTGTCAGAATGGAAGCATTTCTTAGAAAAAGGCTTGTGTTGCCTTTTGCAACGTCGATCAGGACGAACCGCGTACCTAATCTACGTAACGATCGCTGTTATTCGTATTATATCACTTTACTATATTGATCAAGCCAAGTACCTAATCAATCGTTTTGCTAGTTTTGCTTGAGTGGAGACCACGGTACTACCGAAACGAGCAGGTAATGTGATATGTAATATAACTAAATCCTGCGCGTAGAGGTTTGCCGCCGTTTCCAGAATTAATTATCTTTTACCACTCTTACACTCGAAAGTGTTTTATACAAGCCTCGGTTGCCTGAAGCTGTTAACAAAAAGGTTTTTTGTATGTTTTTATAAAGAAATATTCTAACAATAAAATTCTGAAAGCGTTAATGTTGTATTGTTGAATTCATGCTGAAGCCCTTCGGCATCGATATATATATATAACGATTCGCGAGAAGATGAAGAGGAAAAAAGAAACTGATGTGACTATTACCGGTTCTTCCCAGTTCTTCCTGCTTACAATCATTGCGAAGCAAAAGATCGTGGTGAAACATTCTGGATTGCAGAAAAATAAAAGGAAATATTCTTACATGGATAGCTATCTTAACCCGAACTTCTGTCCCTGCCTTCAAACTTCAAACGTAGCCTCTTATCACTGCAAGAATTTATAACAATAATAATAATGTAATAATGTACAGCACCAAAAACGAATGTTGTAATTCTCTACATCGGAATTTCAAACAAGGGATAATAAGCATGTATACCATATAAACGAAGGAAAAGATTATAGGGGCCAAGATGGGAAATGTCCGTGTCCTTTCGTTGTGGTTTCAAATCTTTTTATTCCATATTCTTCCACTGAAAAACACTACATTTCTGACGTTAGTTAATATCCGAGCCGCAAAAACGGTATGATCGTTTAGAAAAACTGCCGGGAAATTCAAAACTTAAACATTTGATACTATGGTATTATTATTCAATGATTGTATGTATTCGCTAATGTATGTTATAATTTAGATTAAAAAGATAGATGATGTATGATCATTGAGTACTGTAAATAGGACACTTCTCCGAATTTTATTGATTGTCATTGATAAGTTATCATTGAATAATAAAATTAATGATATAATTATATGATAAGATTCATGATACACGTCATCCACCTTTATAACAAACTCTAGTCATATTTAAACAACATATTTCTTGTTGATTTTAAGATTTCTTAAGGCACATCATAAATAAAATACACCTTTTCGCTTTTGTACATAAAGAATGGATTACTTGTCGAAATAGCAAGTAATATAATAATCTTTGGGCGGAGGTATACATCATTTCCGTGCCAATTTGAATAACGCGGTTTAGCCGTGTTTCAAACCTTTTACACGCTCAATAATTAATGTTTGAAGTTAGTCACCATTTGGATGATAACAAGATTAATTAAGATTGTATCCATTTATTGATCATCATTATGTATTATTGATGATCTTTGAAATCTGTTTGTTAATCATGATAGTATACTGTTAGTTATTAAACGATTACGATGATTATAACGTTCAGATGAGTATTCTCCTATAACCTGTTTCAAGATGGTATTGGCGTCAATAAATTTGCAGTGAAATATGCGTTTATGTTCTATAGAACAAATAATTTGGACCTAATCCATTTTCAAATAGTTGTAATCGTTTTCTGATTCGAGATATGAATTGTTTCTATAGAAATCAAAATCGTAAAATTCTTATTACGTTTACGGTTGGCTACGGCAACTGCAAGTATGGTTGGCAGTAGTGCAAACATTGGCTACTAATTTTCCGAGTATTCTTGAAGGCTTGTGTGTATGGTGTTCTAGAATATTTTTACTCATCAATAATAATAACGATTGACGTCTGTCGTTTACAATCGAACTTGGAGTCTAGTAAGATCGATCGTGGAACGTTTTATGTAGGGTTAGGTAAGATATTCGCTGAATACAGGCAGTTATTCGCAGGCGGAAATGAGCGCGGTAGTGGAGAGCACGTACGTCGCGTATCCTACGTACAAGTTCGAAAATACCAGTTTGGAACTGGCTCGTTCGCAATGGCCCAACTACGACGATCAGCACTATTTACGGGGCTGCAAATGGTCGCCCGATGGAACGTGCCTTCTTACTGTGGTTCGGGGTGCGGGAATGCACGTCATGGAATTGCTGTCAGATCTCTACGCAGGCGATACGCTCCTAACGAGCCGACCGATTCAACCGTTGGTGCCTGCGGTTAGCGTCCCGGAAAGCGGTTTGATCTACGATTATTGCTGGTATCCCGGTATGAACAGTGCTAATCCAGCCACGTGTTGGTACGTACAAGATAATTTAAAGTCTAAGCTTTTTGTGTATATCGAAGCAATACGTCCGTTACAGCTGGGTGTCTAGCGGTCACGAAGGTCCAATACATTTATGGGATGCTTTTACTGGCGATTTACGATGTAGTTACAGAGGCTTCAACAGTACTGATCAATTGGAGGCTGCTATAAGCGTAACGTTTTCAGCTGATGGTCAAAATATATTTTGTGGTTACAAGAAGAATGTTAAAATTTTTAGTACGGGACGACCGGGACGGGAATTTGTTGAATATCCAGTCACACATCCGGCATCCTGTATTACTGCCAGCTTAGCACATCCAGGGGTTGTAGCCATTGGTAACGACTACATATCTGATTATCATCATCGTCATTATTTACTTATCTCCATTTAGGCACGTGGAAGAATACAATAGAGCTGGTATCCCAGAGCGACGGCACATTCCGGCACTTGTGTAAGTTGGCGGGCCACAAAGGAGGCATAACCACCATGGGGTTCTCTTTGGACGGGGTGAGATTATACAGCGGCGCAAGGAAAGACAAGGAGGTTATCTGCTGGGATCTACGAGTAAGAAATATCTACAATTAAAGGAAAAGCTCGTTCTCCCGAATTCCGCCGGCGAAATGTTCTAACTGGTGATTATTTTAAGGTGCCTGGACGTCCGTTGTTCTGCCTTAATCGAGAGGCGAATACCAATCAGAAAATCACAATAGACATATCGCAGTGTGGCAATTGGTTAGTAACCGGAGGAACCGACGGTAAAGTGCAGGTATGGAACGTGCAAGAGAACATGGCGCCATCTACGCACATACAGGTTAGTTCCATTTATTATTGATTATAGTTGAATTATTGATTGATTATGTTATTTGATGGATCCTTACCTATTGATGAAATGATTGTTGTCTATATTCTAAGATGTTGTATATAACAGATGATTAGATCAATGTAACACTTACCTCAAATGAAATGATTTTTACTTAGCACATCAAAATAAATAGATATTTTGATGATCACTGTCTAGCTGTCTAGCGGACTCCCCACTCTAGTCAGTACTAAATCGATATTTTATGCAAGTAGTTCTGTGTATATGTAGGCTGTCGTAATTTATATCGTAATTACCATTGTTTGGCCACATTTGTCATGATAGTAATAGTAAGAACCATATTTAAATTCATTTCACATCTTGATTTTGTTGACTGTGGGACAAAAAACGTTGTGGTTGACCAGAAATTTCTGTAACTATACGTGAGGCATATACTCGAAAAGATTTCTGAAACCGAGTCTACACCTGTCCGGGATTAATTCTGCAATATTACCATATTTCTGAAAATTATCAGTATTCAGTTAACTTCACGGAATTTAGATAAGGGATCTTGATAGCTCTTCAGAGGGTGTAATGATGTAAGAATATTCATTTTGTTTTTTTCTAACTTGGTTTTTCTCATTCTTTTTGCTTTAGTTGCCGCTGCATTCGGATTGCTGTAATGGAGTCAGTTTGCATCCGTACCGGCCAATCTTGGCCACGGCTTCGGGACAACACCACGCGCAAGATCCGCTTCACCATTCACGCATGACGCCGTCATACGAAAACGCACTGTGCATGTGGTGGGTAGGTAATCAGCAGGAGGATCCCGACTTGATAACTGCCATCATTAAGGCGGCCACCAATTCCTAGTCCGGGCAATTCTCGAACTTACCGTATTACAACTGTTCTAGTTTTATGATAATTTTAATCCTACATTTATGATGATTATTCTCATTATTATCGTTATTATCTGTTCAATCTGATAGTATTAATACCTCCCAATCTATATGAATATTATTTCAAGAATTTCCGATTTTTCATTCGGCACTTACTTTTTCTTCGTTGAGAATTAATTACAGAATCGGGCAATCAACTAATCAATCTGCTTTCAGTGACGAAGGAATATTGTTTATTCGACCCTTTTTTTGTTTGTTTCGTTATTTGCCGCTCACATTAGTAATGGCATTTATCAATTTATAAGAAATCTTTTGTACAACATGTAAAGTTAATGCGAAGTAATAATTACAATAGCAATCGGTAGTCTATACTGTACATATGGGTCTAGATTAAAGTTTTTTTGAAATAATCTGCGTTTTGTTTACAACCGGATGAGGTATGTGATAAAATTCCAGAGGATAGAAATAATTTTGATGGAAGACGGTTGTACGAGCGTCGAATCGATTTAAAACGAATAAAACGGACCTTGCTGCGGCGACGAAGTGCCCAACGCCATTTCGTTTCGAGGTTTTGGCAGTTGCAGCGTCTAGTTAATAACGAAGAATTTCAAATTTGCCGCGCCTTTGCTAATTTGTAGCGTGTTAAACTGTCTGTTGCGTTCATTGGTATAAATTTATGGGGAGTGACTTGACTATTTCTGTTGAATGAACAGAGTATAGTAGGATAATGTCGTTTAGGGGCGAACAAGGCCACGCAGTCGTTCATAGAAAAGGAATGATCTTGAAGAAAATGTAAACGGTCCGTCAACCTCGAGCAAGCATGTCAATAAAGGCCACTTTTTTGCGTTTTATAAAAGCGAGCCTTTCATATAGAATTTTTGTTTTCAAATATCTGCTCGCCTGCAATGCTTGACTTCCTACCATGGCATCTTACCGCTGCGCCGGTGCATTCCTGACTTCGAATAATCGGTAAAAGAGCACGACTGGTTAGTAAATTAGATGGGAAAGGGAGAGATTAAAAGAAACAAACATTTTAGAAAACTTAAAATCAAACATTAATTACAACACATTAATATACAACAGTAATGAGGATTATTTGATTTATTCATACGATTCACCCATTGTTTCGCCAGTTAACGATAGTCTGTTATTCCGAAGTATTTCACGAACAGTTCGTTTGCACCTTAAACAATATTTTTCTCGCCAACGCACTAGGATTTGAACAAGAAACCAGTCTACGTATTTGAAGATGACTTGTATTTGGCTTGGTGGATGTCGGATTGACAAAATCGATGTTTTATTACAAGTTAATATTCGCTTAAATAAATAAATGCTGTTGGGTTTACTTTTAATTTGCCAACTTACGTCCAGTAATTCACTACCCAGTAAACAGTTTTTTAAATTCGCGGATAGTTTAAGTTGGTAGTTCCGGCAATAGTGTACATATTCGCATGCAGTTTGCTTAAGAATTGGTGAGTATGTCCACTATTGCCGGAAATACCAACTCAAACTGTCCGCAAAATTTAAAAATGTTTACTGGGTACTTACGGACAATTAATGTTGAATATGTTCTCGTTTCTTTAAAGATACCACAGGCCTGCGATAGAAAAATTGTTTAAAATATAATTGGTGGTTTTTATAGTCTTTATTTGCACCGATTAGGGAAAAATAATGGAAAAATCCTTCACGCATAGTTTAGTTACAAATTTCGCTTAAAATTATGGTCAATTAAATATTTTAGGCAAGTAAGCATTACAGCATTCAATTTTAATCAGGCTTAAAAAAGAATTAATCTTCTCTGAGATCTACTTAAAATCGATTAATAAGTAAAGATTTCAAGGTTTTTTTCATGGTAGAAATACAATGATTTTTTCAGGGAATTAGCCATTTTTACGTTGACCAGATGATAGTATAACTAACCAAACCAAGAGTTTTAAAATATAGAACTAAGTTCAGAGCAATTCAGTAGTAGGTAGAGGGTAGAGAATGTCAGATTGGCAAGAGTGGAATATATTATTATTATCGAACTCGTAGCGTTATGATTGGTAATACAAGTAAGAGTAAGAATACCTATAACACAATTTTCCTAACGTATTTTTTTGCAGGCCTGTGTATTTTATGTTTCGCAATTGCATTAAAAATGATTCGTAAATTTGATGTACACTTTGAAACAGCTCATACGGTATCAACAAGAAACGTCAGTTGTGATCTATATTTCACGCTGTAACGCGAATCCTAAAATAAAATGTAACGCGTCAAAAACACCAACAGTAAATATTTCGCGTTTCCATCGACACCGGGCGATCGATTCGTATCTTCAGCAATCGAATTGGAATTGATCACGTTGAACCGGTTCAATATGTCATTGGAAACGATCAACTTGGAGTCGCAAGCCGTTCCGTGGATAGCTTCGGCTACCGGAGCTGTCAACACCCTGAAGTTGATCTCGTCCGGTTGAGTTCCGAGTACATGAAGACCGGTAGTTTATCGGAGAGTACCCAAAGGTTACTGTTGGCGTCCACTTTGATGTCGTTCGGAAATACCATCGTAACGTTGCTCATATAAACCCGCCCTTGGGATTGCATGGTATACGACGTATTGATAGTGCGCCAACAAGCGATGGCGTTTAGATTGACTAGCGCGTAGAATAAGACTCCGGTGTCCTGATCCACGAAGGAGACGCTACTTTGGGCGTTGGGACCCCTATTTCCTGTTTACAGAAAAGGAAGACATACAGACCTATCGAGAATGATTGTCCATCACGTGACCAGTAATTTTTTAAATCTGGGATTTTTGTATTGATAGATTTATGGCATTTGCATATCACTAGGATCTTACTAGCATTTGACATAGACATACAATTGCTATTCACAATTTTTGCTACTGTCATTCTTTACGTTTTCGTTCCATCATTTTATCATACATTTAAAGTAACAGAACTGTACTTTTCAGTACGCAGCCGTTTCATCGCATTTCTGCGTAAGGTAAGCTAAGTAGAATATCATATGGCATAAAATGAAAATAGTTATTTTAGGTCAAATTTTTAAATGTTTACACAAGTGAACGAGACGTATTCGTTCTGATGACGCATTTTCGAAACGGTATTCGAAATGAAGATGGGACTTGGACATAGTTACTGCAGTCTTGTATTGGAGCAATACGTGGAAAGATTTCCAAATGAGAATATTTCACATGAAACATTTTCTTGCCATAAGAATAGACTTGTCGAACGTTTTGAAAATAAACGTTGCATTTGTAAAGGGAAATCTACTGCAGTAGGCCAACTGCATTAAGTGTAGATGTTGTCGATGACATTCAACATCAAATGAAGTTAAGTCCTCCGAAATCTCTATCCGAGTTATCTGCTCAGGCAGGTACGATAAGGTATTTCATTACTTACTATAAAAGAATTCAATGTTTCCTTTTTTTTTGTAAGCATCTTTTATGGAAGTCGTCCAAAGACTTTGATGAGAATTTTGCATCCATACAGAGTGTCAGTGGTACAACAATTATATCCACCAGATCATATTTACAGTAAGATAGAGCATTGGAATACATATGATAATTTTATGATGGTGTTATTAGTTATGGGTGGAAGACGGCCTGCAAGATCACCGGATTTAACAATTCCAGATTTTTGCTTCTTTGGTTATCTAAAAACAAAGTGTACAGGACAACGTTTACATAACATTGATGAGTTGCAAGTAGCTATACGGCATTCAATTGAAGATCACTGTAGAAGATTTGAGAAAAGTATTTCCACAATATAAAAAGGAGGATACAATTATATATAGAACAGAACGGATCACATTTTGAACGTTTATCGTAATTTGACAGAATTTATTTACTTTACTCTTAATGTACCAACAGCTGTTAGACTAACTGAATAAATAAATTGTCGCAATTATTAAACTTCCCAGTAAACATTTTTTAAATTTCGCGGGTAGTTTAAGTTGGTCGTTCTGGCAATAGTGGACATACTCGGCAATTTTTAAGCACAATACATGGGAATATGTTTACTATTGCCGGAAATTCCAACTTAAACTACCCCCGAAATTTAAAAAAATGTTTACTGGGTATCTATCTCAAATTGACAGGCATAGAATAAAAACTTAAGATTTATGTGACGATAAAGTCAAAAGTAAATAGAAAAAGGAAAAACAATTTCTTTTTATTTTACAAATGCGCACCCTAATTAGAACTTTATAATACGCCAGTTCCTGTAATATTTTACATAAAGCAATAGTGTACTACCAACTGCTGTTATTTGGGTTGCCTAATTTGGTAATCACGTGGTGGACAGGAATTATTGACATCCCTGCGCAATACAATTCTTTTCTCCAAAATCACATACGTTCATTACTTACCTAATAACTTAAACTGATTGTAATTGGATTTGCTTAGATTCCCGTTCCTCAAATATCGCGTATTTACGGAGAACTCGTTAGTACTCGTCATCGGGTGAAAATACAAAGTGCTATAGCCGTCTTCGTCGGCGGCGGAAAGTGCCAGACCGAAAACTCCATCGGTCCATTGAAAATTGATTCCGGAAACGGTCATCTCGCCGGCCAAAGGATCGATATGGAAGAAGTTATGAGTAACTTGCCAGCTCTTGTTTTCCCGCCACGAATACACGACGAGCGCGGGCGCGCCCAGATCGCCCAAATAGGCGTAGGTATTCTGACAATCGTGATCTTCGACGGCTATATTCGCGAAGAAACTGTCCTGTTTGGTTTGATCCTGCGGTATCTCGAAGCGTCGCAAGAGAGCGTCGTTATGCAGATCGTAGATGATCAATTGCGACGACGAATAGACTTTAGCTTCGCCCAGTACGTGTGCGACGCCCGTATCGAGCACCCAGAGGCGTTGGCATTTGTCGGCCCGAATTCTAAAGGGCGATACGATTTCGGCGGTGCCGTTCTCCGGCGAATCCGGTAACGAATGAGCCTCCCAATTCGGATAGGGGTTGAGTTTTGGCGAATCCATGGGATCTGAACGTAAACAGAAATGAGCGTTGCGAGAAATGTGGATGACATGTTATCAGTAGTAAGTAGTGTAAACCGGTCTTGGTTAAATTAAAATTCGAAGAAGTATAGGCGTAAGTCCAGTTTAAACTACTTAATGATAACCTATCATGCACTCGTTTGTTGAACTTTCATCATAAGTAAGGTTCGACAAACGCGCGTCTTGTTCGCTGAAAGAACAGTCTATATACAGCATATAAGACACGCGTTTGTCGAAAGAAGACGATAAACCTATACGAGGGGTAAGCTGAAATTATTAAGAATAAAAAACACGATTAATATTTTCTAGGATTTAATTTTAAATATGTTCAAAGTAAGTCCCTTCAGCAATGATACACTTGACTATTCTTTCTTTCCACTTTCCGGCTTTTTACATATTTCACTCAGCCCTACATAATTACCAAGTTTTATCGAAATCGGTGGGGGTAAGAGCGGGTAATATTTTTAAGAATATGGGTTACCGATTCAAACATATTTCAGTAGCCCTCTTTTGAGGCACTCTATGTTCGTATGTTTGAATATTTTTTTTTTAAACAATTCCAGAGTAATTGGCAAAAAAACGAAAAGTAGGCCAATTTTTAGGGGCATTTTTCACCCCTTCAGTGGTATTAATCGCAAAGAAAGAAACCAGCCTCATACATAGCTCTACGAGCTCTACATGACTACCGAGTTTTATCGAAATCGGCATGTGCGGATTGGGAACCTTCCCTCGTAAGTTGCATTAAAACATTGAATAATCTGCAATTTTGGCTTTGCAAGCATTATACGCTTATATGGTGTAATCTTTCTAGAAGCTCGGATTAAAACAAGAAATGGTAACTGCCCGTAGAAATTTGCAGTATCGTAGCTTCTCCTCAGGAATGTAACGAGTGTGCTGTATGATTAATCAGTGATTCAAAGTCGGTTGCGATTAACACTGCGATGCTTGTTAAACAAGTTACCTTCAGTAATTGCAATTAATACCCATGCTTGTTACTACATGAAACTACGAAGCTAATAGAAAAATTCGAAAACAACCGATTTAATTGTCGGAAGTAACCTAACTCAAGGTATTTCCATTCCAAATCGTTTCTTAGGCGCTTGGTGAGAGAAACATCCTTCGCATTCGTTTATAAATATGTTACATACATACATACATAGATATAAGTTATAAGGTTATTCTGAAATTTTAATCGGCGATCGCATTTTTACTCTCTCGTTTCTCCTTGAAACGATTCTTTGAAAACCGATTGAAACGACCTCCTAGCTCACCAACGCCGACGGCGGTATTTCCCGTAGTCGCGAACGAAATATAAAGTGTGCAAATCGCATTCGATATTCTTTTTTAAGCTAATTAATACGAGAGGGAAATTTATAAATTTCATTATGTTGGCCGGCGGCACGGGAAGGAACGTGCGTCTTCGATCGCTGCGGTTTAGTAATGAGTGTAATGACTAATGAGGAGCAAGGCGGAAAGTGACGGAAAGTTTTTGAATGAATCATTGTTTAAGACTATAAGGTACTTTCAAGATCGCTTAAACTTAGTTTTCTTTTATTAGTCGCGAAACTATTTTGAAAGTTGTATATCTTAGTTTCAAAAGTAGTATGTATGTAGTGATTGCGCAAAAAATAAAAATAAAAAATGAAATACAAAAAAACCATTTGATTATCGCAATATAACTAAATATAAATAATTTTAGTGTAGTCCAAATTTAGTTAAAGTGAGATTTAGCTTTGTTGAGCGCGTATATATCGTTTTCAGCTAATCGACCCCCATGACAAAGTTTTACCTTATTTATAAGAGGAATTTTATAGAAAATTCCTCCTGCCGTCAACATAATTGATTTCATACACTTATCAAAAGTATTTCTCTTTAATCTATTAAATCCATCTTGAACACATTTAATCAATTCATCAATTGTGTTATGTGGCGATAGGGTTTGTTTCCTTAGAGAAGAGCACATTACGTCAGCGGCGCAATGAACCAAATTTGGTGTGCTGTATACGTTACCATGGCAACCGATTAGCGAAAGTCAATGAAACGTCACATTTCGCGCATATTTCCATGACGTAACGTGCCCTTCTCTAAGGAAACAAACTCTACTTAATGTTGTAATGATTGAATAAACCCCAAATCGAGAACGTTTAAATCGGGTCTGTTTGGTGGTTGTGACTTAAATCGAATATCCCCCAATCAGTAGAACCAGCAGCAATAATACTTTTATCATTATCATATTGAATGACATAATTTTGTATGTATGATACATACGATTGAAAGAAAATTTGGGAAGATCGTAGTTATGTCTTCGGTTTAAATTTAATTGTAAACGAACAACGCCAGAAATAAATTAAACATGCAATGATGCACATTTCTTGCATTAGAATTTTCGCATTTTGCGGTTTAAACCCGCAGAAAAATCTAATCTTTACGTTCCTGGTATTCGTCGTTCTTCGTTACTTCCTTTCTTCGAAGAAACAAACGATAATTTAATCGCGGTAAATGGGAATTATGATGGACGTGATTGTAACACATCCCGCTTAAGTTATAACAATTACCAACGAATTACCAAATTTGTGCACGACGGTGGGGCACATAGTCATTTTGACAAACACAATTCGAATAGTTTTCTTTGTTGATATTTATGTAGTCTGATAATACGATATACATACATACGTACGATATTTTTGACATGTTACCTAATTAACAGGCTACTTGTGGTATATTGACCAACCATTTCGTTTTAAAAGAAGATATTGCTTCTTTTAAAGCGAAATGGTTTATTGATCAATCTTGATTATCGATTAGGGTTTGTTTCCTTAGAGAAGAGCACATTAAGTCAGCGGCGCAATGAACCAAATTTGATGTTCGGTATACGTTACCATGGCAACCGACTAGCGAAAGTCAATGAAACGTCACATTTCGCGCATATTTTCATCACGTATGTGCTCTTCTCTAAGGAAACAAACTCTATCTCTTACCATGACGCATTTGTGAGTCGTGGTAGTTTGACTTGCATCTGTCCATCTGTTCAAACTTTTTTCTAAGACCGGTGATTTTGACTGGTTCGGGATAGAAATAGGTATAGTCAAATTGTCGGTAAATCTAGTGCTAAGCAGCTTTATCACTTATTGTTAGTCAGAGTAATCGTAAGACTGTGGTTTTGATAAATGGATTAATTAAATAATTATTTCCCTTTGCCACGTCTTTATTCTAGACATTCAAAATACGTATTTCCACAACTTAGTTGCCATCTTTCATGGAATCTTCAGTGGAAACGGTAAAGAAATTAAATATCGCACATGAACACAGCACAAATGAGCATTGTACGACGTTTTTAACCTTCCTATACTCACGTCAAAATGAAAGACGTATACTATACTATATAAATCGGTCTCACAGACCGTATGCGTGAGTATAGGAAGGTTAAAAAAATCACCGCAGGACGACCACTCGCATTTACCGAGAGGGGTTTGGTAACGGTTGCATGTGCGCTGTGACTGATTGTGAGTTAATTCTGTGGAGACTTTTTAAAATCGTTATGCTTTTATTTATGGGGTGCTACATTTAATTGTTTCAATGTGTTCAGTGAAGATGACAACTTAGCTATGGAAACGCGCATTTGGACTTTTCCAATAGGAACATATCAGACTTCATAAGACGGTTTCGTATTGTGTTATATTTGTTTCTTTTCCCATTTTAAATCAAGAACTAACATACAAATCGTTCTGTTCTATTTTTTCTAGCAAAACGTTTTTGGTTTTTTTTGATTTTGATTTTTTGATCAACTCGCTGTTACTGTTGAGTTTAATTTAGGAGATTCGAATGCTAGGATTTAATTCGGGATAAAATTTTCGTTATAATATGCATGCACGTATGGTAGTTATAGTATGTGCAGGTATCGCGTAAGGTGGATCTTCAAACCTGTTAGCTTGATGTAGGTCAGCGAAGCGGGTACTCCAGATTTCCACCTGGGCACGGTAATGAATAACCTTTCTCCGTAGACCTCGAGTCCGAGCGGCAAATTGTTCTCGGGTACGAATTGGCCGAGATCCATCGCCGTTCTTCGTTCGTCTTCCGACGCGTAGTTGAAGTCCAGCTGTTTCCATTGGAAAGCCACACGCAGATTGTCAATAGCGCACGAATTCCGCGCGAAGACGACGAACGCGACCAACGAGCCGAAGAACGTTCCGGGACGCATTTTCGAGCTCCAAGTGTGAATCGGCAGACGTCGAAGGTGTTCTCTTTTGTCGAACGAGGATCTTGAAGTATTCCACTGACTTGTATCACTTACGAATTACGCCGGAGCACTGCGTCATTTTCGTAAAATGCGTGATGTGTACACGGTTGGCTGTATTTGCGAGCGTTGTTCGAGCGTCGAGCGCAAGGTGTGTCTTTAGCAAGGACCTTCGGCACACTATTACTTAACCGGCTCGCGTATTATTATTGCTAGTGAAAGTACGAGAACGTGTGGACGCGGACGCCGTCGCCCGATTGATTCGTCGTTATTGTTTGTCGGATTTGCCGGACGCCGAGGATTTCTTCTTTTGCGTCTAAGGAATTTCATTCTGAAAAATTTAACGACGATCAGATCGACGATTTCTAACGGTGGCAAAATCGGAGAAAATTTTTGACAAATTGCACACACGCACTAACTACTATTTACGCTAAATACTAAAATGGATACGTGTTAAAAAGTGAAACTTTTCCAAATATATAAATATGAATAAATAACGATGTTTAGATGCGTGAAATGCGTTGACAAAATAAAATCCTCACGTAGATATGGAAAAGGAGAGAAATACGAGGGATAAGCTGAATTTATTGAGAATAAGAAAATCTAGTAGACTGTGAAAAACAATCGCACACTGTTTATTTAGGGCAACTTTTTATCTGTCACTTGACGTTTACTTGTTCAAGTTACGTTCGTTATAACTCAGTTATTATCTTTTACAGTAAAATAAAATGGAACTAACCAGAGAGCACTTTCGAATCATAACTTGCTACGATTTTAAAAGAGGTTTAAGAGCTTATGAGTGCAAAGGGTGCTTATATTCAGTTTTTAGTGAACAAACACCTTCCTTGACTACAATTTACCCAGGCGAAAAGAATTGTGTTCAGCATCAGAAAGGAGCAGGGCGTGCTGCTACTTCTGTTAACGACGAAAACATTGGTGCTGTTCAAAAAATGATTGAAGAGTACAATAAAGGCACTTATGCGACAATAGAGCATCAACTCAAGATTGGATCCCCAGCTGTTAAAACAATCATACACGATCACCTGCATTTAGAAAAAAAAGTAGTAAGTCGTTTTGTGCCGCATTACCTTTCCGTCTTTCAAAAATCAGAACGTGTGAGAAGTTGCCATGAAATTTTAAATAATTATTAAATAATGGCGGCAATCTTTTTCCAAAATAGGTGACAGGTGACGAAAAATTTTCGACTTTCCTACCACGCCAAGAGAGTCGTGCATGGGGATTCACAAAAATGGGAGGAACTCCTACAATGATTAAGAAGCAGCGAGCTATGAAAAGGTTATTCGTATGTGCGATTTTTCAGGAGTAAGGACTTAGTAAATGCAATTAAGCTATTGGATGGACAAAAAGAAAAATGTTTGCCTAAAGTTTTCAATAGACTTCTAGACAAGGGAATTATACTCCACCATGACAATGCATCGTCCCATACGACAGTTTTTGACTGAAAAAAGTATAAAAGTAATAGAACATCCGGCGTACTCAACTGACTTTGCAAAGTGTGACTTTTGGCTATGTTTTGGACTTTAATGAAATTTGCGGGGTAAAAGATCTTGGTCTGAAGAAGGGATTGATACTGCAGTTCACGCTTATTTTGAAGGTATTCCGAAAGAAGATTGGTTGGAAGCTTTTAAGCAGTGAAAACAAAGAATGTTCAAGTGTATCATTGCTGAGGAGAATCAGTTTGAGCATATGTCAAATGAAGTCCTACAAAATATTAACCGTGTTTTTTATTCTCAATAATTTCAGCTTATCCCTCGTAAAAAGGGGGGTCTTCATTCGAATATCTCGGAAATGTAATATCAGAGGATGGATCTGGAAATAGGCGATAAAATGAAAAAGGCAATTAAAATCTACTACGCACTGAATAAACCTATATCCGGGTAAAAGTGAATTCGTCAGGAAAAGCAAGGTAAATAAATCGATTGCAAATCCAAGAATGCCGTATGAAGCGGAAACGTAGACGATACAAATGCAAAACAAACTGAAGATAAACGCAGCAGAAATGAGATATTTAAGGAGGATAGCTGGAGGGGGCGGTAACTAAATTCGACAAATATAGAAATGAAGATGTCTGGGGAAAAGTCAAAATAGGAACTGATATTGAGGGAAATTGGGAATAAACAGCTAAGCTGGTACGAACACATAACGGGACTGGAGCAAGGACGGAATGTTAAAGAAGGTTAACGAGGTAGCATTGGGAAGAAATAGAAGAAATTGAAGACCGAGGAAGACATGGATGGAACAAATCCGCAGGATAGGAGGGCAGGGGAGGGAGGGGGAAGATGTGAAGAAATGAGGAATATGCAGGAACTAACGTATAACAAGAAAGTCTGGAAACGATGGGTGAAGGTCGGAGAGGTACTCCAAATCCGACGTCCTGAGACGGGCAGAAGTTAAATGGGAATGAAGAAGAAGTAGTGTAGAATGAAAAGCAAATACTAAACGTACGATTTTTTAAACTGACATTTTTTTCTTATCGGACACTGGGGAATTCCAATTTATCAACGCAGCGCATAATAAATGTGAAATCGTTAATTTTCAAGATTAATGCCCGTTCGACGCGTTATTGTATATATACGAATTATTATCGCCTAATGAATTATTATTGCACTTTACCATATCGTCGGCCAGGCTGGCAATCACTGCAAAGATCGTATGTGTCGGGTTGTCTTTGTGATCGTTATTCGCTAATTAAACGGTGCGGCGTCGACGTGAGCACATGTAACACAGCAACGACAACAATAGCACTTATAATAGACGTTCGGTAATCCGACAGCACCTTGGCGAAAACTAAGCCCCAGTTCTAAGCGCACGCATGTCTTATAGCCGGTATATAGTACATAGCGAATTATTCTTGAATGATTCAGAATTATACCACTTGTGTATAACACTCGAACTGCTATTAGATTATTACTATTAGTTTGTCTTGGTCGGATTTTTACACCGGTCGGCTGACGTCATCGGAATTTTTTCGATTTCGATTTGATGGAAATCGTCCTCCTCGAAGACGACGCCAATGTATTACGCCGCGAGAAGCGGAATATCAATCTCGTTTAAAATGCCGACGTAATAAGCGATTATGTTCCTATTGTGGTCGTCGTACGTTGTTATGTATGGGTATGTACATACATACGTATGTATGAACATATGTACAACATACAACTCTTAATTGCTAGTTGGTCTAGGTGTAGCGAATGCTTGCGCGACATAAACCGCGTTGCGGATTGTTATGGTATCGTGCTAATGCTGCGCGAATATAAAGCGAACGAATGCGACAAATTAACGAATAAAACAACACGGCCAATGCAAATTAGAAGCGTTTTTCTTTCCTTTTTCGGATTGGATTGATAATTATCGGGGAGTTTGGGGCTTTCCAATTTCGAAGCTGAAATCCGTTTGTTTCTACCGCATCAGAATTTTTACAATATGAAATTCTGTCGAAGTCACACAAAAATGAGGGTACTTAAGTGAAAAAGAAAATCACAATAAAAAATAAAAGCGAGTAAGTAGTTGATATTATTTTTATTTACGTAAATTTTTGCGTACGAGTAAAAATTTTTCTTTTTCTCTTCAAAGCTTCTGTTGAGCGATTTTCTTTTGTTAGCCTGGTTTGAATCGGGGTCTTAGCTTGATGATATCCATAGGAGGAGTTCAAATATGTTTAAAGGGGACAAGAAGAAAAAGCCTTGAATAGGAACAGAAACTAAATAGAATACAAAACTTATCATATTCTATTAACCATTGTTATTAAGAATATTGTACAAAATATAGTGTATAGTGAAACATTTGAAACCAAAATCATCAAAAAAAAATTGCTAATTATCTTGAACATAACATTTAATTCTTATTAAGTAAATATTGCATACTGTATGAACTTGAAAAATAAATAATCATTCATAAAATTTAACAAGGAACAAAAAGGTAATAGAAAACCTTAAACGAATGATATAAAACAACTGAATTTTTTAAATTTTTTTATGATTAGATTTCTGGAGGAAAATTTCTGATAGTGTTTGCAAGGACTGTGGTGTATTTACTGGCACTATACTACATCGGTAAACACCTCACCACACAATTGTTTAACAATAAATAAAATTCGGTGACACGTGTTTCGCTAGCATGGGGCAAGCATCATCAAAACCGTATAAAACCAAAGTGATTTAGGATTTATACGGTTTTATAAAAGCGAAACACGTGTCACCGAAATTATTATTAAACTATTGTGTGCTGTGGAGTTTACTTTTATCGATGAGACGTAGTGTCAGTAGGAACTTTTTGGTATTCAAGATTTCAATGTTTTTTTCAAATGCTAGGAATGGTAAGTTGGCTAATCCTTGATGGACCATAGGTAAACATGGCATTCTTTTTAATTCTAGTTAGAACCGAAAAGTTGCATTCACATAGCCAATGTCTTTACTGTAAATCTGCCGCCTTGCTTATCTAAAGCCTTCAGGAATTGTTTCATAACAACAATTTTTATGCGCAAAGGGGGTAATACAGTCATTGGCCATTAAATTAGGACCGCAAGGAAAATTATTAATTTAACATATACTCACAAATTATTTTATTAAAAAGCATTGATATATAAAGCATTCATATTTACTATTAATATATCATTTGTCGAGATGTGCTAGTACACCGAATACTTGCTCTCACTAGTTTTGCAATTCTCTTTGCAGTTGATGAGAAACACCTTCTTTCCGTGCTGTTTCACGTTGTGAATACATCCTGTTTCCAATAGCACCCTGACTCTTGTTTTCCCTCGATTGATACGTCACTTGTTTTACCCATATCGGAATTAACTTAAAAAAGTTTTAACTGCAAAACAAAAACAAAACACTAAAATATAGTTCGCGCAATGCACAATAATTTTAACATCTCTGTAACTAATTATTAGAGATAAACTAAACTCAGATATTTCTACAAAGCAATGTGGTTGGGAACCCTCGAGGATTAGGTAGTTTTAACAATAAACGACAAATTAGGAGACAACCGTAAATGAAGTAATAGATAAAATGTTGTACACAATGACTGTAACTACTTAGAAATAAATTGAATTTGTTGGCCACTTGAAATTCTCGCGGTGGTTCTAATTTAATGGCCGAGGACTATAGAACTTTTTCAGGTGACACTAAATCCTAAATTCTCTGGAATGAATTGTATCAAAATACGGAGGTATTGCCTGATCTTCGTTGGATTCTCGAAATAATGGATATGTCACTGATTGAACGTTCGAAAGAAAAGAATGATCTAAAGGAATTGTGGATAATTCCGGGAACCATAGAAACACTATTCCTTCTTTTTTAGTTTTTGCGTTGTATTCTTCCGCATTGAAACAACAAGAATAAGAGTCTCGGTTGTTATCCTGAAGTTCTGCTTATTCCAAGGATTTGCCTACGTTAAAACTGTTCTCCTTATCTTTCGACCACTCGCGAAGTTTAGAAACGCGGGTCGTACACACTTTATTCGGTGTCCAAGTTTTTTTCCAAGTTCTGAATGCTAACATCGAAGTGCGTGTTGTATATGTTTCTCAAAAAGTCCCTAATGTTGTTTCGTCGTTTTAACAACAAATATTCATCACAAATGTAAAAAAATTCTTACGGGAGACATTTACGCGAAGCTAGGTCAAAAGTATTTGCATTTGGTTCGATTTACAAAATTCTAGTTATGGTAATTTTAACCACAACTTTCTTATAAATGGATGAAACTAGTTACTTAATTAATAAACTAGTGAGCCATAGGTAAATAGAAATAATATTATTTCAAACATTCCCTCATTAACTTCGACATTCTAATGAGAGGCAGTTTTGCGTGCCTCCTACTGATTTAGTCATAATTATGATCAATGATCTTAATGAGATATTAATCTTACTGGCTCATTAATAATAATTGATCTATTGGAATGCAAGAGCCTCGAGTTTACATCACAATTATAAGTTCAAGTAAAGATAATACCTTCAATCATCACCTTCAATCTCACTTCCTATAGAAAAATGGCAAAATATTAAAAATCAAAACTGCTCCACTATTACTTTCACTATTTTTCCCGTAATCAGCATACATAAATCTATAAGCACCGTTCCTCTAACTTTAAGAAGGAAATTCGTTGGACGCCGTGGATTTGAATTTTCAGACGGAATCGGGAAACGATTTAAATCCAATAACTGACATCGTTTTTGTTATGAAACACAAATATCTTCATCTGTTTTAATACTAGTCTTATTAATACAATTAAGGTGAGCTGAAACTCCGACGATTAGGGTGCCATTAATACCAACAACTTTATCGACGAAAGAATAGTTTGAAATCTCGTTGGAGGAGAAAACGATGATACCTCTCCCCTATCTTTGTTAATCAAAAACTTAAGAACAAAAAACCAACGATAAGGGAAATTAAATAGAAACGAGAATGTTAAAAAACATCCTCATACGTAATTTAAAGCGAAAAGAAACCGGAATATCCGGTGGAAATAAGCAAAGTAAATAAGGAATGTGCTATTTCTCTGTAATAAGTACGTCACTATGACGATTAGAATGTGGTGAATAAGTACACAAATATGTGGAATTGAAACGTCGTCATTTATTTTTTTACCAACTTCACTTTCTCTAAAAACAAGAAAAACAACAAAAGCAAACGAGGTACAATTATTTTTTGTATCCTTATCCAATTATTATGTTTTAAACGTTCCCAGCATCCGAAAAATAATCTTAGAACCGATTCGCAAAAAACCATCAGATGTATGATGTGTAGCCTATATTCCAGGCTCAAATTTGCTTATTTTTGAAATTAATTCATTTTTCCTATGGCGGCGCGGCGGCGTGAAAAACTATATTTAAAGTTAAGCAAATCAGAAAGAATCGTATTGAGGATCCAAACAGATAGAAATAAAACTGTAAAGTGTATAAAATATTTATACTTCGAAAGAACAAATGTAGTGAAAAAGGGGGAATATAAGTCTCAATTGAAAACAAAAATGTTCATATTTAGGATCTTTAGTATTGCCAACTTGGGGGCACTTACGATTGCTAATTCTGTACATCCTATTTAAACTAACACTGCATAATAAGTTTGAGACAAACTATGTAATAAACTATGAGTTGATCTAAGCGAGCGAACTGCATTTGTTTTGAAAGTAAGAGTCACAAACTTGACCTAAATTTGACAGTTTTATCAAATTTGACAAGCACGTTCGTCAATTATTATGTAGTATATTTCGCATATTTTCCCAACATGTAGAATTTTCTACTACTGTGAAGTAATTATTCGGTTTTTGTTGTATGTGTGTGCGTGTGTGAATTGTTGTAAAAATCAAAACGGCAGATTTACGAAAAAATTCGAAATATCGTAATTATGCGGCGATTTTGGCAATTTTTTCCCAAATTTTTCCCAACTACATATATCAGATCTGTCAGTTTTAACGCAATAAATTTGCTAATTACCCAAATCGAAATTTCCCAAAAAAAAAAGTTTCAAACGGTTTTTATTAATGTAAAATTTTATAATACAAAGCGAGAATAGAATGGATATTCTTGTGTATATTGTACTGAGAATTTAGTTAATTTTCTTAAACAAAATTGCACCGGCCTAGCTCTTAATTAATGATATAAAAGGCATAAATTATAACAAATTTTGAGAAATATTTAATATAAAATCAAGATAATTACCTAGTGTTGTGTGTGTGTGAGTGTAAATTTCTTTTTCGAAGATGGTTCTTCCTATTCTCCTCTCTTAACTTCTATTCTCGCTGCACCTTTAATTTCTATGGATTCTTCCCCTTCTTAGATTTTATCTTCTCCGGTATGATGAGGTTCTTTTATTCACTGATATTTCTTCTTGAAACCCTTTTATTCCAAATATCTTTATTGACTTATTTGTTGACTTATCTATCTTGTCAATTTTCTTCGTCGTTAACCAAACAAACTTTTAATTTCTTTTGGAGACCAGGACTACGTTGCTTTATTTCTTAGTTGCCCACGAGAGCGAAAACTTTAATTCACCTTGACTCCAGTTCATCCAGGTATATCGCTGTTATAGAAACCTGTATTGAATGTCGATGTATCCTAGATTATTTCCAGTAATATTTTATGAATTCCTGTAATGTATAAGTGAAGGTGATTGCAAGGACTGTGGTGTAATTTACTGACACAAATATCACTTCGGTAAACTCCTCACCACACAATTATTTATAATAAAGTCGGTGACACGTGTTTCGCTAGTTCGAGGCAAGCATCTTCAACAACCGTATAAACCGAAGTGTTGTATGTATGAGTCTGAACGTTAACAATGATTTTCTATCTTTTGATAGATGCTGTTTATAATAATTAATAATTTTATTTCTAGTGACATTTGTTTCTCCCGTTAAACGTCTCTGGCTGGAGTTAAAATAAGAAGCTAACACCCGTAGGGTAATAAAATGCTCAAAAGGTGATGGGCGTAGTGTCGAACAAGTATAAATAGAACGCCAAAATAAACCGTCTGACAATTGAAGACCATAACTCCAACATTAACTGTGAATTTTGATATATTGAATTGTAATAAATGATGAATTTTCTAATGGTAATTAACCATTCGAGTATTACTATACTACAATAGCCTCGATTTCCTCATATACAACCATACATCTACTTGTAACACACTTAATATTCTTGTTATTTATTTGTTTATTCCACGGTTTATTGAGTTTACGATTCCATTTCGCAATTTTCGAAATTTATATGACATCTATTAAACAAAACCATCCTCGAACAATAAAACGAAATTCTCTCATATACGGATAACGGGGAAGGACGCAATAATAGGACAAACATCAAGATTTATTGCCAATACGCTATTGCCGAGTTATTAAAAACCGATAACGTTTTCTCCCGTCCCACATCATCGAACTTTTATTTTTCATCCGTACTAGTACTTCGTCGTATCGAATAAAATAGAGAAGTAATGGCGTTCTTTCAATGGAGAAAGGCCCTCAGTGACCCGAAGCAAATTTTAAAATTATTCGCCGTCATCGTTTGTCTTTGCGTTGCAGGTTATCAGGTTTGTACGATTTCAACCGGGCGGATTTTTCGAACTAATTATTCGAGTTTAGCTTTCAGAATGTTTTAGGAAACTCCTACATCCTCCGGTCTCTACGCATTATAGTTTCGATCTGAACGAAACTTTGAATTATCCGGCGATTACGGTTTGCAGGACGCCGCCTTATAAATCGAGCGTTTACGAAGTAAAATAAATTACATTACACGTGATTCTTAGTTGGTATGTACTATATAGTTCTTAATTGTAGAAATACGGCATTAATCAGGACGGGCCTATAAAATCCGGATCGTGGGACAAATTTAATTTCGAAAATTATACCATGCACGAATTTTTCGAGGAAGCCACTTACAACCAACAGGAGGTCATACCGTTCTACGGCTTCGATAATCTAGATTCGAGTAAGTCAATTTAAACGCGAAAAAGTTCTTGTTAAATGGCACGCAGTAAATGACAATCTTTCCTTTTCCTTTTCAAAAACTTTCCTAATGATAGCTGTAGATATTACTTCCTTTTACTTACTACATTATGGAAGATGCTTCACCATAACGCCCAAGAACGAGACGACGAAATGGGACAGCGACGGCTATTTTTTGTTTTTGGCTCACACCGAGGACGTGAAAAAGTAAACGATAAGGGAGTCTCGTTGTCGGGTTTTCACATTTACATCCACGATCGAAGGGAGGTTTTTACTGGTTAGTATCGCAATCGTTTAAACGAAACGGTTCTTATACGTATTACATCAATGCGTATACATACACGGATACTCTCGTTACCGTGCAATATAGGGCTCGAAGAATGAGCAGCGATATGACAACGTTGCGCTCGAGAGTCATCGCCGACCGGCGTTAGATAACGTTCGGAGCGCTGTCGAGCTTCGCTCTTTGGGCAGTCTCTCTGGGCGTTACAATTCATTATCATATATTGCGTTGTGAAGAAGCTAAACGTGGGTCGAGTGGGATTGCATGAATAACTTTCTTATTATTGAAGATGGACTTTCGGTTAAATAACATATGTTTTGCAGCTTTATATGCTGATTTAAAATTTGTTTGAAAAAGTTCAAAATGTCTTACTCGTATGCAGAAAACAGTCATTTTCTTGTATATCAAATATCTTCGTAAGTACAAGAGATACGAAAAGAAGTTTCGTATGAAAATCACTGTTTTCGATAAGACCAATTTAAAATCCATGTCGAACAAAAATTAAAGGTGGCTGCTTTTGATGTATTCCTACCAATTTTCTTAAATTAAATGGCCGCCATTTCAGGATCACTATGGAGAAGACTCGTTCTTCTATCATCAATGGTGAAATAATGATCTCCTAAATCAACAGTAAATATTCCTTAAAGTTTTGACGTTTTTTCTTTAGTGATTTCTTCCTCGAGGATGATAATTTAGTTTAGTAGAAATACATATCCGAGTTGGTGTGGTGAGTTTAAGAACCATTTCATTTACAAATGTCCGAATTCTGAAGCCCTATTTATTACCAATGTAAATATTTAGGAAATGAGAATAAAGTGGATAGTTTCCTGGATTATCTTTACGGGGAGACCTACGAAGAAATAAAAGTTAATCTCAAAGTGAGTGTATACCAGCAATTTTCCACCCAAGATTCCTATTGCAACAGCACCTATTCCTACAGTTTATCGAGGGTATTACTTATTTACTTTTCCTACTAATTGTCGCCAATTTAATAATTTTTGTTTAGTGCCAATTATGGTGTATGCGAAAAATAATCACCGAGGAGATAGGATGCGGCGCGCCTTGGCTCCCGAATTCCGCTTTGACGGATTGTAGAAATTACGACGACATCCGTTCGCTCATGGCGGCATACGATTCGTAAAGATTTTACCAGATTTTTTCTTTCGATTATTCTAGCCCCAAACTAATAGAAATTCCTTTTCAGTTACAACCGCCATAATTATCTACAGCGCTGTTCCTGTCCCGAAGCCTGCCACATCAAAGTCTACACACATTACATTCACGACATAAAGGAAACGGCCACCGTCAGCTGTAACGTGGCCATCGCCTTTCCGTCCAATTTAGTGACTACGATGGCGGAAGTATTGGGATACGATTGGAATCTTTTCCTTTCGGACTTGGGCGGTTCTTTGGGCTTCCTCCTCGGCATATCCGTACTCGGCCTGGTAAATATGTTCGAAGAAATGCTCAAAATTTTATTGTGTAAGCGAGAAGACGACGACGGGGAAAACGGTGATAAGGAGGGGAAGGGCGAAAATGCGGATAAATCCGGAAACGGCGATAAAGGCGAACGTTTAGGAAGCAAGAATCACTTTACGCAAAAGAAACTACTGGAAGAAGCCGTGGCTAAGAATAATACCCCTTGGAATATTTTGAGAATATGAAACCGAATCATAATCACGTTAAGTATATTCAGAATAAATATTGAGGAGACGAGAGGTAGAATATTTGGGATCCAGACGAAGACGTACAAAGTATAAAGTTTTAAAAGTACTTATTAATTTAACAACGTGTGTTATTATTGTTATTATTACTATTAAAAATTATTATCATTCTGGTTATTATTTTCCTTAGACATTAAAATTGATGATGTTGCATATAAAATGTAAATCTTATATGATAGATCTCTACCACTACGTTCAAACCAGCCTTGTTTTATTGAACTATTAGTGGTAGAGATCTATCATATAAGATAAGTATAAAAAGGTCACGAAATATATATATATATACATTTTATAAAATGTAAATGAGTTCTGGTATTTATTTCATGCAATTTTTTTATTCTCCTTTTTGTTGCGGAATTTGGTTTCATGTTCTGGTCATTATATCACACTATGAATGCAATACTATTATAATTTGAAAATTGCAACTTATAAATTACTGAAACATACTTTTTATTCGTGCGTAATTTATTAGAACGAACGTTTCAAATTCGTTATTGGAAATTTATAGAGATGTGTAACTGAGTAATTAAACGTGCAATAAAGCAGTAATTATAGAGTTAAATATAATATTTATTATTTAAGATAGTATTGCATTTATGCACATAAATATTTCTTTTTAGTTGTGATTCAAAACTTAACAATTAAAAATTACAGAAAAATTTTTATACTCCAATAAGCAAAATGAGTTCTTTTTCTTTAACTGAAAAAAGAAGAAATAAATTTACAGAGAAGGCAATTACCTTAATAATTTTATTCAACATGATTTGTATCGAAGGAATAATCCGATTTTATTCATTTTTAATAAGCTTGTTTTAGTGGTAATCTGGAAATTCGTCGAATCTTGAGGGATTTGCGTTTTTAATGAATCAGCGTAATTTCCCGAAAGGTCTCCCGTTCAAATTCGGCTTTATTTAAGATGCTGATAGGATGCAACAGTCTCTTCCTATCTCAGAACTTAATGTTTTTGTATCGAAGAAATCGCTCTGTTGCACTTCGTGTACCACGAATGGATTTCCAGATTTCTTTGCAAGTGCTGTTATTACTTGTTTATCAGTACAGTTTGATTCCACACATATTCATACAAATTTCCCTTTTGCCACTAATATTGTAAATGGTAAAATTCATTAGTTTCTGATGTACTAACGTAATAATAATCAGAAGCCGGGGGACATGGAGTAGGTAAAACTGATTGCGTGCTGTAAACTGCAACTGAGGCTTTTTCGTCTTTTCGAAAATCAGCAATATCTTGAATTTTTATTCTCGGCACACTGATTTATTAATCATGTGACGATCTAAAACGTTCTGCTTACGAGCTTTTTCCTGTAACGACGCATTTTTATAGGGAGTACTCGAGAAGCATTGATCCTTTTTCAGGAGCAAAAGAACCCAATATTATTTTTATAACTAAACACTTTTGCATAAGATAATATTTGGGTTATTCCTTTCCTCAAGCTTTACATTTATCTATGTATATACAAGCGGTATAAGTAGATAAATTTAAATTAAAATCGATAAATTTTCTGTTAGTTTGAGGTCTACGATAATGCGATTCCACAAATGATATTCAAGAGCACACTGAATCTATATTTAATGTGCTCTTTAAGGGGCCACGCCTGTGCGAAATTTTCGAAAAATCGATGTTTGTTTTTTGATGGATCCTCAAAGTATAACATTTCAAGAATATTCTCTGAAAATTTCAAGTTCATCCGTTCAAAATTGAAAAAGTTATAGAGTTCGCAAGTTGAATGTTCGCAAGAATGACCGTCCGATTTAGAATATTATACGGGCTAGCCATGAAAGGGTCCTTGAGTAACCCTTTCTATTTCATCAAATCCTTCGTTCAAGTACTACATAGATAACTTATTACTCAAACTGAAGGTCTTTGGTTTTTAATTCCAGCTGATCTTTTTCCCGAGCAGCAGTGGTCACCGCAAAAGACGTTTCCCAAATAGCGGTCTGCACGGACCATTGTGTACATTTATGGATATTTTTTGAATAAAAAATCGTAATGAATATTTAAAACAATTTTACTTGAAGTGGAGAAAGAAAAATTCAAAAATTACCACGCGTTTTCCCAGGAAAAATTCACAAAAACACGCTTCTGATACAGCCGGGTGACAGGCGTGACCCCTTAATATAATTTTTCATAGTTTCACTGATTTTTTGTTTTTCATTTTTGCCTCTTTTATCTAGTCCTAATTCCCCATGTGTATTTACTTTATTTTTTGCTTTTCTAGTCTTCATTTCACTTATTAATAAGATGCTGTGAAATATTTTTTTACACAATTTTCTTTATGTGCCTAATTAAGAATTCCTTGTGCCTGCTAACTCTTATTAATATTGCCTAATTTTAAAAACCGAATTAAAAATATGAAAATTATAAAATATTCTGTCGTTGTTCTCGCTTTGCTTTGAAATTTACAACTTTCCTCTTTTCAATGTACTGGATTTTTCAGCTTCTTTGTTCTATTTTTTTTTAAACATAAAATACATAAATTTCAATAATTGAATACTAATTTTTAATCATCACAATTATCACTACCAGTCACAATAATCTACCGGTTTCGTAAAAAAGTTTGGACAAACTCTTTGTAAATAACGTCAAACAAAACGATAACAAATTCATAGCATACTTTGAAAAATATAATCGTGTTTTTGATCATTGCATTTATTTAATACTGTAATAGTCTTGCACCACGTTATATTGAATTCTGCTCTGGTGCTATATAAACATTTTCTTTTATCAAAGTATCATTTTTAGGACTAATTACGATATGATATATAAAAATACGATTGTATTTGTACTTGATCCAAGATGATTCAGAAATTGTTCAAATTTTGATTTGGGATAGTATTGCACTCATAGTGCGATATGTGGTTTTCGAAATATTTCATAGTTAGTGTAATAGAGATAAAGCCTCGTTCCAATAAAAATATCCCCCAAATAGCTTTTGGCCATCCCAATTCTCAGCCGACGTCTTTTTTAAGGACGAGATTCGATTATGATTTCTATTTTGGGCGCGGTAATTTTCGAGTAGCATCGCCCGTAAACGCCGCACATACATTTTTTCTTCGAACGGGTTCTTGAACCTGAAGATGGAGGAGAAACCGCCCGAACGAATTCGTCCCACCCGATTCCCGAAACGAAATCGACGTAAATAGATATTCGGTACCGAAGTACAATTATTATTAACGCCTTTTCTTTCGAAAATAAGACGATGAATCGAGAATCGGATCCGAATTGAGGTTAGTACAGAAACGAAACGTACGCGCGCCTTTATTCATCGGGCGCGAGGCGGCGAGAGCCGGGGTCCACACAAGTAGTAGGCATTCCTAACTTAATAAGGTGGTGGCACAATGGGATCTTTTCTATTTCTTTCGGGGGCGACCTTCTCTCTCTGTCCCGATTCTCCGTTCCCTTTTAACTCGGGATTATCGTCGATAAAGCTTCTCGCTTTGGCGCGCGTGCGAAGAGATCGAGGAGAACGCGCTCTCGACGGAGCTCAATAGCGTTCGGATAAAAATACACGTCGAGTCGGTGGATCGGCAAGGCGCGGCGAAACTCGCGTTATGAATTTTAGTCTTTTCGTGTAACGACGACCATCGAAAATTTCGAATCGAATCGCTAACGTATCGGGGAAAGAAAGAAATTAGCACTTTTGCGTGAAGTTCGTAGCGTTTAATTTCCTTTAATAAGGAGACTGCGGTTATTATCCTTGGCACATCTTTCGGAAATAATGTCAGATACGTATTCCGGCGGACACATCTAAATTGGTTCCCAAATTCAAATTTAATCTCTTGGTCAATTTCTGACTTAATTCGTCCCCGAGTAGTGCAGGTCGAGACAAATAAGCAATTAGACTCGTCCCCATATTTAAACTTAATCTCGGTCAATTTCTTACCAACAACAGTATAGATATGCATACAGCGTGTCGCAAAATTGTTGGGACATAGAGCCACCACGTATTGTAGAGGTCAAGATAAGTCGATTGAACCCAATTTATATATATCTACCAGAAAGTATCGTTTGTCCGTGAGAAGAGTTCAGAGTTTACCTCAAAAATCACTTTTTTGAACGTTGTTCAGAAATGCACGAAACAAATTAAATGAAATTTGGCGAAAGTACATTTTAGAGGATTATCCTACTTTCAGTAATCAAAGAAACCGCAAGGAAATTGTAGAAGGGTTAAAATCACCTTCACCCCTGGTAATTAAAAAAAATGTCGTAGGGTGGTAACACGGTTGTAAGCCTTTTTCTTACAGGAAGGCTTATTCATCATCTTTTGACACTTATAAAAACTCCGTATATCGCATAGTTTCGAAGGAAAAAACTGTTTTTTCAAATACTACCTACATTCTTAGTACAAGTTTAACCTTCCTATACCCTCGCATACGGTCTGTGAGATCGATTTATATTGTATAGTATATACGTGTTTCATATTTTGACGTGAGTATAGGAAGGTTAATAAAATTGTAATACAACATTTAGTTGGCGGTAGATACAAAGACAAAACTTTCTTTACAACAGGTGTTCAATGTGACCTCCACCTTCATTAATGCAGAGGTCAATTCGACCTAAAAATGATTGAAACGCACCCTTCTTAAAACATCGTCGTTATCTCGCAGTTCGTTTAGAGCATTTTTAATTCTGTTCCACAGTTGTTCGGGATTATTAATTTGAACCTCGTACACTTGTATTTTTAACGCTCCCCAGATGAAGAAGTCGCAAGGATTTAAATCTGCAAACCGCGTAGGCCATCGTATGGGTGCTTCTTGTCCCCTACCAACCCATCTACCAGTAAATTGTTCGTTAAGATATTCTCTTGCGGTACGTACAAAATGAGGTGGTGCACCATCGTTTATGAAGAACATGTTTGGGCGCAAGTTACGGTGTTTATGTGTCGGTTATCAAAAGAAGTTTGTGATAATACGAAAAATATTGTATTAAAAATAATTACAAAATTGATTATCTTAACGCTTATAAAAGAATAAAATACATTTAAATCAAACATCATCATATGACGTAGGTCAATTTTTATATTCTTCTATTTTACTACCAATGCACAGCTTACGTCGTCGTACGGGTGGATCGCGCGTTCTTGAAGTTTCATCTTAGCTCTGTATTTTTATGTAAGCATCTGTTTGAAACTGCTTCAAAATTAAAAGTAAAAATTACGTGTTGGATAAAAGCGAGCGTTGAAGTTACCCCGGAAATATTCGCATATGTTTGTACTTCCTCCTAAGCTATCGCCGAGTTCGGCCCACAAACTTGAAGGAAAAACGGTTTCTTCGTCAACGTCATTTTCAACCAAATAGTCTGCAAATCGTGATACGGGATCGTCTTTAGGTTATATTTCTCGAAAGTAAAACATATAGCGGAGCCGTTCTCCAATTGTACTGCTTTTATTCTTATAATCAGAAACAAGATCAAGATTTTGAATTTTACGAAACCGGGCCTGTGGCAAACGAAACCTGCAGCCTATCAGCCCGGAATTTGGAAACACCGTCCTTATAGCATTGTGAATTGCTATTTCAAAATCCGCCACAATGAATTTTGGGTTTAGATTCAAACCAAAACTGTTACATTTGCTTCGTGAAATCCCAAAAGGATTTTTGTATGAATATTCTTGCATGTTCGGCAGTAGACAAAACACTAATAGACTATAATAACTATGTTCTAACACATGCAACATAAACAACTGCCACTATTTAAATGTAGGATTGAAGTATAATATTTCACTTTTACACAAAACCGAAAAGTTTGTTAAACATGAAAATATAACAATTTCTTTAACATCGTCGATAATGAACACAAAGTTTTCTTCTTGTATTGTCTTAATAGTCATTGTTTTTAAAGTTTCAATAACTAGTTTTAGGTGAAGGTGGAATAGTTTTTCGTATACTATTATAAAGACATTTTTCATGATTATGCTGTATATTAGAATGCGTAATTAGATTTTCTGGGCCTACAGTATAAACTCCCGCCTTACAAGAACGATTTGTAGATCGTCAACATATTTCTTCACTTGTTAACACTGGAAAATGGCGATCATGTAAAACATTTATTATAATACTTGTCATTTAAAGGCACATGTGTTTCATTAGCAACTTTTTCATAGATAGATAAAATACAAAAAAAATGTATTTCCAGATTCAGCAGCTTCGATTTAATTTCAACCTAAGTGACATTTAACATGCCTTCAAATTTCTACGAACCCACAAGAGATAGGTATAGGAAAACCCAATACAGTTTGGGTGGGAATTGAAAAAACTTTCTGCGAGTGTAAAACTATACAGCGTGTTCCATTTGAAATAACAAAGTTATACAGTATTGAAGTTGAGACAAATAAACCCGATCTATGGAATTACCCTATACATTATTATGAAATTAAATACCTTAAAATAAGTAGCCCAAGATATACCAAATCAAGGCGAAAAACATGATTTGAAAATTTCAATTAGTTTGACTGTTATGTTCATTTTCAAAACATCTCACTTTCTCGAAAATGCTCAAATAAGGGGTAAACGACAAGTATAGGGAACATTAAACTAACTCAACTTAATTTTTACTATACAATTCGAAAAAAGGAAAAAATTCATATATAGTGTTCCACTTAAAAAAACATAACTTTGATATTTAGCGCTTTTTTTGGGGCAGCCTGTATAAATGACAATATCTTCTAATTATGGCTTTTATAAATATACACCATTCTGTCAAAAGAGATTTAAAAAAGAATTATTAGTGTGGAAGCTACAAGTCGTCCTGTATATTCTGATGATATATTGAGAGAAGGACTACTGGATGATGCCGTGGATTTTGTTATAACTAGAGCACGGAATATATGTATACATACATGTGTTCTGTTCATAATTTGATGTGCAATATTTATATATATATTTTGCTCTAATGATAAAAAGATTTAGATTTTAACAGAAACGCATGCCTCATTCTGGGAAGATAACTTGTAATATACGGAGCGCAGATGAAAATTTGTTTGCACACTAGGACCACATACATATTCAAATGTTTCCCAAGTGGAACGGAAGAAACGCTACTACGAAGCTACTTGTCGAAATTAAACAATATTAAAACAAAAATTCGACATTTGAGAATTAAAACATTTGAGCGCTGAAACAATCCGATTTCGGACACGATTATTGAACCGCAATGCGAATCTCTCGTTCGAACGCCTACGACTCAACTTCCCGGTATCTCGGTCCTCGATGAGCCGTTTTCAGCGGTGCACGAGATCTGCAACTGCGTAGCCTATACGAATGTTTACGCGTACACGTTTGGCAAAGCTCGTTCTCGCCGGCAAAAGATTCGATTCATGATCTCGCATCGGGCTTATGTTAGCTTATGTCCGTCCGAAACGGTTACGTAATTCGTTTTCCAGGCTTACGTTAAAGATTTTTTTCTTTAAATTTAGACAAACAATTCGGAAAAAGTGGGAGGGGAGAGGGGACGTTAAAATTTAGATAAAAATCTAAGGCTATTTTCTGTGTAGCTTTCGATAATCTAAGAGCGTTCACGCTGCTCGCGTTATCCGCTATTTTAACAAAAGCGGATTTGGCGAGAGATATAAAAAAATATTTTCGTAGATGTATCGCTTGTGTTGTCTCGCACATTTAAAACCATTTTTTACGCCACGTTTGAGACCAAAGCGACACCTAATTAAAATGCGTATTTAAAGTAAAATCGCCGTTTTTTTTAAAGAATATATATCGTAATTTCGCGTTCCGGACGCGTGTGCCAAATTCGCTTTCTTTCATACGTTTTTCGTCATTTTCAACGCATATGTTACGAACTTTAAAATAGCTGGCCGATGATTCACGTACGGATTATATGAAAATTTTAAGGATCTCGTAAATGCACGCCTTGTATGCATTATTTATCGGATGTAGAAAGACACTTATTCGAAACTGCGAATGGGGAGAATATATTAAATCGCGATATTGACCTGAATCTAAATGCTGCTCGTTTTTCTAATCTTAGCTTGTCCTTAAAATTTCTAAGCTTAAACAGATTGCTCGGTGATTTTCGCTTCGCGCTCGCGTTCCCCATTTTTGTCAATCTGTATATATAAAAATGAATCGTAGTTTGTTCGGATGCTTAAAACTTGTAAACGACTGCACCAAATTGGATATTTCCTTCTGCGGGCTTGTTCGTAATTGCTGAAGAAAAACTTTTGGGCAAAACGAAGTTTGCTGGGTCATCTAGTTAAACATATAATTAAGTGATATTTCTCTTATACTTGAAAGTATACAGGGTGTAACTGTGAAAATGGTCCATTTATTAATATGGTAAAGCTGGAATGGTATAGTTAACGTAATCGGCAAAAACTAATGGCAAACGTTTTGGCTTAATCTTAATAAAATTTTGGGCTCCTACATGTTTACATTACGGTACTCTGTTCCTCGTAGTCGTTTATTTGAGTGGTAAGGCTTTTTAAAAGTCGAAATAAATAGTCGGGCATTCAGTCAATATTCGGGTATTCCACAATGTAAGCAGATGGTTTCATTGAAATAGGACCGTCAGTAAATAGCATATTATCGACAAGTGAATAATGCTTCTCTGTCTCTGTCACTATTACAGAAAAATAAACAGATGTCTTATTTCGCCGTCGTTGCATGAACTTGACCTGTATTTGAAAAATTCGACGATCTTTTATCGGTAATGATAAAAATGTTTTCTTTGAAAAGATTTATTTATTTGGTAAACAATGAAAATTCAAGAAAACAAAAAAGTTTCACGAGAAATGCATAACATTAGATCTGTTTGACAATAATATGTTTATGTCATTGTTGTGTAAAAATGTTTAAAGTAAAATGATTAATAAAAACCGTAGATAACATGTATGTACTGTGGAAGCAGTGTGAAAAATTCGCAAATTTGAAGTTTATTCATAAAGTATTTATGCTTACTCGATCAATGATTCGATCGTTGGTCGTATTGGAAACTCGCTACAATTGTATAACAGGGCCGGACTCAAAACTGCAATTATAATATATCTTGCGAACGGTACGTTTGGAGCCTTATGTTTATTAAGCAAATATTGAATATATTTTAATTATCTACTTTTCGACGTTTTAACCATTTACACAGTTACACCCTGTATATACAATATATATATTTCGTGACCTTTAATTATAGTTATCTTATATGATAGTTTTCTACTACAATTAGGCCAATTAAACGAAAGTGATTGAATTGATAGTTATATTCTCAGATTATGAAGGTGTTCCGAAAACATTTGTAAACGTTCTGAGAATATAACTATTAGTTCAATCACTAATGTTTATTTGATCTAATTGTGGTAGAAAACTGTCATATAAGATTCTTGAAAGTGTAATTTTAGTAATTAGCACGAAATCTTACCGTCAATTCGATGTATTAATTCATTTTCTTTCCACCGGGCATTCGCGCATAATGTAAGAGCTCCGGTATTAGCTATTAATAGTTCCTTAGATGGATTTTGTACGTTCAGAGACTCATTGACCTAGGAGAGGAAGACCATATGCGCAGTAGCCGGTAACTAATTATATCCGAATCTTTCCGTTTAACGTAAACAAATACACGCTGCTGCAAGCTCCAGCTCCAACGGTGCCCTTATTTTCTCCGAGTTAAAATTTCTGCGTCGTACCGTACATAACTTTCGCCACGAACGTTATACCTACGTGTATATACTGGCTCGCTCGCTCAATTCTATAACACCACCATCAAACGAGGGGCATAAACACAGTTCGAAATGGAATGGATTACGTTGAACGGTCGAAGCGAACGCGCGATTTGAAAAGAAAAAACAAATGAGGTATTAACGCATTTCCGGCCAAATTAAGAAACAGTTGACGCAAATAGGCAATGTGCCAACCGAACAAAAGCAAACGGATTATGTTTTCAGGTTCAATTGCCCTATTGCGCTCGGAATAAATGTACGCGAACGGAACCCCGGAGAAAAAACAGACAACGGAGCTGAAAAACGAAGATCGTACATTTATTGTAAATTCATTATTTCGAAAAGTAAGAAACGTAAGAATCTCTTTCTGCAGAATAAATTCCAATAAAATAGTATGTATCCTGACTATCCTTATAACTATGGTTCGACAAGCGACAGGGTGATAAGTTATCGTTAAGTAGTGTAAACCGGACCGACGATGTCACTCCACCGCTTGACCCCACTTACGTGCAAGATGCGACATTAAAATTCGAAGGGCGAACAGCGTCAGTCCGGTTTACGCTACTAATCATGTACTCGTTTGTCACACTTACTTTGAAAATAGAATATAGATTTATACGCATTTCGACAATTGAATTTTCGTCCTCAGCGATGAAACAACTTGTGCAGGAAATCATAGCTTACGTGAAACTGACACTTGCTAATGTTTGAGCAAAGATTTCAACGAGCGGCGGTGCGTTTGTACGAGTGG
Organism: Chrysina gloriosa; assembly: GCA_038088585.1. Taxonomy (NCBI): domain Eukaryota; kingdom Metazoa; phylum Arthropoda; class Insecta; order Coleoptera; family Scarabaeidae; genus Chrysina; species Chrysina gloriosa. The sequence goes on along the minus strand of CM076092.1, from coordinate 2,965,271 downwards.
TAGTTGTTTTATAGACGTGAGTCACTCATTACCTAGTTACAATATTATACTATTACAGGAAAAGCCGAAATTTCCAGAAATTGTACTGTGAATTTTATAAAAAGAACCAACTCGAAAATTTAGTATAGAATACATCTAAAGGAAACGATATACGTTTATCTAGTCGTATTATTATTATTATTAATTAATTGGATATTTTAATCAATTGGTAATTTCCGCCGATTTCTACCAAGAAATTATGTACGAACATCAAAACTGCAAAAGCGCATAAATAACACAGACTTGCGATAGAAAAATTGTTTAAAATATAATCAGTAATTTTCTTTTTCGCGCTGATTATGGGAAAATAACGAAAAAATTCCATCACGCACAGTTTAGTTACAAATTCCACTTGAAAATTATGGACAATTAAGCATTTTAGGCAAGTAAGCATTGCAGTATTTAATCTTAATTAGCCTTAAAAAATTGATGTTCTCTTAGATCCTTTAGGAGTTAGGCATTTTTACGTTGACCAGAAAATAGTACAATTAATCAAATTTGGTTCAAACTGAAAAATTGTCCAGTCTGCACGTGGTTGGCATCTATCCCTCTTATCGTTGTTTGGTTACTTCTGATTTTAATAAAATTCAAATAATATATACATTCCATTTTTTTTTTTGTACTCAGCTTACTATTCCTAAAATGCATTCGTTTTTTTTTGTGAAAGACCCTACATGATAGAAAAAACGCGCTTTGTTTTTAAGTTCAGCACTGAAAAACACTAAGAAACAAGTGAGTAAAGTTAAAACAATTAAAAAAAAATTTTTTGCAGGCCTGTGTAATCTGTATACGTTTTATGACCTTTATAAACAGGCACTTACCTTTTAACTATCCTCTCCTCTACCACTTTCAGGACAATCAAACAATAAATCGCGAGTTAATAACTATATTTTGAGAACATTAAAATAAATAAAATGACAATATAGCTATTAACTCCCGATTTATTGTTTGATTGTCCTGAAAGTGGTAGAATGGCTATTAAAGGGATAAATAATAATAGAAATAAAGAATTTACATACTACGTTTAATATCCAGACCATCAGTCATAAATGAGTAACAACGCGACACGAGAAAAGGGTTGATTCACCAATTCTAATCATAACATCGGGAAGTTATGGCAGGAGGCGAGCAATGCCGTAATCCGGAGTTTTTGAAATTTTTGCCAAAAATCGCGTGTTACACGGTGACCAACGACTGTTGGCAAAGGAACTCGCCGTAGGTAGGCGTTATTTTTATTAATACTTTTGGGTTATTATTCGAAAAATACACACAGAAATATACGTACACACGCGTACGATACCTCCGTTAAATGTATCGATATCTATTTGGAATGGATTCAAGTTGAAGGAAGGTCGATCGGTAATAGATTTTATAATTAATAATGTTTGATGCAATTCAAGTTTTAATTAACTTTTGTAATGTTTAAAAGTTAATAGATCCACTCAATCGCTGAGGGTGAAAGGATCTTTCGGAACTCGTCCCCGTTTTCTCCAAAATAATGGGGATCAGGAAAGGAAGAGAGAGAGGGGGTAGGAAAGATGGTGGTGGATGTTAAACACTTAATTTTGTTTCTAATAGAACTTATGGTAACATATTGAAGCTTCGCTCCTGAAATAATTAAAATGTTTGTATCTATCGAATTGATCTTCTTAAAAATAAAAATTGCAGGCTCAATCTTTGCCTTTTTTGTATTTTACATCTTTTCCTATTTTATCCTGGATTTTATCTGTATTGTCAATTCTTTCCAACAATCTCAGCTGTGTATTTCATCCTTAACCAATATTCCTTTACTCATCTTAGTTTTACTTTCGATAGTCTTCCAAACTCCTAAAGAAATTTTGATGTGAAAAGTTCTCTGTATCGTGTATAGATGGTAAACTTCGAGCCTAACTTTGAAAACCCTGAATAATTTTCGCGGTCGTAAAAATATGAAGGAGAAAATCGATATGGACGCATCGCGGTTGTTACTTTAACGAGATCATAAACTTTATTTGCACCAAGAATGCTTGGCAGCCTGACAGAGAACGTTCTTAACAATAGTTTATCACCGTTGGATAGCTTGAAAGTTTAAATATACATAATGTAGATGAATAGATAGATGTGCATGCACGAAATTACTCATTTAAGCTCAAGCTTTTGCTTTGTACAACTTTATCTCTATCATGGACGTAGTATCTATTGTAATTCCGTTTTTTATTTTAGTCCTTTAATTTATCTATGTTAGATCAATCAAACAACAAATCGGGAGTTAATAACTATATTTATGTAAATATATGTACATGTATATTTTGTGACTTTTTAATAATTATACTTATTTTATATGATAGTTTTCTACCACAATTAGATCAATTAAATAAAAGGTGATTGAAATAATAGTGTAAATGTGGAATTTTCGACGTAAAGAGCAACTACTACCCGGAGAGAATTGTTGACGATCGTTGCCTTATATTTAGGTCGAAAATTGTGCGTCGAGTATGAACAAAAATTAATTAATTAGAATGAATAAAACTCGTAGAGTTAATACTTCACTATATTTCTCCTTTTACTTACTTACTCTACGAGTTTTATTCGTTACTATAATGGATCTTCACCAAGCAAAGCCAGTTCTATTCAATTTTTTAATTAATTAGAGTTAACACTTGCCATATCGTAAGTTGGGGCACGATTTTCGACCTAAATATAATGCAATGAACGTCGGGGCCTCTGTCCGGGTAAGAGTTGCTTTTTAGAGGAGAATTGCCCACGCCCCAAATTTCCATATTAGGTAATTTACTAGAGACACGTAGAAAATTCCATGTTTATTCCAGGCGCAAATATGAAATTTATTGCCATCCTTTACAAGATAAAATTTCGAAAGCTTCTTCGCAAGGAAATGATCCAGAAAGTGTACATACAAACACAATATACATAATATGTTTATAATAAAATGTAAAATGCAAAAGCTAGTAATATAATATATTATTAGTACTAACAAACATCCTTCCATGTTCGTTAATACTGATAATCTTTTCTCATACTCAGCCATAATTTATATACTAAGATTAACAGCCAAAAGACCTGGTGAAGTTTTAATTGGACGGAGATACCTGGTTAATATTACCAAAATAAAATCTTTGACGATCAAAGCACGAGTACTAAACTTTCCAAAGAATTTTATCTCGGCAATTTTCTGAAGGAAATTCCTTTGATAGTTTTTGAACGAAATTGATTAACGATCGCGTAAAGTGTATATTTATACCTTTCGACGTCCTCTTTCAATATCCATACGTCTGATAAATATTTAATTATATAAATTTTATTCCTCCTCTTCAGTTACTCGACGGTTTTCCGAAATAATCGCATGTACATTACAAAAGTCCACTTGATCCGTGTAAACGTGTACGTCGACTATCGGTCGATGTGTACGCTTCTGGAGTCCGTATCGTGGCTATATTTACCGTAAGAAATTTATTGCCATGTTCAGTATGTAGCTTGTACGTACATGTGTATACACAGAACGGGATTGTTTTAACTGCGGAGCAGAAATGTGGTAAATATTGCCGCCATATGGAGGAAAACGAGCTGCTGATGCTGGTCGGAAAATAATCCTGCGAAAATATGGCGGATCGATCGTGCCAATTTGTTCCCGTGTCGTAGTTTTCATTTCTCTCTATGTTTACTTCTAAATACTTGGAATTTCATTTCATGCATTTCTACGTCATTTTCATTCCATTATCAAATATTTATAAACGTTATTTTAGCAGAAAATCGGAAGAGTCCAGTGCCTCCTTTACTGAACATCAACGTACATAAAAATATCTTGAGGTACAAGCGAATTTTGATCGTTCAGGGAAATTTGAAGGTAATTAAATGAAGTTAATTAACATTCAAGTTAATTTACAATTTCTTGTTCTGATCGTTGTTAGGTGATGCATTTTTCCATAACCTTAAGCAACGGCAAAAACCATTCAGGTTTCAACCATGCAGGTTTCATCCATATTTTGTTCTAATGATAAACAATGTGTTCCGTTGATCCCGAACTCTTTATTGTTTTTTTTTGTCATTTTTACTGTGTGTTTTCTTGTTAATCGTATCCGATATTCTTGTAGTGTAAGCGCGCATTTAGTTTTATTATCATTTTCCACTTACATATATGTACCCAGCATTGAAGCTGTATCCACCTAAGATAAAATTTTCGCTGTCAAAATCGTAGGTGACGTTAGATATTCGGTCTTATCAATAGCTCATGCGTTCAAGCCGGAAAGCCGTCAGCTTTTTACGTAAGCAAGGGTGCTTTATCGCAACACTCGATGATATTCAAGATCGTATGGCAACCAGCTGGAAGAAACGAAGCAAGGGTCAACATTTTTAGCACATATTTTAAGTAACAATTTTAAAATAAATTTAGAATTCAATGTTGATTGTTGCATTTTGAATAATTAATAAAGCAAACGTATAATAAATAATTAATCTGGGGAATTGGTGTTGAATACATACCAATAGTGTACCTTCGGTTGTCTGTGCTATGATCTCAAGCACTTTTGAAGATATTATATACAAACATTTATATTTATATTCCCTTGTAAAAGCACATTTGTACTGTTTTTAAGTGTAACAATTAATATTAATAGTTCAGAGTACAACATGGATTTTTACTTATTTCGACGTGTGCTTTACTGATTCTTCGAACATTAAATAATTAAAAAATTATTCCTGTGGTGATCATACGAACACAGTTTCGCTTCGAAAATCACACAAAACGCAGGTAAAACAAGGAAATGAAACGATTTATTTGAATCTCATTTTTTCTACTAGTTTTCCCGCTATGGCGTGAAAACTACGATTTCAACACTAATTGACTAATCTGTAATACGATAGTGACACAAATATCACATCGGTAAACTTCTCACCACACAATTGTTTATAATAAAATCGGTGACACGTGTTTCGCTAGCTCGAGGCAAGCATCTTCAACAACCGTATAAACTTCGGTTTGGCGAAACACGTGTCACCGATTTTATTATAAACAATTGTGTGGTGAGGAGTTTACCGATGTGATATTTGTGTCAGTAAATTACACCACAGTCCTTGCAATCACCTGCATTGAATACGATAGTGAGAAGTACGAAATTTTCGCAAATAAAAGAACAGAAATCTCACGTGCAGAGACAGTTTATTGAAACTTTTTCAGATGCGGTTTTTACTGTTGTATTTAGATCCAAATCCATTTCTCCACAATTATTTAGGAGCAAATGCGACGTTTCAATATCAAAGCACCCATGAAATTGTCGTTCAAGAGTTGCTTTCAAGTCCTCTAATTTGTTTCACAAATGGTGAGCAAATGGGTAACTTGAATCTTCTAATTCGTCAATTAATTTCATTATTTTCGGGCACAATTCAGCTATAGAGCATAAGCATTGAAATAATTCAATCTTCAGTCTACGTTTGAAACATTCATTGGCGTAATTCTCTTCAAAAGCAAATGCTGGATTGTGACATGAATGTGATCCAAATAATCATTCAGATACAACCCCGCTGTAAGCCAAGAGTTCCATCTTGTGACAACAGGTGCTGGATAAAGTTTTGCCGGCAAACGTGGAACTTTTTCTTTCAAGTAGCTTGAGTTTGAACTTTTCATTTTTCTTGAAAGAATGTGGGCTTGACTTTCGCTACCATCATCTGAAGCTCCTTAAATTCGTTGACAAAAACATCGCCAGCAATATTCACTTGGTGAGTCCAACACTGGTAGTGAAGGATATGTTTCTCTATAACAATTTTCGAAAGATTGCAACGATTCTCTGATTGTTTTAATTTGTAATTTTTAGTTTGATGATGATACGTAATAAATAACGAAACGTCACTACATGTACGGTTGCGTTTAATTGAGACTCCGAAGGAATAATCTCAAATGATGATGAAATGTTCCTCAGTAGGAAAAACAAGGCGAAGAAAAGAGGATCTAGACTGTTTTCTTTCGCGTTTTCTCCGTTGAGGACGATGAGATTCTTCTTTGGGCAAGATAAGCGTCGTTTTACTCCAACCAATTTCGTTACGTTTCCGGGCGACCATGCCACCCTCCGCCGCAAGGAAATAAAGTTAAATAATTTTACGGCGCGCCCGAAAGTAAATATTATTCAACGCTTGCAAAGTCATAGAAGGTTACGAAATCGAATTTTTGCCTCCTTGTCACTTCTATGCTATGCGTCGTCGATGTGTAAGTGTGCCGTTTGCCGCCGTCGCCTCGTCCTCCTCCTCCACCTCCTCCGCCTCCTGCACCTCGCACATGCACGCACACAGTCTTAATTTTTTACGAGTATACGAGCTTCCAGGCCGTTAGTCACCGGTTATATTTCGGGAACCGTTCGCCGTTATTTATACATTTCAGACATAATTCGTATATCGTGCGTTCCTGCGAGCCGAGCGTTCGAATCGAAAACTGACTTCGTCGCGGGATGGACTTTTCAGTTTCGAATCCTGTCTTTAAAACTTAACTCTAATTCCCATCCAACTTACTTTCCTTTCGAAAGAAAAAATTGCGATTTGGAACGGACGACGTTGGCTGAACAACTCCGCCCTGGTTATTTGCAATATTTTGCAATGTTATAGAAAATATAGGAGAGTGCATACAAGTTTTATTGCTAAGGCAAAAGAAATGTACAACAGCAAACAGGTCCTAAATTCGCAAAATAAAAACAAAACTCTGTGGAACATGATTAAGGGTACACCTCACAATGCAAATGAAATAAAGTTACAGATAGATCATAAAATTGTAATTAATCTGGACGGCCTTGCCGAATATTTTAATGAATATTTTTCAATTGTTGCATAGACTCGTTTGCTTTCCTCAGAGAAAAACATCTTATAAAAAACTATAGGCCCATCTCATTATTGAGCACATTTTCTAAAGCAATTGAAACATTTGTAGCAGAAGAGTTAATATCCTTCTTGACGAAAAGCAATGTATTATTTTGTAAAATTAAGGATTATGTCTGTTCCTTCCATTTTCGTTTTTCAGATTTTAATGTATGCAAAACAAAATCACGGTCAATTTGTAAAATTAGGTGAACACCATAACTATCCTACAAGAAATGGTAATAGTTACGAAATACCGAAACACAGATTAACATTTTAACATTTTAACATTGGCTTTCTTCTGTTTTTGTGTATGGTGACACTATTATACTGTGTATATTATTATATACTTTTTATTATGTATTTTTGTGTATCTTGTAATTGGGCTTGGCCTGTTGCATATTAAAGTTGTTATTATTAGTATTATTATTATAAAAGAAGCCTACAATATTTGGCCACTGCGACATACAATAAGCTTCCATTTAACTTGCGAAGTCTGTCGCTGCCACATTTCAAAACAAAATTAAGAAGTACGTTCATTGCTAAATGCTACTAGTCTTTTCACGAGTTTGAGAGTTATATTGATTTCTCACAGGAACCTGCTCAATACTATTTTCTCTTTTTTTTGACGTATATATATATATACATCTATGTAAATATTACATGTAACTAGTGACGTCATACTACCTATGAAGTTGTATTTTATTACTACATGTTTTCTGTTATTGTACTATGTGACATGTTCTAGATCATTGTACCTGATCCCGAGAACAATACATATATTATTATTATTGTAATTATTATTATTTATGGTTAACATCCGATATTGTACTACTCTGTACATAGAAAGGTCTATCGGATTCCATCGGTTAACGATGGATATATTTTATGCACGTTGGAACGCGGTTCTTCGTGACGAATTAATTTAACACGCCGGCTTTTTGGCAACCGCACCACACACACTTACATTAAAACCTATACCTTTGAATCTTTAATAGCGATCAGGTGTAATGATTACGAATTTATCAGCGTTGCACTGTTGATCGATAAGTAAGAATTAATATTTTTATATAAAAAGAACTATTATACTTTAACTATTTCTCTTACAATAGCGGTTTGCACATGTTGAATAGATGAACTAATTCAAGATTAATTACTATTTAGAAAAAGCCAGAAAGTAACCGCGTTTTTATTTTGAAAACGGCAAATATTTTATAATAAACGAAATAATATACTAGCCATGTTATTTGCTTAGCTTTTGTCAAGTCTTGATAATTTTTTTGCTGATTATGAAAAAATTGAAAACACAATGCACAACTTTCTGTGAGAGTTGCCTAACAAACGGACCTTAGTGATAGATCCTTCATTGGATAGTTATGTAGATCTCCTATTTCTTTCATTCATTTGCTACAAAAACCATTTAAAGTCAACCAATACTAAATATTTTATAGTCCCTGGCATTTTAAACAAATAGTAAAGTGATAATCAAATTATAACTGTAAACAATTAAAGTCAAGTAAAACTTAATTTAATTATTGAATAACAATATAACGTTAGGAAAAGACAACATATATGTATTTGAAATCAAGAGCAAACGACGGAGGCTTTTTAAAGAGTATCTTCTTATTCGTTTAGTCCAGCATTATTAAGCCTCGAACGTGACCCAGACGTAAACACAGACTCAGCTGGGCAAACCGTGACATAACTTATATAGAAGCAAATTTCCAATTCTAAAAATCTTCAGTTTTACAGTGTCCCACAGAAAGAAGTATGGAGAAGTCTAGAACGAAGGAACATACAAAGCCTGTACGAGAATAATAAATGCTATGTCAGAAAGGAGAAGGTGCAAGGTCAAAAGTCTTCGAGATAAATAATGGACTAAGAGAAGGCGGAGTACTAAGCCCTACACTGTTCATTGCAATCATAAGTGATGTCATAAAAGACATGGAAGATAAGTGTGCAAAGATTGTATTGAGACACCATAAAATGAATTCAATTAGAACAGCGGAATGTGCTTTTGTAGACGATGTGGTAATTTTAGTTAAAAACGAAAAAGAATTACAAAATAACCTGACAACGTGGAAACAACAACTTGCAAAAAGAGAAGTCTGAAACTCAATATGGAAAAGACGAAGGTAATGATGCTTGGGAAAGAAAATAAATAAATAAATGTAGAAATTGGAAATACAAAGCTTGAGCAAGTGATCTGGGAACCCACATAAGCAGAGACGGAAACATAGAAGAGAAAATCGACGAGAGAATAAAAAATGCATCAAGAACGTATCACAGCGTGAATAGATCTTTCTCCACGTGATGTTTCACTTGGAGCGAAGCGGAGATAAAGGCAAAGAATAAAAAGGAATGACCGAAATTTGTACGTGGAAGAACAGACAACCAAATAGAACCTAACAAATGAAATGTGAAATCTAAACCTTACAGGAAATGGTAGAAATGTCTTAGATAAAATTTTTGAAAACTATATACAGCAAACGAGAATATTCGAAACATTGAGAGTGTATTGGTTAAGAAATGAAATCGTGCGTAAATTTCCTCTGCATCCCAGCCTTCGTTTAGTACTCGTTTCACTGCGTTTTCTTTTATTATCTTCTACTTTCAGTTCGAGCATCTAAACGAGAGCAAGTTGGATGAGGTCCATGTCAATTATGTCTTCAATCAACCGATTTACCGTTGGCATCGGTTCACGAATTCGTGCCTGTTACAACGGACCGTCTATTATTACCTTTTTTGCGGAGATAGAAGTCTGGATGGAATGAAATCGTTTTCTCCTCTGCTTATCTATTAGATAGAGAGAGAGACTATAACGATTAAAGATTTTAGAAAGAACATTAACGATAGAACTTAATTTTTATTCGAAACAGGATTTCGTCTTCGTTTAGGTTCATCATAATTTTTACGTTATGTAGTTTTGCATTCGTATTATCGGCAGTCGTATTTTTAGAGGAAACGTATGTACAGTGAGTTCCAAAATGGTTATCGGTGCTGCTTCCGTTAAAAAAAAATAATCATTATCAAAATACCACCATACTTATATTGTGGTTAGCATTATTTCAGTGGTGTGTACGTTTAATAACAAGATATGACATTAATGTGATCTATTTGAATTTGTTTAAAATGTAATTTTAAAATTGGAGCTGTTCTACTTTTGTTAAATGCGACCATTTTTGGGAAACTCGAAATATCCATTTGTGCGTGTTCCAATCACGCAACACAAAGAAACAAAACGCTACTTGTCGGTCGAAATACGTATGTGTAGTTTACCAAAACAAAAAGAAAACAAGAAAATAAACAAAAAACAAAAGAGAAAACAAACAAAAAACAAAACAAAAACAAAAAAACGGTGCGGTAAGGGTAAGAGTTTATTTCGTCAAAACTCAAAACAAAATGCAATTTCTTATTAGTTTTGACTCTATTTAAGAGTCATAAAACGTAAGGACACTCTACATCGAAAGATGGAAAGGGTCAAAGGATTATATAAATATACTGTCTTTCATAAAAGTCGCCAGACCTAGAATTAGTTGTACGGTTTTATTCAAATTTTTACAAACGATATAATTTATCACTACAAACAAACGATTAAAATTGAAAAACAAAAGAACATAACTAAAAAAAAGTTTTTTTAAATAATAAGTTGCCTCTCCACGATTTGCTATGCAGCCATTTATAATAATAATGATAATAATAATAATAATTTAGTCGACATGGCATGCTCTTAATCAATTGATTACTATCGGATCACCTCAAACTTCCTGAATCCACAGCCGAAGACCATGTCATTAATATCGCCACGTTCAAAATCATTTAATTGCTGTTAATTTGCATCTTAACGAAGTCTTGGCTTTATTAAACGTTCAGAGGATAGTAATTCTTAAACAAATCGCAAAATTAACAGTTACCACATTACCAATTGTTTTATTTCATAAAAGTTAATGTTACCAAGTGCAAACATGCAAACAAACAAAAAAAAACTAACAATCCATTGGCAGTTTTTCGGAAATTTTAACCATTTCTTTGTTTCATCAAGATATGCATTTTCTGAAGATTTCATTAAAACTGATGAACAACTTCCATGTGTTGGATTTTTATGAAAGTCAGTATATATATGTACAATATACAGTATAACTTGTGTTAGTTTAACCGGACATGCATTTCTTCTAAATATTCTTTTGTTTGTCCGATATATACTTTATTGCACATTTTGCTCAGTATACTGTAAACAACGTGGGTTTCTTTTTTGTTTCTTAGAGTATTGTCTTTTAGTCTTTTATAATTATAATTGTATTTTCAAACGAAACAAAATGTAGTGGCTTAAAATGTAATTTTATAATTTCAACTTATTAGAATTATGGTTGTAAGTCAAACAAATTAAAAAGTAAGCTTCCTTAAATTAATAACTATGTATAACTTTCAGATTTTCATTATTAAAAATGTATAGATCTTTATTTCGTGGTATATTAAATAAATCTGCATGATAAATTAAGGCCATTTAAAATAAGGTAATTTTTATCCCCAAAATTTTAAGTTATTGTAAGTATATGTAAAAAATCATCAATATCTTTCAATAATTAATACACTTCATGATCTTTTCCAAAAATAACAAAACCTACATTAATGAGATTTTATATTAAGACTCCATTTTCTGAGGAAGACGAATAAATATGTCGAAACGTTAAAATTGGTTTGCTTTTTATTATTTTTTTAAATGATAGCCGCAATTCCAGGAATATAGAATTAAACTATAAATATTATATGGTAGGGCTAAGAAACTAAATTTTATTTACAATTATTTATATAAAAACTTAAAGATTCGATTTTGTTAACAAACAAGTATTATCAGCGGCAAACTGCGTATGTAGCGAATAATTAAGATTAAGTGCATGCCATCAACGTTACCACCACACGTGCGTATACACGTATGTGCTAACCTAGTTAAGTGCATCTTCGCACTTTTCATCCAAAACGAAGTTCTATTTCGGCTCGTTGCAATTTAAAGTGCACAAACATACGTGCACGTCGTACGATTTGCCGCGCATTCCGGACAAAAATAGGCTTACCTACATAATTACCATCGCTTCCAATGTTCGGGAAATGTCGCCGCCATAAAACGTCGAAACGTGTTGGCGGTATACGGAAATCCAATTCGATCGAGCCGATGAAAAAATTGAAATCGGAAAACGTCGTCGATTTGACGCCCGAAATTATATTCCGATTCGACGTTAGTCATATCGTGTGTATGTAGAACATCTTGTTAGACATACATCCGGGAGATATTTATCAAATCGTTTAGTGGGTGCAGACATTAACCTTCGTCCTTTTTTTTTGATTTATGCGCGAAATTTATCATCTTTTTTCGTATACGAAAATCGTTTAAAATCGAAATATGTAAACTGTTTCCTGCAAAAATCCTGAAATATAGTACTTGTTTTTAACGAGAAAGAAAACGCGCTTCTATCTTTGAAATAAATCATTGGCTGTGAGTAATACCAGTTCTCCATTGCTTCATAACAAATAAGAATAAGGAGACTGCGGCTAAAATAATATATAAAATAAATAAAATTACCCTTCCCACAATTTCTGAAAAATCCAGATGCGTATTTCGGCAATTAAGTTGCCATCCTCAGTGGAAAACTGGGGAGTTCAGTATCACTAGCGAATCCGGCCCTAGACGAACACTGCACAATGAACAATGCGCAACACTAAAGCGCTGCACAATGAATATCACATAATGAACGCGCAAAACACACCAAAACACTGTTGACACTGGATTTTTCAGAAAGGTGTGGTTGTGTGAATTTGCTTGTTTTGCGATTGTTTAATTTTGCGTAATTTTTTAGTTTAGAAATGGTTGTTTTGTTGTTTTTCAGTATTGTAGTGTTGTGAGTATGTATATATTTCAATACAATATCTTCTTTGTATTCTTCTGTTTGTACCCTGTATTTCTTGTGTGTATTGGACGATGACTATATCTTTTAATCCTGGATAAATAATTTTAAAAAAATTCCGTGTGACGACCACGGTTATGGAACGGAGCGTTACATTCTTGCACGCAATTCTTAGACTAAAATTTGGAAACAAAATCGCGCCAGTAGAAGAAAAACAGTCTCTATTAATTCCATTAATTATACTTGACCCGTTCATAATCGTAAATCAGGAAGTTTATGAATTACCACCAGACGTATGCGATCTTCTTGCGCGACGTGTTTTTTCTTCAATTCGAGCGTATCGGCCGTCGTAAATCTTTGGCACGCTCCATCCACAAGGCGTACGGCGACTCAATTTTCGTGTGATTAATTCGATCGCGAAACGGCTAATCGAATCGTTTATATCGCCAGATAGGTATGTAAATCTCGATCGGTATAGTACACGCTCGTTACGTTCGATTCTTCGGCGAAAATTTATGACTTTATGTTGGCAACGGTCGCGAAATGTATCGAACACACGCACGTCGGAGGCTCGTATAAAAATAAAGTTCGTACGTTAATAATACGTATAGTTTAATGTTAGTTAACCGTGACTTCGTTTTCAAGGATAATAGTGTGTTTTGTACCTAGCTGGAGGGAATATAAGTATTGATCATAAACAAAAGAAGAACAATTGACAGTGTTTCTAACCGTTCGCTAATTGACTCAAAAATTATTTTAGTCGTTTCAGTTTAAGAGATGTACTGATCTGATAGCATCCTCATATTGAAAAGACGTTTTTTTAAATTTTAATCCAAGAAATGTACCAATCAAAAATATCGGTCTTTTCCTTAAATATCTTCTCCAGCATCAAATCGATTAAAAAATTTATGTACATCTTTGATGAATGATTCTTTCTGGAAAATTCAACGAAAAACGTCACAGTAGGCACATTTAATAAGTTATCGCGTGTAACTTCGTATTTCATTTTTAAATCGGAAACAGAAGCTCCTTGTGTATTTCTAGAGCTTTAAACGTATTCATTTTCAGACGGTAAAACTGAGCCGCAGACTTCTAAAAATGCCGTCTCGAACTGTGTCACTTATATCTCGAAACCGAATAGTGTATACAAAGAACGAATGCCTGTGTATTTTCTCGATACAAAAAATACCGCGGTATATTTAAGAGGATGTTAAAATAAATTAAATAATTTATATTATCGGTTTGGCAACTAATTGGTTACAGTTTCCTTTAAATTTTTGCTCGGTGAATAGTTTAAATTGAACTAAATTATACTGCTTCAGAACGCTTTATATGACTTTGGCGACTTTCTATGTGTTCTATGTTATCCGGCTACGTTAGGATTTGGCCTAGACGTTTTACTATATGCATGCCAATTTTCAGCTTTCTAGCCCATCAGTGGGCTTCAAAAAGTTCTGGATAGACAAAAAAAAAGAGGAAGACACAAATAAGGAAATTATATATTGAATAGATGATAATCTGATGGTACCCACACTGTATATGATGAATGTGATGATACATCCTTGTCAACCTCCAATTATTTTCTCGAAATAACTAAAGGTATTGTTCTCGCAAAAAACAACACTTCTGCAATTTTCCAATTACGTTCGTTTGTTTTGAACTGCATTATTTACTTTGGTTAACTGTCCAATGTAGAAGTCGATACTGATGATTTGGTTACGTGGTAAAGTTTCGAAGTTATAATGGATAACATAATCTTTTGCGCGAATACAACTTTAGATATTGTTCAAGCTTATTCGGCTTGTTTTCTTTCGAGATCTTTCTCGATTCACGTTGTTGTAAGTCTCCCATTTTTAATGAGCAGTTGTAAATTGTAAATTGTAGTGTTTCATAAGCAAATCGCAGACGTTAACGCGTTCAGACAACGATATCGATTTGACATTTCGAATATGTAAACATGCTGTGGTAACATGCCTTCTTTCATTTATAAAAGCTATATGCAGATGTCAATGTCGATCTATGTTTTGTTCAGTTGAACGTAATCGAAGTTAATATTTTTTCGTAAGCCGTAATCATCAATTACATTTAAGAGGTTTATTTAGTATCTAATTTGTACGGTTCTTGTTGATGTGGAGGCGGTTGTAATCTTCTAAGAAAGCCAAACCAACGATAAAATAGAGTTAGGTATAGAACTTCCTTACATGGATGGAATTAATTTAGGATTACTTTAATTTCGAATAATCAAGGACTTCTTATCTATAATTGGAAGGACGTATCGACTAGTAGTAGAAAAGACTCGAAATCAAAATAGCGTTAATAAATTCTTTTGAAAAAATTGGCACGAGGAAATAAAGGCTCATTATTTAGGAAATTTGATTTCAATTACACAGCCCAACAAAAAGAAATTGTGCTGCTTTAAATATTTCAAGAACTTTGATTCCAAAAATACCATTCTGTTTCTTGTATAAGCTGTAGTTGTTGGGATAGACAAAAATTAAATATTTCATATATTTTCATTCATACTGCTACAATAAACCTCCTGAACAGACCTTCTTCTCAATTCTAGTTGTTTATTACAGTTGTTATTTACTTCCCTAATCTTCAAAGGTAAGAAACTATTTATTTACCATCTTAAATTTCCCTAATTACCCCCAATGATTTCCAAGAATACCGGCTTTAATGTGCTTATGCAATAAACAGTTTTCAAGAATATATGTCAATTTGTGAAAGCTTTAGATTAAAATGGTCTTTGTTTTGAATACTTGACAAATCAATTCTCTGTAATCAGTAATGAAAAATTAAAAGCAGGAATATTTGATGCACCTCAGATAAGGCTACTTATGAAAGACCCACACTGCACAGAATCAATGAGAGAAATTAAATCCAATGCATGGTCTTCTTTCGTTAACTTTATGCAAAATTTTCTTGGTAATTGCAAGTCTGTGAAATTACGATTAAATAGTGGAAGATAGGCTTAATAACTTTCAAATTTTGAGTTACCATAGGAACATTAAGGTCCATTACCTCCACAGTCATTTAGAGAGATTTCTTGCAAGTCTTGGTAACGTTAGTGAGGAGCAGGGCGAACGATTCTAGCAGGATAATCAGAATGGAATGGAAGAAAGGTACCAGGGCAGATGGGACACACACATGATGGCTGATTACTGCTGGAGTATTAAAAAGACAAACCTTTTCTAACATACGCAAGAAAAGCGCTCAAATGAAAGTTTTTAAATGTTACCAACTACTGTAACCTACTGTTTACATGAAGGAAACAGACTAGCTAAATACAAATACGTGCTCACATCGTTTGAAGATGAGCTGGTAGAGAAAATCTGATGGTATTTTTGGATTCAGTTAAGAACAGTTAAAAAAAGTCCGGTAGTAAAATATATGTTGACCAGTGTTATAAGGGCACGGGGAGGCTCCACCAAATACTAAATACCTTTATTTTAGATGTATAAGACGTATTTTTTATTTTCCTTTCTCAATTTGCGCCAATAATACTACAACTATCTGAAACGACTGTACTAGAATAAAATAACATTGCGCTATACGAATACAGATGGAGCTTCATACTATACATTGAAACTGAGAACGTGTATTACAGTCGTTTCAGATAGTTGGAGTACTATCGGCGCAAATTGGGCAAGTCCATACATTACACTTCCTCAACATCAGTCGAAAAGGAAAGCAAGGTTCTGCAAGGTTATCAGTATCGGATAAAAACCGTTAAATTTTTCTACTCAAACTTTCTTTCAAAGTTTTGATAGTTTTTGAGAAGGAGCTTTTAAGATATCTACACGTGTATACGTGCCGGTAGAGCTTATAAAATTTACGAATCGAGCGAAAGAAAAACGCATAGAGCGGGTTAACGCACCCGATTCGCGAATTCGTCATCGTCGATGCAAATCGAACGCTCGCCGCGCCTCATCTCCAGCTTATCGGGCGTCCCGACGTTCGCGACGCTTCCCCTACACGCTCCTTTCCCCCTTTCTCCGTTGCCGTAGTGCCCCCCGGCTCCCCTTTTTCCCCTGACCCCCTTCGGAGGCATTTGCCGTCGACGATCGGGTATTTCGGATTCCGTCCACCTTTCGCCGGACAACACATAATACCTCACCCCGTGCCTAAAATGGTAGACCGTCCGGGACAAGAGGCGTCTCTGGGATAGGCCGAAAGCGCCCGCCAATCGGGAGCCCAAAGCTCCTTTCGTATCTGGTTACACGCATTTATATAAGTTCCGGCGCTCCGGTCTCGTTCAGATAGGCTTTCGAACGTAAGTGTTTCGCTGTTGTTTAACCTCTTTTGTTACTACTTCTTTTGCTGTGATTGCTGTCCGCCGTCGTGGCTCATCTAGCCTAGATTACTACGGTTTACTACGCGATATCGCCATCACGCACTAATTCGACATTCATCTGATTAAAAACGCGTTCGTCAATTCCTTTTACGCTCTCCATTTCGTTTTCGATTCGTCCCAATTAAATCTTATCGGTCGTATAGTGCGAGAGGATCTGTGCCCGAATCGGAGAAGATTTCGCCCAAGAGATTGGATAACGTATAACGTGCTCTTTAAAGAGAAAAAAGTGCTTCGAGAACAATAATTGTGTGACCACCATACAGTGCCGGCGAATTTACCCATTTGCATCTGTACCATCGATCTAGGGCAAAAAAAATAAAACGAAGTAAAGCGAAAATTTACGTGGAGAAAGCAGCAAAGTCGCCAAAGGTGCCATACTAGCGACGAAATCGAAAAGAAAAATTGTGCGGCGTGTTGTTTGGTGATCAGAACGCGACGGTATCCGGCTAGTATGTCGACTTCCTTCCCATACGAACTCGAGTACCGATATTCGAGTGTCGAGGGCACACACGTCTTATTCATTTGTTTCTATATAACCGTTTGGATTTTGATGTTTGTACATATGAGAATTCAATATGTACTTGAACGCGCATTTTTGCAGCTATTTACTTCTAATAATTTGGGGAGTCTCGCGATGAGTGGTGATTACGTAATTTCGGGTAATTGTATCCACCGACTGGGGCGAAATTCAGGTATTTAAAGGAATAGGAAACGTCGGCGGAAATGTTTCGGTTTTGACATTAGTCTAATCGATTTGGAAATAAGTAAAACTTGAATACGTTTTGATTAAATATTAAATAACCTGCTCGAATGAGGTGGATATAGAAACGATATTTAGGATTCCTTCATTACGTAATACGAAGCAAATGATCGGCGATAACTAAACCCGAAACTGATCCGGTTTCCATAGCAATTTACAATTTCAATCCCTCCAAGTTCTTTTCCGTACTCCTTTTTCGAAATTTGCAATTACACGTGACACGTGGAATAGGAAACAAATGAATACGACCCGACATTAGTTTTTGATCTGACGAAATTCCTCCCTTTAATTATTTATTTCTTGTTTAAACCAAACCGTTTGGACAATTGAAATTGGTACTCGAGTTTGTAACGGTCAGAAGCTCATTGCTGCTTTCTTTTCGTATCCGTCTGCGTCGTCGTCGATGATAATAACGATTATGATGATGATGGTGATGATGATGAGTAATCCGCCATCTTTGAGCTTCGATTACCATAGATGGTGGACCCAATTCTTTTTCGATCGCGACGCGTCCGGCACGCCGCAGGAGCTGGGATTCTATTTTTGAACGGACGTGAGCGTCGTCTGACAAACGAGAATAGATCCGACGTACGGTCCAAAGTTTCGCGTTTTGTTTTCGGAAAACGATCGGGCGAGAATTTTCGTTTATTCGGACATTGAAGCAAAAGGAAAAACGAAAGAAGATCGAGGACGCGTAACGCGTTTTACGGCGATTTCGTCGTTGCCGAGACCGATTGGGTTCGTCGTGTTGAAACGAAAGAATCACGCATGAGTTTAATCGGGAACAATCGGGACAACCTTTCAAATGCCAAAAAAGCAGAAACCAGATTTGATACTGCGTTGTTTTGAAACAAGAGAATCTAATTATTTCGTTTCGTATATTGAAGGATTTTACTAAGGCCGATTGAGGAAAGGCCCCGCAATGAAGCATTTTTTTACGTTTACGGCACCGATTTAACGATGACGAATTAGTCATCGAATTTGACGGTTTTGAATTTGGTGGCGTAAAGGTAAGAACTGTTTCATTTCGATTCAATCGAAACCACGATGAAGACAAATGAAATCCATAATTTTATTAAGGCCAATTGAGGAAAGGCCCCGAAATGAAGCGGTTCTTAAGTTTACGGCACCATATTAACGACAATGGGTTGAAGGTGACGAATTAGTTATCGAAATCTACGTTTGAAGGTTTTGAATTTGGTGCGGTAAGGGTAAGAACTATTTCATTTCAATTTAATCGAAACGTCGAAGAAGACAAACTAAACCCAATCTAATTTCATGCGTGATCGACTTCTTCCAAATCGATTTCTAGCCAACGTTTTTACTCTTGCTTCAGTTCGAGTCATATTCGAACGAAACCTTTTGCGATTTTCCGAAACAACAAGCGCGAATGCGGAACTAGCGCCATCTCGAAAATTAGAAACGAACCGCGCAACATGGAGAATTTCTATTATTATTATTATGTAAGAGCGTGTCCAGGCCTATAAATACGCGTGTGCGTTTGTACGGATGCGTTATGCGTATTGTATTGCGTGGTAATTTGGCACCGGCGTCCGGGATATGCGCGCTGGTAGCACCATCTACGAAAAACGGCTGTCGACTTCGTTACTACTACTGCGACTCAAACATCGCCCGTTCATTTTTAGCCGGTTACGAATTCCCCGGACTATTTTCGGCACCTCGTGCGGCCGTATGCGTACGTGCACGTTCCGGGGTGGAGGGAGGGGGAACGGAAAAATTTCCCGTTCGATGTTTTTCACGTCAATTTTGTAACCGGTTTCTCTTTCGGACGGACGTCAAAAATGCCGTAATCGCGCCGAAATACATTTACATACTTTTATTTATGCCTGATGATGATGATGACGATGATGTCCGATTTATATAATCGCGATGTGTGTGGGCCGCCTTTTTGTTTGGGCACGCGAAAATTATCGCGCTCTCGTTTATTGGAATTTAACGATCGTATAATTTTAGTTTTTAGTTTGAAAAAGTAAAAATAGCAGCGTCGAGAAATGACGTAAACGAGAAACGTTAAAGTTCGCGTTCCGGAACGCGATTTGATTTGTTGTTTTTATAAGAGAATAAATAGGATGAATTGGTCGTCATCACTAATCTGGGCAAACAGCGTACAATTACGAAATAAGTTACGACAGCCTACACACATGCACAAAACTACTCGCATACAGCGTACTCTAGAGTGGGGAGTCGGCAACGCTGTCGTAACTTATTTCGTAATTAGACTAGTCATCACATAATTATTAATGAATTTAGGACATACGTTTTGCTAGTAACGACGTGAGTATCGTCACAGGAATCGGCATGATTTGATTGACGATGCTTTCCGCGTTATTAACGGCGAAACACGTGTCCTGGTTTAATCAGTAAATGTCGATTGATGAGTTTCCGATCAGTTACGTCACAATCTGATCATTCTGATTTCATTTACAATTCATCACTACTCTAGTTAGTCTGGAAATTAGAGCCACGATAAGTTGCAATAAAAAGCAACAATAAAGAAGGCGTTAAATGAAAGTAATTGTAACGTAGTTTCAATGAGTTAGTTTTCGATGATCAAAGAATAAATGTAAAAAAGTAGAATATGTAAATTCGTTCAATTGGGAGTTATATCCTACTTTTGTTTGGCGATACCACTGTACGGCTGAGAGGGCACGACGGCTTACCTCAAACTACGTATTTTCAGGCTATTACTAATTATTATTATCTCATTAAATATCACTTAAGTATAAACAAACAGATCATATCATTACTAATTTCCACAAATTTGCTTGGCAACATCTTTCTACATATCGTAGATAAACCACTGCACCAATTTAGATGCTTGTTTCGACCACCGATCGGCCATCCTTAGTGGAGAAAACACAAATGAAAGAAAAAGGCACTTATTGATAGTTTACGTCTGTTTTCTTTTACGATCGCTTCGATGAGGATGACACTTTAGTTGGCGGAATACGTTTTTGGTAGTATCCTAAATTTGACACTATGTTACATCGGTAAACTCTTTTTTTTGGTAGCCTCTACGATTTTAAATATGATATTGGTAAGATCTGCGACCCTTGAAATAATTTAAATATGATATAATTTTGGTATACTGGTTCAAAACCTTTTTGATATAATATAAATAATATCGAGCAAACTATATAAACTATAATTTTAATATAACATTTTTAAATGCAAGAACTAGAAAAAGCAACTTTATATATCACAAATTTCGACGTATCAATATTTCTTGTTCCAACTTCAATCCAGACAATTTGCTTCGTCGGCCAGAACAAATCTCGCTGGCAATTCATAACAACAACAATTGCGAGATCGGATACTCGCGGAAATGTTTGCGAGTTTTTGCCAAAAATAATTAATCCTTCTTTTATAACGACCGGATTTTTTCTCTACAAATCCCACGATTTTCGCCTTTAAAGACATGGGACAGATTGGTGTTGATCGACAATAAAATTTTCGAGAAAGATAGAATACGTTTGTTACACACAACTTAAAAATTGCTTGTTTAAATATCAACCGCTGTCAAACGCATACAAGGGCACACAGCTAGAAAATTAAAAAAATAATCTTCGAACCTATAACTTTATATATAATTGAAAGAAAGAAATTACAATATACAAATACAATAACTCCTTAAATTTGGTTATTTTGACCTAAAATGCACTTCATCTAATGTAAAATACAGTAAACTGGCCACACCCACAGGCCAGAAATTGATATAATAGAGACATGAACAGTGTTGCCAGATCGAAAAATGAATTACATTAAATTTCAGCACTAAATGGTGAAAAGTACACTAAAAAGGTGGTAGTGGAGACTATAGAATGAGATGAAATTTTTGATCATTAATCGATGTATTATACAATGAAGTTTCAAGTTGATAACTCGAATATTATACAACAGAATTTTACACTATTGTGGATATGCCGTAAACCGACTACGTATAATATATGCTAAATTTGATAACAACAAGCGAACGGAATATCAAAATTATATTAAAATTATATCAAAATTAGATCAATTTTTTTAATTTTAAGAAGACAAGAATATGATACAGCACATTCAAATAATTTTTAATATTATATTGATAGCACATCAAAAATCTGAAATGACCTACCAAAATTATATCAAAACCAAGAAAAAACCCTACCTCACACCACATAATTGTTTAATAATTAAATTCGGTTATTGAATTTTACTTACAAACAATTGTATAAATAAGAGTGAACTGACTGTAGCTAAAATAATATATACAATAAAAGAAATAAAATTACCATTGCCATACACCTTTCGGAAAAAAGTTCAGATACATATTTCGACCATCCTCAGCGGAAAACTGGAGGAATTAAGTATATCACTGGTGATACTGAATTCCCCCAGTTTTCCTCTGACGATGGCAACTTAGTTGCCGAAATACGTATCTGGATTGATTTCCGAAAAGTGTGCTAAAATTGGTATTTTTTTATTAACACAGCGTGGTGAGGTGTTTACCGATGTGATATAGTGTCAGTAAATACATCGCAGTCCTTGCAATCACTCATCAGTATCTAAATCGATGTGGTTAAGATTCTAAACGGAAATATTATTTAAAATTTATATTTTTTTCTTTTTCCCGTATATAGGAAGGCTCTAGGGCTGTCTTATACGTGTCTCGAATAGCCCCAGCTACTTTCGTCTGCAAAGATGTCCAAGAAACAACAGGAAGGAGATGATCCCGATCCCACCCCATACCTTTTCGTCTCTTTGGAACAGAAACGTATCGATCAGAGCAAGCCCTACGATGCCAAAAAATCATGCTGGGTTCCAGACGAAAAAGAGGGCTTCATCCTCGGCGAAATTAGGGGTACCAAGGGCGATTTGGTCACCGTCGGTATTCCCGGAGGGGAGGTAAATCATTCGCGCACGACGCAAAAACGATTTCGAAACGTCAAAAAAAAACTTAGACCCTCAATTTTACTTTAATTCTTTCTTTAATTTATAATTACCTTCTCTTTTTTTGCTCTTTCGTGTAATACGATACGTTCGGGAATAACCAATTTTTTATGCCGAATAGGAGAAAACGTTCAAAAAAGATCTTGTGAATCAAGTAAACCCGCCGAAATTCGAAAAAGTGGAAGATATGGCCGACTTGACGCACTTAAACGAAGGCGCCGTCTTGCACAATTTGCGTCAAAGATACTACTGCAAACTGATTTACGTAAGTACCACGTGAACGCCCCCATTAACACGTTTTTCTCTCCGTTACGCAGGAAAAGAACTTCAAGAAGGAACAGGTCACTCAAGTAAATCCGCCTAAATACGAAAAATGCGAGGACATGTCCAACTTGACATACCTCAATGACGCTTCCGTCTTGCATAACTTAAAACAAAGATATTATCATAAGCTCATCTACGTAAGTCAATGTTTTCTCAAAACGAACGATCGCACTTTCGTGTGTGTCTTTCCATTTTACGTTGTTTTTTTCTTTTTACGACACTTCTACTCTTTCTTTCCTTTTATATAATTTTTGGGCGTTTCGTGTCGATACTTGGACACGGGACGACGACACTCATCGAAGAATTGAGCTTTGCTGGACAAAACGGATGTACTCCGCCCAGTTTCCGTCGTACACAGACACACACACAAATACATAAATCTCTACCGAAAAAAATCGGATACCGTCATTGGAGGAAAAGGTCAAATTTACTGTATCTCCTTGACAACAGATTCATTTTTGTTTCTGCATTGAAATTGTGTTTTTTTCTTAACTGTATCATATCTATCACTTTGAGGAAGGAATTTGCAAAATTTAATATCGGTCAGTGCTAGAAAAAATCGGTTAATTTCTTTTAACGGAATAAAAGCTCTTTTCATTAGTGATGCCTTAATGTTTGAAGAGTATTTTGCAAATTCATCTTCGAAATCGATCACCAATCATAGACTATTGGTCGATTTGTTTCACAAACGAAGAAAAACCGTTAAATTACCAAGAAATTTACATATTTCCTGACCTTTTTAATTACACTTATCCTATATGATATAGAAAACTATCATGCAATTAGGTCAAGTAAACAAGACTGATTGAAATAATAGTCATATTTTCAGAACATTTATACACGTTTTTCCTTTTGAAAAAGTTACAAACGCTTTCAAAAGGAAAACGTTTCTAAGCGTCCTGAGAATATAAGTATTATTTGAATCACTCTCGTTCAATTGACCTAATTGTGGTAGAAAACTATCATATAAGACAAGTAGATATTACCAAGAAATTGAAAAGAAATTTATTAGCTTAGTTTCAGCGGAAATCACGAACTGGTCAGATCCAATCGAATGCTGTGAAATCAGCTGGTAATTGGTTTATGATTTCTCTCCCCCAATCAAATCGTCTCCAACTAGTTCATGATTTCTGCTGAAACAAAGTTATTAATTTCCTCTGTATTATTATTATTAATTTGCAGAAACACGTAATTTGACGATTTTTTCGCTCTAATCCCTCATCATTTTCGCAAATAATACTCATTTTAAAACCGAGTACATTTAATTTCTTCCATTTCGTCATCGTTCTCGATCATTAGCAGTGGAAAAAAACTACTTTTACTTCCACTGCGAGTGTTTCTTTTTCCTCTCATTTATACACATCGAAAATCACCGGAAAGAAAGACTTCCGGATGATTTTCCTCCTTCTTTTGATTCAACCGTACTTCCGTATCTTTCAGTGTTTTTTACTTCTACCGTAAAATACTTCAGCGAACACATCCAAATAAAGACGACGATGTGTTTCACGCCGTTGTTGCGTTTTTCTTTTGATGATTTTTAACGCATTTCTCGTCCTACAGACATATTCCGGTCTCTTCTGCGTCGCCATCAACCCTTACAAGAGATTCCCAGTATACACTAATCGCTGCGCTAAACTTTACCGCGGTAAGAGGCGTAATGAAGTTCCACCACACATCTTCGCCATTTCCGACGGTGCTTACGTCGCCATGTTAACCAGTAAGTATAGAAGTAAAGAACGGCTGGCGAAAAAGTCGCAAGTCTGTTCTCGCGTAGATCGTTTTAACGCCTTTCCTTTTCGAAATTTTCAGATCACCAAAATCAATCTATGTTGATTACGTAAGTTTAACATTTCCTCCATAAGATTTCGAGTCCCCGTTTACTAAATTCGTTCCGTTTTTTAATTTCTCGAAACTAGCGGTGAATCTGGTGCCGGTAAGACTGAGAACACGAAGAAGGTAATCGCGTACTTCGCCACGGTCGGTGCCTCGTCGAAGAAGGAAAAAACGGAGGGCGGCAAAGGAACGCTGGAAGATCAAGTCGTACAAACTAACCCCGTACTTGAAGCCTTCGGTAACGCCAAGACAGTGCGTAACGACAACTCTTCACGTTTCGTAAGTTGTTGCATGTTTGACGAGCTTTCGTCTCAAGAATTGACCAATTTCGTTTTGCACAGGGTAAATTCATTCGTATCCACTTCGGTCCGACCGGAAAACTGGCCGGTGCTGATATCGAAACTTGTAAGTTTAAGATTTTAAGTTGTTTAGAAACTAACGCTTTACAGCCGAATCGAACGGTTTCCGTTTTATTTTCGTTCTTTTGATCAGTTCTTTTGAATAACTAAACATTCATTTCGGAAGGGGACGTAAAACTGTTACTGTTAAGTGTTTGTTGATCGCGATTTGTAAACCCCTAATTCTAAATATTTGTCTTCGACAACTCAATTATCATCTTCACAAAGAAAGATCTTGCTGTACACACAGAGAAATCTTTTCTTAAAAGAAATATGTACATATATACATTTATTTGAGTATATAATTTTAAATCAAATCTTAGAGTCTTAAGATCACTATCAACATAAATTCTATATGCATATGCTTGATTTTAAAGTTATATTGAAATAAAATATATTTTGCTTTTAATTCAAAGAAATTTCCTTCAAATAAGTCTTAAGGTTGTTATAATGCACAGAGTGATAGTAAATTCAAACATTGCCAATATTTCTGGTAGTATTTTGATTTGTTTGGTCGCAACCATACGATACATTTTATTTAAATATATGGTTAGTTCCGGTGTATGTTGAACTTACCATTTCCTTCATACACACTCTATACGCTTAAATTAAAGATTCGTTTTTATGTGTGTACCAAGCGCAATATTTTTGCCCTATTTTCTATGGCCATTTCACATTGGCCAAAGGGCGTAGGAATATTTTTGTTTGCCAATGTTAAAGCTACGCTGGTATACATATATACACGGTCTGACAATTAAATAACGGAACTTTTTAGATATAGAATAAAATACAGGTTACATTATTGTTGACATTTTTTTATTTAAAATATGTTCCATTAGACTCAATACAACGTATGGCACGGATGACTAATGCATGTATCGATTTTTTGATGTCGGATTTTGGGATGTTCTTCAGCACCTCTCTCACGGCTGCTTGAATACCTGGAACATTATTTTAAAAGTGTCTTTTCATTGCAGTTTTTAGTTTCTGGAGCATATAAATAATATAAATAGTCACACGGTGATAGATCAGACGAAAAGGGTGGATGGACAACGAGAAATTTGGTTTTTATTCAAACACCCAAGAAATTTTAAGGTCTTGTGAGGTGGTACGTTGTCGTGCAATAAAAACAGCTATTTTCCTGCTAATAACTCGAACAATCCGCGCAAACGATGTAAAACTCGTATTATCCACTAACAGTTTCACCATCCCGGAACAAATTCCTTGTGGATAATATCTATATATATAATATATATAGATAATAATTTATATATAATAATAATTTTTAATAGTAAAAAGCAATTAACATTGTCTTGATGCTTGACCATGCCTCATCACTAGTTATGATAGAATCAAGAAACTGTGGGTCGTTTTCAGCAGTTTTGGATGATATCTTCACAATGCTCTACACGAGCCATTTGTTTGGTCTTCATTTAATTCATGTGGAACAAAACATGTACACAGCTTTCTTTTATCCAAATCGATCGACAAAACTTGTCGAACAGCCTCTCCCTATTGGTATTTAATTCTTCGGCCAACATTCTGACAGAGTGAAATTCCCATCGATAGCGATAATTTGTTGAATTTCTTGCACCAATTTAGCGCCATTTTCACCTCTCGGGCGTCCAGGTCTTGCATCATCATTTAAATCTTGACAACCGTTTTTAAATCGCGCATATCACTCATAAACTCGAGACGTACAATCATCACCATCTAACTTTCTTCCAATTTTGGAACAAAATTTAACATTAGCTCTCTGTTCCATTGCCTTTTCACGACATGAACACCTAAACTACAGTTACTAAAATGCGTGTAACTTTATAAGCTACACATTTCTAATGCTGCTACTGCTTAATAGATGGCATTAAGTGTTCTATGATTCAAATTGAAAGTTCCGTTACTTAATTGTCAGACTGTGTATAAAAATTACTATTCTAAAATTAAAGATGGTTGCATTAGTGAAATGATAAATTGGTATAACTTACAAAGTCTTTTTGATTTATTATAAGTTATTCGTTATGGAGTTTCAACAAGTGATTTCCACATCAATTACTTATGATAAATCTGTACAAATTGTATTTTTTTACTCCAGATCTGCTAGAGAAGGCTCGTGTAATCTCCCAACAACCGTTGGAAAGATCTTACCACATCTTCTACCAGATGATGTCGGGAGCTGTTAAGGATCTCAAAGGTAACATAAAAATTCGCAAGGAAACGTTAGATTTTCGAGTGAATAAATTGGGTACATTCATTGTATTCAATGTATATCAACAATTTCTGTTGACTTGTTCCATTTTAATTTTCTCAGTTGGTGAAATTGTTGATATATATTTTTGGGATACTATACATACTCTGTGCGAAAATAAGGAATAACGAAAAGTCCGTAGAGAAAAGAAAGTAAAAAGTTCGCGGTCACGTATGCTTGACTGTTAATTAAAAAGGAATGACGAAAACATGTCAAAAATATTATTTTAGTTTTAGTCGTTTTATCAACATTTGAAATTAGCCGTTCAATTTGATTGAACAAGAAAAGTACAAATAGAAATGTTTGCAATAATTCATGTTCTTAAAAGTGATTTGACCTTATTTCTGGGCAGAGTATAAGATAAGTGATAAGTAAAAAAACGTTTACCCTTGTTGTCAAAGTTTTGCACACAGTTCTATTAATCCATTGATTAATAAAATAAAATCTGGATGACTCCCCAAATAACGTACCGAATTAAATTAGCTACGTTCATGGACAGCTACTAAGTAAGACCTTCCGTTTAGTACAGGCGAGGCGTGACAAATAATTTTTGCCCCCGGACCGAATTGGAAAGTAAACCATTTTTTAGGGGCCAACAAAATATTAAAATTAAAAAATGTTAAATACAAAACCGATTCATTTTAAGCAAACAAAATTTTCTTATGGAATTTGTTTATGAATACCTAAATTTAAGTAACTTAGTACAACAGATTAACAAAAAAGACACAAACTAATACGCATCGCCTATTATTTTCTTAATATCTGGGAGCGTACTTGTAATAGCTATATTCTTAACACAGCCTCCAAATGTAAATCATTCAATCTTGATCTTGTTGTACTTTTACTTAGATTCGTTAAAGAAAAAACGTTTGTTCACAAATATAAGTTGAGCTGATAGAAGATTACTGAATATTTCTTGGCAAACTTTTAAATTTCGTATTTTTATTTAGCTCTCAATTTGCTCTAATCTTGCTTTGAAATACGAGAAGCACAGGTTAAGAAGCAACCATCACGAACGCCAAACAAGATGATTAAACTTGTGCAAAACTTTTTCGTTTCTTCAAACTTTTATAACCGAATTTCTCAATGTATTTCCCAATTTTTTTTTTGTACCTATCGATAATGTCCGTCCTCGATTATGTCTTGTACACCACCTATACGATACGTAACCGTTTTATCGCCTGCACGTTAGCCATTTGCCTGCTCTCCGCCAACATTTCCGATTATTACTACGTGGCCCAGGGCAAAACCACCATTCCCAACGTCGATGACGGCGAAGAATGCTTATTGACAGACGTAAGTCGGCCGTATACGAAGAGATAGGCGAAAGGCTCGCCTCGATGATTACGGCTGGTTGTAGATTTTGTAGCATTCGATAAATTTAGGTTTCTTGCTGTTGACTATTAGGGCAGATAGAGATATCCCCCTTCCCTCTCCAAATACACCGTATAGGAAAGATACGGGGTTGATGATGGATTACGTCCGAAACGTACTGACGACGTAGTCCGAGATGAATACGATAAAACATCTTTTCCGACGACCGGAAATACCACGAAAAAGTAGGGAATACTCTTCGTGTGGTAAAAGAAAACCTTTTATAAAGATGGATTAACGACGGTGCGTTATTTTGCGAACAGACGACAGCAAAATAACGGGTCAATGTAGATACAACCGATGCATGTTTGTTTTGCAAGAAATGCGTGCGATGTAGATTCGTTGATTGTCGACCAAATTTGATGTTGAAAATCATAGTTCATCGTCTATCTAATGGTCGCGAATAGAAATGTTTTTTTTTTTAATTTAATGCAATACATTTCTTGCAAAAGTCGTGCGAATTTTTGAGATGACCCTCTCTCCCCACACCAACAGGGAAGACAATATGGAATTGCATACCCTGACGAAATCGAAACACCGATAACGGGACATTTACATCCTCGACGATGTATTCTTTCTTCTTTTTTACTTACACGTACTTTCTTCCCGTAGCACTTCAGTAGTATTTTAGTTTTATGGAAGTGTCCGATAGAGACACGCGCATTTCCATGATAATCTTTCTAACCAAATACCGTTGCCCCGCAGGGATTTGCCTGCTCTCAAATAACATCAGCGAGTACTACTTTGTAGCGCAAGGCAAAACCACAATTCCTAGCGTAGATGACAATGAGGAAATGCTAATCACCGACGTAAGATTTCCTCCTGTTTACGTTGCAAACGTTCTCATACCATTTTTTTTCGTTTTTTGTTTCTTACTAACCACGCACCCAACATTAAATGTACCGTTATCTAGAATTAACTCCATTAAACTTAATAATATCAAATGTGCCCCCCTCATTTAAAACTAAATTTATCTCTCTATCGTATGTTGTAGTTATGTTGTTTGTTATAGCCGCATAGATGTTTTGTTTTTTGTTTTGCTTCTGGATTTTGCGAGAAATCTCCACATTTTTAGAGGATCTCTTGCAGAATCGCATTGATGAAATGAATCGAATACACTTAAACCAGCGGTTCCCAATCTTTTTTGACGAAGGACCACTAGGATTTCTTTGTCCGGTGCAGGGACACCAGGTTCAAAAACAACAATTCCGAGAATTTGAAAATAAACTTTAAACCGTAACTTTTAGTTGAATATTAAACTTTGAATAATAATAATATTTGAATATATTTTTTATAATAGAGAACTTTTAATTGAAAATGAATGCCACGTTTGAGCCTGCACCTCTTTCACAGTTTGGGTAAATTCTGGGGCTAATACACGAATATCATCACTTGCTTCCAATCCAATCGATTTCTGGTCTTGTTAATTATAAGCAAATCAGAAAACCGTTGTTCGTTTAAGGAGAGCATAAGATATGGCAAGAATCTTAATTTAGTTCTCGCGGATTACCGCTTGGGAACCGCTGACTTAAACGATAGATGCGATCATTTCTTCAATCCTCGACGTTCCTATTAAACATAAATATTTCAATACGTGCTGTATGTTCTTCATATGTTGTGACTAATAGCAATTTGCAAACGCAGCCGTTACCGCAACAAAGGGAGCCAATTGCGATAACTGACTCTATACTCTGAATACCCATCCGTCGTTTGAAATGCGTTTCTATCACGAATTCTATCTTCGTAGAGCAATGCATGTTGAGCAATCGCATCAGCGACTATCCCTACGTATGTCAGGGTAAAACGCGCATACCAAGCGTCAACGATTGCGAAGAGAGTCTAGTGACAGAAGTAAGAACCTCCCTCTCCCCTCTTTTAAATTCGAAACTTAACTTTTGATTTTTTGTTTTAATAAACTTATACGTAATGATTTTATTTGGGGAGCGAGCGGTTTCGCAATTTGATGAAGTTGAAATGCGGTAGGCGACGAACTTTGAATTGAAACACAACGGTTCTTACCCTTATCACGTCGTCTTTTTTTGGAAAATGGCCACTAATAGGTATTTTGACAATTAAATTATCATCCCCAATAAACTTGTTAAATATCCCTTCTACAAAAACGTCAAAAATTCCAGATGACGTATATGTCAAAATTTTAGGTTAGAAATAAATGACTTGTCTTGTTTATCTGCAACAGCCAATCGTAAGGCGTAAATTCGATTTGAGATTGATGACGAGTCGCGTACCATCCAATGAAATCGCATGTTGATTATCAACTGTTGCTGGCGGTAAATATAAATGTTATCTCCAAACTTTCTATAAAAAGAATCTTTTTAAATAGCCTCCCTGCCACTTTTAGGCCAATAAAACAACAACTCTGAAGTTACTACCTATATTTTCAGAACGTTAAAATACAGTTTTCGGGTAGGTAATATAATTACACTTGTTTTCATTCGGGCACAAAATAATTAACGACTAGGATTTCTTGATATATAAGATCTGTAAATTTTTTTACAACCGCCATCCGCCAACTACGGTTCACCCTGTTTCTTTTTTTTTTTGCAACGGAAATGTTATCCAAAGTTTATGCGCGACGCGCGAATTTCCCACTTCAAAACTGTCGAGATTATCCAAATTGATGCGATAAGGTTGAGATCCAAACTCCATTTTAAATTTCGTTTTTCGCCTATTTAAACCGAAAGGAATTTACACACTTCGACGATGATATAATATTAATAAGGGAGGCAAATGTCACTAGTGAATTCGTGCGATTGGCAATTCCGCAATAGCGATGGGTGAAAGATAGCGTCAGGAATCGCGCGCTCCCTGAATATGTCATTTGGAATCCGTTCGAAATCCATCAAACTTGTATATAATTCCATGATTTTCGCCGTATTCGCGTTTGTAAATAGCATTACCCTTTCATCGATCGTGTTAGCTCTGTACATATGGCGTTTTGATATCGCTGTTGCTGTTGAATTTCATAAATGAGAGAAACTTGTTAGATTGCCTTCGTATTAAATTTTCAGTGGATGATAATGCTAGCCAGTTTTCTACACTTTTTTTTTGGGAAATCGTCCAAGGGGGCGTCATGTTTTTGATCGTGCGTTTCCCCAAATGTTAACCTAATCTCTTCATCCACGTTCATTCCTGTTTGTTTGCCTTCCTTTTAAATTTTCAGCGGATGATGCTAAGCAGCCCTCTGCACTCTTTCTTTTTTGGAAACATTGTCCACCTTTGCACCATTGCATCACCTCTTCTGGTAGTTCGTTCCCCCAAAATATTTAACCCAACCGCTTTTCATCCACGCCGTCCACGTCTTCATTCCATCCATTCTTATCATGAACTTAACAGTACTCAAACCATTACTGTCTCATCTTCATGTTAAGCAATAAGTGCTTCACCATTTACTCTGCATTTACATATGAAAAGTGACCACAACAAGATGTATAAAGAAAGGAAGATATTTGCACTTATTCCTCTTCATCCGACTACGATAATTCCTGTTCATCTCTCTTCCTTTTCCTATCTTCAATGGGTGATGTGAGCCAGGTTTTTACACCTTTTCTTTTTAAAAATTGTCCAAGGAGACAGATGACGACGCGTCCTTTTCGTCGTTCGATTAAGACAATTCCTGCCTTCCTTTTCCAATCTTCAGTGGATGATGTGAGCCAGCTTTCACTTAAGTTTAGCGCGACGCTTTGAGGAGTTTCCGCTGGATTTCGACAGAGCGCTCAGATCTCAACGGAAATAATCTGACAGTCACCTGCTTCTTGAATTCTTTTTTAAATTTTATTCCGTAATTTTGGTAGACTTTCGAAGACGTCGTTGCTCTTCTTTGTGTTCGCCATTCTGCGAAGCACCCCGGGCGAACGGCAGCATGTAGAAAACAATTTATATATAATTTCATTCCCATCTAGATACATGATATCGGCTCTATCCGCGATTGCAAATAATTTGTAAATTAGTTCTCTCATAAACATGGATATGTTACTCGAAGAAGTGATATCATGATGTGCCTAACAGCTTCTAGTTCGATTCATTATTTTCCAGGAATTTCATCGATTTATTCGTCAAACATCCTTACTCTGTAAATTCTGTATTCCGCCCATTGTAATATTTTGTACTATTCCTCCTCTGGAGCATGATACCGGAATCTCCGTAACTTCACGAACAAGAAAAAAAGTTTCCCTCATGTTTGCAAATTTTACCGTCCAATGTTCGTTTCTCCGATTTGTCGCATGCTTCCCCCAATCGTGGTTGTATCGCCAATCCTCACGTCAATACACTGCAATTTTTACCAAAGTACTCAAAAAGCAACTTTTTCTTTTTTATCGCCTTCCTCCCCCTCAGGGATGTGCTTGCTTTCCAACGATATCTACGAATACAACTTTGTCTCGCAAGGCAAAACGACGATTCCTAACGTAGATGACGCAGAAGAATCGTTATTGACAGACGTAAGTAATCCAACGATACAAAAAAAAACAATCGAGAAACGAAAATCGAAAACTAGTTTCAAGGTACTCGAGAGGGTTACCATTACGAAGAATAGAAAAGCAGAAGATCTACATAACTCTCCAATGAATGACCTACCTACGCAATGTAGGCTGCAGTGGAGCCGTTGCACAACTTTCTGTGAAAGTTGCCTGACAAATAAACCTCAGTGTGTAGGTCATTCATTGAAGAGTTATCTAGATGTTCAACTTTTCTATTCTTTGATAAAGAAAATCGTTAAAGTAAAAGATTTCCTTCGTTTCTGGAGTTTATTCTCGTGAAAAATTCGATTTGCTCGTCTTCCTCAAGTATTTGTAATGAATCATCGCTGTAAGATCGTACATTTCGCTGCAATAAATTTACGTTCGGAAAAGAATAAACTTCACAAATCACAGGGAATGCACAGACGAAACGCGGAGAAAAATTAATAAATTTAATACGGCAATCGTTAAATCGTCTAAATAGAAAAAGTTGTGGTAAGTTCATATCTCATTTAAAAAAAAAAAAAAATTGAACGCGGAGACGCTTAAAAACTGCTTTGAATGTATTGTAGACGATAGTACTAACGCTTAAGAGCTTATTGGTTGATAAAGTTTCGCTTAACTTACACAAACGTTTTCGTACATGCGATCATACCTTCGTTAAAATCGACCGAAAATGAATTTGGAATTATCTACGAATCGTTTTCGATCGAAAAAGCACGCCAGAATAAGAAATTAATTCTATTTAAAACTGAACATGTAGGAGGCTTTCGACATCTTGGGTTTCACCAAGGAAGAAAAGGACAATATCTACAGGATTACCGCCGCCGTAATGCACATGGGTTGCATGAAATTCAAACAAAGAGGTCGCGAAGAACAGGCTGAAGCTGATGGCACAACTGTAAGTGTGATGATCAGAATTTCGCATTTGTGGTACACACGAATTTGGATATTTTCAAATACGCATCTCAGCAATTAAGGAGTTATTATTTTAATAAAGAGATCATAATTTTTCGTTAATTATTGTTCAAGTTTTTAGTGGAGAAATCGTTAAGGTGTCTTTCATGATTCCTTCCAAAATATATAATGACCGTACGGCTTAAGTGTGAAGTTGGCTGTGAAAAAATAAAGTCTTCTGTTGGGAAAAAACGAAATTACTTTCAGAACAACTCAACAATTGAAAATATCCGAATCGATGTGAATTCGTTCAATCATTTAATTATGTTCTTTTTTTTTCTTTCGTACGTAGGAAGGTGAACGCGTAGCTACCCTTTTGGGCGTCGAAAGTCCCGCCCTCTACTTAGCGTTGTTGAAGCCCAAGATCAAAGTAGGTAACGAATTCGTCACCCAAGGTCGTAATGTCAACCAAGTCAACTATTCCGTGGGCGCCATGTCGAAGGCCATGTTCGACAGGCTGTTCAAATGGTTGGTCAAGAAGTGTAACGAGACCCTGGACACCAAACAGAAGAGACAACACTTTATCGGCGTACTGGATATCGCCGGTTTCGAAATTTTCGACGTAAGTTTCTCGATAACTCGGGAGAAAAGAAAAGCAAAAAAAGAAACGACAAAGTAGGGACTTCGAATGGATGATTCGAGTATGGGAGCGGGAAAAAGAAAACTTGAAAATTTATATTATTCAAAAATGCATATTTCGACAAAACTATCATCGTCGGCGATATTTCCGAGAGTTCGCTTTATTTCCTCGTTTTCTATTTTTATCGAGGACTGTTGTCGGGATGAAAAAAGGAAATCGTGATTTCTCTGCTTTCCTTAATGGGTAAAAGAAGTTCCTAGTTTGTTTAAATAAAACTACAAAGGAGCATTTTACGAATTCCAAACGGATTTTCTACAACGTAGAATTCGTAGAATGATCACTTGTTACACTTATGTAAGGGATTCTCTTCCAGTACTTCGAGAAGGATGCACAGGAAAGACGTCCCGCTTCCACGACACCTTTCGTTTAATAGAAATACGTAGCAGTTTAAAACTTTCCTTTTTCAGCATATTTTTGCAGGTGGATCTACTCTCCACTGTCTATGTATCTACTTACCTATTTTGATTTGTCATTCGATTAATGTTCTCCATTCTATAGTCATACTCATACATTACAAAATCTAAACTTAACACCACTCCTAGCACAAAGAAATATCACCCGGGATCAAACCAATATGGGTATAGAAAAATACTTTTCTCCAGTCGAAATATTTTTCTATAACCGTTGGATGTAAATAGACACAGAAATTCCTTGTTTTTCTCTATTCTCTATATACTCTTCGCTATCCACGACTTGCTGAGACACAACACGCACAATCTAGTTAACGATCACTATATCCACACTGTTGCACGCGATATACACTTTAAGCGGGTGTTACACGTAACTGTAAACTTTTATAAAAGTTGACAAATAATTACTGCTATTAGTGAACTAAAGGGTGTAAAACTAACTTTTATAATAGTACATTATAAAAGTGTTGCCGAGAAAATCGTTCTTCTTATAACAGACAATATTGCAAAAACAAAAAAATCAAAGATTACAGCGCCACTTTAACAACCGATGTTGACAAATGTAGAAATTTTTTGAGAACGACTTATGAAAAATATTTAGAATTGTACTAACGGGTAGTACTTTGCTAGAGGTAGAACACACACTAAAAAAATAATTGACAAGCTCTTCATTAACATTAAATTCTTTTGCAATATTAACTATGGAGGCTTTTTTTCTTGGTAAGTTCTTTTATAATCTGGAAGTTCAATATTTCACAAACATTCATTTTGCCTATATCCACTGATAATGATGATACAAGTGTTTCATTGTTGAAAATTACGTTTTGCTCTGCGGAGACGCGTTTCCCTTCAGTTGACGCCATTTTATTTCAAGACGACCTCGGCAACTTGTAGCAAAAGTATACACTACCTTTTTTCACAGTCTGCGAGTTACTGGTACAATAGTTCAACTGTTATAATGGTTGGAGGGTGGGGCAAAGTTACTGAACTTTTTGGCGTTTTTTTGCGATTTTCTCTCCTGAAAAAATATATTTCTCGCACATAACAGTAACTTTTATAATTGCTACTATTATGTGAAACAACCGCCTTAGAATTAAAAAAGAACGAAGCACGCGTACGTCGATTGTTACATGATCGAAATCTAACGATGCATAATTCTTCTCGACAGTATAACGGCTTTGAGCAGCTCTGCATTAACTTTACCAACGAAAAGCTGCAGCAATTCTTTAACCATCACATGTTTGTGCTTGAGCAAGAAGAATATACCCGGGAGGGTATCGTTTGGCAGTTCATTGACTTCGGAATGGACTTGCTTGCTTGCATTGAGCTTATAGAAAAGGTTTGTTCATCGCTAATTTGCACTCGTCCATTTTGTACTATTTTAAGTTTTTACCCTACGTCATTGTTTTGTCGTGAGTGAGTGAAGATAATCTATTAAGTGGACTATTTTTCTCCAGAAACACGATTTGCGCTTGTCTCACACACAAAGATCTATTGGACAAAAATTGAATGACGTAGCTAAAAACTCTAAATAGACAAAGTATAGATATGTATGTATGCTGGTTGAGCGATTCGCGGCGAATACAAAATTTTTATATACTTCCTTTCAATACAAACTTTAGGGACGTCTTATTTAATTTGATTTGGCGTGAATCATACCGATTTTAAGACGGCTTGCAGTTGAATTAAACGATAAAATACTAATTCTTTACTATTATTTTAAGAGTTCGGACAGGTTTCATCTTTTGTCAATGATAAATGAAAAACCAGCAGGTTTACAGGATTGAAATTTTGAATATCCTACATACTCGATGCGGTAGTTAAGACTAGTTGAAAAGCATGTTTGTAAATTCCTTTGTTATCGTTGTCTTTTCCAAGTGAAAAAATGACGATCAATCCATGGCCTTCTTTTTCTATTCCTTAATTTAGGTTAAATTTAACAGCAAACAATGAATGTACAAAAACTTTGCAGAACATAACAAAAACAAGTTTGAGAAATTGATTAAAATTGCATTCCAACGCTCCAGCCAACTGAAGACTTCGGCCTTTAATTTGGTTTCGTTGGAAATTGCATGGACTTTTCCCGGATTCTTGTAAATCTAGTTTTTTATTCCTAAATTCAACGCAAGATACAGTCGAACTTCTCGAAGTCGAATTACATCTGCCAGTCCAAATTCTTTTCGACAAAACGAGTTCAAGTTGATGAAATTTCTTAAAATGGCATTCTAACTCTCATGCCAATTGAAGACTTCGAATTATAATTTGGTTTTCTTGCTCGTAAAATGCAGAATACACTGCACACCTAGACTGGTTCTTCATTTATTATTGACAAAAGAATTAAAGCTGTAGGAGCTCTTAACATCGTAAAAAGCTACTATTTTATCGTTACACATACTACTTTTAAAGCTAAGATATACAACTTTCAAAATAGTTTTGGAAACAATAAAAAAATGTTAAGTTTAAGCGATTTTCCCCGTGCAAAAGTACGGTCAATAATGCGACTAGATCTAGAGATGACGAGAATTGAGGAAACGATTTATTAAGTAACCACTAAAAATCCTTGTAAATAGTCTTTACTTAATAAATCTCTTGAATCTTTGTCATTGTTACGGTTGTGGCTGCCTTTTTGTAGGGAAAGTAGTTGTTTGTAAAACAAAACTATTTAAGTAGTTATTTGTGAAACAAGCCTATTTCTAAAAAAGTGCGCTTCACGTTGAGAATAGTTTTTAATACCTAAAAGTTCGAAATTAGCGTGACTCCTCAGCCAGTACATGTCATAAAAGGCAGCTCTCACTAAACGAAATATATTCAAGTAAAAATGCGAAGGTAAGCTTTTTAAGTAATGCTTTAAATTACGAACCACGCACGCTTTAACATTACGCCAATATTTCTTTTACTAATCGCAATTTTCATTACTAATTTCTCCTTAATCGAGACGGTTTTCTCTAAAACTAAAACTTTACGATTCACCAGCGACATCTGAAGAAAAAACGATAACTATCATTGATTTTTGTTTTTCCTGTCTAATCGTGCGTTTCTCTGTGTGTTTTCGTTTCTTTTGTCCGCTTCCCGTTCGCCGATCGCGCGCAGTTCAACAGTTTCGAGCAATTATGCATCAATTTTACGAACGAGAAACTGCAACAGTTCTTTAATCATCACATGTTCGTGCTGGAGCAGGAGGAATACGAAATGGAGGGCATTAAATGGCAATTTATAGATTTCGGCATGGACCTGTTGGCGTGTATCGAACTGATCGAAAAGGTAATTCGCAAAAAGGAGCGGCGATAGGTTCGGCGAAATCGTCAGCAATAGGTTTGGACGGATATGATGGCACTAAAAATCACCCAAAAATTAATACTTTCAACCGCCTCTCAGCATTGTTATCGTTTGTCTGTGACTGTCTGCATTTGTCCCCCCGCCCGCCCCACTGTGATGATGGACACGCGATTTGCAAGACGTCGTCGAGAAAAAAGGATCTTGCAGGACGCGTCTCCACCGTATTCATTGTGTTTGTCTGTATCTTCGTAGTTCAACGGTTTCGAACAACTCTGCATCAACTTTACCAACGAGAAGCTGCAGCAATTCTTTAACCATCACATGTTCGTACTGGAACAGGAAGAGTACGAAAGGGAGGGCATTGTCTGGACGTTCATTGATTTCGGCATGGACTTGTTAGCTTGTATCGAACTTATCGAAAAGGTACACACGAGTAGTAAATGCGAACAAAAAAAATGGGGCCACCGCTGGGCCTGACGCTGTTCGGCGATCGAAATCTGTTAATCTTGTGAATAATCAGGAATTAAATCTATTCTAAAATGCAGCTGCGTCCTCCCCTCGACAATGTGCTAATCCGTTTACCTACAGTGAGTAATCGTTAATACTCGATTTTCTCGTGAGATGCTATTTGATTCGATTATTTTCGGGGTTAAAACGAAAAGAATTTGACACACAATTAATTCTAGCACTTAGGTGTTTTTTTAGTTTTTCCTAGTTCTCGTTTAAGTGAAATTATATTTAATGGTATCTTATTTCGCAATTTTACGCTGTTACCGCTGTTTGTCCAAGCTATACGTGAGTGTTAGAAAAACTAAAATTTTATTTTTCTTATTTTATTCCTGAAAAATAACACATCAAAAACAACATCATATGGAGAAAGAAACGAATATTAATGTTACCCGCTGTATAGTGTATGTGTAGTCGATAGAAAAGTCCAAAGTGAATATTTTTCCAGCCGCTGTCCATGTGTATATGTAGTATTTGTATATTGTGCGTTATAATGACGGGTTCCGTCCTCGTTCTAATATTTTTTTATTTATTGTGTATAATGTGCATTAAACGTCTGTGCCTGTCTTGACGATTTGATGAATGAGAATTAACGAGGATTTATCAAAAATATTGCGATTCAAAAACTTTACTATTTTATCTAAACGGTTTCCGTTTCATTTCGTTCCGAATTTCTCATCAAAATGACTGCCGAGACCAGCACAAGACGCCTGTAAATAATCGTTTGTTTCCCCATTATTTATATACGCGCTATATATGTTACATGTGTAGATAGATATCCTAATATTTTAATTTATGTACAGCGCGTGCACCGTGTTGCACAGGATCCCTCACCGTACATGAATGTCTTGTGTTAACCCACACCGCAATTAATTTGTGTCTCTCTCTCTGTTTGTTTCCGTTTACGTGTTTCGCGACACGCACACGCACACACACGCAATTGTAGTTCAACGGTTTCGAGCAACTTTGCATCAACTTCACAAACGAGAAGTTGCAACAATTCTTTAACCATCACATGTTCGTCCTCGAACAAGAGGAATATCAAAAGAAGGCATTCAATGGGCCTTCATCGACTTCGGTATGGACCTGTTGGCCTGTATCGAACTGATCGAGAAGGTAATTTTCGTCCTTCCGGGAAAGGGGGGAAAAACAAAGGCGCTATCGAATGATACACGCAATACTTTTTTTCTTTTTCTTTTCTGTTTTAGTTTTCGATTATTTCTTTATCGCCTTCTTATCTTTCGTCGTTACGAAAGAATTAATAATTAATCATTTTTTAAGATAGTTTTTCGTTTTCCTAATCGTTATTAATTCTTATTTCTACGATGACGGTTTAAACGTCCTCATTAACGGTGATGGAATCATCGTAATTTTACATACGCTTCGATCTTTTCGCTCATATACCGATCTTTTACAATAATAAACATTTCTTTTTACATGCGATTAACTTGTGAAGTGATGCCTCTTCTTTTTGACGCAAAGAACTTGCCGAAAGTCCGATCGACAATGTAACGCTTTACGCCCATAACAACCACCCGTTACTAATCGAACATCCACAACTGTCACTTATAATCACTGACATCACTATAATCGCTAATTTCGAATTTCATGCGTGTCACTAACGATTTACGTGGTATTAGTTTAACGATTTCAACCAGCTGTGCATAAACTACTCCAACGAGCGGTTGCAGCAGTTCTTTAACCATCACATGTTCATTATGGAACAAGAGGAGTACGAAAGGGAGGGTATTAATTGGGTTTTCATTGATTTCGGCATGGATCTGCAACCCGCGATCGATCTGATCGAAAAGGTAGCGTGTACCTTTGACGTAATAGTATGGGCACGCACGCACGTATTCGGAAAAGGTTCGAAATCACGTTTTTCACGTTCGGAGTTGCTTCCATCCCCTTAATCCTTTCGATTTTTTTTCAATGCACCGTAATAACTCGATCACTTTGTGATATTTTCGGGCACCGAGTTGGTACGTATGTATATGCACAGTTTGTTATTTCATTGCACATACCGTATGGGAAATGTGTAGTCGTCGACGATCGAAGAAAGGTAGGAGATACGAAAGTTTTTTTGGGGTTAACGATTTTGCGAGATTTAAAACGTTTAAATGGTGAAGGGTAATTTTATTTCTTTTATATATTATTTTAACCACAATCTCCTTATTCTTATTTTTTATTGCAATTATGGCCACCCACCCAGAGAAGTTTAACAGTTTCATAGTTTAACAACGGAGCCAAAAATCTTTGTTCCGAACACAAAAAAAAACAGCGGGTTGAATACCCTTTTTTAGAAAATATCTTCTTCTTCTTCTTCTTCTTCTTCTTCTTCTTCTTCTCGTCAATCCTTATGCCTTTCAGCGTCGGATTATTTTTGGATCTTACGACGATTTAATCCATTCTTTCCATTGTGTCCGGTCTCTACTCATTCTTCTCATTTCTGCTATGGTTTTCCCTCGCTTTCGTCTCAATTCGTTTACTGTGTCAATCCATTTTTTCCTTGGTCTTCCCTTCTTTCTTCTCCCGTTATTTTTGACTTCTATTATTTTCTTTGTTAAACTCTTTTGTTCCATTCTAATTATGTGGCCGTACCAATTCAGTTGACATTTTTCAATTCTTTTTAGCATATCTTCTTGATTTATCATATTCCTTATCTGTTCGTTTTCTATTCTGTCCATTTTTGTTTTCCCCACGATCTTTCTCAAAAATTTCATTTCCATAACTGTTATTTTGCTTTCGTGTTTTTGCTGTATTGTCCAGGACTCACTTGCGTACATTATTGTGGGGGCATACGAGAAAATATCTCGCAACAAATTTGCTGATAATCGAAACAAATCATTTCAATGGTATCATCTTCTTGTGATACTTTTCAAATCTACGTCGCTAGCAACGAGGTTAGCATTTTCACATTACCGAATTAAATCTCGCAAAATTTCACCCGCTTTTTCGCCTTCTGCTCCCCATCGGAACGTCTCATAATCGAAGCGGTTTTCTCCACTATAGCCTATGGGTATCTTATCCATCCTTGAAGAAGAGTCTATGTTCCCCAAGGCTACCGACAAAACGTTCGAGGAAAAATTGAACAACAACCACTTGGGCAAGTCGCCTAACTTCATGAAGCCCAAACCACCAAAACCGGGTCAACAAGCCGCTCACTTCGCCATCGGCCATTACGCCGGCAATGTAAGTCGCGATCAGCTTTAAGTTGGCGCGCCCGCTATATCGATCGTTGTCCCTCAGGTACCATACAACATCACCGGCTGGCTCGAAAAGAACAAGGATCCATTGAACGACACCGTCGTCGACTTATTCAAGAAGGGCAGCAACCATCTCTTGTGCGAAATCTTCGCCGATCATCCCGGACAATCCGGAGCGGCCGCCGATGCCAAGGGTAAATATGTCGATCCTTCCCGTTTTTCGTCCTTTTCCAAATTTACGTACAAATATAAAAATGATATTTTGTTCTTTATCTAAGGTATCCCACAAATCCACCATCACATCTTCCTTCTTTCACATTTCTCCCGTC
This sequence comes from Chrysina gloriosa, assembly GCA_038088585.1. Taxonomy (NCBI): domain Eukaryota; kingdom Metazoa; phylum Arthropoda; class Insecta; order Coleoptera; family Scarabaeidae; genus Chrysina; species Chrysina gloriosa. The sequence goes on along the minus strand of CM076092.1, from coordinate 2,922,460 downwards.
AATGAATTGTACATTTCGAACGTTTTAATCGTATATGCACTTTAGGTGGTAAGAGGCCGAAGGGTTCCGCTTTCCAGACCGTATCCAGTTTGTACAGGGTAAATAAACTCGTCCTAAAAGAGACTGTGGTCTGAGCAATAACCCTGCAGCACTCGAAATCCCCACCCGATACGTGAATATCCAACCAAAAACAAACAAAAAAAAACCATCCCCTTTGCTGTTTCTATGTTAGGCTAAAATTAATACCTGCTGCTTTCTGATAGGTCGCGGTAAGAAAGGTGGCGGTTTCGCTACCGTATCTTCAGCGTACAAGGTACGATATTCCGTGATGTAATTGTTTTTTGATTACGATTCTAGGGGCGAAAAAACGAAAAAGAAACGCCGGCACGTTAGTTGTAATATCCAATTAATGGAATTATCTGCATCGTGTGCACGAACGCACCCTCGTGAATCGATCTACATATTCACCAATTTTCATGTTGTTGGTAGTCTTGGGCGAACAACAGTAATTACGAAATAACTTACGACGGCCTACATATACAGAGAACTACTCGCATACAGCTCATCAATTTAGTACTGACTTTAGAGTGGTGGAGTCGGCGATGCTGTCGTAACTTGTTTCGAAATTGTACGCTGTTACCGTTGTTTGCCCATACTATGTATTGGAGTGAACCGACTTAATCCGAAAAATAGACAATACGCCCTCGATACCATCGAGGGCGATGAGTCGATTGCCTTTAATCACAAGCACACGTAAAGAATTAATAAATAAATAAGGGACACCGTAGTAATGAAGTCCGAACAACTTCATTTCACTTTACTAAACGTTTCGTACATTTTTTTTATGAATTAATTGTAGAAGGAACACTACAACCACCAACATCTTAAATCGACTGTGATAGTAAATAACAACAATTTGTTTTTAAATGTTGAAGAACAACATCCAAATCCGTTGTTAGATAACGGTTTGTTGTGCGCCGGCACTGGCGAGACGCGGGAATGTAAAACGAAAACTGCTGGCGAATGTTCCTGCAGCATTTACATTCTCGCATATAAATTAACAATATACAAGTGAGTGGCGATTGAATTAGAAACTTCTGCCCTTTGAATATATTGGTTTTAATTTTTCTACGTTGGAAAAGTGTCGGAAAGTGAGTTGTCCATCATAAATATCTACTTAGTAAGTGACAAATGATGAAATACAAATTACGTTTTGTTAAGGATGTTCGGTACTTTTCTTTTTCAAGATCGATTAAACTTAATTTTTTTGTGGTTCTAAAATTATTTTGAAAATTGTATATCTGACCTTTAAAAGTAGTGTGTGGAGCGATAAAATACTAGTTTTTTTACAACGTTAAGAGCGTCTACAGCTTTAATTTTTTTTTCAATAATAAGTGAAGAACCGGTAGGTTTACGGGCTCGTAATTTTGCATACCGTGTATTCGTTACGATAGCTATGACTTATCGACGAGCTCTTTTGCAAATTCCTTGTTTACTGTTGAATTTAACCTCAATTAAGGAATAGGAAAATGACCACGAGCTCACCGTTATTTTTTGGACTTCAAGAAAGCAACGATAACGAAGGAATTTACAAAAATGCTGTTTGGCAAGTCATAACTACCGTATCGATTATGTGGTATTCAAAATTTCAGCCCTGCAAACCTGCTAGTACTTCAGTTATTATTGAAAAAAGATTAGACCTGCCTGAGCTCTTAAAATCGTAAACAATTAGTATGTATTTTATCGTTATACATACATACATCTTTTAGAGCTAACATATACAGCTTTCGAAATAGTTTTCGAACCGACCAAACACAAAAAATAACTTTAAGCGATCTTGAAAATAAGTACCGAACACTCTTACGAGAAAATTCATTTATTTCCAAGTAATTACTCAAACTTTTAAGTTAATTCTACCCGCTATATCGGTCAATGAAAATTAGAAATTAACATTGTACAGGATGAACTTCGAGCATTAGAAAATCATCGTATGCATTTATTTCTTCTTTAATGCTCTAGAAATAAAACAAGTTAACAAAATATGTATATTTCGTGATTCTGCAGATACTTATTTTTGGGTCATACTGTAACGCATTCTGTATGTAATGAGTTTGTAGTTTCCTTTGACTTCCTAGAGTGATCGATGTAGTTCAAAATATAAGTATCTGTCACGCCATGAAACATAAAGACTGTATCTGCTCAAGATGAAATTGTTGCCTTTTTAAAAAAAAGTTTCTAATTCAATGGCCATCTACTGCACACATCATACATCCTGTTCGAAGTATTGCGCGAAAAAGTTGATAATTGAAAAAAACTCTATAAAGTGAGGTTATATTGGAATGGTAGATGTCATTTTTAGACGAAAATATGGCGAGAACTGATGAACTGAACGATTTGACTACGTCATTTGGTCAAAGTGGATATTCGCTGTTTTACCAACCTCATAACAAAAAGCAGGAATCCCAAAAATTCCACCATCAGGAAAAATCAAACCAATACCGTTTTTCTCACCACGCAGTAAAAGAATTTACTCTATCGAGGCTCCTCTCTGTCCAAAAATTTCACCCGCTCCACTAAATAAAAAAAAAACCGAAACAATGCCGGCTTTCTCAGCACGCAAACAAGAAAATTCCACAAGCTTCACTCAATCAGAAAAAAAAGGAACCAATGGTATCTTTTTCGCTAAGCAAGAAAAAATTTACCTCTACCGAGGCGCCTCTTTGTCCAAAAAATTCCACCACCTCCACCAAAACAGGAAAAACCGAGCCAGTTCAGCCTTTTTCAGGAAAACAAAAAAAGCCTCTATTGGGCCGCTTTTCTGTCCACTATTCGTCCAACTCCCTCCCTCCCTGTCAAATCGACACAATGAAAGACAATGCTGCATTTCTCACCACCAAAAGAAAACCGGCTCTATTTTGGGGCGTTTGTTTGTCCAAAAATTTCACAATCCCCCCACCAAATCGGGAAAAACCGATACAATGCTACCCTTTTCAGCACCAAAACAAAGAAACTAGCTTTATTATCCAAGAACTTTCCAAAAAAGGTACCCTTTAACCCCATCAGACTCGTTCAATTTCATCAAATAGGAAAATTACAACGCTGCATTTTCAGCACAAAAAGAAACTGCCTCTATTAGAGCGCTTCTTGGTCAAAGAATTTCACAATTTCCCTCCGTCCTCACCACAAACGTGTCCAACTCCACTAAATCGGGAATAACTCAGCCCATTTATGGCTTTCTTAGAAACCGACAAGATCACCATCGACTTCCTTCAAGTTCCCCAAATCAAAAAAATTTGGCTTTTCATTGATTGGCTTGGGCCAATGCTGGCTTTTTTGAGCGACCAAAAAGAAATATCGCCCCTAATGAGACGCTATGTCTATGTGAGAATTCCACCAACTCACTCCAACACCTCTAAAACCATCCGGGTTAACGACGATCCGATGCTGCCTTCCTCAGAATCCAAAAGAAAAAACTCCCGTTTGCATCGAGCCGCTTCTCTGTACAAGAATTCCATCAATTCTCTGCAATCCCCAGCAAATTAGGAAAAACCGATACAATGCTACCCCTTGTCAGCACTCAAACACATCCAAGAATTTTCTAAGAATTACACAAACTACCCTTCAACCCCGTCACACTCGTTCAGTTTCGCCAAATCGGAAAATTATAGTAGATAACGACGTCAACGAAAAACTTTGAACAGGTTGTATCCAGCTTTTCTTGAAACATATAGGACGTAGAAGAAAAAGCGCTTTCTTTACCAGTAGTAGTACTAACCGAAAGGAACTGTCACGTAGCTTGCACAACTTTCACACCTCGCCCCCGCTTTTTTATACGCTTTTCGTCTTCGTTTCACTCACAAACTAACCCGATTTCGAATGCGAGTTTTCACGAAATTCACCCGTTTTCCTTTCTCGCTATATATAGGAACAATTGAACAATTTGATGACAACCTTGAGATCAACCCAACCTCACTTCGTCCGTTGTATCATCCCCAACGAATTGAAACAGCCAGGTTAGTTATCGTTTTGTTTTAAAATGGCGAAGTTGACGCTTTTATTCTCTTTGTTTTTACGATATTTTCAGGTGTCATCGACTCTCACTTGGTAATGCACCAGTTGACATGTAACGGTGTACTTGAAGGTATCCGTATCTGTCGTAAAGGCTTCCCCAACAGGATGGTCTACCCTGACTTCAAACTTCGGTAACGCCATTTAATTATATACAGTAAAATTTTTTATATATATTTAGGAACGATTTATCACCGTAAAAATATTTTATATTAGTGAGAGAAATCAGTGGAACTGCTTCCAAAACTCCAAATTATGAATCGCTTTTTTGATAATCTTCGATGAATATAGGGAATGGAATACGAACGAGTATGAGGTTTTTATCGAAACTAGACGATACGTCATTAGTGACGTAACTGAACGTATTAGCGATGTCTATCACTTAGTGTGAGATTACCTTTAGGCTAAGGTACTTTGTTTCAAGATGGCTTAAACTTCAAATTTTTTTAATGATTTCAAAACTATTTTCAAAGCTGTATATCTAATTACTTAAATAGTTTTGTTTTACGAACGACTACTTTCCGTACAAAAAGTAGCCATAACCGTAATAATGACAAAGACGCAAAAGATTTACTAAGTAGACACTATTCAAGGATTTTTAGTGGTTACTTAATAGATCGTTCCCTCAATTCTCGTCATCTCTAGATCTAGCTGCATTATTGACGGTACTTTTGCACGGGCAAAATCGCTAAAACATTTTCTTTTGAAAGTTGTATATATTAGCTTTAAAAGTAGTATGTGTAACGATAAAACAATAGGCTCTTACGATGTTAAGAACTTCTACAGCTTCAATCATTCGTCGATTATAAGTGAAAAACCAATTTAGGCACGCAGGGCATCGTGCATTTTACCGTGTATTCAAAACGACTTATTATTTTTTTTTTTGTGTACATTGCTTGTTTGCTGTTAAATTTAACCTAGACTAAGGAATAGAAAGAAGGCCATGGACCGACCATCGTTTTTGACTTAAAAAAACGCATCGATAACAAAGGAATTCGCAAAAATGTTCCTCGACCACTCTTAACTACCGTATCGAGTATGCGGTATTCAAAATTTCAAGCCTCCAAACCCGCTGGTTCTTCTCACTTATTATTAACAAAAGATTAAACCTGTCAGAACTCTTAAGATAGTAAAAATGACTTTTTATATATACAGGGTGTGTATAATTTGGCGAAAAAACTACACGCAGCGACATCCTTCGTTCGGTTTTGAATCGAAAATCTTAACGTCAAAGTGTTGTATCGTGCTTCGTATGTTTTTAGGAAACACTTGGAAGAAACACACATTTGGCAACACCGTACCCGCCTACTGTTGTAATAGTAGGTATTGTAATATTTTCTGAATTTCACTCGTCATCAATAGTATCAGATAAGTGAATTTTTGAATGTTAATACTGTATCGTTGTACGTCTTCGTCTTGGTCGACCGGCACTAGCATTTTTGGTACTAAACGAACCAGTTTCACGAAGACGTTGATCCGGCCTTTTAAATACATTTCCTCTAGGATTTTCATTTAGAGGAACCGTACGCACCACGTACGTATTGACATATTCATTCGATCTGAAATCCACGGCGGGTAAATAAAATGGTAATAAAAGAACGAAAAAATACAGAAACACAAGAACTAATCAAGATGATACAAATAATCACGAAAAAGCGGTTAAAAGTTATACAACATTATAACACGAAAATAGAACTAAATAAATAAATGTCAAAATTTATCAATAATGTTTTTAAATAATTAAATTAATAATTAAATAATAAATCAAAAGACTTTTTAAGTTTCAAAATATTTAGTGATAGTACCACTACAATATTGTACAATATTGTAGTGGTACTATTAAAACAATATTGTAATGGTACTATCATTAAATATGTTGAAACTTTGAAAAAATCTTTTTGATTTATCATAAATTTAGTAATGTTTTTGATGGAAATCACATTCGAATACAATCTTCTACAACGTTGCGAGGTGTATTTTTCGTGAAAGTATGTCAATAAAAAAATGGTAAACAGATAATTGGAAGTCAAAAAAAAAATGTACCAACAAATTGGATGAAAACTTATTCTTTACCCTAAACTGCAACCATCTCTATCAACAAATATCGAACAATAACGCTTACGTGTGGAATAAAAGTCCGAATTTCTAAGCAAAACGGATTACGTCAAGTGTAGCTTTTTCGCGTGTGTATAAATTGGCGCTTCATACGTCTTCACGAAGTTCTAGAAGTACGGATTCGATATCTGTTGATAGAGATATCTGTAATTTAGAATAAAGAAGAATTTTTGATGATTTGTGGGTAAACGCTTTCTTTTTGACTTCAAATTAGGTTTTTAACATTTCTCCATAAACTTACTTTCACTAAAAACACATCTTGAAACGTTGTAGAACAATTGTTTGTGATTTCTATCAAAAACATCACCGTCAAATTGTAACATTTAAATATGTATTTAATTCGATTTTCCTGTTAGGATTTTATATAATTTCCGCTTTTTCCTGATTATTTGTATAGCTTTGATTAGGTCTTGTATTTCTGTCATTTTCGTTCTTTTACTATTATTTTGTTCAGTTATAATGGCTTTTACATCGAATAAATATGGCAATATGTACAGGCATGATGTACGCTTTCTGTAATGGAAATGCTGACATGCCAAAACAAGCATTTTTCAATATGTATTATTTTGACAATAAATAATTTCAAGAGCAAACGATATCCCGAATTTAAAACGTATAAATCACCCGTCTGATACTACTAATGACGAGCAAAATGCTTTGTAAGATTGAAATTCAGAAAATACCTACTATTACAATAGTATGCGAGTACAGTGTTGCCAAATCTATGTTGCCTTCAAATGCTTCTTAAAACCATACGAAGCATAACACAACATTCTAAGATCAATATTTTCGACTCAGAACCGAACGAAGGATGTTGCTGTGTGTACATTTTTCGCCAATTTATACACACCTGTATATATATGTAAATTCTATTAATTATATGGAGAGTCATGCCGATTTTATTTTATTTCAATAGTCATCGAATGACATTCGGCAATAAAAACAGTTGCTTTACGATCGTATACGCGAAAATCAGCTCTAATGCTGTTTATGCCAATTCGTTAAAATTAATACATAATTAAATACGTAATAAGACCCTCAAAATTATGTGGAAGAAATTGTTCGCATAGTTTTCGACAAAACGCTTAGTAAACTAAAAGGTTTCTTTTATGAAATTGAGGCTCTCGTTACGTATTTACTGAAGTTTTTAAAGTTCTCACTGGTTTCTCTGTAAATTCGCAATTCAATAGCGCGAGAGTTGCTTCGGCGAGAGATCAAATTACTGTCCATTACCATTACAATTACGATTCGGTCGAAATGTAAAGGTTTAACGTTCCACGTCTACTTAGATACATGATCCTTGCCCCTGCCACAATGGCAGCCGAAAAAGAACCCAAAGAGGCGGCCAGAAAATGTCTGGAAGAGGTCGGTTTAGATCCGGAATCGTACCGAATCGGACACACAAAGGCAAGAAAGAGAATGCATCCGAAATCCCCCCACAGTATCATGCATTGCGTGTATAGATATTTTTTGTTCCAACCCCCTTTCGCCACACACGTATTTTGTACACACCCGAGAGCAGTTGGGACGTCAATCTCTAACATCACTCAAGTTCTTCCTGGAGTCGAACTATATTACAGTACACGGAATGCGATTTGCACCCTCATCCTCCTTCATTTTACCCACACCCCCACAAAACTTTTGCATCGAATTCTTAATAATTCACGGATCACCGACGAATATTGTCCGAACCCGATCGATGATTTGATTTGACGGTTTGTCCCCCTCCAACCCTAAAACCCCGCAGGGCGATATCGCGAAACAAACCATTGTGAAAATGGTGCATGTCCTGTTTTGTTTTTAACCGGTTGTTTTTCCGCTCCCCTTTTGCAGTTACAAAATCTTGAATCCCGGACCGGTAGGCAAGGAGAAAGACCCGCAAAAGGCGGCTCAAGTTATTTTAGACGCTGCCGCCCTTGACGCCGAACTGTACCGTTTGGGTCACACCAAGGCATGTCTCCGAAATCGGAAATTGTCGTAGTTTTGTTTTTTTTTGTTATTTTTTTCTTGTTCCAATTAAACAGGAATTGTGTGTTTACAGCGATATCGATGTCAGAGGATCGCACATAGAACTGTGTCTCTGAAGTGTGCTAATATATTTATATATGTCTCCTCCCGTGTAGTAAAATATTGCAATGTTCAAGCGTAAGATTTACAAGGAAGATGATGACAGTGAGATCTGAACTTATCGATTCGATGGGAATTGAATGAATGAATTTTTCCGAAAGGAGCAAGAATTTATGGAAACGTTATGCATTCAAAGAAACTGTTCAACAACAATTTCAAATTTTTTATTATAGTACCTAAGCTAGGCATGACCAACAATCGAATTTATGCGGCCCGCAATATTAGCGGATATTAGGGAAAAAAATTATATGCTCATGATTTAATACAATAAGTTAAAATCGCTTCAAATGAAGCTTAATCTTTTTTTCTAGAAATCTGGCTGAATGCAAATTTGATCATTTCCCCAATGTTAGTGATCATATCTTTAAATATTTCAAGAGAAAAGGTTCAAGAAAAAATTAAAACAAAAGTTAAAATCTTTTCAAACCAAACTTAACCTTTTGTTCTAGAAATCTGGCTGATCAATGCAAATATGATAATTTTCCAACGTTGAAGACAATATTTTTATATATTTCAAGAGAAAAGGTTCAAGGAAAAAATTATGTACTCATGATTTAATACAAAAGGTTAAAATCGTTTTAAACGAAGCTCATGTTAGCCTTTTGTTCTAGAAATCTGGCTGACGAATACAAATTTGATCATTTCCCCAACGTTAGAGATCATATTTTTAAATATTTATCGGTTCAATAATTTAAACAACAATATCTATGCACTAATGACAGATTTAGAGCTGCGATTGCTTCAAGAAAATTGATAATTCAAATTTTATTTACTACCTAAACCTTCCATTTTCTGTACATGTAGATGATCTTCTTCTTGATATACAATTAGAAATGATTAATCTACAATGTAATAAATTATTACGTGAGAACGGGCAAAAATTGTTGGCCACGCCTGATCTAAATCTAAAGATTTCATTGGTTAGCAGAGTTTCAAAATTATTTTCAATCATTTTCTCCTTCGATTCTTACGCTTGTACGTCGCGCATGGAATCACATTCGCTGGGACGAACGGATTTTAGCGATAATGTCGACGAACTGATGGGACTTGTCAACGACATTTCGCGATCACCCAATACGACCGACCTATATTGGGACCATTCGATCGCTCAGTATAATTACTTGTATACTTACCTACTATTGTTTAACCGACGTTTTTTTTTTTGTTGTGTATTTTGTTTCTGTCTCTAACTTTTTCTATGTGTATGCGACAAACAGATACAAAATTCTGGCCGCAAACGACATGAAAGGCAACATGTCGCCCGAAAAATGCGCCGAGATTATTCTGGATAAGGTCGGACTTGATTCGGAACAGTACCGTATGGGCAAAACAAAGGTACAATATGACGAACGACGCGAAAAACAGTCGAATGAAACGAAATGGCGATGATAATAACTGAATAACTGATTGCTATCCATGATCTTTTCGAGACCTAATAAGTTCCATTTCAGAATTACACACTAATTTTCTTACGTAGTTTATCGATAATGCTACTACACCTTTCATTTTCATTCTTAATAATAACGTCTTGCGTTGTTATGGCGAATTTATACATACTCACCGAATTATAATAACAACTTTTTTCTTTCGAATGAAGTTTATTTTCATACCCCAAATAAAATATCATTTCGTTATGTTTATAATAACTTCCTCTAAAACATCTAAAAATATACTTTTTTTTTGCACAAGGCTAGATGTTCTTGGTGTTGTTGTATATTTATGTTGGATTGTTTGTTTAATTTTTCTAAATTTTGCGATATGTTTACGAAAAGGAAAAGACGCCTATTTTTGAACGTTTTGATTTCTTTTCTGAAAAAAAAAAAGAATATCTACGTATGATTCATAGAGGATTTTTGTTTTGTTAAGAAAAAAAATGACGAAAGCTATCGCATCGGTACCTTATCAAGTTTTGCACATCTACCAAATGGCTGACCGCACATCCGCTGAAAGCTAGCAGGTTGACCAAATTAACGCTTATATTCAAACTTCAAGCTTTTGCGCCACAAGCTTCTACCCTATCTACTTCCACCCGAAGGGGTACGTGCACAATATGAAAATTCGAAGAGATGTATCAATTTCTTCTTTTGTTTTCCTGCGACATGAAACGGTTGAAATTGTTCGCGAATGGCGGAATTTATTATTGCTTCCGTCGTAAACGCGCGTGCCCTTTCATCGTAGAAAACACCTTCGAATTTGTCGTTTTTAAACAAAATCATTCGAAAAAAACGACATCTTCGATGCACATTTTCAATCCTGCTGCGCACGTTTGTTTTTTCTTTTTGATTCCCCTTCATTTTCTTCCGCTATTTTACAAAAGCATTCCAAACACTATACATATTTTTTTAATACGATTGCCTAACGATCTGCAAAACACCGAAAAACAGGTATTCTTCCGCGCCGGCGTGCTAGGTCAGATGGAGGAACTTCGCGACGACCGTCTCGGCAAGATCGTCACCTGGATGCAATCTTGGGTGCGCGGTTACTTGTCCAGGAAGGAATTCAAGAAGTTGCAAGAACAACGTTTGGCCCTCCAAGTGTGCCAGAGAAACTTGCGCAAATACCTCAAGCTCCGTACTTGGGGTTGGTACAAGTTGTGGCAGAAAGTCAAGCCACTCCTCAACGTCACCCGTATCGAGGATGAGATCGCGGTAAGCGAATGGATAGAAATAATTCGTTTAATTGTTTAATCCTTCAACCGTCTTAATAGTGGTTGTTTTGTTTTTGTTTCGAGCAACTTGTCATTTCAACCGATTCTTTGTGATTTTAAAGGTATCAGTCGAAAGATTGTAAATTGAGTTCAGTGATTCAGATATTTGAAAAGAAAAAGTTAATGAAAAATTTATCATTATTGACGTTTAACGCGTTTGATTCGCACAAAATCATCATTGCTTTCAGATCTAGCATGTGTTACGTATAAAACTATTCCAAAATGTAGGTGTACTCAAATCAGATTTCTTTTGGTTGTTAATTTTTAATAAGTCAAGTGGGATTTTGTAATGGCTCAAATGAAATGGTTTTAACTTTTACCACATCGGTCTCATATTTGAACGATAAGTTTGTCATCTTCGATCCAAAAAAATCATTTAAAATTGAAGGTATCATTTCATTTAAATTCATTTTAACCCATCGATATTCCCCATTTTTTAATAACAAGTAATTTCTTCAAATTCACAAAGTATGTTGATTTTCTTAAAGACAAGCACAATGCTCGTAAACAGTTAAAGTATGAAAGTTATTTTTCATGTTCAATGTGAGATGCAACATTTTTCAGAATGTAGGTGTACTCGAATTAGTTTTTTTTTAATTATTCATTTTTAATAATTCAAGTGGGATTTTCTAGCTCAAACAAACTGGTTTTAATTTTCACCACATCGGTCCCATATTTGAACAACCAGTTTATCATCTTCGGTCCAAAAAGAAATCATTTAAAAATTTAGCGAAGCTATGGGAACGATTTTATTTAAATTTATTTTAACTCATAGATATTTCCAATTTTTTTAATGACGAGCAATTTCATTAAATCAATAATCTTTCTAAAAACAAACACAATGCTCGTAAACAGTTAAAGGATTAAAATTATTTTTGTATGTTAAAGGAGATGAAAATTTTTCTCTTCATCGAAGTGATTTTTTAATAATAAAAAACGGAATCGTGGCTCAAAAACTCATTTTTTTGTGGTGTCCTGTTTCAACATAAATTCCATCTTAAAACGAAATGATGATGAAATTATAACGGATTCCATACCATCCATGATTATCCGAAACAATCGACTCTTTATTTAAATGAGACGTTGCAATGATTTCTTCTCTTTAAATTCGTTTGGACAAAATGATTTACACAGGCCTGCGGTAGAAAAATGGTTAAAATATAATCGATGATTTTTATAGTCGCTATTGCGCCAATTACAGTAAAAATAATGACAAAAATTTCATCACGCATATTTTAGTTAGAAATTCCACTTCAAAAATTATGGACAATCAAGAATTTTAGGCAAGTAAGCATTACAGTGTTCAATCTTCATTAGGCCTTAAAAAATTAATGTTCTCTCAGATCCAATTAAAGGTAAAGTAAAGTAATAAGTAAAGATTTCAACGTTGTTTTAGAGAATTGACCAGATAATAGTACAACTAAACAAATCTGATTCAAACTGAAATATTTTCCAGTCTGTTAATGTTAAATGTTTGGTTATTTATGATTTTAATGAAATGTATCATATAGTGTGATAACAACGGCAACTTTCTTAGCTGTCTATTATCTCCGATTGGTGGGGTGCACAGCGCCCTAAGCTCAACACTACCCATCATTGCTTGATTCAATAACTCAGAAACTATAGGAAATATCAAAAGAAAAATAGTTGAGACAAGATGTAAACTGTTTTGTATGCTCTTAAGGAGGTGAGGGTTTGTTTCCATAAACATATATTTGTTATAGGGAAAATATTTACGCCTTCGTTAACAGCAAGTAAACCAGTTTGAATCTTGTTTTTCTTGATATCTCTTATAGTTTCTGAGTTATTGAATCGCACAGCGAAGTGTAGTGTTGAGCTTAGGAGACACGTACAGGCCGCTAAAGTGAGATTTGAGCGGCTAAGAAAATTACCACCGTTGTTTTTACACTAGATCGATCTATAAAACGAGAAAGTGATATTCAAATCGACGAGACAAAAACGAGAGAAAAATACGACAATCATTTTTGCCTTTAATCATAGGAAGAAAGTTATTCTGCGTATAATACAAGTATTTGGCGTTCCAACACCACTAACGTTGAGAATAGAATCGAGAGAAAGTGATTGGCTAACAACTTAATAAATAAAGTAATAAATTTCCGTTTTTAGAAAAATGAGAATTCCAAAAAAATTTGGAGAAGAAAATCTGAACGTAGACGTCTGCCAATTTTGCATTCATATCAGTTCGTTCGGGAAGCAATAAATATTATTAATAGTATTATATATAACAGGCACATTTTCCTAAACCTAATAAAAAGGAACGGTTCAAATTATTACGGGTGAAACTACCAGGTAATAATAATACCTAATACCTAATAATAACAATAATAATAGATTTTCCAACTTTAAAACGCATCCAAGGCTAACCGGGAACAAATTTCTAATTCGTTTTGTCGGCTGCCGGTTCAAAAATACGAATTATGATCAGCGATGAGTGGTCCTGCTGCCAACGGAAGGATCTACTACACCTAGAGCACGTGTATGATTCAAAAAGGTCTTATTCATTGGGTGGTATGCGTTCGACGGATTTTAAAAATAGAACACTTAAGATATTTTTTGTCGATGGAGTAATAGTGCCTATACATATATGTACGTATGTATTTACTACATACATACAAGATGTGTATAAATACGCAAGCAACAAAGTTTGAACTTTATTTATAGTTCAAAACATAAATACCGGACATATAAATAGTCCGGGTTTTCGATATTTTTCGCGGCGAATGCGATAAATTCGATTTGTTATTCGGCGTTTTGGCGAAAGTGTAGAAAAGGTGTGTATAGTAACTACTCGACGCACCGTACGCACCTGTAGGTGGGCGATTTGGGAAATTTATGACGGGAGACGGCGGGTTAAGATGCACGAAATGAAAAAATTGGAAATAGAAACGGTCGCTTGTGCCCTTTTCTAGATCGCGAAGATCTAGAATCCGCTTTTTGACGTCAATTTGAGTCGTCGGTGCATCGATGATTCCAGGATTAGTCACGAAATACCAACATTCATTATCCGATTCACAATGATCCTAAATTTTCTCTATATTCGATTCACAATCCTGGTGATTTCTTGACTTCTTTCTTTCGAAATCTTGGATCATTTGTATGATGACTTCTCGATTAATCACGAAATACCAACGTGCATAGGTATTAATTACGCGATTCAGAATAATACTAAATTTTCTCTAAATTGAAGTCACAATCCTAAACAACTTTGGTGATTTCTGGATTTCTTTCTTTAAGGTTCTTACATTTTGTAATGCATTCATCATTCAACGATAATTCCTCGACTAGTCACGAAATAACAGCGTGCATAGATATTAATTCCCGGATTCACAAAGATCCTAAATTTTTCTTAAATTGAAGTCAAAATCCTAAACAACTTTGGTGATTTCTTGACTTATTTCTTTCAGCCTCTTCGATTTTCAGACTCCTCGATTACTCACGAAATACCAAAATACAAAGATATTCAATACCGAACTCACAATAATCCTCAACTTGGTCTAGATTGAATTCACAATCCTAAACATATTTTGCTGATTTCTGGATTTCTTCCTTTAAGGCTCTTAAATTTTAGGATTCATTCTCTCGAGAAAATCTTTTTTTTAATATCTGCACTTACTAATGCAACGATTACTCCTCGATTAGTCACGAAGTACCAACGTACATAAGTATTAATTACGCGTTTCACAATAATCATAAATATTCTTTGAATTGCATTCACAATCCTAAACAAATTTTGATGATTTCTGGATTTATTTCTTTAAGGCTCTTAAATTTTGAGATTCATTCTCTCGAGAAAATCTTTTTTAAAGATATCTGCACCTGCTAATACAACGATGGCTCCTCGATTAGTCTCGAAATATATATTAATTACCAGATTCACAATTATTTGTAATTGTCCCTAAACTCTATTCATATCCCAAAAAATTGTGGTAATTTTCTTCTTTAAGATTCCTACTCTTTGTGATTCAATCTCTCGAGAAAGCCTTTTTTAACAGATATCTGCGTGGCCAAATCGATGGTTTTAAATACATATTTCCAGAAATGGTTAATCATCGAAACGATATAGTAGGCGAGGGAGAAGTTATATATTTATTGCAGGATTAAACAAATGCCAAATGTAACACATCGAATTCTTTACAAAAAGTCAATTTAATCAGTCTCAGAACAATCCAAAACATACGAATCTTTTTCGACGTGAAACATACGAATGTAGAGGAGAGATAGGCGTGAAATTTCCAGCAATTTCTTTTGTGCAATGATCGGAATGAAATCCATACTACATAATTCGATGTTAAAACCGAAAATGACGACCAACGAATCGAACGGCGTTCAATTGATGAAGAACGAATCGAATTTAAATCGTAAGATACTACTTAACCCACATACATATTTTGCCAATTAAATTTGCTCGAAATTGCTGGAGGACGAGACGAAATATTATATTCGAGAAATGTGTAATACCTACGTCCGAATTTATATTTACGCACTTTCTAAATTTAATTCGACACGAATTTTCGATGACTTTACGCATTTAGACGCAACCCACCTATTAAACTTAATCCGCTTATTAACTATTAAATTGCGCAATTTTTACGTACGTACGTCGCATAGCCATGATCCGGCTTTGGACGCACGGTCTGGTAAATCTCGGGCGATTTCCGTTCGTAACCTTACCTGGTCAGGAGAAGTTTTTACGTCTACGTGCATACGCATACATATCCGTCTTGTACTTTCCTCCTCTCTCTCCCTCTTTTCGGTTTCGGTCGCGACGCATCCCTATATGTCTATTTATAAAATTTCTCTTCGCGACTCGCCGCCTCCTTCTCCTCCTCCACCTCCACCTCTTTAAATCCGTCGTCGCGGCATATTTTCGCGATCTTTCATCGGAAAAATATGAGCAACGCCGCCCCTTTTCCCCCGACGTGTGTGTCCGTGCGCGAAAAAATCCTTCGGGAAAACCGGCATCTGGCCCGTGGGGACTCAGTGCAGAGTTTCGAGCGACAGGGCGAGGTCCGATCCGCAGGAAAAGATCAAACGAACACGCCGAACGATCCTCGGTGGTTTCGCGAACGATAAACGGATTCTCGAACCGTTGAAATTTTTTGTTTTCCGATTCAACTATTGATTACGAGCGACTTACTCAAACGAATATCGCATTTTTCCGTCTAAAGAGAAAAATTCGCATCATCCTTTCATACATAAACGAGAAATAAACGAAAAAAAAAGAAAAGAAATGGACGTCGAATTCAATTGTCCCGTCGACACTTCAACGCAACAAGTGAATTTACAGAAATTGGAAGAGAAGGCGCAAAAGGCCCAGGAAGCGTTCGAACGCGAAGAGAAGGCGAAGAAGGAATTGGAAGGATTGTACGCGAAGCTGTTGGCCGAAAAGACCGAACTGCTGTCCGTACTCGAAGGCGAAAAGGGCACGTTAGGCGAAGTGCAAGAGAGGGCGGCCAAATTGCAAGCGCAAAAGACTGACTTGGAATCCCAACTTTCCGTAAGTGCTTTTTGATTACATTTATCTAGTTCTATTCGTCTGTCCCCCGTTTTTCAAGTAGTTGCCCCAATAAAAACAAAATTTGTAATTGTAAAATTGATTTAATTTTTTTTTAGCCCTTTGTATAGAAGAAATTCATAATTATTGCTTTTGTGAAACATGATTTACTAGTGTTACTTTTAGAGAGTAAATCAAATCATAAATGTAACGAGAGCTTTTTACATTTATTTTTTGATCTTTTCACTTTAACACTCTGAAATCTGAAATTAAATTAAATTATAAACCCAGGAATTCTTCTGACACGAAATTTTCGTTTATGCTAAGAAATACTTTTAAGGTCATCCAAGATGATGTCCCGAAAAATTGATAATAATTTGTTAGCACTTATAGTTATATGGAGTTGTTAAGCTTAAAATGGTTTATCCGTAACTTTAAACAAATGGAAATCATACGATTTATATTTCTAATTATAAGCGTCCGAGAAATTCGAAGCAAACGAAAATTAAACAATTTTTTATCGAATCAGATGTCCAAGAAGTGAAAATCAAGCGTTCTTCCTCTTATAACACCGTTTAGGAAAAAAAATTGAACATCCCACCAGATGCACCACGATTAAAAGTTAGTTCAACTACTTCAGATTTTATTTCAGCTTCGCTGAAACACCTCGAACAAATGAGAATCGAGCCAATTTCTTATTTACCCAGATGTCGTTACATTCCGATCATTTCTTAATAAAAATGCAATTTCGCTTATTACGCATCCATCTTATTATTTAATGCAAATTTTCTTTCATATTAAAAGATTTTAGAGTAAAAGTAATCCGACGCCCTAGATGGGCGGAGGGATAAGGTGAAAGAAGAAGAAGAGTAAAAGTAGTTGAAAACTAGTTACAAGAAGTTACTTTTAGTTAGAGCCTAAGCAACGAACCTCTACTTAAGTTCATTCAATTAATAATAATAATAATAATTTTATTAAGCTTCGCCGTATAAGCAGATATTCCTGAAGTAAAGTCAAAAATTAGAATTATTACAAGATTCGTATAAAGTATACATTAAAATACACGTCACACAGATAGACATTGAATATTATATTCTACTTCTTTCACATTCCGGATTTTAGAGTGTATCTGTAAGTGCGAAATTCGCCCGATTCTTTTCTCGATTAGTCAACCGGCCTATTTTCGTTCGTTCGAAGGGAGCGGAAAATTTCGCTTGTTTTTCTTCCGGAGATGATGTGTGGCGACGGTGGCGGCGGCGGCGGCGGCGCGCGTTTCGACCGCCCGGAATCCTCAAAAATGTAACACGCACTTCGACCCACGCTCGCCACGAAAATACCAATTTATGATTAAGCGAAACGTCTAGAAATACCTACACTGTAACAAGAAGTATATTCCTACCTGCGCGATGTTTTCGTGTTACAATTTTTCGGATTTTCGCACATTCGAATTCCCAAATTAATTCGGTGTAAATAAGCGCGCACATGTGCGCGCTTTAATTGCTTTTTTTTTCGGCTCCATGTCTCGGAGGAGATTACCACGCGGACATCGATATCATCGGGGTCGGAATGGGACGACTCATTAAGAAAATTAATGTAGGGAATCGGGCGCGCGTTGAAACCGTATTGGCCGATATCCAATCTGTCGGTGACCGAAAGGTGCGCGATATTAAAAATGTATTTTTAGAGGCGTGTCCTTTCCTTCTTTTTTGGAACGTCGGATCGTAAATTTCGCTCGCCGATGTCGCGGAAAGGTGGTACCTACGGCAAACGGTAAACACCGATATAAATCTCGTAATTTGGCGATTTACAAATAGATCGGGGCAAGATATACAAAGATAAAGCGAAATTGATGGGATCTCAAGACGACACGCGTATGATTAATTATTGCAATATTTACGGTAGGCGATGCCTCTTTGGAACGGCGAAACCCGTTCAAAGCGTATAAATTATCGAGGATTCTTTGATATATGTGCGGTATCGCAGAATTTATTATACCATGTATTTTTGGGCGAGGCGAAATGTGGAAATAAATATGTATAACACGAGCTACCGAACTATCGAAACTTTTCGTGATACGTAGGTCTATTTAAGGAACCTTTTTGATTTTCACATCTTTGGATTTCCTGGGTTTATATCTTAAGCAACAAAATTGAGGGCAACGAATATATTCCAACGAATTATTTCGAATGTGTAATAGGGTGTCTTAAAACAAAAAATAATTTATAGGAAACCCAAGACCGCCTCGCTCAAGAGGAAGATGCCCGCGGTCAGTTGATGCAACAGAAGAAGAAATTGGAGCAGGAAATCTCCGGTTTCAAGAAAGACATCGAAGACCTCGAATTGAACCTCCAGAAATCCGAACAGGACAAGGCGACGAAAGACCACCAGATCAGAAACTTGAACGACGAGATCGCCCACCAGGACGAACTCATCAACAAGCTCAACAAGGAGAAGAAACTCTCCGGCGAAAATAACCAAAAGATCGCCGAAGAATTACAGGCCGCCGAAGACAAAGTCAATCACTTGAACAAGGTTAAATCGAAACTGGAACAGACCCTCGACGAATTGGAAGATTCCCTGGAAAGAGAGAAGAAACTGCGCGGTGACGTCGAGAAATCGAAACGTAAAGTCGAAGGTGACCTGAAACTGACCCAAGAAGCCGTAGCCGACCTAGAACGCAACAAGAAGGAACTCGAACAGACCATTCAACGCAAAGACAAGGAAATCTCCTCGCTGACCGCCAAACTCGAAGATGAACAATCCGTCGTTAGCAAGCTCCAGAAACAGATTAAGGAATTACAAGCCCGCATCGAAGAACTGGAAGAGGAAGTCGAAGCCGAACGGCAAGCCCGCGCCAAGGCCGAGAAACAACGCGCCGATCTCGCCAGGGAACTGGAGGAATTGGGCGAACGTCTCGAAGAGGCCGGCGGTGCCACCTCCGCTCAAATCGAACTCAACAAGAAACGCGAAGCCGAATTGGCCAAACTTCGTCGCGACCTCGAGGAGGCCAACATCCAACACGAAGGCACGTTGGCTAACTTGCGCAAGAAGCACAACGACGCCGTCTCCGAAATGGGCGAACAGATCGACCAATTAAACAAGCTCAAATCCAAGTAAGTTATTGGTATTTCAATCTTCTTAAATATTCTAAACGGCGATTTTTGCGGAATTCTCGCGAGCTCGCCGCCGAAAATTTAATGGATTTGGCGCGGTTCCCGTACAAACAAATAAATTCGTAAATTTACGATTCAATTAGAATTAGATAAACCGAATCGGAGAAGCGTTTCGCTTTGAATATGCCCACGTAGTAGAAAAATAAATAAATATGCGGTCGGTGCCACTTAGAATACGATCGCCGTTGATTCAAAAATATGTTTTCGGAAATGATTAAGATAACAACGAATATATTTGTTTTTGGATCTCGAAACGGTATTACTATTGTGTAGTTTGGGCAAACAGCGGTAATTACGAAATAAATTACGACAGCTTACATACATACCCATAACTACTCGCATACAACGCATCGATTTAGTACTGACTAGAGTAGGGAGTCGGCGATGCTGTCGCAGCTTATTTCGTAATTTTGCGCTGTTACCTCTGTTTTCCCAGGCTACTATTGAGTCATCGATCGGGAAACTATTTGCTGTATTCAGATGTCAAACATGCATACAACTACAACGATTTTCGGTGCAATAGTAATAATTAATAAACGTTGATTGTGCGATCTCTCTCACACTTAAGAAATGTCATCATTAACGATAAAAATAGAAACTATCGAAATTGTTTGCGGATAGTCTTAGACGGAAAGCGTGACCGATTCTTAAAAGAAAGCACTGACTTGACTGATTTGAGTTAAATTTTTCGTTTCTTCTGCGATAAGAAGCACATTTTTCTAAAATTCTAATTTATTTCAATGTCACCATTCGCTCGTTGGTGTTTTCGAATTTTCGAATAATGCTTTTATAGTTCTTTGTATATATAGGAACGATACGGGCATGTTTCTTATTATTAAAGATAGAGATTTGGTTAAATAGACAATGTTGTATAGCTTTGAACGCTGATTGAAATTCCGTTGAGAAAAATGTTACATTTGGAACAGTTCAAAATTTACTTTAAAAATACTAAAAATCTAAATTCATTACACGTTGAAGTAATAACACCGACACTACTGAAAGGCACGTACGATAACAATGAATAAGCGCGATATTTGTTTTGAAACATAATTTCATAGATAACGTGATAAACAAAAGCTAAAGTTATAGTGATAGTGGCACTTTGTGATATCTGGCCGCAAAAAGTCAGTTCAGTTTTTCAAAAATTTTGAAGTTTCCATATCGTCTGATAGGGTTTGTTTCCTTAGAGAAGAGCACATTACGTCATGAAAATATGCGCGAAATGTGACGTTTCATTGACTTTCGCTAGTCGGTTGCCATGGTAACATATACAGAACACCAAATTTGGTCCATTGCGCCGCTGACGTAATGTGCTCTTCTCTAAGGAAACAAACCCTACATCATTGCATTCAGAAAAAGAAATCCCCTCTTACAAGGGCTAAAAAAAATGCCAGGTACCAATTTAAAATGTTGATGTTAGCTTAGATTATTAAAAATTGGCAAAAACGAAATTGGTTTTATTAAGTGCCAATGAAGGTGTTTAAATTGCCATGCAAATCGGTTCAAGCCGCATCTCAGTGTCTTGGGTGACAAGGAAGTTGCGACAAATGAAACAAATTGGGAGATTTTGTTTCTTCTTTAAATTTTTGAAGGAGTGGGCCATGACAAGAGGGTGATTTAGGGATAAATTCTTAACGAGCTTTCGAACCTGCACCTTTTACTAATTTAGCCATCTCTCTATCTCGTCAAATGCAGAAGTTGCCCGTCTTGTCCGTACGAAATTCGGGCACCCTGTATATATATTTCATGGCC
The DNA here is from genome assembly GCA_038088585.1 of Chrysina gloriosa. Lineage (NCBI taxonomy): Eukaryota > Metazoa > Arthropoda > Insecta > Coleoptera > Scarabaeidae > Chrysina > Chrysina gloriosa. The sequence continues at coordinate 2,901,003 of CM076092.1, read as the reverse complement.
CTTAATTATACTTATCTTATACGATAGTTTTCTACCAAAATTAGCTCAATTAAACGAGAGTGATTGAAATAATAATTACATATATGCTCAGAACGTTTACAAACGTTTTCGGAACACCATCATCAGTGAAAACATAACTGGATAAATGTATAAACAAATGTTTCTTATATTGAAAATTCCATCGGATACATTCACGCAACAATATTTTTAAATATGTAGGGCTGAAAGAGACAGAGGTACCATATACGCGGAATTACAACAAACACGCGCGGCCGTAGATCAAATAGGCCGTGAAAAGGTACTTTACCCCCAGCGCATTTTGCATATTATATCTGTATTGTAATTGTGAAATCGACTTTTATAGCATCCGTGTTCGTCGTCGATTGTTATATCCCCTGACGTATTAAAGCGTTTCGGCATGCGTCGATTGTTTCGAATTCCATTTTTAACGTGTTTATCCTATGTCTATATATGTTTTGTTTGTCGTTCCGATATCATTTGTTTTTTTCTTTGTTTGCACGTGACAGGGCCGAAAAAGAAAAGGCACAATACTTCGGCGAGCTGAATGACATGCGCGCTAGCGTTGACCATTTGGCTAACGAAAAGGTATTTTCAGCCAAAAAGTGGCCGCAAACTTTGGGTGTTGCTAAACAAAAATTTTATTTGGCTATTTAAACTTATGATTTTGTATTATCGCAATTTTTTCGTTCAATTTTAGCCTAATTGATGCGTATCGGAGATATGTAATACAATACGTACAGCAGCTTCAATTTCCTTTTTTTTTTAATATTTTTCTTTTTTTCTTTTATTGTGCCGCCTTCTTTTCTTTGATTTTTGTGTTTCTTGTTTTGTAATTAAACAACTGTACTTTCTATCGTTTGTTTGTGTTCTCCTTTACAAAATTTAAATTTATGATTTTGTATTAGCGCAATTCTTTTGTTCAATTTTGGCCTAATTAAAACGTATCGGAGAAATGTGATACAACGTACAGTAGCTTTAATGATTTTTTAATATTTCTATTTTCTTCTTTTTTATGTCGCCTTCTTTTTTTTTTCTCTCTTGTGTTTCATGTTTGTATGTTAACAACTGTACTTTCTATCGTTTGTTTGTGTTTACCTTTACAAAAATTTAGCTTTGAACCAATTTCCTTTTCTTGTTAATTAACATTTCTCTGCGCGCGCTAATTAAATAATTGCGAATCTCGTTCCTTAACCAATGAGAATTCTACTTAGAACTATTGTTCTTTCGTCATCGTTGTGTGAATTAACATCCGCAGACCCGAATCTATTCTTTTCGTAATCGAATTCCTAATTTCTTTCCATCTAGGCTGCCGCTGAAAAGATCACCAAACAATTGCAACAACAACTAAACGACGTTCAAGGCAAACTTGACGAAACCAACCGTACCCTCAACGACTTCGATGCCGCCAAGAAGAAACTCTCCATCGAAAATTCCGACATCCTTCGCCAACTCGAAGAGGCCGAGTCTCAAGTTTCCCAATTGAGCAAGATCAAGGTATCCTTGACCACGCAATTGGAAGACACGAAGAGGCTCGCCGACGAGGAAGGCCGCGAACGCGCCACCCTTCTCGGTAAATTCCGCAATCTCGAACACGACCTGGACAACATCCGCGAACAAGTCGAAGAGGAAGCCGAAGCCAAGGCCGACATTCAACGCCAACTCAGCAAAGCCAACGCCGAATCTCAATTGTGGCGTTCCAAATATGAATCGGAGGGCGTCGCTCGCGCCGAAGAATTGGAGGAGTCCAAGAGGAAGTTGCAAGCGCGCTTAGCCGAAGCCGAAGAAACGATCGAAACGCTCAACCAGAAGGTGGTAGCTCTCGAGAAGGCCAAGCAACGTCTCGCCACCGAAGTGGAAGATCTGCAATTGGAAGTAGATCGCGCCACCGCCATCGCCAATGCCGCCGAGAAGAAACAGAAGGCCTTCGACAAGATCATCGGCGAATGGAAACTCAAAGTCGACGATCTCGCCGCCGAATTGGACGCCAGCCAGAAGGAATGCCGCAACTATTCGACCGAATTGTTCAGACTCAAGGGAGCCTACGAAGAAGGTCAGGAACAATTGGAGGCCGTTCGCAGAGAGAACAAGAACCTCGCCGATGAAGTCAAGGATCTGCTCGACCAGATCGGCGAAGGCGGCCGCAACATTCACGAGATCGAAAAGGCGAGGAAGCGCCTCGAAGCCGAGAAGGACGAATTACAAGCCGCCCTCGAAGAGGCCGAAGCCGCCCTCGAACAAGAAGAGAACAAAGTACTGCGCAGCCAATTGGAATTGTCTCAAGTACGACAGGAAATCGACCGCCGCATACAGGAGAAGGAGGAGGAATTCGAAAATACGCGCAAGAATCACCAACGCGCTCTCGATTCCATGCAAGCTTCCCTCGAAGCCGAGGCCAAGGGTAAGGCTGAGGCGCTTCGCATGAAGAAGAAGTTGGAGGCCGACATTAACGAGCTCGAAATCGCATTGGACCATGCTAACAAGGTAAGAATATTAGACAACTATAGATAATTGATTTCAATTCATTGACTGAAGCAAAATGTGATGATGAAAATGATTTCACTTTTACCCGATTGTTTCTTTTTTCCCGAATAGGCTAACGCCGAAGCACAAAAGACGATCAAACGTTATCAGCAACAATTGAAGGATACCCAGACCGCTCTCGAAGAGGAACAACGTGCTCGCGACGAAGCTCGCGAACAATTGGGTATTTCTGAACGTCGTGCCAACGCCCTCCAAAACGAACTGGAAGAATCGCGCACCCTCCTCGAACAGGCCGACCGCGCTCGCAGACAAGCCGAGACCGAATTGGGAGACGCGCACGAACAACTCAACGACCTCGCGGCCGCCAACGCTTCCATGTCCGCCGCCAAGAGGAAATTGGAGACCGAACTCCAGACACTTCATTCCGATCTCGACGAACTCCTGAACGAGGCCAAGAACTCCGAAGAGAAGGCCAAGAAGGCGATGGTAGACGCTGCCAGATTAGCGGACGAATTACGCGCCGAACAAGATCACGCGCAAACGCAAGAGAAGCTGCGCAAGGCGCTCGAAACCCAAATCAAGGACTTGCAGGTGCGCCTGGACGAAGCCGAGGCTAACGCGCTGAAAGGCGGTAAGAAGGCCATCGCCAAGTTGGAACAGCGCGTCCGCGAACTCGAAAACGAATTGGACGGCGAACAGAGAAGACACGCCGACGCCCAGAAGAACTTGAGGAAATCCGAGCGTCGTATCAAGGAATTGAGCTTCCAAGCGGAGGAGGATCGCAAGAACCACGAACGCATGCAGGACCTCGTCGACAAACTGCAGCAGAAGATTAAGACGTACAAGAGACAGATCGAAGAGGCCGAAGAAATCGCCGCCCTCAATCTCGCCAAATTCCGCAAAGCCCAGCAGGAACTCGAGGAGGCCGAAGAGCGCGCCGACCTTGCCGAACAAGCTATCGCCAAATTCCGCGCCAAGGGACGTGCAGGATCAGCAGCCAGAGGAGCTAGCCCAGCGGTAAGTCGATAAACGATGCGACTATTACAAATTAAGAATAAGGAGACTGGGGCTAAAATCACATATAAAATAAATAAAATTACCCTGACCACACCTTTCGGAAAAAAATCCGGGATTGGATGTGATTGAAGGCGTGGTAAGGGCAATTTTATTTATTTTATATATTATACATCTATTGATGTTTGTACATATGCGAATTCAATTAAGAAAAATATTTATTTATTTATTTATTTATTTATTTAGACCAACAGGTAAAACCCTATAAAGGTCAACATGGAAATAACATTCAATTAAAAATAAAAGGAAAAACGTACTAGCATATATAGGGCTTATCTGGAAATGAAAACTACTTCTCACAACGTCGCACTGGCGAGCGCTATAACCATGAAACGTCTCTGCGAATGGAGAAAGTAGTTTTCTAATTACACGATACATCTATTAAGGTTGTTCGGAAAGTAATTTTGTTTCTTTTTTAATGAAAATTAAAGACGATTTTCTTATAGCGGATAAATATTTTATTGAATTATCTACTGTCTGTTCTGGTCCAATACATTTTTGCCATCTTTCTGGCAATAGCATGATTGCACGCTCATAAAATGTCTGTTGTTTGCTGGAAAAAAAACTGATCCAGGCAATTTTTGACCTCCTCATTTGAACTAAAGGTTTTACCGTCTAAAACATTTTGTTGTTAATGCCTTTATTGTGTCTTCATCAGCTTCAACTGGCCTTCCAGAACGTGTCGCATTTTCCACATCAAAATTGCCGGATCGAAATTTTACAAACCAGTTTTGGCACTGGCGTTCTGTCAGTATATCTTCTCCATACACATCGGATAATTTTTTTCTTGCTTGAACAGCATTTTTCCATATTTGATATAGCATCAACCAAAAAGATTGATAGATATAGATTCAATCCAACTTTTTCACGAACTTTGCGATATCAGCTGTCAAAATATATAATGACCATGTTGCTTAAGTGTAAAGTTGGCTGGGAAAAAACATAATTAAGTCCCCTGTTTGGAAAAAACGAAATTACTTTCCGGACAACCTAACAGTTTTATCCTTCGAAGAAACTTTATTTCTAGTAAAATAACGGGAATGTTTTAATTTAATTTTATTTCATTTTTTCATTTTTATTTTTTAGTCGAATAAACAGCGTAAAACTACTGTTACCGTGGAGTAACATCAAATTGTAAGTGAGGGTTTCGATGTCCCCTCTTGTTATTTGTTTGTCCCGTTTGTATTGACATTGTTTTTTTGTTCTGTTTTGTTTCATGTAGTTGTTTCTAAACGTACAATGCCTGCGCCAAATAAAAGAAACCTACAATAAAATCGTCGCAATCGATCAAAATTATTAAACGAACTTTTCTTTTCTTTGGCGACTTAAGAGCATTACGTATTTTGTATTTAAGTCTGTCTAATTCGTATCGAGTACTATTTATAGTATCATCCCTTGTACAACGTGTCTTAAAATTGTCTATCAGTCACCTGACCTTGTATTAATTTCCCATTCCACGGGTCAAGTCTAACGAAGTCCAAGGAATTCCGAAACCAACAAATGGAACAATAGTGAAGTGACTCATGGAATGGTGGATTAATTTAATGAATTTAATAGACTTACTCGAATTAATGTTGGTCCCCCTTTTCTTATGTTACAGCCCAGATCACGTCCATTCGGTGAAGGTATGACTTTCCCACCTAGGTTTGACCTTGCCCCAGAGAACGAAATCTAAACAACTGCAACAACAATAAGCGCGCTGTGTATAATGAACTTTAATAATTACAAAAAATAAACAAGTGCAACAATATTACAGGATAGAACGGGAACTGAACACGCACGCACATAACTGAATTAAATTATTTTTAGCTAATTTCACTTACCGTTTTTTTCTTTCATTTCTCTTTCCTTCCATTCGTACCGTTTTCTTTTATTTTTCGCCAGAGATCTAAGCAGAAAAGAAAACATATAAAGCAAGTGACGAGGCGTGCGTCTTGAGATGAGGAGAGACGAAAATAGTTTTGACCAAGCAGGAAAACGCGGGAAACAAAAGAGACACGTAGTTAACATCTTCAAAGCAGCCCTCGATCAATTCGTTGCGTGGCTTCTCCTCTCAAGACGCAGTACGAAGTGTTTTGTTTCGTAAATTCGATAATCATATGTTATATATTTGTATGCGTGATTATTATGTACGGCTTTACATTAAGGCTCCAAACAGATGAATCTTATATAACTTGTAACGATTGTATTTTTTTCCCTGTGCGTTTAGTAATGGGTTGACGTACATAGACGAATTCGGACCTTTTTCATTTGTTCTTCCTACTTTTATTCTTCCCTTCTTCGGTGTTCTATTCACGTTCTCCTACTTCATAACTCTCATTATTATTATTATTACTATTTTACGCCATTCTTTTCGTATTGTATTTATTTTGATGTTTATTGTTAAATACTTATTGTAAAATAAATAGATTATATTGATTATACGCGTTGCATTTCATTTGACAAGCGATTTTTTAATTGCAAAAAATGCAAAAAGCTTCACACTTCAAAGTGCCATATCTCCGAAACGGTAAGACTTAGGGATCTCCGGTTTGTTTCATTTTAATCACTCCATCGAGTAGCTTAAGCCTACCGAGTTTGAACTCACTAGCCCTATCGGAAGTGCGCTATCTCGAAAAACTGACAAAATTTCTATACTTTAAAGCAGACATTTTTTGGACCAAAATCATTTTTGCGTTTAAAATATATATATCCGATAGATTTTGGCCCGTAGAATCCAAATCTTCCATCCCGGACGCTGTATCTCTTACCGTTTTAGAGATAGAGTCAAGTTGGTCCAATTGCGTTCCAAATACGTCTATCCGATAGATTTCGACGAGTACATTCCAAATATGGCATTGTAAACCTCCAACCGTTACGGAGATAGGGACGTTTACAGTTCAACTTCGTCCGATCGCGTTCAATCATACACCAGTCGACGCGTCTTGACACGCTGATTTCAATGGTATATAATTTGTTTAGATTATTTCAAACGGTTGCCGAGAAAAGGCAAAAAAAACGCAAAAAATCAGTAAAATCACATACCCGTTTTCGCTAATATGGGACTTGGGACGTTCAATCCTACATCAGTCGACGCGTCTTGATGCGACGAATTCAACGGTATAGAATTTTTTTAGTTTACCCAACGGTTACCGAGAAAATAGTAAAAAACCGAGAAAAAAACCGCAAAAATTCGCTAAATTGCACCCTCGAAATTAACTTGACATTGTCTCCTATACCACTGGGAAACAAAATCTAGGTTAGTGATCAAGATTTATTTTAAGTTAGTATGCTTACCAAACAATTCTTGTTTTCATGGTAACCAGTGGCAACAAAGAGCAGAGCCATATGTTGAAAAAGCGTTAAAACTAGTTTAATTTTCTAACACAATGAAATTTACGTTGTATATACCTAGTACGTGCATGATTTAAAAAGAATTGTATCAACGTAGTCTTTTGAAACACAAGATTTCTAATACGAAAAGGATGTTAGATGTTAGGGGAAAATTTAACGGTCATTCAAATTTATGTAGTGGGGGTAAATGATATTCCGAATAGGTAAGTTAATACCTTTTACAAGTTTAATTTCTCCAGTTCTTCATAACAATTTAATTGAATTGATAGCATATTATATATAGAATTTTGCTGGTAATTGTAATTTTTTAGTTTACTAATGAAAACAATGCAAATTTTAATTAAGTTATATTTTTAGAGTGTAGGAAGCTCGAACAGCGCCCCCTACAATTTATGTTTCGGCGTCGTCATATCAACCATACATAACCAAGACGTCTCTCAATTGTTTTTTATTATCACTTCTTCAAAGCGTTTTTCTAAAATGTTTTTACTAATTATCCTTTTCGTAATTCATCATGCAAATTCCGCAAAAAATTGCGTCGATATCCACGTATCCATTGCGCAAAATGTAGAGAATAGCGGCTTTCATTGGTGAGACCCACCAAAATTTCGTATGTATTCCCTCTATAATCAGAACGCTTTAATTACAGCAAAATCGGTTGGATGCTAGAATTTCAATCCCCCGACCTAATTACGGTGCAGGATTCAAATTTGCGATTTGCTTTACACGTGAGTGTCCCATCAGGAATGTTTATCAATACGGATGAGGTTGCCGATTTGATCAGATTGGAGAAATTATTTGTGCATATCGATCGAGATATTAACGTTGAAGCCACAGAAAATGAATCGGGACATCATAACGTTATTATATATGTTATGGAAAACCTCCACCGAGGAATGGTACTGACATTACCAGTCCATTTACGATATCAATTAGCTCAGATCGGTGGAGGGTAGGTATTTTTAATATTACTATTTAAGAAAGAACTCTAGATTCTCTTGTGTTTATTTAGATTTGGGCAGGTGCATGTACCAAAGCCATCCCTCTTGGTATTCGGTGATGAAATAAATGTTTGTACTGAATTTTTACCAGTAGAAGTTCCTTGCGATTATAAAAATTTCCAAGCCTGCACTTGGAGAAATATCTCCTACGAAGCTGTACGGTATTGTCTTGTTAGGTTGATATCTCTTTTTACCGATGTAAAAATCGTAGGAGTTTGGTGAAATAGTACTACCTGTTCCAATCGGAGACGTCAATCATTTCCCCATTGTTATTGTTTCTACCTTGGTGCTTGGCTGTATCGGTTGCCTGTATATCTTATCAATTTTGTCTGCCAATTATCATGGTAAATAAAGATACGAGGAGTTGAGAAGTTGTGCTGGTGATAAGGGTGATGCTCCTGTAGTTAGAAAGAGGTCAGTGCCTTGAAAATCTAATTTGTTGATTGTTTTGCGTTGAATTAGTCTTTAAAAGCTAATTGATAATTAGCGTGGTATAAGGTAATCAAAATATGTGTATCATCGATATTAGGTATTTATTTATGTAAACAATATGACCTTCAAAAAGCACCAAAGTTTAAGATAGTTTTATTTAATTTGTTTGGACTAAGTCTATAGCCCATAAAAACATATTCTTAGGACTTTATGCGGTCTAAGCTTGTAACATATAACAATTTTGATAGGTGTATAAAGTAATACTCTCGTGTTTTATCGTTAACTTTTTATACTGTGGAGTGTCGAGAGCAACGCAAATCCGAGGTTTGTGGTTTAAGGATGCTGCTATTCAACTTTGACTAGTCCTAATCTAAAGCTTAGTTCATAATGTACTGCAAATAATATTTATTAAGGAACTGCTTAAATAGTTCTCGATCTGATTCTTCCCACCATACCTAAATACCGGGGGCATTTATAAATATTACGAAATTTAGGATTTGTGTCTCCGTAAATATTTGCTAGACGCTTTCAAACGTGTTAATTTTAAGTTGGAAGAGGCGACTATACGCGCCGGCGAGACTATTTTTATCATTATAAAAAGGAAAGATGCAAATTCGGTTCAAACAGTATCAGAATGGTACTTTTTTGTACCAATTAGGAATTGCAAAAAGCAAAAATCAATACGGTTTTTTATTTTTAGGAAAACTGAGTAAAGTAGTTATTTTTTCTAAGAAGCGGGTCGTACGAGGCTCGTACTGCGAGCCTATCACGTGGTAAAGGTTTAGATTCTGGGTAGGGGTACAGTCCTTCACACCGTTACCCCAAAATTCGTATTCACGGAGATAGTTCGGTTTACAATTGGCTTTACATAAATGGTGCGATTTTTCGTAGGTAGGTAAATAAAATTAAATTATCGATCGAATTATTGACACTAACTTTTAAGTGATGGTACTTATCAAGGAAAGAATTTATATTTACGATTTTATACATTCGGAATAAACTCCTATATATACAAACTGTTGTAATATGGAAGTACACGATTTTTATGTATTTTATAACTTAGTTGGTCGTTAACGAAATCAGTAATAGTGTGTAGTTCACTTTAGTGTATTTTAAAGGGATATTAAATTTATTTAACGTCCAATTTGAGACATGAACTTTTTTCTGGCGGTTTGAAGTAAAGCTGAACTAATTGTGGCGAAATCGTTCATACAAAAGAGAAAACGTTCAAGAAAAACGTTTATATTTATAAAATGTTAACGCCTACATTAAATTAATAAATAATTGTCTATGCGTTGCTGTATATACATAGTTTATCTATTGTTGTCTGCAACAACCAATCATTTCGAAATATATTGCACATGACTAGATTCTAGTTGGGATTAGGACGTGCTTCCAGAGCGTCATGATTGGTTTGATTGACTCATTGTCTCTCAACAATACCATCAGCTTCTGGTAGTGTCGTTATTCATTTCTCCTAAGTGGTTTCTATTTGCTTCATAGTAGATGAGTTGTTGTTTTTATTTTTAACATCTGGAAATAAGACGGAGCTATAGCAATTTTTAATAAATCTAATTGGGAGTGATGTGATACAATTTGAATTTTATTCTTTTTACCTTCTGGCGCATCCCAATGTTGCATCTCCGCTTTACCGAATATCGTGTAGAAAATATCGCTGCTTAAATAAACGGCAGCCGCTATGAAGAATACGAGTCTCCACTCATCGGGGTCGCTCTAAAAATTATATTTATATATTTTTTCGTTTAAATCTTTTCTATCGTTAAATAATCTACCTCATCGAGCACGATGTATTGTACCATCAAAGGCGCCACGAGGGAGAATACGTTTCCGATTCCGTTTGTGATGCCCATTAAGGTGGCTGCGAATCTCGGCGAGATATCGATGTGATTGACCTGATGACCGCTGAATATGGCCGAATTTATGCCGACGGAAAATATTAAAAGGGCTATCGCTTGACCGCGATCCGGATCGCGTATCATTCCTAAGGCGAATAAGCCGATCGCCGGACCGATCAAACCTAGAAAAATGCAATTATACGAATCGAGTTAGAAAATATTTTTCTTCATTTGCTTTTAGTTTACCTATCGCGCTAGCCAATTTTCGAGTAACTGTCACGGATAGGATCCTTCTATTTATGAAGAAATCCGACATGTAGCTGAAGAAAAAGCTCGTTATCCATAGTGTTAAATAGGGCGCCGCAGAAAGTAGACCGTTCTGTAAAAAGACGCGAGATAAATACGTGAAGTTCGCTAGTTCGAATTTCCAAAAATGTAATTTTTCTGGTTTCGTAATCTTTGGAAATGGTCTTGGTCAAAAATTAGAAAAACCCAACTTTTCTGACACGTAATTTCCGTTTCCGAAAACCTTTGCTTGTTTAAGATTTACAAATCAGAAATTTTTATTACGCAAATAGTTGAAGTTCATGAAAAATTGACTTGCCCCAAATTCGAAAATTTACAATTTTTTTGTTGCGTAATATCCGTTTCGTAAAATTTGCTTATTCTAATTTCAAAACATATAATTTTCGTTGCTACCTAACTTCCTCTTCGAAATTGGCTTGGTCAAAAATTGAAAAAGTCATAACTTTTCTGACATGTAATTTCCATTTTTGGAAATTTCGTTTTATTTCTAAATTTAGAAATCATAAATTTGTATTACACAACTAGTTGAAATTTTCGGAAAATTGACTTGTCCCGGATTCCAAAATTACCATTTTTTGTTGCGTAATTTCCATTTGGAAAAATTCGCTTATTCGAATGTTCGAATGAATTCGAAATTAAATGTATTTTTGTTGCTTTGTAACTTTCGAAATTGGCTTAGTCAAAAAATGAAAAAATCATAACTTTTCTGACACGTAATTTTCGTTGTTTGGAACCTTCCTTTTGTTTCAAAATTTAGAACCCACAGTGCTTCATTACCCAACTAGTTGAAGTTTGCGGAAAAAATGACTTGTCCCAAATTCAAAAAATTAGAATTTTTTGTTGCGTTATATCTGTTTCCTAAAAGTTTGTTTGTTCCAATTGCCAAAATTATAATTTTTTTAATACATAATTCTTTTTTCGTACCGATTCAATGTTGTACTTTAAAATCGAACTCATGTAAGTCGGTATTTCCGTCATCAACGTCCAGTAACCCCAATGTTGACCGCTGTACGCCACGACGAGGGCCCAAACCGGAAGCGATGTGCATATATTCTTCCACGGTGTCTTATAATTCTGAAACATATTTGCGAGGTAAATAATATTGATTGAAATTTCGCTCCTCTTTACCGCGTATAAATCGGAGTATTTTTAAATATACCCGTTTCGATGATCAAATAGTCATCTTCAAACTAGCAAATCATAAGAGGTCACGTTCGATTAAAATTTAGTATCAAGTCGCGATCGGATATTCTCGGTATCGATTTTTTAGGCTAAAGTTCGTGCGCGAATTATTTCTTACTTTGTGATTTTGTCATCATCGACAGACTGGGCAAATGTGCGGTATGATGAGTCATATGTCGTTTTCACAATGTAACGTATTACAGAGGACAAAGGATAGATGACTCATCATAACGTATCTTTGCCTAGTTTAATTATCGATGATGACCTTGTCGATGGTGGTATCCTAAATTAGTGCAGTTATACTACTTTTGAGTTTGTTCTCGATCACAAATCAATAATTTTTTGTTAACTTCTATTAAACACTTCGCGTTAAGTAGCAATGACAAAAATGACGAATATCGATAGGAACTTTTTCGCGTTTTTTCCATGCGATACCTCAAATACAAAAGTCTACAAGGACCAAAACGGTTAAATCAGACGTTGCTAGTCCAAAGAATTATATTAGTGGAATTACTTTCTGCTTGCGGATCAATGTTAACTACGCACCGTTTGTATGCTGGAATCGCCAGCGGATTGCTGTATGTATTTCCTTTCCTTTTTCGAGATGGTTTTGTGCTGGGAAGGATCGTTAGATCCGAGCCAAATCCACAGGACGGTCCAAACGACGCCCATCGCTCCGTACGTGTAGAAAGCGCAAGGCCATCCGGCAGAACTCGCCGAAATCCAGCCGGTGATGGGCATCGATAACACGGTTCCAAGCGGTCCACCTTCGAGTTAGTGCGAAGATTGAATTAAGACGATTTCCAAATGAAAGTGTCAACGAAGAAGTTTGAAATTGATAATAATATGAAATTACGAAAATTCGTTTGCAAAAGCGACAGATACGTATTTCGACGATTAAATTGCTTCCCTTTTTTCAGCCTGAAGGAACACAGAAACCACGTGCTAGATAAATAAGTTCGATAATTTCTAAACTGGTACATTGCCCTTCGTACTGCGATTTCAAGTGCGACAAGTTACTTCTTCATATGAATAGACTGGGCAAATATGCGGTATGATGAGTCATCTGCCCTTTGTCCTCCGTAATATTACGTTATGAAAAGGACAGATGACTCATCATCATACCGCATACTTGCCCAGTCTATTCATATGTTTTCACTGAGGGTGATCACATCAATCAAGTAAGCCTTGCATTATCGTGGGAATTGTCGGTGTTCCCATGGAACTCTTTTGATCTGGTTGTAGTAGCTGATGGGACCACTTCTTTTTCTTTCTTTTTTTTTTGTTGGGGTTACAAATCGAAATATGCATTGGCCACTAATTCGCTAAAATGATGCAATAAACATCATTCATATTCCACTTTTTGAGAATTGTATGTAATCATACCGAAACAATTGATAGAGCAATCTAAATAAAACTTATGAAATTCAGCCAAGTGTGTTCTTATTTTTGATTACTAAAACACCATTTCGTTCTAATCCACGCGATTCCGTTTTTTTTTTTGTGGTCGTTCTCTAATACGTACCTGCGTAAACAAACGAGCCCATCCTCGATCGTTCGCTGGCCGGGACCCATTTACTCAGCAGGAATTGGATGCAAGGGAAGAAAAATCCCTGACTTAAGCCTTGCACGACCCTGCAGACGATGACGTGCCAAGCGCTATACGAAGCCATGACGGGGATGAGGACGCTGAATAAGCTCGACAGGGACATGGCGGTCGCCAGGAACCATTTCGGGCCGTACTTTTCGGCCAGTTGGCCGGCGCCGATTTGCGGGATGATGTAGCCCCAGAAGAAGGACGATAAAATGGTGCTTTTGGTGCTGACCGTCCAGTTGTAGGCCTGCAAATGTATAGGAAAGACGTTGACGTCGATGAAATATCGTAACACCAATTAAAACGTCTTAAGCATGTCGTATTAAATCGTACCAAACAATTGAATACTATTTTATAGTACAATGTAAAACGTAAAACGTTTGTACAAGATTATTGTATGAATTTAGACTCGCATCATTCGTCAGGACTATTACATACATATGTATTATGAACTTGTACAAAAATTCCGTTTTTTGATTCGTTTCAAATTGTACACCGGTATCACACGGTATTTACAAATATTTCTCATAACCTCCAAAAAGATTAATTTCATGCTTAGCTAATAACACTAATACTTTTAGTAAAACGCCCAATAAAAACATTTGCTGACACGATCAAGGTATAATGTATAAACCCACGTTTATTTTATACTGTAACAGGACTGGACAAGACGTAAACATAATAAAATGAGGTTAGGTTGGAATACGTGCAATACAGACTAGTGAGCAGGCGCAAGTCAAAACATCTACACTATGAAAATAGGACAGGTACTAATTTCATACAATGATTTTGCACCTGGTAGTGAACCTATATGATTTCCTCCATCTGTGAATGTTTGTGTGAAAAATTCTTGCCATATTTCAAGTACATTTTCTGTTCCCGTTATTACCGTTCATTAGCTGTATTTCTAATTGAATTTCTTTCTTTCTTTCTTTTTCTTCCATTCCTTGATGTTATTCGGTTCCAAAATTTCCTGTTATTTGCTTTATATTCCTCATTTATATCGTTTCCAAAATCGTCCCGGCTTTTCTTTTTCGCCTCTTCAATTCTTTTCTTAACTTCATTTCTGATTTTAACATATTGATCTTTGTATTGTTGTTCTTTTGTTCGAACGTATTTCCTCCGTGCGTCTTTTTCCTTTTTAACTTCTTTTTGTATTTCTTTACTTCACCACTTTGTTCTTTTCTGTTTTTTTTTCTGTATCTGGTTTGCCCACACGTTTACAGTGTAAAATTATAAATAATTTCTTTGAAAGTTTTCCACGTCTCTTCTAACTTCATTTCTCGCTTGTCATGTCTCTCTAGCAGATCGTCCGTTTTTTATTTATATCTATTCTGTTCTTTTGTCCTCGTTTTTTAATTTGTTAATTGCGATTTAATGATATGTATATATTATAAAAATACATACAAACAATTTACTGTGAAGTAAAAAAGAATTAAAAAATTAACACCGTTTACTAATTTAATTAACAAGATATCTTCATAAAAAGAAACGTTCTTGTATCTCCGATTATGTTACTAAAATTTTAAGATTCGCCTACTTATTCACAAGAGGTATTGATCCGTGACATTTCAGCACTGTCATCTGTCAAAAACCCGTCGTCATGGTAACGAGGTAAAATTTTATTCGTTTACTTTTCCTCGATTAGAGAGAGCGCGCGCTATCAGCGTTTATTATTTGCAGGTAATATATGTAAATCATCTTTTCGATACTGCGTTGATTAGAAAAAGGTTACCTTAGCAGTTACTATTTTAAAAGCTATCTATCGTTTTCTGTAACGGACCGTCACGATCGTCTTCTTTGTCGCAATCTACCGTTGGTTAGAAAGCATTAGCGCTATCAGCTCTTACCTTATATTATTGTCATTATTATCATTTCATGTTCGTCGGTTTGAGAAAGCTCGGGCTATCGACTTTTATTTTACGTAGCATACAATATCATTGTTTTGCGATATGCAGTTTCCTAGAGAAAGTTAGCACTAACATTTTTTGTTATTATCATTTAAAAAAGGTGAACTTCCCATTTTCGAGTACAAAATTCGACGTTTGTTTCTCGCATTAGAGACGGACAGAGATTGTGTTACTTACGACTTCTTCACGGTACCTTGTTGGTCAATGAGAAATCGCGCTAGCAGTCTTTACTAAAAATTTTTCTCGCGGCGATGGCGCTGGTTAAAAAGCAAAAGTTAATAATAAATAATAGCTATTTAGGCACAATATAATTTAATGCCGTGCGTCGACAGGGCCGGCAGAGCTAATTTATTGTTATTACTATCATTTAATGAGCGATACTTCGTTAGTTAGAGAAAGATCGCGGTAATAATTTTTGTTTTGAAATAACACCGCTTATCTGTCTAATAAATAAACTGGTAACTAGTAACTAATTAAATTTCATATTTATGGTTCCTACACACAAAACTAACAATTTGTGTAGTTAGTTGCACGTATCAAATTCTCGTCAATTATCTACAATTCGTGTATTTTCGATGATAGATAAATGTAAATAACGGATTACCACTTGTTTTCTTAGACGATTGCTTGAACATACTTACTGGAAAATCGGGATTAATTTCGGAATCGGTCATAGCAACTATACCCACTGATAAATTCACCCTCATACCGTATCCCACTACTAAAGTTAGAAATAGTAGTACAACTTGGACATGACGCACTCCAAACCATAATCCTGGAAAGAAAATGAAATGATCTAATCGTTAAATGCGCAAATTTTCGTTTTTCTTTTGTTTGCAAATTCATATATTTATGAAATATTTCGCAATCTGCGGTGCCTTCTGTTTGCTTCAAAATTTCAAAAATTCATAGGAAACTTCGTGCTAGGTATTTGTATTATTTATATCAATGCGTCGTACTTGTTACAAAATTTTAAATTACATCTTATCACACTCATTCTATTGTTCATTATTGGCGTTAGTTACACGTCTAAGCGTAATCGCATTCGCAAATACAAATGAAAAATAAAAAAGGAATAGAAATTGTTTAATTATTTTCCTGATAAGACATAGTAATTGAGTACAATGTATTTGTAATTTAAAATTGAAAATTTCAATCAC
The DNA here is from genome assembly GCA_038088585.1 of Chrysina gloriosa. Classification (NCBI taxonomy): domain Eukaryota; kingdom Metazoa; phylum Arthropoda; class Insecta; order Coleoptera; family Scarabaeidae; genus Chrysina; species Chrysina gloriosa. The sequence continues at coordinate 2,884,653 of CM076092.1, read as the reverse complement.
AATTCTATCCAACGGATTAATTGTTCTAATCTTTTGATTGATAGGATTTTAATAATTTTCAGGTGCACCCGTAATTGATATTTTCGGAAAAAAGTAAGCTTTAGTGCCCAAAATAATATGCAATTATTTGTCAAGTCAATAATAATAATGACACATGAAACACTTTTGTTTATGATAAGAAGTGCACACGCAGAAAATGATCCTTTTCCATGACACAAATATCACATCGGTAAACTTGTTGAAGATGCTTGCCTCGAGCTAGCGAAACACGTGTCACCGATTTTATTATAAATAAGGTGAGGAGTTTACCGATGTGATATTTTTGTCAGTAAATTACACCACAGGCCTTGCAATCACCTTTATTCCTTTTCCATGTTTAAACCCCTAAAACTATAAATTGTATACATACCACTCATAGCTTTTTTTAATATACACTCTCCAATCGCGCCAAATATTCCCTTTTATCTCCGACTACCAACACCTCCCAATCTTTCTTCAAATCTATCGGAAACGTGCGCAGTTCAAACTATTTATGCCGAATGCAACCACCGATCTATCAACTTTATAATGGTTGTAAGTGTCCGATTTTATCAATGCAGACGTCCAAATATATGCGCTTCTATTCCATACGTCCATATCCACTACTTCATACGGTTATACCTCAGCGGTCCCTCTCATAATTAATACTTCGTAGAACTGAAATTATCGCGCACTGCAATACACGACTGCAGAAGGGAAAAATACCAATAGACAAATGCAAGTCAGAATCGTAGCGATCGCTATTTGTACGGTATCTAAACGGATCTTTGAAAAAACGGCGTTTAATTAAATAATTACTCGGCAAGATTCGGAAGTTCCAGATTTCGACAATAGAAAATTAATTAAACGGGTAACAGGTATCGATTGTACTTCGAAAAAAAGGGAAAAAATCTCTATCGTCTAATCGTCGATTATCGCAATCGTCGCCGGTATTTTTCCAGTTTGATTCGAACGAAAAATTGCACGTTTTGTTTCCCGGTTTAGGAATCGATACGGTTTACTTTGAAATAACAATGGACGACCATAGACTAGGGGCCCGGTTGTTTCTTAGAGCCGCGCGACTTTATTGTCCTATCGGAAACGTTGTTCGAGCTGGGCCAAGATATCATTGTCGGCTATAGTTAATCAAATCGTACGTAATTGCGTGATTGTCTGCATTTGTTGTTCGACGAGCGTTCGTTTCAAAATTTCGATCGGTAATCTCGCGGAGTAAATAGGCAAACAAACATTTACATCGTACATACATACGTATGTTGTAATAAGTTACGAGAAGAAATTCCTTTAAGCCGCGATCGGTGCATTCTATCTAAATAGGAGGTTTATTTTTAAAATCGTAAGAACAAATAGATAAAAGGGGGTCAAGAAACTATATTTCCAGATCAAGGAAAATTTCGAACAATAATATATAATTGGATTTTGTCACTAGTCGAAAAAAATAGGTTACGATAAAAGTAATATATTAACTTGCGTTAGGATTGCGTTAAAGTTTTAGTAATCGTCGAAGTTTGAATAGGTTTTAAAAATTAGATGGATTTCGCCTCGTTATTCTTTCGAACTTTATGCGCACGTATGTAATGGTGGTTGTGGTCCAATCTACATAGAAACTACATACAGGCTTAGTTAACAATATGGAGACGCGAGACGTAACTCAAAAATAATTGAAGAAAAAAATTGAAGCATTCTAAAATGTAGATAGAAATTTCCTAAAAACTTATGTATTGAATATAATTTCCTAAACATGAATATTAACGCCACTAAATCGCCGTCTCCATACTTTTAACTCACCTGTATAGCATCGATCGTACGAGGACTGCTGAAAAAAGGACTGCTGTTTTTGGAGCGGGGTACACTTGCATCGGTGTTACAGCCGGTACGATGCCAGAGCCAGAATTTCTAGAAGGCTGCTACATCATTTCTTGGAATAAACCGCACTCAACGCAAGAGTCAGTTCCGTGCCTTAAAATTTCTAGGCATTCTGCCTCAACAAATATCGTCGGGACTGTAGATTGTAATCGCTCTGTAATGTGATGTGTGTACGTATAATGGGCTGATTGAAATTAAGATATCGGAAATGACGCTTTTGCGGTCTAGGCACGTTCGTTTCTTCGGAAATGTTTATTACGACCGTAATAAAGACTTGTTTCCAATATGACTGGTTTTTAAGTTTAGCTGGTTTGTATGTATCTGATTCCAAATTTAGCTAGTTTTCACGTCATTTAGCTTTAAATCTTTCAATAATGTAGTTTGTCCTTAATATAACAGGCTTCTAATATAACTAGTTTTTTAGTCTAATTTATTTCGACTGTAACTTGTTTCTAAAGTAACTGGTTTCTAAACGTCATGATTTATGATTCAACTATTTTTCAAGATCCGAGTTGATCTTCAATGTAACTGATCTTCCAAATAACTGATTTTGGATATCGTTTTCATTCAATATAGCTCGCTTCCCAGTTAAGTGACTTTCTACTGTTGGCTCTCATTATAGTGACCATTGAATAATGTAACTAATTTTGAAAGTGACTAGTTTCCAATATGATTTGTTTTTAAGTTTAGCTAATTCGCATATAATTGGTTCTCAATCTTTCTCTTTCGATGATACAATTCGTTTCTAGAGTAACTAGTTTTTCAGTTTAAATAACTGGCTCTTAATGTAATTGGTTTCCGAATTTAGTAACTTTCTATTTAGATATATTTCGCGCTCCTAATTGATCTCTAATGTAACTAATCTTCCAAGTAACTAATCTTCCAAGTAACTAATTTTGGGTTTAGCTATCTTTCGGTACAACTTACGTTTCAACTGACTTTCAACGCAACCAGTTCTCTAGCTTAAGCGGTTTTGATTGTAACTAGTTTCCGATTTAAATGATTAAGTTGAGTTGTGTTTGATAATATAAGTAATCTTTAATGTAACTATTTTTCACTATAACTAGCTTAGAAACTGATTGGCGTTTGATGTGATTAACTGATTTCGAATCTGTCTGACTTCTAATTAATAATTAGTTTCCGCATAAACTGATTATCAATGTAAACGTTAATTCTATCTTTCATTAAATTTTATTGTACGTAATTAAACTGCCTCATGAGATTTGTATGTAAGCCAACCTAACTGAGCAATGTGATTTGATAAAAAGAGGACTCAAAATTAGCAAATCGTAAAGGTATTGTGTTAGCATGACAGTACCTATAACGACACGCACACCTTTGGTCATTCAGAAGCTATATTGGAGCTTGTTGCTAGTTGGGATGTGTTGCCACATCTATCATTTAGTCCAGATCTTGCACCATCAGATTGCCATTCGTGTTTCTCCTAGAGCGGTGAAAACTTATTAGTGAAAATGATGACGTCAAATTGCAGCACTTGATTCAATGCTAAATTTTACGAGAATGACATTTAGAAACATGTAAGGAATTGGTGTGACCAGCTTGTAAAAGGATAAAAGATTACTCACGTATTTCGTTCCAAGCTGAAATTATTTTTATTTTCTTTAGAAAAAGAAAATGCCAAGTGCTTAAGTACCACCACTTCTATCTTACCATACCATTTTTTCTTTGCAATTCTGGTTTAAATTTTTGTTTTTGTAATTGAAGTAACAGGTAAATTTTCGTAATTGTTGCAGTTTTTTATATGTACTTGCTGTTGTGTTTCTTCTTTAGCGACTGATTTTTTTATAATGCTGTTGAAAATGCAACGTATAAGAGTTTTGATTTTTTTATACACTTGTAATGCATCTGTTGCGATGTAAACATTGAAGTGTTAATTTCATTAAGGTGTTGGCTTTGTGATTAAGCGACGAAGAAGATTAAATAAAAGTAAAACTCCATTAAAGTAGATTGGTGCTAAAACTTGTTAAGTTTGTTCGTAAATGACGAACGTTTGCAAACCTTGTATTCAATTATATTCACAACGAGTAATCTGAAATGAATACAATTGGATGGTTAGTACAAACATTAATTGCTATAACCCATTCGCTGCTGATGACACCTTTAGGCGTCATCACGTTACTCCGTATGAGCAGTGAGAGGGTTAGTTCATGTTTGAACATGTAGTAGCGTGCAAGGGCATATATCCGACGTTTCGTCAAAGATCTGATGCTCAACATCTTTTCGAGTTCGCAGCGAGAATGAAACGAACTTTCGATATCAATTCGAATCGGTTGCGACTTCAACATTCTCAATATAAAAATGAATATAAAAACAGTTAGAGTCCTACTTAGTACTTGCTAGCTTCGAATAAATACATTAGATACGGATGGTAATCTCAACGCCGTGATATGCATTCTTAGTTGCTTTATGCGTTCCAGTAATTGTAGCAATTAACACGCGCCGGTAATGATTATATCGTCGATTATAACGTCATCAATTGTAAATAGGTTATTTTTCGTTAAGCCGGTGAACGGAGGAACAACTATCCACGATATGGAACTGGAAATGTTTACGTTTATATTTTATAAAATATAGGACGACGTCATGGAATTCTATAGGTCGAAGAATAGGACATTGCACATTTCATCTGACCCCCTACCTTTTCGTTTTCGATTTAGATAAGAACTTATCAGATTCTTATTGAAAGGAAACGAATCTGCGCTGACAATAGCGGAATCGGTTCATGGTGACACATACTTTTCCGTATCGTAATTCTTAAATATTTATCAACTTAAACAAGAACTTTAGAAAGTACTCACTTCGGAATAGATCGTTATCAAGAATACAAAGATCGCAAGATATCTTTATATTTAAACATATAGGATACACATACGCGTACAGTATATACAATATACACACGATAACAAAATAATAAATATACAATGTAAATACATTTCTTTTTTTTAATATGGAATGTAACACCTAGCAAATTGCACACGATGATATCTCTGTACATTTGAGATTTGAAACGCTTTTAACCTTCCTATACTCACGCATACGGTCTGTGAGACCGATTTATATAGTATAGTATACGTCTTTCATTTTGACGTGAGTATAGGAAGGTTAAAAGAGAATCGGAATAAAAATCGGTAATGTTGTTACCCTCTCAAATATACAGAGACTATTCTATAATATATCGCTACGTATATCACAGTTTCCGTTAAATCCGGTTACATACGATTACTAGATTAATCCTGATGTGTCTAGTATTTACGTACATTTTCCTCACTCACCATATCACAGTTGACAAAAATTTTCTCAAGTTATCGGTATGTACCTTTTAGTTATTTTAGTAGGCATTGGAAAATAAACGTAATCGTAGGCTTATTCTAGTGGTAAAAATGGGAATGTGAACGTTGGCTAGCCATTTGATAACAAGAACAAAACGAAAATCAGCACATATCTTGTAAATTTGTTTTTCCAACCATCGTTTGTTTTATTTTGTTTTATAATACTTCAAGATGATTAGTTTTCGAATATCGGCGAATAACTGAATTTAAATGATCGATAAGGGGTGTAATTGGAAACGCTCGTTCATCTTGCATCCTCTTATTTGGTAGACTTCTCGGCTAAAAAGGTAATTCCATTATCAAATTTTCTGTGTTACGATTGCGGTGCAGTTTATGTTACCTCGATTATTGCTTTCCTCTGGGCTATTCCAAGATTGCAACTTGCCTTTACCGAAGAACGTGAACGATAAATCGCAAAGAACGTAGACACCGGCAGCGATGTACCAGACGATGTTCCACTGGCTATCGTCCGTCTGCAATGCAAATTAAAAGAAAATCTTAAATACGCAAAACGTTTCGGCTAATTAGAATAATTATCTTCAATGCCTTACTTTGATAATTTCCGGTTTTGATAAACGGATATTTCAAGATACAAGAGAAGGAAATCGTAAATTATTGAAGGCCCGGATCACCATGGCAATTTTTGGCAAAACACCCTCTTTCGTTAATTATTTTCGTCATTCAAAGAATATTCTTTTAAAGGAATAAGTAATCCGTTGAAATTGTGAATCGTGTGAAATCTTGATTGCGACATCTAGCGTCTTTTTAGAATCTTAATTGAAATCTTTTGGATGCAGGTCTTCTTGCGAACGAATGTAATTTTACAAGGTAATTAAAAAAACTTATTTCTATATTAGGAAACAAATGAAAAGAAATGGTTGAATATCGAAAATTTTAAATCTTACCAGATCTTGGTTGCAAAATCTGGAATTCTCTGAGGATCAAGCTTGGGACCTCTTCGATTAATTCTTTTCTTGTTAGCCAATGCCGTTTTACGAAAGATTTGAAAACAGGTCATTCCACATTTCAAATTCATTCACATTCCAAAAACAAAACTTTTACTAACACCAGGAAACAAAATGAAAACGTTTGAATATCAAAAAATTCTAAATCTTGTCAAACCTTGTTTGCAAAATCTGGAATTCTCTTAGGGTCGAGCTTGAGGCCTCTTCGATTAATTCTTTTTTTTGTTAGCCAATGCCGTTTTACGATGGATTTAAAAAAACAAAAGTCGCCAGGAAACAAATGAAAATTCTTTTGCAAAACAAACTTTTGTGGACTGCAGTTGTTAATTATATATTATTATATAACAATAACGATCCTAATTTATTGCTTTTATATTTTCTGGTCTATTAAAATTACATAGAACAAAGTCGAGAATTTTCTTAGGTACTCTATTAATGCTAAACGAGAGAAAATTTTTAGGAAATTAAAAACGGTTGGGTATCGAAAGTTTTAAATCTTGTCAAATCTGGTTTGCAAAATCTGGAATTCTCTGAGGATCAAGCTTGAGACCTCTTCGATGAATTCTTTTTGTTATCTAATACCATTTTATGAACAATTTAAAAAGAGGTCATTTTAACATTAAGAAACAAAACTCGTTAGGAAACAAATAAAAACCCCTTTACAAAACAAAATTTTGTAGATGGCAATTGTTAATTATATATTATTATATAGCAATAACGATCCAAATTTATTTCTTTTATATTTTTGGTTTATCGAAATTACATAGGACAAAGTCTAGATTTTTCTTAGGTACATGATGCTAAATGGGAGAAAATTTTTAGGAAAGACGAACAGTTGAGTATCGAAAGTTTTAAATCTCGTCAAATCTAGGTTGCAACATCTGGTGTTCTGCAAAGATCAAACTTGTGACCTCCTCGATTCCCTTTTTTTTTTTGTTAAAGAGCTTCTCAGTTTACAAAAAAAAACTAAAGAAATTCATTTCAATTTTAAAAACAAACGTAAACGTTTGTACAAAATGAAAATTTAGTAAATAGCAATTGTTAAATAAGTACAGTTTGTACCCTCAAGATCTATTGAAACTATTACAGATAAAACTTGAGGTCTTTGCCCTTCTTCGATTAATTATTTTCCTTAACGAGGCGTTATCATCTTGTAAAAAAACATTTATAGAAATAGCAATTCGATAATGAAAACTTGTATATCTCGTCCAAGCGATAATAGTTTGAGCAACTTCCCGCGGTACATATGCGCATTCAAGCGTTAATTTGTTTCCTTTTAAATTACACTTACCTCGTCCGTAACGACGAATTGCACCAATAGCGGGGCACAAATCGAAAGAATATTGGCGGCTCCGTTCGTAATACCCATGAGCGTTCCGGCGTGATTGGGCGCTATATCGATGTGATTGACTTGGTATCCGCAATAGATGGCGGAATTTATTCCTACGGCCAGAATTAACAAGGCGATAACTGCCCCACGATTGCTGCTGTCTATCAAACCCAAAACGACGAGGGCAGCAGCTGGACCCACCAGGCCTTTAAAGAAAATGGCGAAGGTCAATTTTTTCCTTTTAAATATTTCCGATGATTATGGGTTACCGATATTGGTGACGATTTTTCGAGCGACCGCAACGGAGCAGATCTTCCTGTTGATGAGCAGATCGGTGAGGTAACTGAAGAAGAAACTTAGGACCCATAAAGCGAAATACGGCGCAGCAGAGAGTAGCCCGTTCTATATGTAAAGAAAAGATCATTTTTAAGTGCGCTTCTTTTTTGTTTTGTGTTCGTTTTTGTTGATTTTCTCGACACTAGAAAGCATCTGACATGGCAAATTAAAATGTCCACCGCAACTACGAACGTGCAGGAGTTATTCCGACCGACTTGTCGGTGATGATTGGTGAGTACGTGTGTTAGGTTTTTTTCTGTCGTTACTTGCTTTTATTTAATCTTTGTTCGTGGCTTAGGGAGTCATCTTGCGGTCGATATCCTTACGTTATCGATAACTTGTCGATTTTCACGGTAGAGTGAACCTATATGCATAATTAATTTCCGTTTTCCGTTTGACGTATCTTCGGGTTTAGGTCAGAAGATCGTAGACTTTGGTAGAGTAAACACGTTGTTTCGTGAAGTGAATTTTCTTTCAAGAGTTTTGTTCGTTTGAACTTTCGACATTTCGTTGGATATTTGGGGAAACGCTTTTGGGGAGAATTCTGACTCCGAAAGTAGTAAACGGAGTTGCCAATACACGACGTAACACGTGATCTATGGGATGGCTTTGGTGTGTCCGTGATTTATAGGATTACTTTGGTGTGCATGTATTAATTATAAAGGCCGTATAAAAAGATCAGAGGCTTTATCTGAGCTATAATGGAAATTTGCGTCATCCCATGAACCATTCGCTCACTAGTGACGATACTTTTTACTTTTGCTGTTCCTTAATTCTAACCGAATGATCAACAAACTACGATTTTTTGGAGACTTTGGTGTAGCACACCCGACACTAACTTTCCTCAGTAACTCGACAGCACATAATTATTAATAAATTCGCCGAGAAACAGACGAAACGCTTCGCGTCCCGGATTAATTAATAATTGTGTGATGCGAATTTTCGAATTTAGTGTCAAAAAGGAAAACTTGCAAATATTGCTAAAGATTACGTGAACATACTTACAGCTGAGATATTGAAATTCAAAACGCCATTCATATAAGTCGGTATTTCGGTCATCAACGTCCAGAAGCCCCAATTTTGGCCGCAATGAGCGATTAGAATTGACCAGAGCGGCAGGGATTTCGCCATTTCCTTCCAGGGCGTCGGTACCCTCTTAAATTTCAAAATACGATTACAAAATGATGCCTTACATTTATAATTTTGTATTATCATTTAAAAGGAAAATAAGAGAAAAGTTGGAAATTGAGAACGTTGAAAAATACGCCGAAAGACAACTAGGATACGTTCAAAGAACGGATAAAACAGGGCAAGTGAAATTAGTATACGAAGGTAAATGGCAAGGGAAAAGAGGACGAGGAAGACCAAAGAGGACGTGGGACGATACTATCAGGGCAATCCTGGAAAAGAGAGGCATGAAAAGGGGAAGAGGCAACTAGATCGGAAAAGGATGGGAAGACTTGGTGAAAGGATAGACAAAATCGAAGTGCCCACACCCGAAAGGGTAGAAAGGCTATGTACATATATTATTTACCGTTTCGGACGTCTGACAACTTTTTCGATGTAAAGTCTTTCCTCGTCGCTGATCGTTTTGTGATCGGACGGTCCGTTGGCGCCCAACCAGATCCAAAATACGATCCAAACGAATCCCAAAGCCCCGTAAATGTAGAAGGTGGACGGCCAGCCGATGGAACTTGCCGAAATCCAACCCGTTAACGGCATAGCTATGACAGTACCGAGGGGTCCGCCTGTAAAATATATGAATGTGGTGATTCACGGTGAACTCGAGAATTAAAACATCAGATTTCTAGCAGACGATTTTAACTCGACATCTTTGAGGTTATATAAGCACCGTTTGAAAGTTCTTTTGAACGGTCCTTCTAGGCCTCAAAAATCAACGTAAAATGAACTTCTGGCCTGGAGGAGGAGGTAGTTATTTGTATATTAGCCTGTAGGCATAGTTTTCGAACTGCACAATTTTATTCATTACTTCATTACCAAAGTATACACGCCTGATGCCACTGCCGTGCAATGTAGGGGTCGAAGAATAAGCGGCGATATGACAACGCTGCGCTCGAGAGTAATCGCCGACCGGCATTAGTAACTTTCGAAGCGCTGTCGAGCCTCGTTCTCTCGCCAATCTCTCTAGGAAAGTTACGCAAGACGGTGTAGCAATTCATTGTGCCTATGTTACGTTGTCGAAAAGCCAATCGTGTATGCGAAATCCATGTACCTATTCATGTTCATCGCGCTCCAGCCTGAGACTTTCGGTTTCAAGAATCTTACCTGCGTAAACAAACGTTCCCATCCTGGATCTTTCGCTCAGCGGTATCCATTTGCTTAGTAAATTATGCGTACACGGATAGAAGAAGCCTTGGGTGAAACCTTGTACTACCCTGCACACGATAACTCCCCAGGCCCCCAATTCCGCCATGAACGGAATAAGAATCGTGAACACCGCCGAAACCAGCATTGAGCCGGTCAGAAACCATTTAGATCCGTAACGTTCGGCCATTTGTCCGGCACCCACCTGGGGCAGGACGTAGCCCCAAAAGAACGAAGATAAAATGGTGCTTTTTATCGTCCAGTTGTATGTCTGCAAAAAAGAGAAATCAATCGAGCTTCTTTAACGGCGATTTTCCAATTTCTCAGCGATTTTTTATCGCATTCGAAAAATACTGGTTTTATCGCGCTGACGGTTTGATTCGAAAGGAACGTGATTTTTATTGGTAAACCAAACAGAAAGTTAAACACGCGAGTGAGTGTCAAACTTTCACTACTTTATATGTTAAATACATGTTGCTGTAGTGGCTCGTTTAATTTACCACCGTTCAGCGAAAATGAAAATCGTTAATAAATTATCGTGCAGATCGCGTGTCGTTTTTTCTAAAAACCGGTCATAGTTACGTCGGCGACGTATATCTCGTTACGAATTGGTTTAATTTTTCGATGATAGATTATGATATCGCCGATCATCAGAAGATATCTCACAAAACAAGCGATTAAAATTATTGCAATTAATGAGAGAATAACTAACCGGAAAATTGGGATTGGTTTCCGGATCCGTCATCGCGACGATACCCACGGATAAATTGACTCTCATGCCGTATCCGATCAGGATCAGAAGGAATAGCAAGGAAATTTGCGTGTGTCGTACTCCGTACCATTTTTCTGCAACAAAAGTTCATACATGCATTTCATCGTGACTCGAAAGATAATTGGGTATACATATTTATCGGTATTATCGGAACAGAAGAAATGCTTAATCTTATCTCTCGTTAATAATTTACTCGGTGAATTAATTGATTTTGTTAATTTTCCGTCATGCAGATTAGAGGTGCCTTGAACTCGATGTAATTGATACTCGATAGAGAGAAAGGTCACTGTAATGTCGATGTAAGTGGCCCATGTGTAATTATAATGAATTTTTGTAGTAATTGTTTCATAAATATCTATAATTGTTTCCATGCTGGGAATATATCGATTATGAATTACGAATTAAATAACTCTGCGTTTCCCGATTGGTGGTTCCTGAACCGCCAAGAATCCACGCCCACTTTACTGACGGTCCACGAACCAATTTTAGAGTTATGATAAACATAAATAAGTTAAAAACTAATACCGGTAATCAATGTTTTTGTTTTTTAGACGCTGAGTACTGTTTCTTATGTATTTTTCTATGCTAATTTCGAATCCGTCGTCAGAAATCGCCCATCAGGCACCAGGCGGGTTAGGCATTGCTCCTCGACCAACGCGATATTGCGGGGTGAATGAAAAACATGCCTGGCATCTTTGCAGAGATTTCAAAGTTATTGTTCTTGTAAAATAAGAAAGTAGAAAAGTAAAAATCTACATAACTCTCACGTAAATAACCTCACTGAGGTTTCGTCGTTATTGTCGTGGAAGTGATATACCGTACTGACGAGTCGTAATAAGGACGAAACCGGTCCGTGCACAAATTTCTATGACACTTGCCCAATAAACCTCAGTGAGGTTATTGATGTGAGAGTTATGTAGATTTTTATTTTTCTACTTTTTCATTTTAATTGTAACTCTCTCCAATTTCTTCAAACTAATTTTTCCAAATTATTGTTCTTGTACCCGGTCTTCAACTAGGATATACCAAATTTTGGTGTTTCTGGTGCGAATGGGACAGCAGAGATAGACAACACCGTTATGTAAAAAGACGATGATCACCAAGAAGACCAGGAATAAAAAATGTCGTCAATCAGTTTCTGGAAGATCCCCAGAAAGTTATTCCGGTCACTTCTACAGATTAAACTCGGATTGATAAAACTTTTTTTGCTAAAGGAATGGATGGAAACGCCGACTTTTCTATTGCTTCAAAAGAAAATTTTTAAATTAATGCGCGTAAGCATCACTCCAACGTTGATAGCACTAGCGACATCTCTAGATATGAGTAATGATTGCTTAACTACGGGAGTTGATCGTAAAAACCATGTTATTCGAGAATGCGCGACAAAAAGTATTTCAGAATTAACTCAAGAAAATATGTCATTATTACCAAACTGGAATAAATAATGGAAATTTAGCACCCAAAGTATAACCAATTATTGTAAATTTCGTAAAAAGTTTTGATAATAGATCACATCGCAAAGAATGTCAAAGGCGATGTGGTCTAATCTGTCAATAATATTACACCACAATCGTTCCAATCATTTCCGAGAATCCATAGACGAAAATTGGGGGAGAAGGACATTTGTTTTTCAATGATTGGACGAAAAATACGCTTAATTTCAACAAAAGCCACATAATTCAATAAATTCTTTTCTTTTTTTTACTTTTTGCGATTTGATCGTGACCACTTCAATTTCTTCGATCCTCGGCGGCTCTCGCTCATTGCGATTTTGCAGCATAGCTGTTGTTTCTTCATTTTCTACAGGCTCCCTGTAATAGGATATGGGGTTAGTGTTATTTACGTCGCGGATGCAATTAACTATCAAAGCAAAATTGTTTTTAATGATTGTGCTGAATTCGATCTAAGGTCAAGCGTGTACCGTGTGGCTGGTCTGAGCGATTGTTCAGTTTTGGAAACTAACAAAATTGCGAATTTTATTAAGGGGTAACACCACTGTACATTTTTCACAAAATCAGAATCGATTTTGTGTGTGTTAATTGGCTTAATAGATGCGTTGAACCTTCTAGAATACGGGGAAAAAAGTTCATTACCCGGAAGAAAGTTTTTCCCTTGAAATTTCGAGCTCTTTCCGAAGCGCCTCGGACAGCTCCTGAACGACTACCTGCGCCAAATAAATACCAGTTGGAAACGTCATACTTTTTGATTTGTAACTCCTCTAATACACTAACAGGACTTTCGCATTCTCTCTCTCTCTCTCTCTCTCTCTCTCTATATATATATATATATATATATATATATGTTTAATTGTATTTAGTTAAGATTTACATTATTAATTCTTCAATACTTTACATTTTATATAGTTGAATCATATGAATGTTTAATTTCTTCGGAATGAGGTAATGAGGTTTCGAAGACGTTATTGTGACATTAGTGTTTATTCTAACAAGCTGAAGTAGTTAAATGCGACGAAAAGCTTACCTCTGCTTTTAATTACGCTTTCACTTGCAAGCAGCAATTACATATACTTAATGTTTCTTCTTATATATAACTTCAAATGCTAAGTCAAAGTGACAAATTTGTAGAGTATGATGTGGCAACATTCAAACTGCGTCACTAATGACGTAACTGTCTTATTTCAATAAAAATCCTATACTACCCATTGGCCATCACCTAGCAACTACGGGACGCTTAGTAAAATCAATGTATTTATTGTTTCTGCAATTACTTAGTGGTCAAACAGATGTTTTCAATCAATGTTTCATTGCACAGGATAAAAGTTTTGGAATTAAATAACTTTGTATATTTCTGAGCATTAAGAAAAGAAAACCAGAATGAAGTAAACGTTATTCTTACACTTATCGACATATTGAATTAAAATTTAAATTTTCCACTCATTTACCAATTACCACAAAAACAATTTTGCCTCCTTCAGTTTACCGAAATAAAAAAATAATCAACACTCACAGTTCTTGGATATTTCTATGGTATGTTGTAGACACCCCTCAGTGGCTGAGTGGTAAAACTCGCGCTTCACAGTGCGAAGGGCCGGCGTTCGAGACCCGGTAGCGGCAGAGCGTAGCAGTTTAAAATCCTAAAAAGGGATCTGGACCTCTAATAAGCTGCGAAATTGAAGGAAATGCCACTGGGTGGGCCAGGAGCGGTACGGTATATGCGTGTACATATACGGCTCGGTGGCTCCGAACCCTTACACCGAAAGGTAGAAAGGGTAAAAGATTAAGAAGAAGAAGATGTTGTAGAACTATAAAAGCGGGTATGCAAACCGTCACTGGACCGTTTTCACACCCGACTTGGATTTTTGTCGTAAGGTCACGCTTTTTTAATCTCCCGTGATTTATTGTCCTATTCTTGCGGTGTTGGAATTCAAAGTTGCTGCATTCGTACACCATAGAGGTTAGGTAAACAGTTTGTTTGATTAATTTTGTAACATCGCCCGAAGACGTTATCTTAATGAGTAATGTACGTCTTTACATCGCTTATGACCCTGAACTACATATTAATAATTTCGGTTGTAAATTGAAATAAATCATTTCTTGCAAAAATTCTTTTGTTTTAACGATATCATTTGCTAATCGGCGCAAATACTTAACCTTTGGTGTTTTTTGGTACGTTGGATTAAATACATTATTTGTTATAAAATAAGGAAACTATTACTACTATTACAAAAAATATATAAAAGTAGTTTTTGAGGTGATAGCACCCACAGAAATTTGCCAATTTTAATAATTAATAAGCAATTGAATTTCGTTTCTAATTTATTTTTTCGATTATTCTAAGTTTTGCGATTGATTGATAAACATTGACGTCAAACACGTCCTGATACTAGAAAATGATAACTCTAAACTGTATATTTAAAAAGTCCCCTTATGTTTCGAATTCCGTTGTTTACTTTTCGTGTAACGATGATACTAATGTAAGAGAATATGTAAATACGTTCAGATATGCACCACTTTTTTTTTTCATGTTGAAGGCGAAACGAAATAACAAAGGAAGGAACGCTTTTTCTTGTGCTTGGTACGAATTTTTTACCTGCAATTAGCGATACCTGCTCGAAGGTGTTCGCATCGTTCGGTTCTAAGTATGCTAAATGCGTAGGAATGAAAGGAATTCGGCAACGTATTTGTGTACGTTCGGTTTGTTTACAACTTGCAATTAGTTTTAATTTGAGCCGTTTTGTTGATTACTATTTTGATCCCGATTTTTATCCATCGTAATATTACTGCTTTTGATTTTCTCGTTTTCTTATCGTCAGATGGACGCATTTCTGCTATATTTCTTCTTTTATTAGTTCTTTCTCGCTCGCACACACACACGTTTGCGTTTCCCCCAGTCAGATGGCGCTCTTATTATTCGGACTTGAATTTACTTCGAATTTGACTTCAACTTATTTACCATCGGTTTCGAAATACAATACTTTTTCTTTATACATTGTTTATTCAATTATAGAGTTCTATCTTTTATTCAAATAAGCATCAAATGCGTAAAGAGCTTCGCTCTTGTCGGATGTCCCAACGACACTTCTCTTTTGTTTGTTTTTTTTTTTAGTTAGGTCGTTATGGGGATGGTTAACCACATTTTATTTTATTATCATTGTTTGTCAAATTAGTCAATGAATTTTCAATTGATTCTAAGTAAATGTTGTGTTTTCTTCCAAATGTCAAGTGGTAAATACGTAATATGAATTTCTTAAACTCGTCTACGTATGTATATGTCGATTCGAAGACGTATTGCAATCTATTTTTCCTATTTGCCAATTTATCTCGTCCGAATCGGTGTCGATATCTTGATCTATAGGTTTGTTTTCCGTTTTCAATATGCGATCGTTGCTGTTGATTGGCCTCGTTTTTCTACGATGACCTTTTCAGAACCAAGTTTTTGCGTGTATCTATTTCGCACCGACCGGAAACATTTCGTCGAAAATGCTTCTGCAACTTAACAATTTCGGACACGTCGCCTAACTTAATAATTTAACTTCCCATCCATTCAATACATATATTATGATGATATCGAAGCGCACAATAACGCAATTATGTACTTTTATAGTCCCACTTCAAGTACGTCTATGTTTGTACGTACGGATGTACGATTACATACCTACCTGTTGTCGACTATCAACAGGTAGGCGTGAGCATTCGACGACGAAACGTTACGAAGCGGTAAGAGCGGTTTATGTAACGCTTTGCGTAACGTACGAATTGCTGTATTATGACCGGTTCGAACCGTAACGAAATGCGAGCGCCGAAGGTATTACCGCAATTAAAATCGGTGTTCACCTTGCACAGTGTTTTTCTTCGACAATACGGAGATTTTTATTATTGATGGATTGATACAGACAGGTGGGAAATTCTCAAAATTGACTGTTTTAATTAGGAAAAAGATCGGAGTTTAAATGATTACAAGAATTCTAGTGTAGTTTTGGAGGTTACGTATGAATCAATAATGAAATGCTTCCAACATAATAAATTTATTTCGCAATGAACAACTCTCATAAATATATGACAACCGCAACTGTCAATGTTTTTTTAAGTGAATACTTCTTAAGGGACACCGGACCAGCTCGAACGTAAGTGTAACCGTAAGCGTAAGAGCGTTAAATTTGGGCGGAGTTTCGCTTCGTGTGAAAGACAAAGAAAAAGAGAGTACGATGTGCGAGCGAGAGATGATGAGCGAAAGAAAGGATACGTGCGTTCTTGCTTCATCTGAAACAGAAGGAGAGACAGGGAGAGTATGATGTACGAGCGGGAATTGTCACTTCAGACGTGCGTAAACCACACACACTAATTTTTTTACCTATCCAACATTTCCGTTACATAGTAAAGGGTTTTTCAATAAGAACTTTTTTGTCCGATAGGTTAGTATTCGGTTAAGATAACGGATACGTCATTCCGTTTGCGCTTATGTTTACAGGAGAAGGTCTACGATTGAATACAATGAATTCAATTTCGTTCGAAAATCGCATAAAAATAATTGAAATCCATTATCAAAATGGTCGATCTGTAAAAACCACATTTCGTAAAAACGTGGATATTTTCGGTCGTCATAATCGTCCATCTGAGCCTGCGATTAAGAATTTAATGGAAAATTTCAAGTCAACTGGGTCAGTGCACAACAACGTCAGCAACACCAGGAACCTATTCGTACCGATCGTTCACAAGAAAATGATGCTGCTGTGAACGATAGTGTTGAGGAGGGTGGAAATTTCACAATTCCACGGCGTTCTCAAAAATTGGGATTGACCGGGAACGCAACATGGTGTATATTGCGCTAGAATTTGGCTCAAAAGCTTTCTGAAGTGCAGTTGATGCAAGAATCGAAGCTACCAGATTATGATCGACGTCGACAATTTGGTGATTTCATCGTTGGAGAAGGTGCCGGATTTTCAAACAAAATCATCTTTTCTGAGAAAACTCATTTTCGTTTGAATGGCTATGTTAACAAACACAATTGTCCCATCTGGGCTCTTAAAATTCCAAGGACAGTTGTTGAACAACCATTGCTAATTGGGGCAAACAGCGGTAATTACGAAATAAGTTACGACTGAAGCTTCACAATGGTTTCTGTAAAAAAAAATAAAGACACTTAAAACACTTGTACTCTTTTTGCACGAACGTCAAGCTTACGCTGGCTAGTTGTTCAGAAAGATAATCTGTGCTAGTATTTAAGTGTAGTAAGTAATTTAAGGTGAATTTATAAACGAAAAGTTTTGTTATATTTTTATTGTGTTACCAATCAAACTAAATTCACGAAATAGAAATATTTTATAGAAAAATTGCGACAAGAATATCGATGAAGGTGAGTTTCACAGAAAGCTATTACTGGAAAAGCTATAAAATTCAGAAAAATTGTTCACTGCAAAATCATTGTTTTTCCAGTTCAAGTCAACTTTGAAAGATTCTTTTGCATTCAGATATGTGCTGTTTTTCAAATCCTATACCCCCGTCTTTACCATCAAGTAACACATTTTTTATGTCGCTAAATAAAAATGTAGTTAACGTCAAATTTGCTAAGTGATCTAATCTTCAAACTCTTCTTAGTATTCTACCTCATATATACCATCCATTTGATACCAATATGGTACACGAGAAGAGCTCAAAAGAAACTAGAAAGGTAAGACAGCATCAAAAAATAACACAGAAAATTTAGATGATGGCAAAGTACTATACCGCGACTCAGATGTTGATGTTGAATCTGATACTGATGGCGTTGTGTATGATATACACCCTCTGTCCCAAAAGTAACCGCAATGCGTCTATAAATCAGAAACCAGTGGCGTCATCTCTTGATAGTTGATTGATTATTGTAGTGGGACTCTTCCTTACCAACCTGACAAATTTTCATGACATTTGGTGCATAGTCAGCTGATACATCACGCATCCTGTGAGAGTGTTTTTCGTAAACGGTCAGAAAATGAGTCACGAACAACGAGTCAATATTAAGTTTTGTTTTAAACTTGGAAAAACTGCAACCGAGACGTATGAAATGCTGCAAATTGTTTATGGCGGCGATTGTTTGTCGAAGAGGCAAGTGTTCGAGTGGCATCGACGATTTCGTAAAGGCAGAGAAGATGTTAACGATGACGAAAGAGCCGGTCGTCCTTCGACAACTTTGGCCGAGGCAAATGTGGAAAAAGTGCGCGAATTTGTGAAAATTTCGAAGAAATCGTCAGTGAGATTTATGGAAATGGAGCTTGACATCCCTAAAACAACTATTCAGCGTATTTTGACTGAAACCCTTGGTTTGAAGAAAGTCAATTCGAAGTTTGTTCCGCACAAATTGACCGACGACCAAAAAACGCTTCGAATCGAACACTCCAAAGACATTATTGCACGAGCCCGTGCAGATGAAAACTTCTTGAAAACGATTGTGACTGGTGACGAGACGTGGTGCTTTCAATACGAACCAGAAAGCAAACGTCAAAGCGCAGAGTGGAGGTCACCAGAAGAAGGAAATCCGAAAAAATCACGAATGGAGAAGTCGAAAATCAAGTCAATGCTGATTTCATTCTACGATTCGAAGGGAATTATCCATAAGGAGTTCGTTCCATACGGCTCAACGGTTAATGGTGCATATTACCTCGATGTTATGAGGCGTTTGCTGGGTCGCATTCGTCGTGTTCGGCCCGAATATCGCGAGCCAGGCAGCTGGAGATTACTGCACGATAACGCACCGTGTCATCGAGCAACGATTGTCACCGATTTTTTGGCGAAAAATGAAATATATTCGATACAGCACCCACCGTATTCGCCTGATCTGTCCCCATGCGATTATTTCCTGTTCCCTCGTCTTCATTTGAAGCAGAAAGGAGTTCGTTATGCATCCGTAGACGCCATTCAAAGATCGACGACCGGCATCCTAAAGGCCATCCCAGAGATCGACATGAAAAAGTCGTTTGAAGCACTCGTTAACCGTGCAAATCGATGTATTGTAGCACATGGAGAATATTTCGAATAAATACAATGATTTTTGTGGACATAACATACATAGCGTGCTTTATTTCGAACTATTGCGGTTACTTTTGGGACAGAGGGTGTACATTCAGATTGTGAATAATTTGATTTTTCAAAAAATTACGTTTTTGTTAAATGCATATTTTGACCTACTGAAATTAAATATTATGTGCAAAGAGGGTACAAGTGCATTCAATTTTAAAAATTGTCCTGTTATTGAAAATTTTTACTCCACAAAAGAAAAAGTTTGTTGTGTGCTTTTGTGCAACCTGCATAACTTCAGAATATACTAACTGTGTTACAGAATTTTCAACAACCAATTAACTTTGCAATTGTATTACTCAAATTGTTAAATTATGCACTTATACCCCTTTTGCACCATACCCTTCAATCGTAGTCTCTACAACATGTTTCAATTATTAAAATATTTCCGAGTTTTCATCCGAAATGTGTTTTTATTTACAATTTAAGAAAACAATGTTTATTGAAGACCTTTTTATTATTGACAATCAATATCATATCGGTAAAGTTTTCATCGTAGAATTATTTGATTTTATTTTTGTTATTGATGGATCTAACTGTTAGTTCTTGGTGAAATGGTTCCACTCCTTCCAGAATATGCAACGAAAGCATGGGACTTGTTTCACGAATTTTATCAGATTGCTGTAATATGTTTAAGTCGATATGATGTCGATTGTCAAAGAGTTAAAACAACTGAATATGCGCCAGCAACCTTTTTTATATTACATATTTTGAAGAAATGGATTTATTGGTTAATTCCGGGACACGTGTGTTATTGATAAAATACCCTTGACGATGCTGGAGCTTCGTTGTTAGAGAAATAAGTGTTACACACAGTTAAATGTGTGGTATGATAATAACAATAATATTTATTACATAATGTACAACAACAGCAACACGTCCAATGGAACAATAGAAGATTATATGTTTAGAAACTCCTTACGATTATGTGGTTCGACATTTCATAGAAGATTATCCACTTCTTTTTAAATATGGAATAATGTTATACAATTATAAACAATATTATTTTTAGTTAGTGTAAGATGGGGTCTAGGATAACGGTAGTTCGCCCTATTACGGGTTCGATCTTCATGTTTAAAACGATTTGTTTCAAAGAGAGCGCGGTTTTTGAATGCGAATTTTAAAATTCCCATTTATGTAAAATCTTAAGATGAGTTTAGGATGAAATAGGAAGCAAATTCGCGCAGAAACAGACCTACGTGGCATATCAGTTCTAAATTTCATAAAAGCTGAAATGAATCACCGATCTCACTTCGTTAAAAAAGTAAGTAAAGGTAGGAACAGCGCTTAGATTAAAAAATTGCAATTTTTTTCTGCATGTCTTGATAATATCGGTATGGTAATTTCGTTATTAGGTTTAGGAATGTCCTTCAAACGATCGCGTTCAAGACATTTAGCAAGGTATCAATCACACGAGCGAAATTTAATCTACCTCCATGAATAATCATTAACAGCGTTTTCTAGTAGACGTTTTCGTAATTGTAGGTTTCTACCGTTTTCTTACAATACCCGGTGGCTTGCGATATATCTGCGCACTAATTACGAGGACATGACAAACTTCAAGTTGAATTTGTGAGTCGTTTGTATGTAGGTACTTAATGGGCCTTTTAATAAAGGAGATATATCAACCGATATTATTATCGAATTGTTTCTGTAGATTAGTCGATTGTTTACCTATGATTCGCTCCAAGGGAAAATTTTCAAAAGTACGTAAGTATTCCTAAAATAATCCATTTATGTGTTATAAGAAAAATGCATTTGTAAGCTCATGATGTCCCTCAAAAAAACAAAGAAACGAATCGATCAAGGGTACAAGTTGGGAAAGCATTTATCGGAATTTATAGTAGGTATAAAAAGTTACCTGGAGGTTGTACTTCTTCGAGGTCTTTACTGTTACCGTTTTTCGTCACATTCGAATCCTGCGCGGTCGACATTTTTTCCTTCTCGTAATCGAACCGCTGAAAGAACTCTTCCCAAATCAAAAAATAACCCGGACTTTTCGATATCCCCTTGGAAACAAACGACGATGATACGAAACGAACGCGCGCTGGTAACACTACAATCTACAGTACAAGAGTGTCGGGTCAGTTTGCCCACTCGCGATCTCGCCTCTCTCTGCCCTACGATTTCGAAGCAAACTGTCGAACGATTGACTTTTCCATTTTATATATCGCGTGCGGCAGTAATATGTGAAGTATGTGTACTATTACCGTATGTATGCTGTTATGTTAATTGTGCATCGTACGCCTCGTAAAGCACTCGTGCTAGGACCCCATTGAAAGCGATCGTATCGCAAGCGTTTATTTTTGCGCTATCGATGGATGCGATATGTACAATGTAACGTACATCGACGATCGAAAGATGCACATTTGATTCGATATGCTAACGCATATTGGAGCGGTATAATCAGAAGAAAGTAATGGTGAAATTCTTGCGTTGTTGAAGTCGCAAAGTCGAGAGGTCATCTCGAGGATACGCGGGTATCGCATTTATGTCGAGATAAAATTTGAAAAACTTTTCCGAATTTACGTAAATTCGGGGCGGTTTCGTTTGATCGACTGTTTTCACTGTTATTAAATTTGCATAGTTCACAAAAAGAATGACTGGGGTACGTGGATGAGAATCAGGTTTAAAGGACGTTGACAAAACATTTTTCTGACCTATTCAATTCTTTCCTCTTACAATCAGTTGATAATTTAAGTTGTATACCATTTTGAGCCAGTATAACGTCGGAGTTATCATCAAGAACTGGGAAAAACGAAATGCATCTTTCGGTGGTCTGTAACAAACAAAATTGATGCACCACATGTTCGGAAAAACAGCATTGAAAATGACAATTTATTATTAGTTTAAAATATTTTTTTTTCGCAGTATCTCCTGGTGCCCTGGTAGAGGCGCGGGAGTTGAATTATTTACTGTTCTTTGTTCCATTTCCTCCATCGCCCCCGATCCTGTGCGAGTTCTTTCATATCTCTTATCGTTCTTCCTCTGTTTACTCCTGTTTCCTGTATTCGTTGAGTCCATGTTTTCCTGGGTCTCACCTTTTTACTCCTGTTGGATCCTTTTGCTTCGTATATGCTCTTTACTAATCCGTCCTCACTCATCCTACATTCATAGTTACATAGCTTAAAATATAAAATAAATAAGATTCAACTTACCGCGCCGTTCGAAAATAAATGCAGATACGTATTATTTCCGTAAGATGAATCATATTTACTTTATATTATTTTAACCACAATCTCCTTATTCGTATTTTGTTGTTGTTAGTTGTTGGAATTACACACGATTAAAGTATTTATTATTATTATCTAAAATGTGTGTATTTTGTTGGCAACCACAATACACTAATTTTAACCAATACATAGCTATACTAGAAATTTTATAAATAATAATAAAAAAAAATAAATAAAAAATGCTTCAGTCAAGTTCAGAAGTGCGGTTAAAACTTTGCTGATTATACTCTTTTTATTCTGTTAAAGACTATAGGTATGTCTTGTTTTGAACTGTGACAAGTATATGTTTGCATTGATGCGATTGTAAATGTTTTTTTTTGCGTTATACCCTTTTTATTGCTTAACCCTCAACTACTTTTCCTATTTTTGGGGCAACGTTAGTGCTATCGTGGGGTAAATTTTTACTCCATTTACAATTGGTTGTATTTTGAGAAATAACACCTAGTTAAAACAGTGATTTTTTTTTCTTAATGAAACAAAAACATATCTCCCTTCCAGAATATTGTAGTGTAGTAATACTCGAATGGTTAATTACCATTAGAAAATTCATCATTCAAGTACCAGTGAGAAAAAGAACCTCACCATACAGAAGAAGAAAGAGTTTATAAAAGGGAAGAATCCATAAAGCTGTATCGAGATAAGAAGTGAAGAGAGGAGATATAGGAGGAACCGTCAACGGAGAAGAAATTACACTTATACAAACACACACACACACTAGGTAATTATCTTGATTTTATGTTCAATATTTCGCAAAATTTACAAATATAATTTGTTATAATTTATGCTTTTTATATCATTAATTAAGAGCTAGATCGGTGCAATTTACTTTAAGAAATTTAACTAAATTCTCAGTACAATATACTTTATTCATTTTTTTTCTTCTAACAAGAATGGAATATATTCAAAGCAGACCCAGAACAAGAACGATGAAACAGTTATAAAGTTATCGACGAAAATATGAGATGTGGGGTAAAAATTTACCCCACGAATGTAGTTAAGGGTTAACTTTTATATATTAGCATTAGGTTTATTGTGTTGACAAATCCCATATTATAAATATATAATCAAGATAAATAAACTAAATAAATAAACTAAACTAAACAATCTCGGGAAGAGGAAGAAATCACAAGGCCTCAAGTTGGGCGTATAATGAGGCTGGTGAGCCACAGGTATGTTCTTACTTACAATTAGCGGTTGATTAAAATTGCTGTGTGAGAAGGCGCATTGTTGTGATACATACAGTTTCTTTTTAGGTTTAGTCTCAAACGCATAACCCGTTTTCGAAGTCTTTCAATAAGCTTTCGTAAAAATGTTGATTAACCCCTTCTTGGCCTGGGGGCACAAACTCTTCGTGACCGATACCTTGGTTATCAAAAAAGGCAAATCAGCATGCTTTTGATTGTTGACTTGCTCGTTCTTGCATTTTCTTGCCTTTTAGAGCTTGGAGCGTGTCAATCGATGCTCTGACTCTTGATTTTCTTCGTATTCGAAAACCAAAGTCTCATCACCAATCATGACACGTTCCAGAGAATCAGGGGATCATCTTCAATCTATTCCAAAACAGTCAACGTACCTATCTCTCCTCATGTCCTTTTTGGCCCTGCGTAAAGTTTGTAAGCAAATTTTGTTCTTCAAAAATTCATTGGTGATTGTTTGTAATTGTTCAGCAAAGGGTGAAAATATAACGTAAAGTATATCCGGTACGATATTTGTGGGGCCAGAATTCCTAAAAGGCCGCTACGTCATTTCTTGAAATAAACCGCACTCGACGTATGGGTCTTCTGCGATTAGATATTTACAAGCAGAGCTGCGCCTTAAAATTTCTAGGAATTCTGGCCCGACAAATATCGTACCGGCTGTACATATGTTTACCTTTATTGGCAAGAAGGAAAATTCCTGTTGTATTTTAAAAGAGAAGATCAATAATACAGTAAAGTAGTAGGTCGGCGCCGTAAATCTCACACGAGTGGAATTTTCAAACGACGTCATCATGTGACAAATGTGTAAAATTTATTCTACAGGACTGTACGTTTACATGAAATCTTTATCTCGTAAGTGCATTAATTACAGATGTACGATCGACGCGCAATTAATCAGGAACTTGAATTAAAAATGCTGGAAAATATGGCTCGGTAATATCGTATCAATTCAATACGAACTTGTGCTCTTGTAAATTGCCGTGTTAATAGTGTCCAAAATATATTTATTTTTTCTTCAGTTGAAGAGGAAGATATGACAAATACATAATAGATAGTTTATATTCAATGCAATGCACTTAAAATCAATTGAATTGTTTCGGGCAAAATTGGCAGGCAAACAACATCCTATCTGATTCTAATTATTGCGGTTTATCGGCATGATTTTTTCAGATCTAATTTAATTTAAATTGTTTATTAATAAAGAGAAGTAATTTCTGATTAAAATAAAAATATACAATAGAATGCGCATACAAATTCTTATATCGAAGATTTTCGAATTCGTAAATACTTAAACCGATAACATTGGGAATGCTGATTTTTAATCACATTATACTGTGGAAAGAAAAAAAGGGGAATGTCTTTTTAGCCATGGAACAAAAAAAAAAGAATACAAAACAGTATAGGCGTCAACTGAAAGTGCTTTATCATTTATCGAAGTCTCCTCCACGAAGATTCATAGACTTTTGTATCCGCAAATAGCCGACGTAGCCAAAATTTCCGTTTTCAAGGCATCGACTGCTTTTCCTTGCGACTGAAGCCTTCCATCACGCAGTCCGTTCTTCGTGCTTGGCAACGTAAACAAAATCGTTGAGGATTATGTGGGGATTGTACGAAGGAGCAATTTGTATGTTACAAGCTGTGCCTAAACAGCTGCTAGAGTGCTGCTAGAGTGCTGCTAGGAAATGATTCCTTATTCTTGGTTAGATTTTCGCAGCAACGGCGACGTTTGGCGAAGAAACCGTGGCATACCACTTGGTAGTTGTAACCCTTCTTCGATCTTGTAAAGGAGTTGTAGCTACGTGACCCGCTTTTACTTTTACTTTTGAAACAAACGTTGTTACCATCTTCTTTGACTGTGAAAATACGATAATTTTTGTTGGATTCTCCGCAGGTTGAAACACCCAAACATCAACGTTTTCTGGTCCATAAGAATAAATTCATGATTTGCTACCAATTGTGATGCGATCAACGATTGTCAAGCTTCCGTTATTAAACCGGCGCAGTTTTCTATCTTTCGGTCTTCAGTTAAAATATGCGAAATCAAACCGGAAATCAATTTTCCACCATCTGATTCGTCGTACAAAATCTTTTAGATGAACGTTTTTGAAATGCTTCACCTCGCAATACGTTACATCCTTCTTAAACAGCTCGCACACAACTTCAATGTTTTTCTGGGTGACTGATGGTTTCGGTAGACCTGTCTTAAGTCGTCGCTGAGACTGGTGAGTCAAAGAAAAAAAGAAATCAACTCGCTGGTCCATTGTTGTTCAGATAATCTTCTGCATTTCTCGCCTTAATTCCAATTTAGGACAAGGTTATTTAGCCGCAGTAAACTTTTAAAATTGTGGATCAGTTTAAAGGCCGATGGACACTAACAAGAAATTCTTGTAGAAATTTTCTCTCTCCCATAACTACACGCGTTAAACGGAGATAGGTACAATGAAAAAGGCCGACTTTTAACTTGAGACTTTGGTAGAAAAACTGGTGCGTGTTGTATTTTCTTTGCAAGAATTTATGCAAGGTAGAAGTGGCTCATCCGCATTTTAGAAAAGACAGGTTGACAACTCAAACAAATAGAACACACATTTGCAACTGCCGATGAAATAGATTTTAGCAGCCTCATTTCTCTATATTTTGTTATATATATATATATATATATATATATATATATATATATACCTACATATTTAATTGTATTTAGTTCAGATTTAAATTATTAACTGGTCAATACTTTATATTTTATCTAGTTGAATCATTCATATAATTCAACTATTGGGAATGAGGTAATGAGGTTTCGAAGACGTTATTGTGACATTAGTGTTCAGTCTGTCTAACAAGCTTAAGTAATTAAATGCGACGAAAACCTTACCTCTTTTAATTACGTTCACTTCCAAGATGCAATTATATATAATTAATGCTTCTTCTTCGTAATGGAAAGTCTCCCTGTTCAACCAAATCCATTAATTCTAAATTAAACTATTATATAAAAAAGTATTAAATATACCGACTGATATGGCTGTGTGCAATTTTAATGTTGGTCTGACAAATATTCTACGAATCATGAAAGTTTTGGAAATGAATATTGGCGTTCAATCATACAATTTTTGTGTTGAAGCCGATACTAAGCACCGATGTGATATGCTGTGGTGTTACCCCTTAACCTTCCTATACTCACGTCAAAATGAAAGACGTATACTATACTATATAAATCGGTCTCACAGACCGTATGCGTGAGTATAGGAAGGTTAAATATCGCGGTTAATTTTTTATTATTGACGTGTCACTTGTAACGCTTTGTATGCGACTAGGTACAACGCTCAAAAGACATCAAGATGAACGATTTACAAAGACGAAAATTCTCCTTTAAAAAAAGTGAATGTGACATATTTGAGGAACGGTAATTTCTGCTATGTAAACAACTACTGTGAATTGGAAGTAATTGTAAAATTCCAGTTTATTATTTTAGTGTTACTTTAACGCACCAGTATGCGTTGCCGTGCGTTCTTAACGTGTTATTTATCTTCATTATGCAACACGAATATGACATGAATTGATCGCATGTTAGTTTAGTTTGATTATACATGTATACAGTAAGATAACTTTAAAAGTTGTATAATCTGTGGATTAGAACGAACAAGTTTTTGCCGCAATCGACATATTTTTCTAATGATTCTATCTTCTGACGTTTGTCCGATTGTTTTCCTTTTTCGTTTCTGTTATAAGAATTCGGTGCTAAAGCATCCTAATTGCCTCGTAATGTGTTGACGTTTTACGAAATTAACATTTGTACGATTAGTATTTTATGCACATCCGCCCACAGAGACCTCGCTTTGCGTGCTAGACACTCCTCCCCTGTATACACGTATAAACGTATTGCTTGAACCGGAGGTCAAAAAACAATATTCGAACTCCTAAGACCACCGTCCCCCAAACCACAAATAACCGGATTTCACGTTCTTGAGTTTTCTGCGAAGCATTCTTATTATTGCTTCGTCGCATATATAAATCTGGCAGGTATGCGTGCGAAATATCGAAAAAAAAAAATATTAACAAAAAAAGTGGTCAAAGGAAGTTGTGCGCAGGTATACTACCGTAAGGCGCTATTAAGATGCAGGAATTTTAGATAATTATTTAAATAGTAGAGTAGAATTAACGATTTTTTTGGCCACTACACTTTTGGATTATATAACTTGCGTATATGACGATAAATATGAGGTAATCTCCGTTACGTGATATATATTTATTTTTAAACAAGAAGCAAGGTTATGGTCGCGAATCTTCTCGGAAATTGTTGGCAGTTGAAAAACTTGACACGCCGTGTATGTATGTCTAATTGTTCAGTAAGAAACGAGCAATAACATCGAATTGAATAAATATCGCGGTTTTATGAAGTGATATCGATTATGTAATTGGAATTTATAATATCGCGTTTACAATTAGCAATTGCAGAATTTAATTCAGAAAAGCAGATAATGCTAGCGACGATGTTTAAGTATGGAAAGTTACAAGGAAATGGTTCAAATCCTTGTTAAAAATCTAAATATTCCGGTAAAAGCTTTAAGATATTAATCGCTGTACAATCTATTTTTCCCTTTTATATTTGTCCCTCCACTCCGACGCCCTGACAGGGCAAAAGGAGAAGGCTGGAAGAAAAAGAAAATGTTGTCAGTCCTGGATGTTGCTAGTTGTAGCAATTTTTTTAAATAATTGTTTATTTTCAAAATAACCGATATTACATTCAGTAGTTAACGATACAGCACACACCCTGCTTATTGTAGTATAGTAATACGTGAATGGTTAATGACCATGAGAAAATTTATTTATTACAATTCAATATATCAAAATTCACAGTTAATGTTGAGGTTATGGTCTTCAATTATTATACGGTTTATTTTGGGGTTCTGTTTACACCGTTTCGACACCACGCCCATCACCTTTTGAAGATTTTATTATCTTACGGGTGTTAGCTCCTTATTTAACTCCAGCAAGAGACGTTTAATGGGAGAAAAAATTTTTACTAGAAATAAACTTATTAATTATTATAAAAAGCATCGGTTAATAGATAGAAAAAATTGTAAACATTCAGACACATACATACAACACTTTTACATTACAAGAATTTATAAAAATTATTGGATAAATAACCACGGATACATCGACATTCAATACAGGTTTCTATAACAACGTATTATGCCTGAATGAACTGGAGTCAAGGTGAATTAGAGTTTTCGTTTCGTGGACAACTTAGAAATAAAGCAGTGTAATCCTGGTTTCCAAAAGAAATAAAAAGTTTGTTTGGTTAACGACTGAGAAAATTGACAATATAGATAAGTCAACAACAACACTAGGTAATTATCTTGATTTTGTGTTAAATATTTCTCAAAATTTATAAATATAATTTGTTATAATTTATGCTTTTTATATCATTAATTAAGAGCTAGGTCGGTGCAATTTTGTTTAAGAAATTTAACTAAATTCTCAGTACATTATGTTGGGGCGTTTTTAGAGGTTTGTTTTCGAATCGGCAGCGGTTTTTTTTTTTTCAAGCGACAACCAATTTGAATTAATAATAAATTCTCCTATAAAAGTAGTAATTGATTTGTAAACATAATATTGTCAAGGAAATCGATTGTTTATTATTATGGCCATTAAAGGTATAGGATCTTTCTTTATATCAGCCATCAAGGTGCGAATTACAATGCGATACGCAATGCCTTTGCCTAAAACGACAATTACAGAGGTCGTACATCCGCCTAATTTTAAATCATTTTAGTGAGGTCGTCTTTCGACTGCAAAACACCGGTTTCTCTATGCGCACAAATTCGCTCTAAAACAATCGGCAATTATTGCAATTTTATCGAATCGCATTGTTGTGTATATTTTCCCCTTCGGCGTCTGTTTCGTTTTATTTTCTTACGCAAGATCGAAAAGGTATTGCTTCACGTATTTCGAACCAAATTGGAAAGTCGGCGAAATAGATCGCGCTTATTTTAAACTAAAAGAAAAATCGCGACATTGTACTATCGTACGGCATTGTTTCATTTGTATCCAGTTAAAACAATCATCACTTTATTAAGTTAATGTTAGCAACGTAATTTCAATTTTTTTATTTGTAATAACTTCGCGATTTACTTTACTAGTGAGTGACGGGTAATGCACAGAATATTAATTTATTCTAGCTAAACGTAACGTAGGAACCTTGAAATTACAGCGTGCCATTCGTTTCGCTTAAATCAAGGATAGTATTCGCGATTTCTGTGCTGTGCACTACTACATTCTCAACCGTTATAGTTCACTTGATCAATTACCTGCTTTAAACCGTGTCTACTATATATAGTGTGTTCTCGGATTGAGTTCACCGTAGTTGTAATAAAATTGATAAAAAAAATATTTGAATTTTGTTTTAATATTTTTGGATGCCACCCTGCTTCGTCTGAACAGAATTGCAAACACATTTTTGCTTTTAGAAAATTAAGCCCGTCATGACAGTTGAGAAAAAAATGGTCTGTTCAAGTAAAGTGGTATTTAGGCCAATGATACAGCTAGATATTATCGAGAAAAGTTGTTCAGAATATGAAATTATGACTCTCTACAAAATTTCCCAAATATCGAATCACTTTCACTAAATCGGTATTGCTTTTGTATTCTTGCATTGTGACTACAGAAAAACAAGCATTTTGTGTTAGTTGTCAAAAAAAGAAAAATTCGTGTGAGTTATTTTCCTTTTTTTTTTTCTTTGAATAAAATATGTTATTAGAAACTTACATTCATTCTTTTTTTTTTTGTTTGGAAAGAAGTATTCTGTGTAAATTTTTAAAAGCAAAATTACTGTTGGTTACTTTACTTATTAAAAAAAAAAACAAATCAAATTGGTTGTTATAATAAATTCGTAATTAATTCAACATGGAAATACGAGCATGGACGAAAGAAGACGCGCAAACAAGCACACCAATCGTTGGATGCCACTTAAAATAATACCTTTTTCAACGGTTAAAAGCTTCTTAATTGTGTTTTGTTGATCGAGTGCCAGAAAAAGAAACATGTAGAAAGAGTCCGACGAAGTGTCATTGTTTTTTCTTTACGCGACGTAACGTAAGTGTAATTGGTTCGTTTCGCTTACCTCGCAGTGTAATTATTTTCGGCGGAATAATAATCGAGAACGACATACTATATAAACAAAACGTTACACATTCATTCGGATCTAAACTGGGTCTCGGACGTAGAATTGAGGGTCTTTTGTTCGGAAAAAGAAAAAATCCCGGAGACCTCTATCTTGCAAAGGAATGGGCGTTATGTACAGTATGACATGGTTTTAGACACTGTAATCAGCCTATTTTTTCAATTATACAGTTTTCAAACGATAACATTAAAATGTACGGAATTAGGTTATGTCGATCATCGATGTTTTTCTTTTCAGCTTTTGATACATTAGCTAGCTGTAAATTCAAGGATATAATTTCTATTACACAATTTTGTCATAATAAGGTAAAATACAAATAATCCAATTTTCGTTTCTGTGGTATTAATTTAATTTTGCAATTGGACAATCTAAATTCTCAAAAGGAACACCACAACTGGCTGACGATGTCCCAACCACTGATTTCCAGTTGAACATTTTCTGGGATTTGGATATAATGTCAGTTAGAACAGATGGATTCTATCCTCAAATTCAGCCAGCATCGCCAAATCTTCAAAGTAGCGCTTGCCGTTTAAGTGTTGGTTAAATTTGCGTGTGACACAATCTCTAAGAATTTATGCTAAAGTAGATACAAAATTTCATTTCTTAAATGTTTGCCAATGTTACTTCGTGTGTAGTAATCGCATTTCGAGTATCTGTTGAGCGCGCGTGTGCGTGCAGGGATTATTCGACCGCTTCGTGTACGTAATTTCGTGAGTGATCGACGCCTGTCTCTGGCTTCAATTACGATGTGCAAAATTATCCGTACCCGTTTTCAAAATTGAGTAAAATATAATAATCATAATAATGATGCATGATATCTGATGATAATAATAGTATAATAGTAATGCGAGTGTAAAAGGTACAGATACAAAGTAAATTAAGATAACCCGTCTAAAAGAGTAGTGAACTTCGAGATTTACTAAATGTGTCAAATTATGTCAGGGGCACTTCGAACACGACGAGTCGTCGCGTAACACCAACTACTCGACCCGGTTTCTTTACCATTGAGCCAAATATCCTAGAATGCTTTTATCAAGAGTATATATTTAATTTAAACATTTTGTTTTTAATTAATTGTACACAAATGTAGGTATTGTAAGCTAATAATTCGAGTGTCATCACAAAACATGAACTTTTTCTTATAAATAAGCTTGAGAAGATTAAAAAATTCTTTTTCAATTAAAATCGGTAGAATTTTATTTCGAAATCGAATGAAAATTGCGATTTTAATTAATAAAGTGTTGAATATTATACAGAAATATTTCCTGCAAGCAATAGTGGGGCTTAAATTTTATTATTTTAATATCGCCGACGTAAATGGACAGGCAACCAACGTTGCACTTACGATGCATTAGACGCATACGTTTTGTTTAAAACGCTTCTCATTGTTACTTCTGATTTCGTCGCCTTCGTTTTATAGCGAATTCAAGATTGTCAAGAATTGCTTTACACATGTGACTACTGTCAAATTGGTTGCGCGTAATCCATCGGTTATTACTTCAAAATTTACTACAAAATATCATATTTGAAGATTAAATCATATTTAGAGGTTGGGAATGAAACTAAAATTGTAGAGATTTATCGAGAACGATTGTCCACCACGTGACCAGTAATTTTCTTTTAAATCTGGGGATTTTCGTGTTCATAGGTTTATGGTATTTGTATATCACTAGGATCATACTAGCATTTGACATAGGCGTACAATCGTTATTCGAAATTTTACTACTGTCATTCTTTACGTTTTCGCTCCATTATTTTTATTATAGGTTTAAAGTAACAGAACTGTACTTTTCAGTACACGATCGTTACATCGCATTTCTGTCTATAGTAATAAATCAATAAATTGTCGCAATTATTAACTTAAATCTATCTCAAATTGAGTGACAGAATAAAAACTGTAACTGGTACAAATTTGAATTCAGAATATTAAAAAAATCCACCTAATGTATATGGTTATAGCTGGTGAAATAGGAGATTTTAAAAATATTGATTTTTGTGCGATTGACAGGTAGTTGGAGTAAAACTTTCAATTTTCGGCCACAAAAAGGGCAATCATTTGTTAGTAACTAATGTTTAAATTAACTTATCGAAAATCCCATATGTATTTCACTAGATATTCTTATGTTAAAGATATGGTCAAAAATTCGAATGAATAGAATACAAATTGTTGTAGTTATGCTGAGTGCCGTTTTGAAAAATCGTGTTTCGACAAAAACACGTGTAAAGTTTTGAAATGTGTTATAGACATGAACAAATTGAAAATTCGACTGTTTATAATTTTTTACTACTAATGTGATATCCCGGGACCATAAAACGGCCCTTCTAGGTTCAAATATTCTTCCTCATTCTCTTTCGTCGAAGATTGTATGCTAGAGCGCGCCTCTTTTACCGTATGTGTCAAAGATAGCTCGGCTTGATTCGCTCAGCATCGGCTTCAACACAAACATTCTATGATTGGACGCCGATATTCACATCCAATACTTTCATGATTCGTAGAATATTTGTCAGACCATCATGAGTTCGCTATATTTAAGACTTTTTTATATAATAGTTTAATTTAGAAGTAATGGATTTTATTGTATATGTAATTGCTTCCTGGAAGTTGAAATGTAATTAAAAGCAGAGGTAAGCTTTTCGTCGCATTTAACTACTTAAGCTTGTTAGTTAGACTGAACACTAATGTCACAATAACGTGTTCGAAACCTCATTCGACTATATGAAATATAATGTATTGAAGAGTTAATATTGTAAATCTTAACTAAATACAATTAAATATGTATATGTATAGACAAATAAGTCTGAGAATTAGAAAGTCTTTAACAAACACTTTCTAACGACTTCTGTTAAGTGTATTGTGTATTAGAGGAGTTACAAATCAAAAAGAGAGACATGCCCAACTGCTATTTATTTGGCGCAGGTAGTCGTTTCGGAGATGTCCGATGCGCATCGGGAAGAGCTCGAAATTTCAAGGAAAAAACGTGAACTTTTTGCGCCATATTCTGCAAGGTTTGAAGCATATA
Source organism: Chrysina gloriosa (assembly GCA_038088585.1). Taxonomy (NCBI): domain Eukaryota; kingdom Metazoa; phylum Arthropoda; class Insecta; order Coleoptera; family Scarabaeidae; genus Chrysina; species Chrysina gloriosa. Next base: position 2,850,531 of record CM076092.1, on the reverse strand, counting down.
TTAAGCCAATAAAAAAATCGATTTTCTGAAAAATCCACACTGGTGTTGCCCCTTAAGATGAAGGTGGTAAATAAATATTACAGCTGGCTTCAAACAGCCTGAACCTAAAAATCTTTTGCAGATTTCAAGATTTCGTTGTTTTAAAAAATTACTACCTACATATAGTTTTTGGAAAATGCGACTTATCAAAATTTGATTTTTTCAGTGTAATTATTCGCATAAACACTATCTATCGTTTCTTTGAATCCCTCTATTTTTCTCTTTGCTCATTCTTGTGCGTCACATCAGAAATTATTCATAACATACATATATGTACTGTTATTATGAATAATGGTGGTAAACAATTTCGTCGTCATATCGGAGATAACTTTCGCTATCTCGTCTTTGAATAAATAGCCGTGTCGTAAGATCCCCGCAGGACGGTCCTGTCTTCGACGGCTCGCCGTTCTGACTCACGTGTCGCGCGTACTATACGAGGACGACGAAGGTTTGTTCGTCGACGAACGATATGACATGGAAGAAAAAGCCGTGGTGGCGGCGGATCGCGTTCGAACTTCGAACGCGACATTTAAAGTATGGCAGTGTTGTTGGAGAACGTTACCAATTACGTGTGGCACGCGTTCGCCTCCCTGCAGCAGGACAAAACCGGCCTGGTGCACAAATCGAAGCTGAAGGTAGGTTATTTTTTCGTATCTCGCACGTATTGTCCGGATGTAATCAACGACGATCGTCGAAATTCGACGCGATTTTGAGCGACGAGCGAACAGGTGTCGGTCGAATTAGCGTCCGCGCTTATCGAATCGCCTTATATAGCTAAAACAGCGATCGTCGCGATTAGAAATTGTTTAGATCTAGAGAAGTAAATGCGATTTTAACGAAAATTGAGCCCGCTGTATGTATAATCGTCATTCACGATGCGATGAGTCGGTGCGTGTATGTGTCTAATTTGATCTGTTAACACAGTTAACTCGGTTATCGCGGACAGGAAAATGGAATTAGTGCCGACGTGTTGTTGTTGCTTCTGCTGTTCGAATACATAGATTTTGTATTCTGCTTTGTGACTCATTTTCGTCGCATCGCGCGTACAAGCATGCATATGTGATAGGTTTCGTAATATTTGCGCGTTCAACGCGTTTTTTATGCAAGTCATAAATGTTTTTTTTTCTATGTATTCTTCGATTCGACGGAAGTCGCGTTGAAATTGTTTTCGCGATAAGACAATATCTATCGCTATAACAGCAGGATCGGTTCTACCAAATATGACGACTTCAAGTTTGTTTTTGATAGGACTATTTATCTTGCAAACTTACAATTAGTAATAAGTAAGGTTCGACAAACGCGCGTCTTGTTCGCTGAAAGAGCAGTCTATATACAGCGAACAAGACACGAGGCGTTTATCGAGGCGATAGACCTATACGAGTTCGATATGTGTGACGGAGCAGACGTATATCAAACTCGTATAGGTCTATCGCCTTCTTTCGACAAACGCGCTGTATATAGACTGTTCTTTCAGCGAACAAGACGCACCTTTGTCGAACCTTGGTAATAAGTTTATGGTATATAGATTTAAGAATATAAGCTGTTAAGAGATACATAGAAATTGCGTGAAAGATCTTTAAATTACATATTCAGCACTGCGAGCCGAGAAGGGCAAATTCTTTCCCATTTTTGGTTTTCCATTATTGCCCTTCCCCATTCACTTATCCCATCCCGCTTAAGTCCCTCTCCACAGCCATTTAAATCCATATATTTATTATACCTATATTGCTTACTGGAGGAGAAAATCGTGAGCAACAATATGAGAGCGGAATATCTAATCATCTCACTCTAATGGGTAATTTCACTAAATTGCGCATGCGCCACATGTGTAAATTTATTGGCCTAACAATAGCAGCCATTATGAAAATTAGCAGTATTTGAATTTGTGATTGTATGTGAATCAGATCACGCATGATGATACTTCTATTAATTTATTACTGCCACAATTTACAGTTTTGACCATGTATTATCGACAGCCCTATAGAATTGCGTGCAAACAATTTCTAAGAAGGAGTAAATAACGGAGGACATGGAAATCGTGGTAACACCACAATTCTCGGAATTGATTGTTATCTATTCCCTCTTCTAAGTTGTGTAAGCACAATTCCGCCGATAATATACGACCTAGACTGTACATTTGTGCTAATAACTTGGCTGTAATCGATACAATTATAAAAAATTTATTCCACCGCATGCTCGTCTAATTTCAGGTGCTAACGGCAAACATTGGCACATTACTCGATCTGTACGGCGTCGAAAGGGGTTTAGAGCATTTTCGCAGCACCAACGCCTTAAATTTCGATCATCTCAAATACTATCTGCAACGCGAAGTTTTCGCCTCGTTACCGGAGAAGCTAGCCTTGTCCGAATTGAGACTGTACGAGTCGAAAATCGCCGAAATATGCTGGCTGATTTGCAGGAAAAATTCTCGGAAACGTCGAGCGTTTTCCGCAGGGAATCGCTGTTTCAACTTTTTCGAATATTCTGTCTCCTGGCCGATCTTACCGCCGACACCAACGAGTGCACCTATCAGGTGCTATTGCATCCGACGGAAGCCGCGTACGTCGCTCAAACGCTAGTCAATTCGTTGGGATGTAAATGGGACGAGGAGGATTTCGTCAATTTGAGCATGTCGATGGGACAGTTTCGTCTGACTCCCTTCATTGCCGTCTTGGAATCGAGATGCGTCAGAGGGATTAAGGATAAAGATGCCGTATCGGAAGCGGTGACCGATATTTACCACACTTTCGTCGACGACGTCATTAAAAAGGGGTATCTGTCGCGGAAAGGGTACATTTTCCCGGCGATGAAGGAGTACTGGTTCGTCCTCAGGCCCTCCGAATTGGTTTATTACAAGAGCCGACTGGAAAAGGAGAAATGCGGATCGATGGTGATTGAGTCTAGTAGCAAAGTCGAAACGAAAGAAGGTAAATAACTTAGGCAAGGGTATGGTTTAGTTGTGGAATGTTTAGAAAAGTAGACAAATACATTTAATTAACATAACCTAAGAGGTGGATGTAATAATGAGTGGAAGACTGACACTAGAGATCATATTAGTTGAGTTCTGTCGAGATGCGGTTTCAAGACGCCAGCCTTGTTACTGGCGAAACATGTGTCTTGGAAATAATAAACGAATGTGTGGTTATGAGTAAACTATACAAATAAGCGGTATGATGAGTTATCTGTCTTTTCACAATGTAATATTATATTACAAGGGTTAAAGGACAGATGACTCATCTTACCGCATATTTGCCCAGTCTAGTTATGAGGTTTACCGATGTAATCTAGTGTCAATAAAGATGGGTTAGAAATAAGACATCATATTTGCTGATAACCTACGATTCATTCATTGACAGTTGGGTATACGCAAGTTTGAGCTTTATACCGAAATATATGTTTATTACGTGCTCATTTGTTATATAATAGCAATTATTTAGACAAGCAATATGTTAGAAATCTTAATTAACCTGAAATTCAAATTATTCGAATGTCTCCGACCAACAGCCGAGACTTTACGAGTGTGTCCGAGGAATCCAGTGACGTCACTAGATTTATTCGTAGTTCATTGTCAATTGTATTTAGTTTTCGTAAATAAGCATTGATTTAGAATGGTTTAACGTGTGCTTAAGTTCCCACTCGAAACTTTAGAGTGGTTGAAATTGGCGCAAATGCATTTGTAAAGGCGTAAAGTAAAAATTTCCGGGATATTGGCCTACTTTTTTTCATCTTTAAATTTAAGTCCTAACGTTGTACAACCAGTACTTCTGCTAAAATATAATTTTAGGATTTAAGATCATACTTCACACGTCCGAAAGGTCCTTCGAATTCGGCGCCAGCAACCACATGACGCGTCTGCAATGGATTTCCGCTTTACAAATCGCCGTCGAGCATTCCGACAAGTCTCAAAGTTACCAGCGTATTGAAGCCAACAAAAGGCGACTGCAACGACAGGGTAGGCTTCAAGAGATGTTGCACGCGAAAGCGCAATTGCAAAAGGAACGGAACGCCAGACAAATGGCGGAGGATCAAGCCAAGGAATTAGAAGCGGCGGTCAAAGAGGAATCGAAAAAATTGAACGAATTGGAACAGATAAGAGAGAAGCTGGAAGTGTTATTAGAGGAAGAGACGCAGGCGAAGAGGGACGAGGAAATCGTACGAGGCCTACAGGCTAGGGTACTGACCGAGGAATGGGAGAAACGCGCCGAATTAGAGCGACTTCAGGAGGAACAGAGGGTGCTGTTGGAGGAAGAACGAAGGAAGCGGATGGAATTCGAAGAGAGGCAAAAGGAGAAGGAAGCGCAGCTTAAAGGTGAGATTAGATTTAGCCGTACTAAAGAACTTAGCACGAAATCTACAGAATTTAGCACTGAAGGGAAGTAGAAAAAATTGAAGAATTTGCGGTTTAAACTGTACTGGGAATGAAATGCTTGTCCATTTTAGGCACTGTTAAATAGAGTTGGGCAAAAGTTTGGGAACGGCGTTTCAACTTCAACTTTTCGACACTGTAATATATGGAATTTATAGAATTCTAGAGCGTTGATTTTCAGATTTGTCAGTAACGTCATCGTGTGCAACGCTATGGCGTTAAAACTTATTTTCCTTTGCAGAACACTCTGAAAATTGCCGTCAATTATGATGTTGAAAACTTAAAAAGTCGATGCGATGTCTCGCTTGGCTGTATTCGAACTGTTCCGGGACTTTTGTCCAAGCCTGTATATGTCGACAATTATTTTGTCATTAGTGGAAAGAAAAATGAAGAAAGCACTACGTTTAAACTTGACTAACAATTGCTTTTATCGATATTCTCTTGTCTTCACTTTTTCTTCCACACGCTGATGATAATTTCGTTGTCGAAATGTGCACCTTGAAATGTGAACTATAGGAAATGTTGTAAGATTTCATTTTATTATTGTATAGCCGCCGAGGAACGACTTTTCCAACTCGAAAACGAACGTAAAATGTTGGACGACAAACTGAAAACCGCCCATACGAAAATCAAATTGTCCGAAGACGAAAAGGAAGTTCTAGAGGCCAGGTTAACTCAAGTCGTACCTTTGAGGGATTCCGATAGGGTTAGGAGAGCGCATTCTTTCGTGCCGAGCACTAAAGAGAGGCCGGTAACCTTGGAGATTCGATCGGCCACTTTGAAACGACCGGCTAAAGAATAGAAATTCGATCGTCGTTTTGATATTTTGAATGTGAAAGACGGAGCGCGATTCAGGTTCCCCACCCCAAAGATATTTAACAAAAAAAAAAAAAGAAGGAAAAGACGACGATTGTTAAAATCGTCAGATAACAAAGATCTAATTTTTATTTTAATTAAAGAAAAAATATGAATTTGCTCAAATATACTTTTATTTCCGTAATTCTCTTGTTTTTTGTCTCGTTTAATCTCGGAAAATTATTGAATCTGTGTATATTTTATGTGAATAACTGTATAAATTAAATTAGATAACAATAACGGTTATAATTGGCGTTTTATTTTGTTTAGCGCAATTTTTTTTTCTTCAGATGTATGTAAAAATGTTCATTGATGTATAAAGAAAAATTGTAGATTGTTTGAATTAACTTCACAAATCGGGGGAGGATGTGCTGGCATAGGTCCCGTGTTGATATCTTCCAGTATGTCTCCTTTGAACTTGGATTCGAGCTTCGCCATCGGATCGTCACCCCAGGTCAATACGTCGTGGTCTAAGTGGGAAATGAGAAAGATAACGGTTTGTATCCTGGCGCCGTTTTTGTTGTGATGCGGTGTAAAATTGTGTTTTGAGTTTTGTACGGTGTCTTCTTGGAAACAGGTAGGTGAAAGTTAGCCTGCAAATATGTAAGTGAGTCGTTTTTCTTTTATAGAACATTAAAGAAAATGAGTCGGTGTTTTTGGTCACTTACTTATGTCTGATGGAAATTGATGCTGCCTAAGTATGTGAAAAACGTTTAAAATGGCGATTTGATTAAGGAATTATGATGTTAGTTGTTAACCAAACGAATCACATGTATATTAATTTTCGGATTTATAATTGATGAAAAGTGTGTCTGGATGCGGACTTGGATTAAGTACGTACACAAATTAGAAATTTATTCAGCGGAAATAATTGTTTTCTTTAATACGCCGCACGAACGAAAAATCCACCTTCGCCAAATTTGACACTATCTAACATCCAGATATTTTTAAATCTTAAGAATTTTGTGACGAGAATATTTTGACCCAAACTAAAAATAATAATAATAATAATAATAATAAAAGCCGTAGATGGGCATTTTGCAAATTTTCACGGACATCATCTATTCATGAGAAAAAAATGGGATGTGTTATAGAACACACGACTGAAGTGGAACGTATTCAGCACTTCATAGATTAAAAACAAATACAATCAAATATCGAAACGAATATGATGCAAAAAAAACAACAAATACAATCAAATATTGAATTTTAATGGATTATAAAGTTGATGTAAGATTAAAGAAAAAATAAGTGTGAAACACGACTGAAATAAAGCTTTTAACGTGTTCAGCACTTCATATATTAAAAAAATAGTGTGTGTGGTTTACGCACGTTTAAAGTGAATACTACCGCTCGCACATCATACTCTCCCTGTCCCTCCTTCTGTTTCAGACGAAACAAGCACACACATACCCTTTCTCTCGCTCGCACATCATACCCTCTGTTTCCTTTGTCTTTCACCCGACGCGAATTTCCGTCCAAATTTAACGCTCTTAGGCTTACGTTTACGGTTACGCTTGAGCTAGTCCGGTATCCCTTAAGAAGTATTCACTTAAAAGAAACAACCACAGATACAATCAATCATCGAAACAAACATTGTAATTAAACAAAAAAGTACGATCAATACAACCATTTGGTTTTGATTTCAAAATGAAAAAATATTCGTCGAATGACATGTTTCGTAGGTTATTTCATGACGCAGCTTTTTGCAGCTTATGGCTTTGAATAAATACAATAGAAAACACGCGTACGCTTATCACTTATTTTCACAACTTTGAGGAATCATCATACCCATAAACTGTACGATTTAATAATCAGTGATTCCCAATGATTCTGTTTGTGTCAACTCGTCAACAACGCGGAAATTGAGTGAGATAGGAAGGAAAGACGATTCTGTATAGTGCGAGCATACACCTTTCTCTTACGCTTCGAGCGATGGTAACACCGGTTACGAGGCAATTTTTCACCCTCCTCCCTCCCACTCACGCCTTGGCCGTCCCTCATCTCGCGTGGAATTTTTTATGTACCCTAACGGTAGAGAAGTTTCATTCCTAACACGCAAGGCAAAGCGTAATCAACCCGAACGGGAACTACATCCAAAAATAATTGGACTTTAAACTACAAAACGCGGTCTTTCACTGCTAGACAGAAAACTTTTCACCTTCCCCGCGTACATTACTAATTGCTAAAAACTCCTTAATCAAATCGAGCAGGAAATAAAACGAAAACAAAAGAAAAAGTACCTTTCTTCTTTCCCTTCTTTTTACCTGTTCCAGCAGCGGGCTTAGCGCTGTCAGCACCACCTGATTCACTAGCAGAGCCCTTATCCTTCTTCTTGCCTAATTTGATTATACGAAAATGATTACTTCTTCTATCATTCAATTTCTTTTAAAATAGCAAACTATTTTCGATACCCAAAATCAGAATAAAACGAAATCTGGATGACTCTCCACATAACCTACCTAATTAATTATCATCCAGATTTTATTTTATTGATTCAATTTTTTTACTCAAACACCTACCTTTCCTAGCTTTCCTCCTGAGTCGCTTCCTTTCTCTATAAGTCCTCCAGTACCTCTGTATGCGACGAGCCGACCTATGCATCAAGAATATATAAGCCTTCTCCTCGTAGATTTTGCGCTCGTATTCATCCCTTTCGGCCATCAACTCGATATATTCCTCCTCCTGTTCGTCGAATTTCTTCTGGAGCGCTTGCAACTGCTCCATTTCTTCCTCGTATCTGCGACAAAAATCGATATTTCCTTTTTTTTTCTGTACAAATTTGGGACAAACAAGACGCTCCGAAACGATCACGTACAGTCTTTGTAGTTCTTCGTATTCCGCCTGCTTTTCGCCGATATCCTGATCGTATTTCGCCAGCCAATTCGCCAGTTGCGCTTCGATCTTGATTTTTTCGTTCGGAGTACTTTCTCGGACATCAAATGTTGATCGAGCAGCGTCCAATAATCGTGGACGATCTCTTTCGATTCCTGTTGCAGTTGAGTTTGCGTTTCTTCGCTGCGCTGCGTCTTTTGAATCATGGACTTTTCCGATTCGTTTCTTTAAATTTATTTTATTCATAAAATCATTAATGGGCAAAATGTAAATAGGGCGATATTTTCAAAATTTCGAATACTTCACACCATAAAGAATAAAGGCGAATATATTCTTTGGAATGTTGAATACAACATATGGTCTATACTCCACCCTATGATAACAATTATAATTAGTAAGGAGACAACAACACTCACCGCAAAAGAAGAAGAAAAACTAAAGATTTTCGAGCGCAAAATAATAAGACAAATAATGCAATATACATATAGTAATATAGAACTTTGATGCATTTTGAGATAGACAAGGTGTTAGAAGAAGAACACGTAGTAAGGACAAAGCGCTAAGAATAAGATGGTATGGCCACATAATGAGAAGAGAAAGAGAATTCCCAATAAGAGAGATGGCAACATGGCAGACAAAACGGGCGAGCCAGGACAAGATGGAAACAACAGGTGGAGGACGACATAAGAAAACTGAATCCAGGGAAATGGAAAGAAAGAATCAACGACAGGAAGGAGTGGAGAAGAATCGTAGAGAAGGCGCAAACTTATAAGAAAAAAACAAGAAGAACGTGAACCAATCCACCACATGAAAAGGATTCGATGAGTTCCTTGAAGGAACAGCTACAATTTCATCGTGAAATGTATTAGCTTAATTAAATAATTAAGGTTCGACAAAGAAGTGCATGATAAGTTATCATTAAGTAGTGTAAACCGGACTGATGCTGTCCCTCCATCGCTTGTCCCCCGTTTACGTGCAAGGCGCGAAATTGTTACATTTGTTATTCAATGATAATTTATCAATGACAACTTATCATTGAATAATAAAATTCGCAGAAGTGCCAGTGTCAGTCCGGTTTACACTATTTAATGATAAGACGTCATGCACTCGTTTGTCGAACCTTAGTAACGCAGGTAAGCCATGCCACGCCACAAAACGTCTTTTGATGCAAGGATCAACTACTGACATCTATTAACACCACTCCCCCTAGTGATAATAATAATAATTTGGATGACGCCATATTGTCATATTTGAATCGGCTGATCGTTCTCGACGCCATCTTGTAATATTCAAATCAACTAACCGTTGTGGACGTCGTATTGTGATGCCTGAACTGATGATCCTTAATCGTTTTTAACTTACATTCTTTTTTGATGTCCTCCTTAAATTTTCCTTTAAGAATTTCAATTTTCTCCGTGTAGTCGTTGATGAGTTCGTCTTTAGCGTTCAGTTGGACGTCCAATTCCTCCTTTTGCTTGTTCAATTTCTCCTGGATACCTTAAACGGCGCAAATTTTCGGGCGAAAAATTACCAGGAATAAAACAAAAACTCACTTCCGATCAGCAGTTTCGCCTCGGCGTTTTCCTTCCACGCCTTTCGCAGTTCGCGTTCGCGCTCGCGTTCTTCGTTCGCCGAAACGTCGAGACGCTGTACGGCGACGGCGCGTAACCGCCTCGCGCCCTCGATCAGCTGCAGGGAAATTTCGTCCTTTTCGGCATTGGAGATGTCCCGTGCGGTCTTCCGGGTCGTTTCGCTGGCGCAGATGATCGCGATCGCCTGCTGGATGTTGGCGTCTAATCGATTGCTTCGCAGGGGATTCTCTCGCGGGAGGTCTAGTTTTTGCGATTCTTGACCGAGCTGAAAAATGTTCGCTTTTTTACGTTTCAAGACAAATCACGGCTTCATTTATTGGGTTTCGGAAAAGAATCCAGTCGAATATCTTATTCTTAGGAATTTTTGTCCGTAAGTACAGCAACGTAGAGTTTAGTTGAACTAAAGTGAATTGGATGAGGATGGAAGCGATTTGTCCACAAGTGAAACGAAGACAAGAAATTTATCGCGGAACAGCTACAATTCCCACGGGAATGTGTACTACTCGCCATGTAAACGGGAACGATAGTTATAAGTAGTCTGGGCACACAACGGTAATTACGAGATAAGTTACGACAGCCGACGTATACACAGAACTACTCGCATACCGCGTACTGCTTTAGAATGGGGAGTCGGCGATGATGTCGTAACTTATTTCGTAATTGAACGCTGTTTGCCCAGGCTAGCTATATTGTTACGTCGTGTATTGGCGCCACCGTATCTAATTACCGAAGACTGAAGGCTGAAGATTTTAAGGCCGCAACAGAAAGCTTACCGATTTCGCCCCAGGAATGAACTTAACTATCACTCAAGGTGCCAACCAGCTAGTCGGCGAGGGAGTGGGTTAAATAAATTCCAAGAGCTGTATATTAAGGCACTTACGGTTACCCTGGATAAACGTATATATTAATTTTTCCTTCAAAACGGGCACCAATGCTCCCTCTATCAGTGAGGAAGGAAATCGATAATTAATCGATAACGTATAGATGTCGCATATAATCAATTATCCAAGATTAATTAATTAATTAATCGTTTAGTTGAGATTCTACAATATATAGGACTAATTATCGTAAAATATTTGTATATTTAAAATATTAATACGTTCCACGAATTTTAAGAGATATTTCCTTATTGCGACGCGATTAAGGTTTTACTGCCTTTTACAAAGGGGCTTGTTTACCGCGGTAAAATCAGTCATTAAAGGGGTTTGCAATGCAATTTTTAAACCGGAACTATGGATTTATTATGTGTTCTTGGAAATATACGCGAAACAAGTGTTGAAAATGTATGTGTATGTAAAATGAATTTGCGCTATATTTCCAACACTTTCAACGCCAAGCGCCCAACTCTACTTATTTAATCCAATAAAGTTATACGAAAAAAGCTTAAAAAGAACTTAATTTTATACCGGAGGCGCACTCATTCTCTTGCTGCCCCTCAAGCTGGCCGAGTACGAAGACGTCGCTTCAGATCCAAGCATCTCGTCTGGTTCGTCATCGAGGGCGACGCACTGTATGCAGGTCTCGAAAACGAAATCGGCATCTTGCTTGGGTAACGCTTTCCGCAATAATTTCCCGTTATCTTTTATCAATACCGGTAGGACCGCCTGAAAACGACAATACCGCTCACATTAGCATCTTTTCAAATAAGACGACATAAATCTAATAGCGAAATAAAACAAATAATTTCTTTCTACGTTTAATTGGGTGAATTCCAAATACGTATGTGGATGTATTTTGATAAACAAGTCCATCATCTTCAGTGAAGCATTGGAGTCACGTGCCGTATACAAATTTGGATCTTATGTCTTGCTGAGGACAACAAAATTATGACTAATCAGTAGAGAGCGGAATATATATATTCCACGCTGAACTTTATATATCAAAAAGCTACCCGCGAGATGGCTGCCGCGTTTGCTTAATACTGAACATATGCATGTGCGCTCATATTAAACATTCGGAAGAATGTTTGACTATTTTCAAACGTAATCCGAGAGAATTATTCCGTCGATATGTCATAGTAGATAGAACTTGGATACATCATTATACTCCAGAAACAAGAATACAGTCGAAACAATGGACTACTCCCGAAAAGTGTGCCCCCAGACGGCAAAAACCCGTTTGTCCGCCCAATAAGGTTATGGCTATATTTTTTGGGACTTCAAAGATGTTATCTTTATTGATTATTTACAGAAAGGAAAAACCACGATAACTGGCAAATATGTTGATTTGCTGATATGTTTTAATGTTGAACTTGAAAAGTAACGACCGCATTTGTTGAAGAAAGAGTATTGTCCGATTACAACAAAGCGCCATCTCATTCGTCCACCGTTGATATTAGAACGAACTTAGTCGAATTGCGTTAAGATTTGCTACCTCATCCGCCCTATTCACCATGTCTGGTTTCCATTGGCTTCTTGTTTCTAAATTTAAAAAAAAATGGCTCGGTGAAAAGAGATTTCGGACAAATTAAGAGGTGATATCCGAGGAAATGCATATTTCTAAGAGCTTGCCATTACTTTTTGGATGGTTTGAAAAAATTGGAAACTCGCAATTATTACGATGTTGGCTACTTGAAACGTTGCAAGTAACACATTCAACACATTAGCTATATTAATCGCTGCCATTGTGCTAAACTGCACGAAAAAGGCTTCTGATATATCATTTGAAAGGGCCGCCTTATATGTATATGCACTACGATAATGGTGTACATGATAGAATACTTCTATTTTTAGTTAATCGATATTTACATCGGTATATCCATCAGATTATATCACAGTATTTCTTGTAAACGTTATCGAAATAATTAATAATTTCAAGCGTTTGAGATAAATATGTATTTATTATATGCGTGACTGGAAAAATCTACTTTTAGTATATCGGTTTCTACAGTAATAACTTATAATTAAGCCATTTCAATCACATTATTTCACAGTATTTCTTTAAACTGTTATCGAAATAATAAATAATTTCTAGACCAATATATATTTATAATGACAATCAATGACAAGTAAAGTTTCATTATCGTTTTCTTATATCTTTGTTATTAACCGTCGTAATTTGCTGTACAGCACAATTTTCTACATAAAACCGACTTTATTTGTGATAACTAAAAATAAAAAAATTATAACAAATGGTTGTATGAGGTACCCGGTCGCCTGTTCTTAATTTTTCCGGAAAAATTCACGTCATTCTTGGGGTTAAGTAATATACTTCAAATTGTATTCTAGAAGATATATACAAAAATTAAAAAACTGCTCAAATCTCTGGAATGGGTTATACCTCTGAAATCGGAGGATTCCATAGAAAAAAAATTGTGTTATTTTAATACCACAACGTACTCTTTCAGCAGTGTGTTGAGTTAAAAGGGGTTTATGTTGAAAAATAAAATATATTTTTTACAGTAAAATTTATTGAAAAGTCGCTGTTCCATCAATGTTAACCTTTATAATTGCTTGAATAGCAGACATTGAACGGAATCATGGTTGATACACAAAAGTTAAGTGTAATATGAGTGTACATAGTCTTTTGTGTGCAGTTCATTACTTAAAGTAGAAGTTAAAGGCTGTATACGACACGTAACTCTTCTTCCACTGAATATGATGGTTTAGTTATTAAAATAAGTTTTCGATATCTATTTTATTATCAAACTGACATTACTTGATTGACATACATATAAAATTCGAAACTCTTCCAAATCGATAGATCATAAGCTACTTACGACGACTTGCAGTTTTTCAATCAGTTCGTCCAGGACGCGTAATATCCGTTCGGATTGGATCTCGATGTCCAATTCTTCGTGCGATTTCGACTTGATCTGGAAGAAGCTGCTCTTGCACGATGTTACGCTGGCGCACGTCGAAATCCTATGCGAAATCCGTCTCGAAACGGATCTTTTGATGTTGGCCGAGATTAGATCCTTGGTGACCATGTCGGTTTCTAGTTTCGAAGTACTCATCGCGTTCGCTATATAGTATTAAACGATAGAGTCTATTGTGTGGTGTACAGAATCGATTTGTTGGAAAAAGTTTGTTCGGTTCCTAGGCGACACGTTGAAATAATGCGGATTGTATGGTATTAGTCGCGGTTGCTCGCTCTAGGGTGTTGTACGATTTCATCGTTGCAACTGGGATCAGTATTTTATCAATTTAATTAGAGGAAAAGAATAATAGTTTTCGTAATGGGTTGCAAAAGAAAAGTTTAGCTAGTCGGCTGGCTAAAATGTCCGACGAAGAACGGGCACGGTACCTGCAAATGAAAGCCGATCAAGAAGAGGAAGTTAGAAGAAGGAAGGAACAACTAGTGACTGCTTTTATGAAAGTAAGGTCGTTCCCATTAGCGATAAGTTTGCTCCCTTGTTTCCCAGGCACTAAATTGCATTGATATCCACGAGATGCAAGAATGACGATCTGATGATGACCACTTGATTTCCCGGCGAAACGTGCGTTCCGAAAATATATGAAAAATCTCGTCCGAAAAGTGAAATATATCGTTACAATTTAGTGCCGTTTACAATTATTGTTTTCAAACAAATCCTCTCAGTTTATTTATTTATTTGTGTCAATAATCACTTTTACTTCGGCTTCAGAAAAGAGTGCTTGGAGATGAGAGTAAACTCGCAGAAAATAGATTTTAAACTTATTAACCCTTTAATGGGCCATTTACTTCTAGTAATGGTATATTAAAATATTTTTGGGAATGAGATTGATTTAAGAAAAGAAATTTAGTTATTTAGATAAAATTAATTTGATTCTTTTAACACCTTTTGGGGGGGGACACAGTATGCTTACCACCGCCAATTGGGGGCTATTAAAAATTGGAAACAACTTTTGTTATCTGATTTTTTTTCCTGGTTTTTATATTTATAACATATATATAGTTACTCCAAAATTATATACAAAACAAACTAAAGCATTGTACAACACACCACACTTTCACCAGTAATGCTACAATATACTTGAAATTTTGGGTTTATTTTCTGAAGCTGATTGATAGATGGGAGCACAAATCAAACGCGGTAAAATAGCTCACTTTGGACATTTAAAAAATCGGTGAAATTGGTGGCCTTAGAGAGGGTTAAACCAATATGATTACTTCTAAACAGTTATTTCGACAAGTAGGCTGTTTAGAATGCTAAAAATTGGGTCTGTTATCTCTAATTTGTTGCGAAAGTAAGGAAATACCACTGAGCGAGTCAGAAGCAGTACAGTATACGTAGGTATACGGTTCGGTGGCCCCGAACAAGCCCTGGGGCTTTAACCTCTGTTGTGGTGTGTCAAGAAAAATGCTGTGATCTTTATGCCCGCAAGGGGTGAGAATTTTCCATCGAAGTTAACTTAACAAAGTAAATTTCATTGTCGAAATGTGTATTTAATAACCTAATTAGTGTGGTTTAAGATTATTCCATTTCAATTGCTACAACCTTTTCAATTTTTCTTTTATAATTTAGCGAGTTTAGAAAAAAAAACAGGCTCTAAGCACTAGAAAAGACCTGAAATTATATAAAGCATCCTTTTTTGATTAGGCAACGGTTCTGTTGTTGTCACTCGTGACGAAACATATACCAGAAATTATCAATATAAATTCTTCCGATTTTGTTTCTTAATAACCTCCAAAATCGTGGAAAATTAAAAAAACATAATTCCTTCCTCGCCCCTCCCCCTTTTTCTTGCATATTTCCTGGCTTTCCCGACTTCATTGCTATCGATATCAGCCCTTGTAATTGTTTACTTCGCCCTAGAATAAAATCAAACGAGAAGACGCCTTCGCCCGATTGAATAAGGCCAAAATCAACCAGCAGTGGCATCAATTTATGAGATTGAGGAAATGCAGAGAGATGAAAGAAAATTGCGAAGTAATGTAGCATGTTCTGAGCAAATAAAAATAGTCCTTTTAAATCGGTTCACCTATAGCATTCCAAGAAATGGATCGAGAGGGTGATAGCTTTAAAAAATCGCACCATCGATAATTTGATGAAGGAACTGGACGAGGCCGAATTTCAATATTCGACGAATTTACAAGCGCACTTGCAGCACGTCGATAATTTTATCGGTAAATTTTGCGAATGTGTTCTTACGAGTTAACTTTTTCTTTCTTTTACTGTTAATTCGTTATTGTGATAAGTTCTATATAGAGGGCGCCATTTTCGAAATGGTATACTCTTTTATGTGGAACTTGCAATAACACTTATAGTTACAATGAAATTAATGAAAAGTAGGCTTTTTACGGTTTCCTAATTGGTGCAATTGAAAAAACGAAAAATTGCAGATTTTCATCGCGGATATCTAGAACAAATTCGAAACGAATTCGAGAACGATCTCGATCTGCTTCTGGAAGAAGCTTTTAACGAAAGAATGATATTCGAGGAAAAAGCCGGGGAGGAAATGGAACATTTGAAAACTCTAGTTTACGGGCAGGAAATCGAAGGTCGTGCTTTCAACAAAGAATGTCACGATCATTATCTGAAGGTGAACGAAGAATTTGTCAAGGAAGTAAGTATGCATACGTACGTATAGTGTGTCCAAATTGATTAAAAATGCTTAAAACTCGTTTTAATGTTTTGGAATACCGCCCTGCTTACTCTGAAAAGAATTTCAAGCGCATTTATCTTTTTAAAAATTCAAGTACCATTTTTGGTCAATAATACGCCAAAATGTTATTGATTGGCAGATTTTTTATAAAAATAATAAAATACTTACAGACTTTGTCTTTCTAACAACTTATATAGGAAATTTGTTGCTCCGTATTTACAATGCAAGAATACTTCAACAGAAAATGATTTTCTCTCTCAATTATCATGACGATTTTGATTGCTTAAAAGTAAAAATGTGCTTGAAATTCGTTTTAGGCCAAGCAGGGCGCATCCGAAAACATAGAACGAGATTCAAAATATTTTGTTCAATTATAGCAAGTAGGTGAAGTCAATCCAGGAACACACGTTGTATATCTATCGTTTTAGCGTTGCGTAAAACGATTCGATAAAAGCGGGAAAATCAAAGAAAATAGTCAACAAATTAAAACTCCTTTTCGAGAAGAAACAATTTTGTTAGTGCAACAAAACAAAGAAACTAGAACAAAATCGATTTATATCGTTACAATCATTTTTTCGATTTCCATCTTTTTAAAACAATTGTGGGAAAGGTGAATCGGTCATCGGCCAATCCCCGCAGTTGGATTTCCCCCTCTCCGCCAGACATTTGATGAACTGCGTCGAAAAATAGCACGGATCGACCTGCTCGTCTGAAAATTAAACGATTTGTTTCACTTCCCCCTTTTTCTTTCATAATATTGCTGTTTTTCTCACCTTGTTCCATCACTTGAAAACATTCGTCCGTGGAATCCTGCAAGAAATCCTTCAGTTCACGATTTTCAACACCTTTCGTTAAATTCTCGGAAATCCTCGCGTGATCCGGATATCCGCTGGAATCGACCTTATTTGGAAAATTAGTTTTATTTCTAATTTTTTTCTTTTAATTTACGTACCATTCCTAACCGCTTCAAGACGCATTGGACGACGCAATCGTTGGTGATTTCGGTGTCGTTCAAATTATCATTTTTCCTGCTGCTGTTATCGATTCTCACCGGATTCAATTTCGATTGTGGAATAATACTGGAACCTAAACATATTCGATTTTGTTCCCGCCTTTTTTTTTTAATGTGAGTTTAAATGACGTAGAGTTTGTTTCCTCAGAGAGGAGCATATTACGTATACGTTACCATGGCAACCGACTAGCGAAAGTCAATAAAACGTCACATTTCGAGCATATTTTCATGACGTAATGTGCTCTTCTCTAAGGAAACAAACCCTACCGACTGCTTCTTCTAAAGACGATTGGCTATCATCATCATACGAATTTTCGAAACTTTGTCCGTTGGACGTATTCTTCCCAAATTGAACGTTTTTGTTTGCGGCGGTGGCCATACACACGCTCGTGTAACGTTTGATGTCCTCTTGATTTTGATTCGTCGACAATCCACACTCCAACGACTAAATTTTGAGGAAGCTATCGTAAAACGGGTGCTTATTAGGAAGCAGTTGTACTTACTTTAACCGTTGAAATCGTCCAACAAACGCACATAAATAGGAACAAAGTCATGTTTGTTGGTTTGTTTGCTTTTCTCTTTGCCGAAATAAGTTTAAACTGAACAGAACGGGTACGGATCCCGTCTATTTAATACTTGCGCGTCGCTTATGCAAGAGGATGTCCAATAAACGGAAAACAAAACAAGGGGCAATCGTGTAAAACACGTCGGTATTGTTGTCGAATATGTTAAACGAAAAAAAAAAAGAACAAAAGCTGTTGTCCCGTTCACAATGGATATTGCGATTAATTGGCCACGCATGACATGGTGTCCTACAATTACTTTATTTTTACGACAAATAGAATGAAATGCCATAATAATAATCATAATAATTATAACAAACTAATTTTTTTCCTAGGGGTATGTGCCCCGAAAAGATTGCAAACGACCCGTTAAAGGAGACCCGAAGGATAATAATTAATAATAGTAATAATAATAGTAAGGAAGAACAGTTATTGAAACAAGAGAAAAGAATGATAGTGAAATTTCTCAACACATAATTGTTCAATCACAAAATTAAGTGACACGTGTTTCGCTAGCACGAGGAAAACATCAAAATCGTATAAAACCGAAGCGCCTGGTGTTAGCGAAACACGTGCCACCGAATATATTATTAAAATAATTGTGAGGTGAGGAGTTTACGGATCTGATCGAATGTCAGTAACTACACCACGGTTCTTGCAATCAGTATCAAAATACACTGGTAAACAAATGACAGCAATTAACAACATTCATTTGAAAGAAATATTTTTCCAATCTTATATACAAGGGGCGCTTCAAAAATCTTGAAATATATTTTTTGTTGTGTTCGTTGCCTGTTGTTCCCCGTACTCAAAGCAAACATAAAGTATAATATAGAAGCCTCTGTCTCGGATATTCTCGTTCTGAAATGCGCCACTACAATTCCGTGACCAGACTGTTAACTAAAACTAAAACCCACGAACTATGAAATATGTAAATTTGTATTTTGGTACATAGGCAACTGTGCAAATGCAAAATTCAAGAAAATTAAAAAATTAAAGCGCACTTTACACCCCGCTTCGGTAATATAAATGGTAATAATAAAATACTAAAAATTTAGGAGAGGCAAAAAACCTTGAATTTATAAAATTCTATTAACAATTATTATTAAGAATATTATAATTTAATATTTATTGCAAAAATATAGTGAGTAATGAAACATTCGAGACTTAAATTACATACAAGAAAAGTTAAATAAAGTTTTTATGTACATAATATATATATATATACTTATAAAATTGCAAATTATCTTGAACATAACGATTAATTGTTATTAAGCAAATATTATATAGTGTATGTATAGGAAAAACAAATAATCATTCATAAAACAAGGACCAAAAAAGTAAGAGCAAACATTAAACGAATGATTTAAAACAACTGAATTTTCAATTCTTTTATTATTAAATTTCTGTACGGAACTTTTGCATATTCAACATTTTAGTTCTTTTTTATTTTCAAATGGTAAGAACGTTAAGTTAACTAATGGTTGTGGTTTTCTCAAAACCCATTTTTTGTTTATGTATTTGTTTATATACATCTTTTTGGAAATTCAATAGCATTTAGAAGGTTTTTGACCGCTGTTAGCTCTTCCTTGGAAGGCAAAAAATCTCAAACGAAGATAAATAATCAATATCGTTATAGTCCAAATATTCGCAATCAAAGCAAACTGTTTTCACTAAACCACTGTTGCAGTTCGATTAATATTATGTCGATTACTTCATAAAACGCAGATTTTAAATCTAAGGTAAAAGCAAAGCTTCCAGTTGATTTTCATTACGACAAGATGTTTAAGTTTACAACTATTTATTTTCCGACGTTTTAGATTTTGTCGTTCTTCAGGTTCGTGGATCAAATTGGAACTGATAAAGAAAACTTTACGATACTATCTCGAACATATTCTGCCCTAATTTCAATAATATCTCTGGTGATAGATAAGTCGCATTTTGGAGAATTTGTTGATAGCATTGCACTAGCATTGGATCTTTCTTTGACAACATGTATGAACACAGATATTGTGAATAAAACATTTTTTTCTTTAAATATATTTCATGACATTTGAGACGCGCCCTGTATTTTCGATAGTAAAAACGTATGAAGGAAGAAACAAAAGAATTTCGAACAAAAATTAAAATTAAGGCGCACATGTCACGACCAATATCGGCTAAAACGATAGTAAACATTTTTTAGTGCAAACGAGAGCTGAGAATTTTACGGAAAAAGAGCTACGACTCGAGTGGCACGATCTGGCGTGATATTTCCGTATCGTTACGGGATTACGTTGGCAAGACCGATAAAAGGAGGGCGCAGTTGGCGGATATGAAAAGATTGGATGCCGAGAGCGCCGTCGAGATAAATCAGAATCAGGAACGCATAAACGTACAGGAGGTAAACGAGAATCGTGATCGTAGTAGCTGTACGCGCGAGGATGCTGTTTTATCAGGACGATAGTAGTGAAGTAGGCTTTGTAATGTGTGTATGTAAGAACGCTTCTAAACGAAACAACTGCTATTTTGAGTTAATAGCCTTCATTTTTTTTTTTTGTAGCATTAGTACACATTTGGTATTAATCTGAAATTTTTAATTTTTGCATACGTAATTTCCTAGGCAGCACATTGAGTGTCCGCAGAATATAACTAAACTAACTTGCAGCCTTGCAGCGAACGTGCTACATACAATAACAAATGCCACTTAATTGTTTTGTTTGCGTTAAAATAAAAATGCGTTTTTAATTGTTTAATTATTTTTAATCTTTACACGTTGTAACAGGATCCTTTTTAAACGGAAAATATGTCTTCAACCCGTACTTTTTAACAGTAGATTTACCACACCAGTCAAAATGACTGGTTTTACAATTTTATTTCCAAAATTCCCACTTCTCCTTAGTTTCTTTTTTTTTTGTTTTTTGAAACGATGTCATGACATTTGTAGCGATTATTAAATGAATATAATTAGGCGGTTAGATGCATTTTTTTGATTTTTGCCCCATTTTGATGCTGAACAGAATTCCTTCCGTGTTCAAATTCTTTATACCATCGATAAATTGTAGCCAAGGAAGGCGCTTCAGTTCACTAAAACCTCTTTTAAAATCATAGTAAATTACGATTCGAAAGTGCTCTCTTGTTAATTCCATTTTATTTTAATTTTAAAAAATAAGTAGCCGAGTTATAACGAACTTAAATTCCACAACTAAGCGTCAAATTACAGATAAAAAGTTGCTGTAAATAAACACTGCGTGATTAATTTTTAACAGTCTACTAGATTTTATTATTCTCAATAAATTCAGCTTATTTCTCGTACTATTGGCGCGAATTGCGCAACTCTAATTATTAACACGTTTCAGATCGACGTCGAAAAATTAAAAGACGAATACGTAACCTTAAGAGAGACGAGGGTGAACGTTATTAAATCACTCGAGGCCGCCGCGAAAGTGGTGAACGTCCAATGCCTCAACGCCAAAAGAAATTTACAAAACGAACTGACACGGGACGAGAAGAAATTGCGCTTTTTAACGGCCACCTCGAAACAAATCATCGCCGATTTGGAGGAGTTGGTTCGCAGGGGCGAGTACGTCGTTCAATTATCGCAAGCATGTCGCAGATTCGAAACCGAGAAAGAGAAAGTCATGCGTTTCTCGGATCTGCCCGTCGAAACCGCCGCCGTTTCATCCGGTCCATCCGGTGAAGGTGACGAAGATACGCCGAGAACGGACGTCGTGGAAGAGGTGTTTATGAAAATTCGTATGGAATCGATCGAAAGTAAAAAGGACGATGAAGAGGAAGACGGTGATGAAGGAGAACCAGGTGGTGTTGACGGGACGTACGGGGCAGGATACAGGCAACGGGTGCGCAAGATTAAAGATACGACGAAATATAAGATTCTAATCAGGCATAAATACAAACCTAACATCAGAACGGGCGCCAAGTTAAGCATCGGTGAAAGATTAAGGAAGGAGCTGAGTTTGGTGCCGGCGACTTCGACAGTTTGCCCTAAGAGGAAGCACGAACGCGATTTATCCGAGGAAAATTTCGACGAAATCCCAAATGGAACGTTAAACGATGGTGTAATCGAAGAGAATATAGAATCGTTGTTGAAATTAGATCCGATTTGGTTCCTGTATAATAGGGTAAAGTTGGATTATGTCGAATTGAGGGAGGAAAGAGCTCGCTTGACGGAGGAGAATGAACTGTTGAAGAAGACGATCCGAACGGTTTTGGAGAACGCGATGCTGAAAGGTAGAGAACCGAGCAAGCAAATGAAGAAGGTTTATATCTGCAGCGCTTAGAAATTCTTCCTAAATAATAAAAAGAAAGAATGTGAAGTGTACAACCTGTCTCTAGATAGAAGCAAAAGACATTTGTAATCAAATAAAATGTAGTACTTTGTAATAATTCTTCACGGATTATTGGCACGAACCTAATTTTTTTAGGTCGTTTATAGAGAGTCCACTACATTTTCTTTTATTAAAATTTTGGCTCTCATAGTTCACTAAACATTTGTACGTCAACACAGAGTTCTGCTATTAAAAGAGTTTTTTTCTGCAAATTTTGGTTTTGGTTCAAACTCGTTTCTGGACATATATGCGTTCCACCTTCATTAATTTATGGCTAGATTGCGATCGGGTAGACCTTGCTGGAAGCAAATTTCGACCAGGAATCGAATGGAATTACATTGAACACGCCCCCATCTCTAATAATTTTCGCGTAAAAGTAAAATTATAGTAATTTCATGTACGAAATGTTTTCAAACTTCTTGTAGTATTTTAGTAAGGCATACAGACCTGCGGTTTGTTCCGCTTTCATGAGCACCTCGACTACTTTAACCCGAATCAGCTCAGAATGTTTTTCTATTTCCGAATTTTTCAAAAATATTCTATTTGTTAACTCTAGGAGGTATAACGATCACAAATACACCCTTTTTCATATCACTTTTTTGCAATTTTTAATAAGCACTCAGATAAACATAAACATAATGAAGGATAAATCGCCTCAGCAGCTGCATACACATATTTTTGGACGAAAACAAACGCATTTGAGAAAGAAAGTAGCTTATCATTATTTTTACCGTACAACACACTAACTATTGCTATTGTGACCATATGGTCACGCTCAACAGATTCGGGTTAAGCTCTAAAAACTCAAAATTTGAGGAAAATCAAATAAAAATTTGAGGCAAATTCCATCATAAGTGTTTCTCAGTGATTTTACTTTCGCCAAAAATTCCAAGCGGAATTGCATCGGTTTTCTAAATTTCCTCGTATATTTTCCTTGGAAACCTTTTTGTCCCTCTTATACTGATTTGGTCGCAAGGTCAAAATTGAACCGGACACCGCGCAAAAATCGTGTGAATTCCATATTATTTCTTACTGGAAACTCTTGTCTTCTTTATGGTGATTACGTTTTCACAAAATTCGAAATACAGTCGAGTCTCGTTTATCTTGCGACTCATGCATTTTGAGTTTCATTTATCTAAACTTGGGTGTCTCGTTTATTTCAAGTTCCACGCTCCCCTCCTTGTTCCACAATTTCACCGTCACGGTAGAATCTAGAGTGAGCTTGGAAGAAATGGGAGGGGTGGAGGTGACGCAATTCCAGTTGACATGGCAACGGTGGCGGTAATGGGGACTTAGATAAACGAAACTCGTTCGTTTCGGAGAACTGAAGATAAACGAGACTCGACTGTATACTAAATTTAAATCATAAACTAAAATTATTACTAAGGTTCAATAAACGAGTGCATGATAAGTTATCATTAAGTAGTATAAACCGGACTCACGCTGTCACTCCTCCGCTTGTCCTCATCAGACGCATCAGTCAATACTTTTTATCGTGTATATTGTACTGAGAATTTAGTTAATTTGTTTTTTAAAATAAATTGCACCGGTCTAGCTCGTAGATAAAATATAAAAGCATAAATTATAACAATTTATATTTATAACTTTTTCGAAATATTGAACATAAAATCAAAAAAAAATTACCTATTTTAGTGTGTGAATGTATGTGTGTGAATTTTCCGTTGACGGTTCTTCCCGTATTTCCTTTCTTCCTCCCATTTATCAATACTTTCTTCTTTTGTATGGTAATACTTCTTTTTCTTACTAATACTTCTACTTAAAACCTTTTCTTTTGGAAATATATTTTAGACTTCTTTATTGACTTTTCGAAATTGTCAATTTATTCGTCGTTCACCAAACAATTTTTTTTTTTCTCGAAACCAGGATGACACTGTTTTATTTCTCCGTTGTCCATGAATCCATATATCCTTGGTTATTATTTCCAGTAAATTTATGTATGTGAATTTTTGTAATGCATATTTGTTGTTGAAATGTGTAAAAAATGCTAACAAAACTCTTTTTATACATTAAGTCATGCTTTTATAAAATATTTAACTCTGGTAACATTTGTTATACTACAATTAATATATATATATATATATATATATATATAGACATTCTTAATACCTAGGGCGTACCGTTCTGAAAATCTGATTTGTAGCTAAATTGAGTTTGCTTAGAAAAATTTTGGATTGGTACGCTCCAGTTCTCGAATACGTCTTTCAATTTTCATTTAAAAAAATTCTTTCGTTCACTCGTTTGTCAGTAAGCTTGGCCACAAAAACGTAAAATTTCGCGCCATTATTGACTTTTTCTAAAAAAACTAAATGAGATACCAACATAGAAATAAGGGTAAACCCTTTGTTTTCCAACATGAAACATGTCGCAATGTATAACTATACTAAAAAAAAGGTAAAAAATTAATACCTACTCAACAAAGTTCAGTCATTGATAAGTTATCATTGAATAATAAAATTTGAAGTAGTGACAGCCAGCGCCTGTCACTTTTTTAACAAACTCTAACTGAGCTAGTCCTGCCCTCTATGCGTTGAAGGCTGAGAGAAAAATCTATTATAGAGGGTAGCGTAAACTGTGACGTCGGGAAGGGAAAAGTTTAGAAATAAAGGAGGAGGAGGAGGGGGGATAAATGAGTAAAAAGGAAGAAACAATAAATAATACATCGTGTAGAGTAAAAAGGACGAAACAGGGAAAATACACAGTGTGTACGGGGCTCTTGAGGCCACAAGTTTTAAACCCAAAGAAATCGTAGACGACGGGGACTAAACACAAGGAATAGTAAAAAATATTGCTCATATTTCACATAAACATTTTTTATTTTAAACACAAAGATTGCTACATTACATATCGGCACGTATTATTATTGCTTTTTATTTTCATTTTCATTTTATTTATTCCATTCACATTGAACGTATTTCTCTTTTTGTATGACACGTGTAGTTAAAATAAAATAAACAATTATGTACACACATACATACACATCACTTTATTCGCTTTATGAGACTAACAAAAATAAATAAATAATTTGTTTAAAAAAAAAGGAGGAAAGAAAATTAAGTAGCGAACGCGAGCGAGCTGTACGAATTGATTAAGTTTAACGGCGAGGAAATTGTCGGTTCGTGCGGCTTGCTTTGAAAATAAATAAGTACAAACGACAGGCGATTGAAACATCTTTTTCGCGAACTTGCGAAAATAAATAATTTACATTAACGTAAGTACGCAATTACGCTAATTAAGTATAGTAATTATTATGAGTAAAAAGAACACATAATAAAATCACAATATTCGTCGTTTCGTATCCTCTCCCACAGTGTGTCCCCCTATCCTAATTAGTTCCGTTTCGAAATTCTCGTCGTATTTCGAATCATCATCGTCATCATCATCTATGTATAAGTATTGTAATAAGTTATATTCTCTAACATCTTTTTTTTTTATATTTTATACACGTCTTACACGTTAGACAATTAATTCGTTAAATAGTATTTTATCTTATCCGTTTCGCGCCGAACGCAGAATAATTTCTTTCTATCGCGAGCGATTTTTTTGGCGCTTAGTTTAAGTAGGAATTGCATTAGGACCGCGATCACGTTAATTGCTAATAAGGTAGATTCGTTTTCAGCACCGCTTTCTTAACTATTTCCTTCTTGACGCACTTTCTCCCTTCGTATTCGGCGCAGATGCGTTTCCTCTTGATAACGAAACATTTCGTCTGTACCCAATTGAAGAAGATTTTCCCTACGATATCGGCGTCGCTGGAACCGACCATCTTCAGGCACGCTCGGAAACTGCAATCGAAACAAAAACTTAAAATAGTTTCATTTTTTCGGGTCTCTATAGTATTAGTTTGATAACTAAGTAATTGCGAGTTACAATGATGAGGCGGCTTTAATCGAATTTCCAGAAATGAAGTTTATGATTTCCTCAAAGAATGAAGAGGAAGAAAATAAATTTATTTATCAAAGCAATTTCCAATTACATATTGCATACTAAACATCTACAACTTCGTAGATACCGAACCAATAAAAGTATTTTGTATATATTTTCTTGACTATTCTTTATTTAATAGATACATTCTCTTGGATTGTTAAAGGACAAGACAAGAAAAGTAAAAGAATAGAAATAGTATATAAATCACCACCATCGACGTAAAAATAGTTCCAAGGATATAAACTAGATGTGCTGGGTGTATCGGCGATAATAGGCAATTAAAAGTGTAATTTAATTTTATTTTCGAAATGTCGAGGGACGTAAAAAGGACAATAAAATTAAACAACGCCTACATCAAAGGAGGTTTTTGGAAAAGAAACAAAAAAGGCGCATCCCCCATAGCTTTCGAGATGTCCCTTTTTTTTCTCTCTTAAAACATATACACCTGTGAAGAACCGATCTGTGTGTGGTTTTATGACAGCGAGCTCATTATATATCTTTTTAAAAACTTCATTTTTCAACCCCCTTTACAACCACCGTATATTTTTTCGACCGGCTAGCGTTGAAAAGAATTTAATTTACTACACACAGAAAGGGGAAGGGTATTAAAGACCGTAGTAGGATTTGAGATTTATTTGCTCTTAAATTGGGAAGTAACTTTGTCGGAATGGATCCCACGATTTCTTCTTTTTCCCAAAAGTTATTCAATTTTTTAAAGTTGCACGCTTTGGCCGCTGAAAATATTTTTGCAATCCGCCGATGTCATTTCGTACCCAAACTAATTTATTCTACTTGGGTACATAGCGCTTTGAGAAAAGTGATTTTATAGGGAATGAAACTTTCGCGTAAATATTTCCCACCAATCAAGACCCAAACAATGAATCGAGGGACTGCTGCTTTTGAGCGAGAAAGTGTTATCGAACAATTGTTTTCAACGTGGAAGTTCTTTTCTCAGTGATGAACGTTGATGTCGTGCCTGATGAAATGATTGAGCGAGATCGGCGTGTGACAGATCGTGGGATAGAGACGAGCCTTGCGGATTTATATGAAAGACGCATCTGAGTCACAACTTCCGGAGCCAACTCTCTTAGGCGCATTAGAGTCACAATTACTGGAGTCGATCACACCAGACGTATCATGGTCACTGTTCCCGGAGCCAATCACATCAGACGCATCACAGACCAAATTCCTGAAGTCTACTGTCCAGACGCGGCACAGTCACAATTGCCGGAGCCAATCACACCAGACGCGTCACAGTCACAGTGCCCAGAGCCAATCACATTAGACGCATCATAGTAACAGTTTTCGGAGCCAACCACTCAGACGCGTCATAGTCACAATTACCGGAGCCAATTACTACACGTGTCATAGTAAAAATTACTAGAGGCAATCCCCCTAGACGCATTTCAGTCACAACTACCGTAACTAATCGTACCAAATTCATCACACTCACAATTACCGGAGCACATCACACCAGACGCATCACAGTCACAGTTCCCAGAGTCAACCACATTAGACGCATCATAGTGACAGTTTGCGGAGCCACTCACTCAGATGCGTCATAGTCAAAATTCCTGTAGTCCACTGTCCAGACGCGTCATAGTCACAGTTTTCGCCCCCTCCCCGACGCATTATAATCGCAATTACCGGAGGGCTATTGAGGGGATTTTGTGACTATGACGCGTTTGCTATGATCGGCTCCATTAAATGTGACTGTGATGCGTCTGGTGGGGTTGGTTCCGGTAATTGTGAAACGTAATGCGTCTGGAAGGTGGCCTGGCGGTGGTTTCTATACGATTTGTCCGACAAGGCTCAGAAAAAGAATGGTATGGATTGGTGCAAAGAAATGCTGAAGAAATTAAACGGATTCTATTTAAATTTAGTGTGAAGTATCGTCACTGGCAACGAAACTGGAATCTAGTCATACGAGTCAGAAACAGAAGAATACTGCACTAGTTGGGTGTTTGAAGATTAGTCGAAATCAACAAAAGCTGTTCGCTCACCCAATGCCGTAAAGCAAATGATCGCTGGTTTCTTCTCTATTTCTGAATATGTGGTAACCACGGATTTAAGGAATCGAAGAACGCTGATTAATATACAATTTGTTTCCTGAAAGTTATCGCAGCAATTAGAAACAAACAATCGAAATCATAGCATACTTCGTCAAATGCTGCTTCAGGCGGTAAAGGGGGAAATTTGTATTCTCCATATTCGTCTGTTTTTAGCGCCAAATTGATTTCTTCTAAGTCTCCTACAATCGCAAACAAGATGCGCAGTGTAAGGCTTCATTTTTCGCCAGAATCAACCGTCGGGACGTTTAAGCAACTGGTTCTTTAAGGTACTGGTTTTAGATTGAAAAGAACATTGATTTGGATGCTTGTAGAAACGTGTTGATGCCAAAGACGAATATTTTATAACGCAATAAAGCATGTTTACTGAGTTTTTGTCAGCGTTCTTTAACTGCTTGGGCACAACCAACGCCTTTTTAAACTAATACTTTTGTTACAAATTATTCGTTACAATGTTGATTGGACAGAAATTCGATAACAACTACATAGCTGTCTACTGGAATCTTGGATACATTATATATTGGTAATTTATCAGCAAAAGCGCAGGTAGTGGGAGAGATATTAGTGTCTTCTAGGAACTTCGGACTACCTTCGTCGACAACGTGTTAGACCTTGTCTCTTCTCCAATCGTTGCTTTTCACTTTAAGCCTAGGCCAGACTGGTGAATCATAACAAAGTTTTAATAAAAGAGTAGATGACGTGTTATCATTAAGTAGTGTAAACCGGACTGATGTCCTTATTTCTCCGAATTTTAATGTGGCGCCTTGCATGTAAGTGGGGATAAAGACCGATTTACACTACTTAATGATAACACGTCATCCACTCTTTTATTAAAGCTAAATCATCAACAATTTTTTGTACTTACTTGCGTAAGATGGGAAAGTTTATGTTCTTGTTTGTCGATGAAACTTACAAACCTAACAATTCGCAATAGTAAAGCCGACGTCTAATGCGATCAAGAACCCTACACGACCATCGAACATAAATATTCCGACGACAAAAGCAGCCCGATCATCATCGCCTCCATAACCGACAAAACCCCGCCAGATATATCGCCTCAATAAACATATCCTGACCAGCGTCCACTTCAAAGAGGCCATCGTCGCCCCTTATAACGGCCCGATTCGAGCCGTTCGACGACTTCTTAATAAAGTGCTGATACGAAGAGGCGATATTTCATATCGAATCGCGCGGCTTCCTCACATCTTCCGCGCCTTCGAGAAAGACGAAATCGATCCGGCAGGACGTTAATTGCTGGTACAACAAACTCGAATCGGGGGTTCGTTATCGGTCGTTAAGCGGATCGGATAAATCGCGTATTTTTGAGTGCGGTCGTAGCGGACGGCCGGACGGACGGATCGCCTAATGAGGCTAACGAGTCCTGACCGCAGTTTTACGCGGATTGGGCTAATCTTCGGGCGGGCAGCGCACAAAGGCGATTGTTACCAGTTAGAAAGTCCCTAATTGACGTGGAACGATCGCGCGTGTGGAGCAAAAAATTCGGATACGAAATTTCTGTTTGACTTTGAGCGAGACGGCCGTCTGGCGATGCCGGTTAGTACCGTCTTTAATTTCCGACGTCTTTCCTTCGCGGGCGTGTATTGACCTCCGCCGGTCTAAGAAGTTGGATTTTTATTTCGGAGAAGGCATGCGGGTACATTGTTAACAAGATTCGTCGAGTTGAAGAAACGATAAAAGTAACTAACAATAAGAAGCGCAGTAACTTTTTATGCTGCAATAACGTAGAGAATCAAAGATAAATAAATAATTGCAGTCGTGGTTGTCACTTTAAAGATTAACTTCTTTGAATCGTTTCCGAAGCCATGTTATGACATTATCAGGGACTGGTCATTTCCCATACTATACTGTGACACCTAAGTCAGCTGGAAACTTTTTGCGGCTTATTGTAATACCCGAATCAGGTAACGATGATGCAAACTTACTTTATGACACAAAATTCCTTTCAAAAGTTGCGTACTTGGCAGATAAGATTGACACATTCACAACATAGAAAACGATAGTAAAACTACGTATTGTTATGTATAAGTTTTAATAATAATAATAATAATAATCATTTATTGTCCCAGTTGACATTCTAACATGTATGAGTTTCGTCACAAAATCGTATGATTACAATGCATCTACTGAGTACGGCTTCTCAAGCAAATGATTTCTTAACATGAACTAAAAAATTGCTCGAAAAAAGCTGTCAAATAACTGGTCGGGGAATTGTTGATATTGCTCGTTTTTTAAATGTATTGAAAGCAATAAAGCACGAAAGTTTTGTCTGCAGTTTTGACGATGTCAATATCATTAATGAGAAAAGATTAGATCAAAAGAATAGTTTCACTTACAAATGTAATATGTGCGAACTGGAAGGTAATTTTAGTACAGAAAAAAATTGCTACAGAGACGGGTTATAGTCAGTTTTCGGAATTATACGCCGCTTTAGATACGCCATGTATGACAGAGAAAACTTATATACTTGTGCAAAACAACATATTGAAAAAGATAGAATAGTTTTTGATGAAATGAAGGAAGCAGGCAGATAACAATTCATCTTCTTCTATATATAAAAACGAATGTATGTCTGTGGGTCCTTTCTGCCATGAAAATTTCGGAAGTTGTTGAGTACACTCCCGCGAAGATTATTGGCATAGTGGCATCAATGAATTCCAAATCAATTTATTTAATCAACGTTTTCCAAGAAATAAACGCCATGAATTTCCATACGTGCAATATTGATCCTACGATAGGTGGCGCGCGCGTGTCGAATACTTTTGGCATAGTACATATATCCTACGATAGGTGGCGCGCGTGTATACAAACAAATTCAATTCGATTGAATGTAAACAATGACTAATGATAAGTTTCAATAAAAATGACACAATGTAAATCGAATGTTATCATAACGAGTTTTCTTTAATTTCCTTTCTTCTGAGACCGAAGCAACGCACCACTTGTAAGCTAGTCAGTAAATAAATTTATAGGGGGAAGGGAATAAATTTTTCTTTGAAGGGGCCATATCAGGATAGGTGTTATGGTGCTGCAATCAGTTTCAATACTAAGGGTAAGTTTGCAAGTAAAATTTTGGAAAAAATAACTGAGGGTGGCAAAATTGAAAAATTTACAACAAAATTTTCAAAAATCTACTTCCAGAGCTCCATAGATAAATATAACAGCAACACGTGGAAACCGCGAGGACTGCTTCAAATCCAAAAACACGATCGTGAAGTGAACTTGCGATTTACATTGATCGATCTCTAGTCCAATGGAGCCTTAAGTATTTCGTCGTCGAAGCAACGCATATGTTCATAGGCGAGGAATTGTCGGTAAACCACTTCGGTTTAAACGGTTGTTGATGATGCTTGCCTCTCGCTAGCGAAACACGTGTCACCGAGTTGTATTATTTAAACAATTGTGTGGTGAGGAGTTTACCAATGTGATCTAGTGTTTGCAATCACCTTCGTTGGTAAACCAAAACACGAAACAATACTGAATGTAGTACATATACAACAAGATACGAAAAGGTTGGAAACCGCTGCTCTAAAGAATTCATTTTCCCTCCTCCAAAACTCTTCGCGTTCCGCTTTCGAACATGTAAAACGGTAAACCCGTAAACCATCCACGCATGCAAGATACCAATAACGGATACCCACCCTTATCCTACCGATACCATTAATTTCTTTCTTATTTTTCCATTTTCGTATATTTCATCGTTTCCCAAAACCGCTACGAGACGGTTTACGCGCCTCGTCCTCCCCTTCTTTCCTTCGTCTTTTTTCCTGTCTTTCCCGATCGACACGAAAACAACGCGAACAACAAGTTGCCGTTCCATCCTTCTCGGTAATCGGCATCATCGCTTCGGGAACATCGGTGCGTGCATCGCCCGGAATACCCGTCCGAACGCCGATATCGTACGACGAGCGAACGTTGTCGTCGTCGTGCACGTAACCGACGAAACAAACCGGCAAGCAGGCGGGCGCGGTCGCGTCGGCAGAAAGTGGTAGGAAGGTAGGCCGCAATCGCGCGTAGCAATTGACAGGCGAACATAAAAGACGCGACCGAGCGTGAAGATATTCAATCACGCCATCTTGATAATAAGTCGGTGCGGGTCATTTCTTCTGCCTTTTCGACGCGTCTGTCGCGATCGTCCGTCTTCTTTCTCTTCGGTCGTCTCGTCGTCGGCGCTTCCTTCCGTCGTCGTCGACGTCTTCTTTATTTATTTCATTTTCGTGCGAACGTCGAAACGACCGGAGTGGGCGAACGTAACAAGCAAATGTGGCCGTGGATTCGCAACCGTCACGCGATAATGGTTTTTGGTTTCGTTTTCTTCGATCCGTTCATTTATCAGATTATGAGTATTTACTTTTTCTTTCGTTTAATTTCTGCAACGCCGAATTAGAAGCAGAATTGTACCGACTTCGATTCTCATATCTTGGCATCGAGATAAGGTTCTAGGATGCCCAGATACCTTTGGTCCAAAATCAGGAAATTTAAAAAAGAGTAGCATTTTTCAAAATAACGTTTATTACTACAATAAAACATCAAATTTACACGTATTTACTGTTAGACGATATCTGAAATTTTCGTCGCCCAAAATCTTTTTATACATTTCACAACACGATAAAGAATGATTTATTTTAATTTAAAGCAAGCATTTCCAACAATCATAGACATACACATATTATAAGAGAATCTATGTATCTGAAAATGAAGCGATGAATTGAAAAAATTAAAAAAAGTTCAGGACAAATCAGGAGGGGAACCCGAACTTCCGGACAAGATCGGGACACTTTTAGAATCAGGACGAGCTTCTAAAAATCAGGATAATCCTGATGAAATCAGAATATCTGGACACCCTAAACATGTAAATCTCAGTATGAAATATCTATCATTGGTTAGAAATTGAAGAATTGATGCAGGGATCGAACCCCGATGCGCTTAGCTCTGATGCGCATGTAGCAGCTTAAAATCGTAACAGGCTTATACAGGTTCAAGCGTGTTTCAAACTTCGTTGCGTCATAGTTGCACATGCGTAACGCCTACAGTATATATATATATATATATATATATATATATATATATATACGGCTTGCAGTGCAACAGTTTTTAGTAGCCAGCTCGACAACGTGACTAGTGCATGAAAATGTCGCAGCTAACGAAAACTCCGAGTACGATAACCACGTTTTTCTATCATAATTTTTATACTCTAATTTTTTTATGGTGATACTCATGGAATTCTAATGTGTAAACTTTTCTTATTTCGTATTATTTCTCAATATTTGCGAACGTAATTATTGAGAAACGTAGAAGAAAGTATATTCAAAGCGATTTTTTTATTCGACTCGAACGTTATATAACCGCAACGAGATACCAGCTGCTCCGCACGCGAATACGAATTTCTCTCACGTACTTGCAAGTATGTGTGGCCTTTGTGTGCGGATTTTTTTATCATAGCGCAAACCGCATTTAACGCGAAGTCCCGCCGGATTGTTGCCAGGAATCGCTCAATGAGTCGCGCACGAAAT
This sequence comes from Chrysina gloriosa, assembly GCA_038088585.1. Taxonomy (NCBI): domain Eukaryota; kingdom Metazoa; phylum Arthropoda; class Insecta; order Coleoptera; family Scarabaeidae; genus Chrysina; species Chrysina gloriosa. The sequence continues at coordinate 2,816,869 of CM076092.1, read as the reverse complement.
TAGGAATGCAGATGATGACATCGCGCGACGACGACGGTGCGAACGTTACATTGTAATCTATAATAAAACACGCGCTCGTCATCCACCTATGGAGTCGGCGTTTTACGTGCGACATAAGTCTATTAATACGTGTTTATCGCCGTATGTCAATGGAATAAATGGTAGTTTCGATATGTATATTTTTTAAAAATGTTTTCACTTTTAATCAACCGATGGAATTTTGTTGTAGTTTTATGTTAAACATGTGTAAATCTTGTATAAGCTCAATATTTTGTATTTTGTTTTGTCTAAACTGGTTGCTCTAGGATTATGGATGCTACAAGAACTATTCGAACTGATTCTGATTCTCAATTCTAACAATTCATAGAAGAGCTAGATCAGACATGGGTAACCCGCGGCTCGCCATCGAATTTTTCCGTTTGCGTATTTTGTCAAAGATTACTCGCAGCATAAAACTTCTAGCAGCCCCTTCGTGAAGATGGAATCATAAAATGTCGAATATTTATGTATACAGAACTTGTAACTCGTCTCCCGATACAGAGATGTCAATGAAAGCGACCGACGAGAAGACGCTAGTAAATGCAAGAATAATGCAGATTATTAGATCATCCCACATATATGTGTAATAATCATAATCATAGTCATCAGCATTTTCACGATGTAGACAAGTATAAAATCCGTCACAACAAAACAAAAATAAAAACAAAAATACAATGCATGCAGCATATGGAGAAGCAGTTGTGGTTGCTGCCAGTCTGCGTTGAAATCTGTTGGGAAATTCAAATCCAGTGAAAGCAGGTTTAATGAAGTTTTGATTGTTTTGAAAATTAGAAGACATTTCTGCTCCTAAAATATGTCCGGCTCCTCAAATAGTAAATACTGAAAGATTGATTCTGAAGATCGTAGATTCCAGGAGAAGTTGACATGAAGATTTTTTGTTATTTATAAGGAGCAGCTAATTTGTAGTAGTTAGCACTATATGACTATAAGAAGTTATTTGTTTAATAAAGTTTATTCATTTTAGTTGTATTCTTTTATTATTTTATGCTAAAACCAACGCTATGTATATTTACATATCTGTACTTTTTCTTAATTTTTTTTCATTTGATCCTCTACAAAAGAATGATTGTTCACACCTGAACTAGACTATGTATGCAGCAATTGGGTGGACATTTGGAAGAACTAATTCAATATTTCTTTTTAAATGATTTTTAATTTAATATTAATATAATAATATTTAATTAATAGGGTTATCTAAAACTTGCTTATAGCTCAGTTACGATAGCGTTTTGGGCATATGCTCATTAGACATTTTTAACTTGAAATTGCTTCAGTAACATATCCTTAAGCTATGATAGCCATGTCATGGGACAACCTGCATATTACATTACAGTGAGTATTTTATAGTTAATAAAAGGTAAAATTCTATAATTCATTTCGAAAGCGATGGTAAATAAGTTGATGTCGAATTTGAAGTAAATTCTTCTTCTTCTCGTTAATCCTTATGCCTTTCAGCGTCGGATAAGTAAATTCGGGTCCGAATAATAACAGCGCCATCTGATGAGGGGAGACGCAAATGCGGTGCATTTCATAGTTGCTCCTGCGATGAGTATGTGTGTGACAGAAAGAACTAATGAAAGAAAAAGATAAAAGCGTGTAGTGACGGTCACCACAAAAATAGCAATAAAAGAAATCATAAAATACTACTTTTAATCGCATCGCGAAAAATAAAAAATGAAAATGAAGACATGAGATTACATTCCGATGTCGGCGTATAAAAAGCAAACTCCTTTAATAAATAACACTTCATCGGTTTGGTAGAAAAGTCGATCGAAAACTATCGCATCCACTTAACATAATAATCTTCAACGGGGGAAAAGACTTCAAACAAGATCGCGTCACATTTCGACAAAAGAAACCTACAATAACGAAATCGATGACGTTTTAACCGAACAATGCTAAGCGACGACGCGACCCTCGTTTGTTACGATTAGTCTCGGTCACCCTCCGCCGTCTTTTTGTTCGTGCGCTTGTACTACCCTTCGCCTAAGAACATAATGGGAAACGTCTATCGGAGAGACGTACATATTATAACAACCGTTTTGTGGGTACGCAGTTAGTGTGCGTACAACATACCTACAAATGTAGTACGTACTCACTGGTCGTACGTGAATACAACGGGCGCTGAATGGAGAAGAATACCGCGTCAGACACCCCGCATGCGGCGAAGAAGTCGGTCCATTTGTGTTCGCGGTCGCAGTCACGACTTCAAACTCGAAACATAATAGACCTCTTAATTGTCGTTATTGCGCCTACAGTATCGACGCGCATTCTTTCATTCGTTCGGCTGAATTTTCAAAATTTATCTTATAAATGCGATTCATTAACGTTACTTATAGGAAAAGTTGAAGATGTCCATAAAGAACAGATACTCTTAATTGCACACAATGAGTATAATTTCCCATTTTTATTTGTTTCGTATTTAGAGATCTTTGGAAATCTCTAAATGGAGAGTGCAATATACAAAAGGGCCTAAATGTCGACTTTCTTGAAATAAACGTTTTTACGGTTGTAGGGTCTATATGCCATTAGAAACTTGCAACAGAAATTATTATCATGATTGTTGAATATTTAGATTCTTTGTCAAACAGATCCATGTGCCTTTAAAGTTGTTGCCTAATTTTTACGTAAATGGCGGTATTCTTCTAGTGGGTGTCGATTAATAACGTTTGTGCACAGAAAGTTTCGAGTTGAAATACAGGTACATTGTGTAATAATACATTCAGAAAGAAGAGGGAGCAAACCGGAAATATCCGTAAAGATGGAAAAGCTGGAAGAAATAACGCACAACCTTATAAGCAGGCACTCTCACAGAACAAGCCACGCTTTTTTGTTCCAGGAAAAAAAGGTCCTTCTCAGGTTTGTGGCATAACATAATTTCGCTCAACAAAATGGGCTATTTCTTATTATCGTATTCAAACTTTCAGTTGGTGTGTTTCGGGTTAGTTGTAAGTGTAATTATGCTTGCACGTCCATTACACTTGAGGCTAGAATGGAGCTTTTCAAACAATTTTGGGATGATGGAAAATACAGCGAGCAACAGAAATTTTTAATTAGATTTTTAGTATGCGACAGAATAAATAGAAGAAGGACATGGTTTAAGCAGAAGGCAACACACATTGAGATACTTCTTACTCCTTCCTGGCAATTCAAAGGTACAAGTCCGGAGGAAGTCGTTCTGCGTGGTATGGTAAAGGCGATAAGGAGTTAAACTTCTGTGTTAAAAAAATTACAACATTTCCTGAGATCATAGAAAAACGAGGTGGATAGCGTTCCAAAAGGAATCAGTCGTGAAAATAAAAGATAGTTAAATTCCTTCCCAACTGGGACGAGAAAAAAGTTCGAAGCACTACATATCTGAGGATTTAAATATTCGGAAACTTCATTCGGCTTTTATTAATAAGTACACCAAGATAAACAACGCCGTTCCGCCTGTCTCAAGACAGTGGTTCAATATCTTCAAGAAACATCGCAATATTTCTTTCGGTCCTTGACCTCTGGAAAATGCGATTTGTAGAACATGGAACTAAAAAAGCCAAGAATCCTGTTCAACGAAGGAAGGTGGAATTGAAACGCAATTCGCATTAAAGAGAAGCCGAAGCTGCCCAAAAGATGGCAGCGAACGATTATAAAACATCGACATTACAAGATTCTCCTTGAGTTATATCATTTGATCTTCAGAAACGGCTTTATATGCCAGCATTGACTCACACCGATATGTATTATAGCAAGCAACTTGTCTGTGATAATTTTGGCCTGCACCTGGAAGATGAGGGAACTGAATTTTTCTATCTTTGGAGCGAGAACACTTGAAAGTGTGAGTGTAACGAAATAGGACTTTCTAACTAACCAGTTGATCATTACGTCTAGAAAGTCACTAGTATTGTTGTCCGATAACTGCGGTGGTCAAAACAAAAATTAAGATATTTTGGGCATCCACATCACTCTTGTTGCAAAATATATCTGTATTTTCTATTGCCGGTTAAAACATGTATTCTCTAAATAATATATTTTTTTTTTCAGAAAAACTCTATTTTAATCCTAATTTATAGAGTAATTATTGTGTCTCCGGAGAAATTTACAAAATGGCACTTACGCCCTTTTGCATATAGCACCCCTCAAATATAAAAAACAATGAAATTTTGTAGATGAGTTTTAGATTCTTCCTCGACGTTTCGATACTAATAAAATTATAATCGACCCCGATACGACCACAACAAACAAGAAAGAATCTTCTTGTCTCGTCGCTTTAATCTCCCTATCTTTCCCGTTTGTTAGTTCAATAAACCGATTTAGATCCGATATCGTCCTAGTCGGGCGGTATAGTATATGGATACGTAGTACACGTTATATCCGTGTATAGAGATAAATTATTTCGGACGTTTTGATGAAAAGACCACCCCTTTCGATGATAATTCTCGAATCGATAATTTTTCATATCTCCCTTGGTCTTCGGCCGTAGAACGGCGTGACCTATAGCACGCCAGATTAATCGCTTCCTATGGCCGAACAATTAAGAAAAGGCGATGCCGGTTGTAAATCTTACTCCGAACAATATCAATCTCTCCTCTTATCGCCGCAGATGCATCTAGATCCGTTGTTATGTTTCGTCCTAAACGGAATTATTCACTGGGAGTAGGCACGGGGGTTTCTACTTCTTCTTTTTACTTACTTTTCCTTTCTTCTCCTTCTTTAGCGCGCTATCGGGGAAAAAGAGAACGGGGTCTCCGCTTGTAGGAAACGAAACAGGGCACGATTCGATTTTCGAATCTCGAAGATAATTGGTGATAAAGCGAACGAGACCGGACGCGCGTGGAGACGCACGACTTGACCGTTTCTTTCTCGTAACTCACGAGCGTGCTGGTAACGTTACACCGCCGTCGGACGGTCGGATTTCCATTTTTGTTCGTGTTTCGAACGGGGACAAACTGCACCTGTACCGATTTGTTCCCGCGTAGATCGTTCGAAGGTTCGTATTTTAGAACCGTTGTCGAGGCCCTAACGAAGCTGTTAGTCGCCAGCTATGGCAGCAATAAAGTCCTGAAAGTTATCGACAAATGGAGAGTTGCGGGTGGAAATTCACGATTATGTACATGTGTACTTGTACATACAAAGCGCGATATGAAATTTCTTGATAAAAAATGCTCTGGTTGTTTACGTGAAGTTTTGGAATATATAATGAAGAGAACAGATACTAAAAATTCCGGGGAGACCAAGAAAGAGGAAGAACAGGAGGTTTAGAAATTTATCTGTTTTCTTTTTCTAAGAGCACGGAAAAGGAAATAATTTACGCTGGATAGATTTATTTCCCTTTGTTGTTTCTACATGAATAACTATTCGTTATGTTTTATCTGTCTTTGTTCTAATAATAAATTACCGTTACGCTTTTGTTTTTTTTCTAGCTTCTAAATTTTGAACGTTTCTTTTTCTCCAATTTAAGATGATCGTGCGGTGTTTGTAAAGACATGCGGGTTCAGATGTTCATTGAAATTCCGTCGAGAAAAAGTTACATTCCGAACAGTTCAGAAATTATTTAAAAAGCAAATTCAACTGCAAAAACAATAATGAACAATAATTAAATTAGCGATCGTGTTTTCGAGAGCCAAAATTTAATAAAATATAATACAATACAATATAATATAATATAATATATTAAATGTAGAGGACTCTCTATAAACGACCTAATAATAAAAAATTAGGTTCGTTAATGGGCAGTTAACAAGTAACCGTGCAAACGCCTACAAAGTAAGCACAATTTGCATATGCCAATAATCCTGTAGGAAATGTTGACTATGTGAATCGCAAAACGCAACTGCAGACTAATTAGTCTGCGATTTTGCGATTGCGATTGACATAGTCAACATTTCCTACAGGATTATTGGCATATGCAAATTGTGCTTACTTTGTAGGCTTTTGCACGGTTACTTGTTAACTGCCCATTAACGAACCTAATTTTTTATTATTAGGTCGTTTATAGAGAGTCTTCTACATTTAATATATTATATTATATTATATTGTATTGTATTATATTTTATTAATAATTAAATTACTCAAATAATCTGAACACTGTTTTACACTTTACGGATAGTATCAGCATTAACACTGTGAAATGCCTCAAGTACTAGTTCCTGCAATTCTGCAACGTTGTTGTATGTAATTATACGTATAGTGAAGTCAATCCGGGGATATCTTCTTGTATATATAAAAATGGATCGTGGTTTGTTCCGATGCTTAAAATTTGGATACGACTAGACCAAACTGAATACTTCCTTCTGCGGGTTTGTGTATAATTGCTATGCGAAGGTTTAGGAAAAAAGAAAAGCCGAAAAAAATGTTGGATAAAACGAAGTTTGCCGGGTTACCTAGTCCAGCTCATTCGATGTAATATTATCATTTGTAACTACACACGTAATTTGTCACAAACCTGTACGAAGTAAAACTAAGAACAATTAAGAATGTTACCACGCTAATTAAGTAAAACAAAAACAAATTGTTTTATACAGAAATGTAGCAGTTAATTTTTTAGTTAATCTAATTTTAGAGAATTAATATTTGTAAGTAAGATAGTCCTGTTTCTTTTATCAAAAATAACAATAACGTTTAATACTTTACAGATTTCCATTTTTATCTATGTACCAATTTAGTAAATGTTCGTTCATCTGATGAAGACATCAAATTAGAATGTCGAATCGTCAACGAAATCTATTTCTTTTTTAAACCTTTCTCTGAAGCCGAATTCCAAAAGAATATTTTTGATTTACTTTATATTTCCCGCCAACAACAGTTGATAGTCAATACGCTATTTCATTGGATGGTACGCGACTCGTCATCAGTTTCAAAAACGAATTTACGCCTCACGATTGGCTGTCTCAGATAAACAAAACAGTCACCTGTTTCTAACCTAAAATTTTGACATATCTGTCATCTAGACTTGTTACGTTCGTGTTATATATCCAAATCTGGCGATATATACTGCGAGATGTCGATATCAAACGGTGACACTCGATAAAATCGCAAAGAACTATTTCCAAAAATCCTTCAGCGATACAATCAATTCAGGACGCGAAAAATTCCGTCATTCATACGCGCTTATCGGGCGCTATCGCCGCGATCCGATCGCCCTCCTCATTTTTCTTTTTTTCATTCCATCTTCGGGGATGGAAAAAGCGACCCCGATTCGCCGGGATTTGACGCCGCTTCTTTTCGCGCCCGGTAGGTAATAAATTACCACGCATCGCATACGCATCCTATTAAAATTCGGGCGGAGATGGGCTTTTTCCCTCCCTTTTATCGCGAAACGTCAATTGTGCGGCGAAGATTATTAAAAGTTTTTTTGTCGCGAGCGGCCGCGCGCACACATACGTGGCGGATAACAATTCGCTGAGACCCGTAAAAACCTAATCGGACGTCCGCATTGTCACTTTTATCACGTGCTTCCGGTCGAGCGACGCGGCGCCCTGCGTCTACACACTTGTTTATGACTCCACGAGCTGCCGCCACCGCCATCACCACCCTCCTCCGTCGTCGTCGCTGGTGCTAGGTGAAGTAGATGAACATCGCGTAGGTAGCACATAGGCGTAAATCTGGATGGCGGCGCAAGTTATATCCTTATATCGTAAACAAATGCTTGTATCTAACATACGTATTTTGGGAAGGGGTAAGGGGACCGCTGTTCGCTTTTTTTTTCCTTTGTCGGAGTCGAAATTGCTTTATTTGGCGTGAAACTCGGAATCGTGGTGGGCTCCTTCCAGGAAAGATTAAACTTCGATATTTTGATAAAATAGAATCTCTCTATTACATAGAGAGTCCCCAAGGTTTTATCTTATTAAAGTTTCGATTCTCAAAAATAGTTTACTCGATATTTTGAGCAACAACACAACAAATATCGTTTTAGCTCAAGATTGTTAAGGGGTAACACCACTGTAACAATAAACAAGTGAAAACGTAATTAACAATCGAGTTAAGTTTTTCGTCGCATTTAACTGCTTAAGTTTGTTAGTCAGACTGAACACTAATGTCACAATCACGTCTTCGAAACCTCATTACCTCATTCCCGAGCACTTAAACATTCATATGATTCAACTATATAAAATATAAAGTATTCAAGAGTTAATAATGTAAATCTTAACTAAATACAATTAAATATGTGTACATAATATATGTATGTATATATGACAAATGAGTCTGAACACTTTCTAACGACTTCTGTTATTGTATTAGAGAAGTTACAAATAAAAAAGAAAGACATTCCCAAGTGGTATTTATTCGGCGCAGGTAGTCGTTTCGGAGATAACCGACGCGCTTCGGGAAGAGCTCGAAATTTCCAGGAAAAAACTTTTTCCGGTTAATGAACTTTTTGCACCATATTCTAGTAGGTTCGAAGCATCTATGAAGCCAATAAAAAAATCGATTGTCTGAAAAAATTGACAGCGGTCTTGCCCCTTAAGCGAAAATCAAATGCACAATATCGTTTTTCGCATGCCCTCAAAGACAAGAGCCGCCGTCAACGTGTTAAATCAGAATTAATTTAGTGGGATGTTGTACCTGCCACAAGTACGACATTCCTGATTTTGTAGCGACACACTCACTTTCCCATTTTCCCATCGTCGAACAGACAACGATACGGAAGACCATCAGAATGGTTCGTATTTTAAAAGTCGATACTTAACAGCACGCAACGGGTTTGTGACCTGGAGAATTCGCCAGGAGCACCACCCGCCGACAAAGAAACAAAGATTCAGGTAAATAAGAGAGCGAATAGCGGAGGAATTCGGAGCGATGATGTTGTACCTGGTTTCCGAATTCGCTATGTGACCGTCCGGTCTAGTTTATTGATGCTTCTTGGTCGAATGTAAAGTTAGGACGGATCGAAAGTTGGAGAAAATATCTATTGTTAAATTTAAAGGTCATAAAGACATGTTTAGTCTTCGGGGTGTATAATATTTGAAGGATTTTCCTTTTGTTTGACGTTAAACATTAAACAACTAAAGATTTCTGCAGATAGGTGTTACAAGAGTTCATCATATCGAAAGATTTCAACAAACTACTGGCACCTTCTGGTGAACAGAGGTAATTGATTGGAGGGTTATGATGATGCGCTAGGTTTTATTCATTTGTATTTTTGACTTTCCCAAGTATCTTTTGGAAACTAATTTTCTATTTTCCATATTACTTTGTTCGTATTATTTGTATTTCGTATAACTTGTGTACGTGTACGTGCAGGGATTATTCGACCGCTTCATATACGTTGTATAGTTTCTGAGGTTAACAAAGGAATCTCCCACTAAAAAGATACTTTCTAAATTACTAAACACAACAAACTGGCATGCCATCTATGTCGTATATCTTTTTACTTAAAAAAAAAAGAAGAAAAAGACAAAGAAAGGGAGCAAAAGCTGCACATCCGGTAATTCATCAGCGATAATTGAGCAAAAACAAGAAAAGAAAAACAAGACATTTAACAGCAACAGCAAAATCAGCAAGGTTTAACTAACCGTTCATCGCAGCTGCAGTGCATCAGGGTGTTCGCCCTAAAATTGTGCAGGCCGTACTTGGTCTCCATACCGCCGATCCAGAAGGGACAGGCGAGGTCGTGCGTCCTGCAGCAACGGTCCGTCCTCGAAAATAAGCCGAGCTGCGTGTATTTGGTGGCAGAGTAGCCCTTGCCGCACCAGTGCGTTCCCGGGATCCGCAGCAGGTCACCCATCATGTCACGCTTCGGCCTGCTGGGGAAGACGCGACAGAAAAACATGACCGGGGTTTGTCGGTTTTCGAAACGCATGTTATACATTAGGTTCGTTCCAACACAGCACAAAAACAGTTTGTCAATCGTCGGATATATGCGCAAGACCGTTTTGAAACGCCAAATTTGCTCTGCGCATGTACCGACAAACTGGTTTTGTGCTGTGTTGGAACGAACCTATTGTATTGCGTGTGCGAACAAAACGTCCTTTTCATGGTTCGGTGTTTCGTTATCGATAATTCAGAAGGCGTTCCTTTACTTGTTTTTTTTTGTCCTCAACCCGTTTTAGAAGCTTGTAATTAGTTGCTTTTTAGATATTTTCTTGGTTTACTGCTGTTGAATCGATGACATTTCACTCCTGAACATTCGCAGTGTAACAACTTAGTTAGGAAGATAAGATTAAGAATGTAACAACAAAATCAGTTGTGATATTTTGTAAACTTGAAATACGCATTTCGACCGCGAAGTGGTTCATCCTCAGTAGAAAACGTAAGGGAAGAAGCGGTCGATTGTGAGGTAGTGAAGTGCGGTAAGTCCCTATTTTTACAGCATCGTTAACCAACATTCCATGAATAGTCCGGGCAAACAGCAGTAACAGCGTACAATTACGAAATAAGTTACAACTTACTACTCGCATACAGCATCGATTTAGTACTGACTAGATAAGGGCACCCGGAGTCGGCGGTGCTGTCGTAACTTATTTCGTAATTGTGCGATGATACCTCTGTTTGCCCAGGCAATTCATGAATAACGCTTTCCTTTCGTGTTCTTCGCTGAGGATCACCACTTGGTGGTCGAAATGTGTATTTGAAGTTTTCGCAGAATCGGTGTGAAAAGGGTAACAGTATTTAATTGCATTGAGGAAGATGTCATTGCTTTTCGTTTTCTTTCTTCATATTATTAAATAACAATCAAATAATGTTCACGAAGTGGCTGTTACAAACAACCGCACGTCAAAATCTTAATAAAACAAAATCTGAATGACTCTCCATATAACGTACCTAATTAAATTATGTGCAAAAGGTTACTAAGCAAGAACAATTTCAATATGCTAATAATCCGTGAGGCCACTTCAGCTTTGTTAATCGCGGACTGCAACCGCAGACTAATTTGTTTCGCCTTTATTGAGACTCGTTAATACGGTGTATACTCGGTCTGCAATTGACAAATTATAATTCTCCAGATGTTATATGTCAATAACTCGTAGATATGGATTTGATCCGAATTATGGCTCCATCTGTCCAAATAATTAATTAGTCTGCGATTGACAAAGCGTAATCCCCCCCCGGATTATTGGTATGTTGAAATTGGGCTTATTTAGTAAGCTTTTACCATACACAGTGATTTTAGTAGCTGCCCATACTAACGTACCTAATTTAATTAGGTCACGTTATATGTAGAATCATCCAGATTTTATTTTATTAAGCCAGACGTCCTTTACAAGAAACAATTGACGATAATTATAAAAGCTTCGAAAGCTCGACAGCTTTTCCTTTATCGAAGTATCACCCTTCGCGTGCGCTTTGCGCAACTACATCGAATCTAAGTAGATAAACTTTGCATCATCGCCACTTTTATATCCGTTCTCTTTAGCGACTTTTTCAATTAAAGACTCACAGACGATCCGAAGAAGTAATCTGAAAAACGACGTTGGCAACCGCAGAGCCGGCCCAAAACGTTATCTCGCTGGCGTTTTTCGAAGCGTGACGAAAACTTATAATTCTCGCCCGCGCCAAAAACCCAGTTTTTTCCCCACTTTTTGCCCCTTCTAATCCTTTCGTCGCCGGAGTTATAAGTTCCATTATATGACGCTTTAATGTCGTTATGGACTACCGGAAAACGCGATGACGGCGAAGTCGGCGGCGTCACTTCCGCAAATTTTCGAGGGGAAAGGGGACGAGGAGGGGAGGTTACGTCGAGATAGCGAGAGAAAATAGGGAAATAATGCTGACGATCGAATCGAAATAAGCAAAAGAATATTAAAAAAAAATGATTTAGAAAGTCAAGAAAATATACGTACATCTCATATAAGTAATGTTCAGAAAGCCAAAAATATATCCGATTTTTCACAACTTACGTATCGAATTAAAATTCGTACTAAATAAAACAAAATTCGGTAGAAATGAAAGGTTCTTCGATTGCAGGAAATCTTCGAAGTTTGGGAAGGGACCGATTGTGAACTAGATCTAAAGGCGGGTGTTTATTATTTAAGCAAAGAAATGTAAACGCTAGTAAAATTCGACCCATATCTTTAGCAAGGGCAAATAGATATTAGGATAGGACGTGTTGGTTTAATTTCATTCACCTACTTTCAATCCCATCGAACGTTGATTCATTCATGTCGTAAATCGTTGGTAGGTCTGCCCTATATAATAGTAATAATTTCGATTATCTGTTGCGATGAATAAATCAGTGTGCCCAAAACAAAACTTTTAAGTAGTTGCCCACATCAAATTTTTTGTTTCAAACTCACTGAGTTACTTGAGGTGTAAGTTGTGAGAGATCCGGTATAGTTCGAAAAAAGAGTAAAATAAATGAAAATAAGTAAATTTAAAAAAATTTAAAACAAACAAGTTTCCTTAATAAAAGATTAAATTTATAAAAGCCCTTACTCCATCGCAAAATAAGAGTTAGTAGGGAAACTTGGAACGTATTCGCGCCAAGATAAAAGAAAATCGCAACTATTTCCGGTCGATTTCCAAATCGATTTGCACAAAATCTCTTATTGTGAGAAGGAATACGGTGTTTTTATCGCAATTTCTTTCGGTTTTTTTTTCATTTTTTGCGTTTCTCCTTATTCGCCTCCTTTCATTCATTTGTCGTTTGATTTCTTTGTTTTTTTTTGTTGTTGTTTTAATCTCCTACCTCGAATCGCAGTAACAGTGTGAGATCGTGAACGGCCTCCCATTAAACAGTTCGAATTTCCTAGTGTACGCGTGGATGTTCTTCCGGCAGTAATCGTGCCGTCGACAGCACCGATCCGTCTCGCTGAAAAGCCCGAGCGCGTTGTAACGGGAAGCCACGTCCTGATCGCCGCACCACAGCGTACCGGGCATCACGAATAGCGAGTGTTTCTTTCGCGCCGACGACGACGACGACGACGTCCTGCTCCTGCGTCCAAAACAACAAGAAGAAAGCGGATACTTACGCGCGAGAAAGCCGCGTCGAGCTTTACTCGCCTCTACAGCAGTCTCTACTTATCGTTATATGTATATCGTGTAGTTAGTACAAGATCGAGAATAAGGCGGATGGGGTGATAAGAGGCGAATGAAAGCAACATATTTCAAATGCAAATAAATAAACAAACGAATAACAAATAAATAGCGTAAAATATACACACGAAAAAGAAGAAGGAAATGAAATAAAACAAACAAGCGGGAAAGGTGAGGTGCAAATGGTTAAGAACGGCGATGAAAATATAATGTAAGGTAAATTGAGAAAGAAAAACGAAAAGTGTTGGTACAGTCGTTCGCGGAAATATCCGATCTATTACGTTATCAAAATAAAACAAAAGAAAATGGGTGAATGAAAGGTCGCCCAAACTTCCGAACCGGAGGGAAGGTGGGAGGGAAGACGTGAATCACATGCATCTCGTATACCTACTGTACAGTGCGCGCCTAATGTATTGAACAAATTCAGTAAAAACCAAATAAAATTTTGTTGGAAGAAATCTATGAACAAGTCGATTTTAGTTGATCATACATATGAGATATCCAATTAAAAATTCTCCCAATGTGTACTTAAATACGGATTTTTGAACTACATATTTGCTTCTACAGGAGTGGGCAACTAAGTTGCCAAAATTTGTAATTATAAAGCTACTCTCACCATTCATATACGGGTTTCGCGGTCATACCGATCTTCAGTACGGCTTTGGGAGATGTAGCTTTCGTTTCAATACCGCCACAATACATGCACGGACGGTTGATATTCGTACATATGATATATCCAATTAATAATTCTCCCAATATGTACTTAAATGCGCGTTTGTAAGCGAAAGCTTCATCTCGCAAAACCGTACTGAAGATCGATATAACGCGCGTATACGGATGATGAGAGTAGCTTTCTAATTGCAAAGTCGATTTTATTTGATAAAGATATACATTCTTGCATGACAGTCGATTTTCAACCATCAGCGGTTTTTGAGTAATGACGCCATATTTTCTTTTTAACAGCAACCGCCAATTTTCGGAGATCTTTTCATTGCCGAACTGGCGGTGTAAAAATGATGCGATCTTACATTAGAAATTCTTCGAGTAAATGACAATTGAATGTTAGAAAACGTAAATCTAATTATTAACACAAAATAAAAAAAGACCCTTAAACAAATACAATGTTAAACAAAGTGCTCGAACTGTCATCCACCGGCTTCCTAACAAGCCCATGCAGAAATTCTTCGTTTTCGTACATTTTGAATCGGTTTCCGGGCTAATTCTGCGCATTTCATCTCTAATGCGATGTTCTAGTTCAGCTGAATTTGGTGTTTGGTGACGTAGACCTTGCACTTTAAATAGCCCCATAAAAATAATCAAGGAGTGTAAGATTTGCGGATCTCGCGTCTTCGCCTGTCAATTCACCTCCTCGGAAAGCAATTGTCTAAAAAATCCCGAACAGTCTGCGCCTATTGCGGAGGTGCGCCAACGTACTTAAACCACTCGGTATTATCTGGCAGGTCTGGAGCATTGTCATTTAGAAAAATTGCTGCAAACGCTGGAACGAGGTTTTTCTGCAAAAACTGTAAATATCTTGCTTGTGTGAGGGTCTCTTCGTAGAAAAAAGGCCCTACTATTCTGTTATCGAGTAGATTCTGATAATATATAAATACAGTCCACAGAATTTAATTGTTTGCCTATGTTGAGTATATGCCGCACGTATCCAATGAGGATTTACCCTACCCCAGTACCTGCAATTTTGACGATTCACTGTGCCATTGAGACAAACCATTGCCTCATTCGGAGAAAGTAATTGTTGGTCGATATGTTTAGCACAAATCTATCATAGTTTCACAAAATTGTGATGACCCCTCGGAATCGTCTTCATGTATGAATTAAATTTTATTGAGATGATATTCTTCCTTCCCCATAATACGTAACAATGTTGTCTGACTAACTTCATCGTCTAATTCAACGAATCGAGACGTATTGTTAGGATGCTCTTCCATACTTAAGGGGTCTACCCTAATTAGAATTTTCAAAAATCGTTTTTTTATTGCATTTTTCGAAAGTATACATATTTAAAAGTATCATACTAAAATTTTATAAAGATCTGAGCAATCTAAGTGTACTTTTGAGCGACGGTTGCTTAGCTATCTGAGCGAGCTAATATGCACCGCTCGGAGCGGTACCGCCTATCTGCCTTTGTATACATGAGTAGCTGGTACAAAATGACGTTTTTGGACGGCTTGTTGATAAAATCTTCGAGACTATTGAACCGATACTTACCAAAATGTTACCACATGTTCTTTATAACTATAGCTATAGCGCATATCATACGATTTTTAAAATTTTGAGTTGAAGTATTTTTCTTCGCAAAAAACGATGAAAAAAAAACGTGATTTTTCGGTTTTTTTCGAAAAAATGGCCGCCATTTGATCATTTTCGAAAAAATCAAAAATCGTATGATATGCGCTATAGCTATTAACCTACTGAATCCAAAACCATTCTTTTTTGTTCCGATCATCCATTCCAGAGATTTCATCAACAGCGCACACCCATCTTTTTTTGGACCTCTTTTCCCGCCATTTTAATAGTGTATTTATAAGGTAACACTTTGTATATCAATATTTATGATATAAACCCATAAAAAAATTCTTCAAAATAGTCATTTTTTTGCCCGTCTAATTAGGGTAGACCCCTTAACGAAATGTTCAGTTTCCGATCTTCACTAACGTTTGGACGTCCCGGTCTTTTTTATATCTTAACATCAGCAGTTTCTCGAAAATTTAGACTCAATCTTACTGACTGTAGATTGGCTAATGGGGCCATCTGGATATTTTGCATTAAGCAAATCGCAAACTTCCTTCTGAGTTCTTCCCTGCATCCAGTAAGAATTATAATCTCAATCCTGTGTGTAACAGTTTATTGGGCCATAATACTTCAATTGCAATAAGATTTTGTGTATCGCTAAAGTTAAAAAATCAGTGTAAAACTGACACTTTGTAATGACTTGTACCTAGGCGATTTGCAAAAAACATCTGGCACTTCGGAAAACCAAACTCGGATACAAGTTTCTGGCAGCAAGAGAGTTTTTCTAGCGCTTGCAGCAAATTTTTCTAAACGATAATACTCCAGACCTCCCAGATAATACCGTATGGTTTCAGCACGACGGCGCACCACCACACTAGCGACAGCCTACAGCAGGGAGATTTCCTAAACAATTGCTTTTAGAGGAGGTCAATTGACAGACGAAAACCGATAGAATGGCTCGTGAGATGCGCAGATTTTACAGATCTTGATTATTTTTTTATTTCCCCAATTTCTATACAACCTGTCCTATTTAGTAGGACAATAAGTACATTGATTTGATGTTTGGAGACATGTAGGGAGATACTCCCTAGGGTATTCCCAATATAAAATTTACATATGTATTTACACACAACCGAGTAAAAACTAAGAACTAAATATTACTCAACCAAATCGAGTCTGTAAGTCGGTGGATTTAACGTTTGAGACGGTGTGTGTCATGAGTTTCTGTATAGCTTTTTGGCTAATGTGTTTGCATGTACTAAAGTTCTTTCTCTGTAGGATTTACTAAAAGACTTTACACGCTTTGATGGCTTTTTATGGGGTTATTTAAAGTCCAAAGTGTACGTCAACAGATCACAAAATTCAGCTGAACTAGAACATCGCATTAGAGATAAAATGCGCAGGATTAGGCCGGAAACGATTCAAAATGTACGAATGTACGCATCTGCAATACAGCTACCACCCGCTTGTTGCCTCGGTTTTACGGTTGCTTCATGCTAGCGAAACACGTGTCACCGAATCAATTATTTAAACAATTGTGTGGTGAGGAGTTTACCGATGTGATAATAGTGTTAGCTTTAGTTTCTAGTAAATTTGATCAATTACATTCTTGTTCTTCGTTCTTCACTACGACACTACCCATACTCTTCCACATGGATTTTATTCGATTTTAACCTTCTTGAAGAAATTTCGTTAATACGATTTTATGTCTTCTACATCGTGTTTCTAATTAGAAACAAATAAAGTGAACCGTTTCCCTTATCGAAACATTTATATAAGACAATACTTTCGTGAACAACTGTACGCGTTAGCTATAAAAACGAGGTAGGATATCCATATATGCACACACACACACACATGCCGTACAGAATTGGGATGATATCGAAATGAAAGATTGAAAGAGCGAAAGAGAGATGTGGTGCTAATGACGATACGGTAGTAAATAGTAAACAGACTGACCCAAATCGATTGATCAAAGCGGAAAAACTTAAAACATAAGTGGCGATATTGTGCAATAGACGTCACGTCACACATCTATGACCCGATTCCGCACAATAAAAAACTCCCGCGTTTCGAAATTATCATTGTAATTATCATGTGTTAATCGGATGTTTCGGTTTATAATGCGCGCTCCTTAACTATCCTTCCACTACAAAATTGGAAGTGCCAAAAACGTATAAATTATACAAAAACCGGCGTTTTTACGTTACGTCCGGGTTAAACACATTCGGCATCTCCTTTCGTGTGTTACGGATGTATTCGATTATGAACGGAAAGGAGATGATACTAATACGCATCGGCGATATATTTTGTTTGTATTTAAAAGGAAAAAGTTAAAATTATTACGTCATGCGTTTTCTAACGTTATCCAGATCGTCATCTGTTTCGATGGTGTTTGAATCGTTTTCTCTAAATGGCAACCGCGTAATTTAAAATAACAATTACCATTTACAGATGTTATTTTATTAATAAAACGATTTCCATTTATTTTCGGCGATGCTGAAACTCTTTTTAGTGTCATTCGTTCTATTTTCTGCAAGTTAATACGTAGAGGGCATCGCCCGAACGAACAGGCCGCAAGTCTGATCCTTGAGGAACATTATAGGCGTCGTCGTTTGGAGTTTGTAGAAATGAAAAACGTGTGAAAATAAGTAATTGCAACGACGACTTATCTTTTTATATGTATAAATTCCTATATACCTGATAGTTAGTAATCACTAGAGTTTTTAAACAGGTGGATGACGTGCTATCATTAAGTACTGTAAATCGGACTGACGCTGGCACTCCTCCGAATTTTATTATTCAATGACAACTTCTTAACGACAAGTTATCATATACTCATGTCACGTCAGGACTAGTGTTTGTTAAAAAGGTGGATGACGTGTTATCATTAAGTAGTGTAAAACGGACTGACGTTGTCACTCCTCCGAATTTTATTATTCAATGATAAGTTGTCATTGATAAATTATCATTGAATAACAAAAATTCGGAGGTGTGACAGCGTCAGTCCGATTTACACTACTTAATAGTAACGCATGATCCACCTTTTTAATAAACTCTAGTAATTATTCGCCTGTGTCGTATGCCACCGTTTGATATTGGCCTTCAGATCAACTACAATTACATTACTGAAAAAGTATAGATATCGAAACGTCGATCCACCATTTTTTGTTGTAATTCATCGGCAAAATGAATGAACCCCGGAGACCCCAAATTTTATCCTTGGGGAACACCAGACATTATATATAATTTGGAATAAACGGTTCAAATCAGAATAGTTGCAATATTTAATAATTTTCAGCTATAAAGTTCCGTTTTACAAAAACGTTCTCATTTGTATTCAATCAATTTATAAGAACAACAGTTAGTTTATAAAATAAATTTTAAAAAAATGGAACTGAGGCCTCAAGTTCGATCCTTAGAGAACACCAAACGTTGCAATCTAGGTTTGACAAGATTTCAAATTTTTCGATGTAGAATTGCCAGTTGTTTTTTTTTTTTTTAATTAAATTCCCTCTTATAAGATCTCGTTGGTGAGGCAAAGCCGAACGAAAAGGGTTTGAGTATGGTTAAATAGGTCTTACATGTGCCAAAATTTAGGTTAAATTAAGAATTAGGAAGACGATAATGTTCATCTTCCTGTTCCCTTCACTCCACCATTTCTTGCTCATTTTAAGCCCCCCTCCTCGCCCTCCCAACCTTGTCTTAATATTACTTGCACGTTTAAAACTTTAAGGCTCGATTTCATATTCAAATTTAATCCCATATATAAAATAAAATAAAAAATTCTCCTTAACGCACACCTTTCGGAAAAGTCCAGATACGTATTTCGGCAAATAAGTTGCCATCATCAATGGAAAACTGAAGAATCCAGTATCACTAACGATGCCTAAAACAAACACTACACAATAAACACTATACAACGCTAAAGCACTGCACAATGAAATGTCAACAGTGTTTTGGTGTGTTTCGCGCAAGTGTTCATTGTGTGATGTTCATTGTGCAGTGCTTAAGTGTTCTACAATGTCCGTCTTGGGTATTCACTGAATTCCCCTAGTTTTCCACTACGGATGACAACTTCCACCACCAACTACAAAAACTTTAATAAACAAAAGCGTCTAGTTACTAATATACAGTAAAGGTTGATAACCATCTACCAGATGAACTGAAGAATGAACCAACGAAACAAACCTTGTGCACGACGGCTACTACACTATCGATGACTTTTTCACTTATGAAAGTTAGTGTTTTATTTACTCAATTTTGTTTTTGTGCCCATATCAATCGAATTTGTGTGACTTAGTGAAAATGTTTTAAATGTTTGAAATGTACGCCAAACTGTTTTTTATCGTCGTTTTCTATGCTTTTGTATTCAAGAAATAAAAATAAACAAACAAACAAACTTAATATGCCGAAATACGTATCTGGACTTTTTCCGAAAGGTGTGGTACGGGTAATTTTATTTATTTTATATATTATTTTAGCCACAGTCTCCTTATTCTTATTTAAAATTAATCCCATTAAATGTTAATGTCGGTATTAAAATAAAAACCAATTTCATAATAATTCATTATTAATTTCATATTAATTTTATTTAATTTCGCTAATATCAGTTTAAGCTAACGGCTAATATTAGGACCATTATATTATATTATGTGTACCGGTACTTCTTTAAGTAACCAAATTAACCTATAACTGTCTATTAAGAAATATTTTAATGATTTTTGTATTTTTCACACGGTGATCTCGATGAATTTCTATTAACTTGCGGTAGTTACTAATGGAGAATTTTAAAAAACGCAATCGGGGCACCAAAAATTTACTTCGTTAATTTTTTCAATGTAATTTGTACATCTTATATAAGCCTTTCTCCTCTGCATAAATACACGATCATTATCGGATCGGATCGGATCAGATGAAGAACTAAAAGATTTCTAAAAATATTCATTCTTTGTGTCTTTCACGTGCTACTTTATAACTTAGCTTATAATCTTAAATGTAGGCTTCTGCGGTCGAAATCACAATGTAGATGTATATATGCAATACGATCAACATCGACGAGCAGCCCTGAAGATGTCCCTTGCAATAGTGGACGAAACGTCGGCACCCACGCCAAACCAGACGCGGTTTCAACCCGGAAACCAAGATATGCAACTTAGCTTATTTTTTGTTACGGCCATTTGTCACAGTTCCGGTTTGTCATAGTGTTGCGGCCAATTTGTCACAGTTCCGGCTTGTTACTTGTGACTTCTCGCTTCAACTTTGGACGTGTCAACATTTCTGCTTCTAACGTTGAATTGAACAGATCGGTCTCCGTGACTAGATTATTCCGTTTTCGCTTTTAAGCATCGTTGTCGGAGATACACACGGAAATTCGACTCTGGCAAGTTTTCATTATCGTTGTGTACATTTGGAAGTTTTGCTGCCCTAATTTTTCCGTTCGAACTGAACGTCCCCGTTGTACGATTGTTTTTCTCTCGCTTGGAGGGGCTAGTATAAATTAGTGTAGGCTGGTATAAGGAGTGTAGGCTAGGATAGGTAGTGTATACGAGTAGAGAGAACTAAAAATTATTTTTGAGAACATCGGAAAACTATCGTAGGAGCTAGAAACCGACTTAATCTATAGGTTTGTTGTGAACGGCTAGTTTCCCGATATCTTTTCATCGAGTACGAGAATATCCGCCATCTTGGAGAGTTTCCGAATACCACGCCGTACAAAAGTTGACAACCGGAAATTCGTTACGGCAGGTCCGGTGATTTTATTTACATTTCGACTCGTTGAGTCTTGGGAAAAATTCCCTAGAATTATTAGTTGATTTAGAGTTAGAAAATCAGGGATTTGTATTCGAGTAAACAGCGGTTTTCTTACTTTTGTGAAAATTAAAGTTAAAGCTCCATTAGTTTTAGTACGCGATTATCAAATCGGGCCTCAGGTATCTTTATCCTATGTAATCATAAATTTAACCTGAATTTCATCTTCTAAATATCGCCACCTTTATCACTTTCATGTCAATCAAACCACATACGTTCTATATTTTCAAAACGTTAAAATAACGTTTTCCCAAATTTTATAGCAACATTTTAAACTTTTTAGCATATGTAACGCCCATCTCGTTTTTTAAGCAATTTTTTTAAAAGAAGTGTTTGTGCGATTTTTAATTTGAATACTTCCATATAAATATTTCGGTTGAAAATGGCTTACCGCCGAAACTAGTTCTTCAGCTAAAGTTTTTATATGGTTAAGGAAAACTTTTAAGCTTCGTGTAAGTAACTAAGAGGTTGCCAATTAAATGATAAAAACAATTCAACCATTCGAAAATAAACGACGATCTGGAATTACTTTTGGGAAGGTAAAATATGAATTGATGTGACACATTCCTACCTACCATCACTTTACTCGTTCCACTTTTAACTTTACTTTTTTACTTATCATATTTTACATACATAAATATGTACATATGATAATTCTGATTACACGATCGATAACAAACCAATTCAGATTGTTTATTATTAAAAACAAACGCACCGGAAAAAATCTGTACTTTGCTCCTCAAATTCGTGTAATACAGGCAAGTGGTTTACGACGACGATAAGGAGATATTAATGCAGTAATAAGAATTCCCTATTATGTATTATTTACACGATTGCGATCGTTGATACATAAAATAGTTACCAGATGCGTAAATCGAGATAAGGAAATAAACAGCACATATTTACGTGATAATCGTTTTAGAGGGAATAACAGTTTAGTCAGGCAAAAAATGTGAAAATATAGCACCTTCATCATTTTCCGATATTATCGAAAACCTTCAAAAAAAAAAAAAAAAGACAAAAGAAAGAACCGCGCGTGAATTAATTCGTGTTTGTTCAAATGAAATTGTGACACCTTCATCAGTTTCTGATACTAAAGGAAATCCTCAGAAAAAAAGACAACGGAGATACTTCAGGCGTCAATTAGTTCGTGATTGTTCAAATTTTGATATGAAGGTAAAAACCGTTTAAGACGGTATTCAAAAGTATTTTTTAATTCGATTTATTCCTGACTAAAATGATATTCCCTTTTTTCTCCTACGAATTGTGTACAAATGACGAACGAAGTAGCCAATGAAACAAACATAGAAACGCACCATGGCAAAGTATGTTTTACAAAGTATTAGTTTACACCAAAAATGTGCGCGTATCATATGTATGTACATATATAAAACGACGCTCCAGATTTGGATGTAAACGAATAACGATTTATACAACAGCGCGCATCGAGAAACCCCACTAGATCCGATACGAAAAAGGACATTTTGTAAGCACAACATTACGAATACATAGAATATTAGCACAGTGCAAGCAATGACGGATATGATAATGAATACGGGGAGAATCAAAAATGCATATTTTAAGATTCCCAATATTAAATTATAGTCGAAGTCAGGATTATTTTTGTGACGTGGCATTTTACTTAGACGAACGGAAGGGAATTTCGCGACTCTTTCGTTTAACAATTGTTATTATTCATCCTTCGGGAATTCCATTTCCGAATCGAAAATAACCGCACGCACTAAAACTTAAGTTTGTGATCTTGTGTATTTCTCGCTTTGTTTACGACGAACGCGATCGTAGATTGCGAGCAACGGTAAGCAAATCGGACTTTGATCAATTGCAGGCGAGGACGTGTATATGCAGTTTCGTGAATAGCAAATCGGATTTTCGAAACGTTGCGTACCGTCGATTCGTCGTCCTGACACGCGCCTTTCCCCCAAACGGTTTGCGAAATAAGATCGCGAATAATAGTAATAATACATTCGTCCAGAATCCACCCATTCGTCCACAATGCAAAGGATCAAAAAAACAACATACGAAACGAGAAACAATACCTATGTACAATATCTATTTATGTTGGAGACAATTCAGATCGAAGTGAACATTGTAATTTGATTACTTCGAATAGGTTGAAACAAAAAAAAATCGCTGGTGATAATGAATTTCCCCAGTTTTCCACTGAGGATGAAAATTTGGATTTATTTCCGAAAAATATGGTAAAGTTAATTTACAAACAAAAAACAAAAACACAAAATTGATTTCGGGAGAAACAGAAACGTTTGTTGAAACAAAATCCACATACTTTTATTTCGTAAAAACAAGTCCGATGTTGTATCCTATCTTATCTGTACATAGTATTTATGTATTGGAATATCAAGTTTTCCTTGGCTTAAAAAAATCATCCTATAAGATGTTAGTTCATTAATAAAGAATATGAAGTAAAGAGGGAGCAAGGACGATTCAAGATTGGTCCTCAAGAACTCCGATAGTTCCTATATGCAATTCAGAGAAATCGAAAATGTTGAAATATGAGTATCTCATCGGAAAATCACAATGTAAAAAACAATTGCCGTTTATAAAATTTCCGGTTTCATAAACAAACTTTTTCCAAATTTGAGCCTCTCGATCTCAAGTGCTTTTTTCGAAAAATGTACTCTTGTAAACCGGTACCAACTTATTAATAAAAAATTATTAAGAAAAGGGCGTCCAGGATTTGACTCTAACAAAACCTCAAAATTTCCTGGAGATATCGAAAATGTAGATATTTAAGCCTTGGTACGTCGTCTGAAGAATAAGGCAAAAGACAATTGCCATCTATAACATTTTCCGGTTTGAGAAACAATTTTTTCCAATTTGAACGTTTCGATCTCAAGTGGGCTTTCTTCGAAATAACTTCGGCAAACTGCTACCAACTTGTTAAGAAAAATTAATAACAAAAGAGGGTCCAGGATTGCCTCCAATAGAACTCCAAACGTTCCTGGAGATATCGGAAATGTTGTAGGTATTTAAGCCTCGGTACGTCGTTTGAAAGATGAGTCGTAAAACAATTGCCGTCTATCAAATTTTCGGTTTCATAATCAAACCTTTTCCAAATTTAAGCCTTTTGATCTCAAGTAATTTTAGTTAAATGTGTGCTTGTAAATTGGTACCAACTTATTAATAAAAATTATTAACAAAAGGGGGTTCAGGATTGCCTCCAATAGAACTCCAAAAGTTCCTGGAGATATCGGAAATGTAGTGGATATTAAAACTTGGTGGTGAGAAACAATTGCCGTCTACAATACAATAAGATCCTTTCAGACATTGGAAGCAAATCAAAAACAATTGCAGTGCGGTGGACCAAACACTTTTTGATAAGCAACGCCTTCTATAACTAACCGGGACTTTTTTGAATTGTGATACCGCTATGAGGCGATCCACCAATTTTATTTTCTGCCCTTCCTTTTTCTTCGCTCGACTATTAACGTAAGTAGACCATTATCTACATTTGCACCTGTTTGTATATAAACAACAATATTTTTTTCCTTTTGTTTTCTTACAAACATACGCGCTCTATACTGTTAAGGACTTCCTCTGTAATGATATGAAGTGAAATATTTGATATCCTCGTTGTTGTTGCAAGAATAAATTGATTTTGATTTGATTTGATTTTGTTCTCTGATATGTACGCATTATATTTTTTGATATAATTAGACATTGTAAATTATAAACGCATATCTGGGATGTAGCAAGATATTAATAAAGAATTGAATATGAATATGAATATAACATTTTTTGCTACGTAAAGACTTTTAAATTTGTATCTTTTGACATGGCAAATTGCTTATTTTGTCCGACAAATTTTCTCTTGTAGATTGGGAACAACGTTGATCAAAGATGGCTCAAGTGTGATCCCAAAGGGACTCTAAACGCTTCTGTATACCATTTGGGAAGGTTGGAAATGTAGGTAGTGAAGCATATGTATCTCATCAGAAGATCAAGGTGGGCGTCCATAAAGTTCTTTTGTTTTGTAAAAAAGCTGTCAAATTGTCTCTTTTTTCTCAAAAATGTTCTCTTATAAGTTGACGAAAGCTTCTCAATTAAAATCAGTAACCAAGGAGGGCCCAAGCATGATTACACGGGAACTGGAAATGTTTTCGTATATGTACTATTTGCAGCAACAAAATTTCCGGACAAGCCTTGAGTCTGTTTTTGAGCAGTATAAGCCAGTCGCTTGTCATGTTGATGTCAATATTGATGTAGCGATTTATGTTTGAATATCATGAATAGTGTCTTTGGATACTTTCAATCTATTACCTTCTACCGTCTTCTTATGAACCATTCTTACTCAAATAATGGAATCACTTGAATTTCTTCAAAAGCACGTAAATGCTGTGTAATGACATATGTACTATATATCAATAATGATTTTAACATGAAATAACATTGTAGAAGGCAAAAGTTAGATTTAAACTAAATTTGTATCTTAAGTGTCCGATTGTTTGTTGCAGCAATAGCACAATTTGGGGGAAATTAAGGACATTTCATTCTCCAAAATGGCAAAAATAGCTTACCAATCAAAATGACAAACCGAAGAATCAGAGAATTCCAAACGTTGCTGCGGATTTGATCGCAGGATTGATACGGAATTTATCCAGTTTTTCACTGAGGGTGGCAGTTTAGTTGCCGAAATACGCATCTGGATTTTTTTCCAAAAAGTGTGGTAAGGATAATTTTATCTGTATATATAAAAATGGATCGTGGTTTGTTCGGATGCTTAAAACTTGAAAACGACTGGACCAAATTGGATAGTTCCTTCTTGCGGGTTTGTTCGTAATTGCTACGCGAAGGTTTAGGAAATAAGAAAAGTCGAAAAGAAATTGGGCAAAACGAAGTTTGCCGGGTCACCTAGTTTATTTTATATAGAGAAAATCTTAATTCAATGTTGCCAATTGAATGAAAGAACCATTCCGTCATTGAAAAATCAGCGAATTGATACCGATAGAAAAACAAACACAAAACAATCGATCATACATACACACTCGATTCATAACTTTTAGATATCATCAGATACTTCGAAATCAACCAACAATGATTTCCCGAAAAATCGAGCTATAAGGCGATTAAATCTTGAGATTATAACACTTTTTAACGAATACGAAGGGGAATTTTAGGAACTTTAATTCCAAAGCAAATACATATGAAAACGAAAGGCGAAGAAAAATTTGATGTAGGAATTGAAACGAGAACTTGAAAATGCTTTCGTTATCGTGTCCCGCATCTGTTAAACGAATCGATTATTTACGGTTGGCGACTTCGACGTGGAACAATCGCCTTTGCGTAACGAAACAATGACCCGAAATGACCTTAAAATCAGATCGCGAAATTTATGCGATTCACCTTCGCATTGTCACCTGATCGATCGTACGATCTTTTTACAATCGATTTCCATCGAATGACGAACCGGTTATAAAATTTTCGGTGGGGCGACAATCGGTAACGCGTTTCGTTTATGTTACTATTATAATTTCGTACCGCGTTCGCCTCGTAAATACCACGTCACAAAAATGATTTATATGTGAATAAAGTAGCGACTTCAAAACCATCCATCCTTACCTATCGAAATTCAGCTCGAAATCGGTGCTCTGCGCCTTTTTCGCCTTTTTCTTCTTCTTCGCCTGCTGATGTCGTTTCTTCCGCCGACACAGCTTCCTGAGTTTCGGATAATTGAACCATTTGCGCACCTTCTTCGGTAACGGTTTGCTCGCGTCCAGTTTCTCGATGACGATACTTGAGGTAGATGCGGTGCGGTTAGCGCCTGAGGTAGACCGTCGCTTTTCGCTGTCGTCGAAGACGTTTAGGAACGATTGGATTTGCTCTTTGCGCCGGCCGTAATCGCAGTCTTTCAGCGTGCCGTTTTCGTAGATCAACTGGATGAAACGGCGACCGTCCGTCAGTTCGCGAAACATTACGCCGGAATTATTTCTGGAAATCGAAGAAAAAAGGGAAATAAATATCTTAGAATTGGTGGAAGAGAAAATAATAGGAGTGATAATAAAATTATTAAATTACTAAAAGCTCAATTCAGCTTCACATTCTTTATATTGATAATGATAATAGGTAATAATAATTTATTTTGATCCTTCAGAGTATAGAATACCAATATCCATCTCCAATACTTTCATGATTCGTAAAATATTTGTCAGACCGTCATTAAAATTGCACACAGCAATATTAGGCGCTATATTTAAAACTTATTTATATAATAGTTTAATTTAGGATTAATAAATTTTTTTGAGCAGGAGACTTCTTCATTACGAAGAAAAAGAATTAAGAATGTTAAATTGCTTCTTTGAAGTGAAAGTGTAATTAAAAGCAGAGGTAAGCTTTTCGTGGCATTTAACTACTTCAGCTTGTTAGTCAGGTTGAACACTAATGTCACATAAACGTTTTCGAAACCTCATTACCTCATCCCGAAGCACTTAAACATTCATATGATTCAACTACATAAAATATGAAGTATTGAAGAGTTAATAATTTAAATCTTAACTACATACAATATGGACAAACTATTCTGAGAATCAGAAACTCCGTAATAAACACTTTCTAATGACTTCTGTTAAGTGTCTAGTGTATTGGAGAAGTTATAAATAAAAAAGGAAGACATTCCCAACTTGTATTTATTTGGCGGAGATGTCCGACGCGCTTCAGGAAGAGCTCGAAATTTCAAGGGAAAAAGTTTCTTCCGGGTAATGATTTTTGCCCCATATCCTAGAAGGTTCGAAGTATCTATTAAGCCTATAAAGAAAATCGATTTTTTGAAAAATGCACAGTGGTGTTGCCCCTTAAATCTTTCCAATTGTCAACTGTTTAAATTTGTTGGACAGTTTATAAAATGCTTCAATAGCGAGATAACCAGGATTTTTCTCTATTAATGTAAACCTGTGGAGGGACACTTCTAAAACGGTTGCAATTTCTAGTGTTATAGCTATGTTACCATAGCTATAACACTCGATTACGATTACTCGTTTAATTTAGGCATAGAACTAAAGTTTTCTCTTGCTTACAGCAGCAGTTGATAGATGAAAATACTTGTTAACGTCATAATTTTTAAAGCCTTAACCTTCCTATACTCACGTCAAAATGAAAGATGTATACTATACTATATAAATCGGTCTCACAGACCGTATGCGTGAGTATAGGAAGGTTAAACAATTCTCTGCAAGTGGTTCTAGCGTTATTGCCTGTCATTATTCGAACGCCCCCGTTTTTGTGGCCTGAACACTCCCTCCATATCCGTTGAGGCACCCCATGCCTATGCCCCATAGGAAATTAATGAGTAAAATTGTGCGTAGTAAAAACACGTAAAAATTTCAGGCTTAACTGTCTCATTAGCAAAAACACATGCTACTCAATACCCTACAGAGATACTCAATATGATCCAATCACATCGTGAGTCAATTGTAATACCCAAAAATTTATTTGAATCTACCTGTTTTACACTATTGTGATTCACTCTAACGCAATGCATGCAGTCACGATCTGTACCTCAAAGCCTAAGTTCTCTAAATAAGGTCTTTTTAATGTTCAAACACAGACCAGACAAATTGCATTAACAAATGCCGGCTTCTACACAGTCGACACGGGCTATATCGGCCTATATAAGGAATCGTCGCGGGAATTTCAAACAGACTATTAGACAGCGATTCCCAGCGAATAGTTATGTGATTAAGTTTTAAGTGTCGTAATTATATGTAGTATTCGAGTACTGGTAGTGTGTTCGATAAAGTAGTGTTTTCAACTAGAGTTTCGAGAATTATTTAAAAAAATTACCACAACAGATGTTTACAATATTAACGGCTACTGCGCTGTCCTAGCGTTTTACTAACTAATTCGTTGCTGGCGCCCATTACGGAGTCGTAAAACGGTCTTAACCATATGCAGAATAGATCCTCGTTGAATAACGAGGAAAATAGAAAACGAGGAGAACTGGCCTCGATAAGCTGTCAATCCGGTAGTATCCTTAATCCTTATTTACAAGCGTCAAATGGAAAGCAGTATATACAGTGCGCGCCTAAAGTACGGAATAAATTCGATAAAAACGAAATAAAATTTTGGTTTTGGAACAAATCCGCGAACAAGTCGATTTTATTCGATAAAAATAGACATTTTTGCATGACATTCGATTTTCAACTATCAGTTACTTTTTAAGCAGTGACATCATAATTTTTTTCTCTTAAAAAACAAACGCCGTTAACGATTTTTGCTAGCAAGAAAGTTTACATTTTATTTTACTGTTTACGTTTTCTAACATTCAATTGTCATTTACTCGAAGCATTTCTTACGTAAGCTGTCAATATTTTTATACCGTCCGGCAATGAAACGATCTCTGAAAATTAAAATTAATTAAAAATTTGGGGTCATTACTCAAAAACAACTGATGGTTGAAAATCGACCTCAATGCAAAATTTGTATTTTTATCAAATACAATCGACCTATTCGAGGATATCTTCCAACAAAATTTTATTTCCTTTTTACAGAATTTATTCCATACTTTATGCGCCCACTGTATAATCCTACAAAGCACTTAATACCGGCCTTTTAGAAAGTTCTCTACGCTTACCGTATTACCGTATTTATTACGTGCATATTTAAGGTGTATGGTACCTCCCCTCCGTACGTACATACCCATACATAATGCATAGAAAATAAAACGCTTAAGAGGAGACCGCGAGACGTTACTTTTACATACATCCGATCTTGAAATCCCGTAAGTCGTTCGACGACGCACCGATTTCTTTATTACAGGTATATTATACGTATGTATGTTCTAACGGGTATGAACGTATTTATCGGCTGAAGCAGCTAATTTCTGTTCGTCCTTCGTTTAGCATCACTTGGAAATTTATTTGCCTTTAAATAACTCGATTTTTAGCGCGACGTAGCTTTTTGCAAACTTGTAGACGCCGAATGCAACTGCAAGAAGAATTTATTATCGCTTAAAAGCGCGAGCCGTTACGCGAGCACGACGACGTTTCGATGTTATTGGATGTCATTAACGCTAACGGAGCCGGGAAGTATTTTGAATTAGAGACAATGTAACGGATGCTAAGATATATGACACGTTTGCAATATTGATGAAATTGTTGCTTTCTGACTAATGCTGACATAAGAACGCGCAAATATCTTCCCGGATAAGTAGGGTTGATCAGAATCGGTCTCGTCTGTACGGACTTAGATTCGGGTGGCGCCGCTAAACATATGTGCTGTCGGTACGTACATATGTCAGAAGACAAGTCGACGGGTGCCCCGTTTTGTAACGCTCATGTGTTCGTTCCGTTTCAAAGCTGCAAGATACTACCATAAACTACACGTATTTTTCACGAATTTATAAGCAAAGTTTGAATTTAACCGTGTCTAATCGCCATGCATTTTTATTTAAAATTTTACACACGCAATAATTCAGATTTAGGTAAGGTATCTATTTTTGAAGGTCATTGCCGTCAAATCTTACATTTAAGATTTCATATATTTGTGTATGCGTATTAGCCGTTTTAGCCAACTTTACTAATAACGTACCCAACGTTTCGTTAATTAGTTTAGCAAACTTCTGCATGAATTATGACTAAGGTTCGAACATAACTTTTACCGATTTGTGATTCTTTTTCTCTTTACTTTTACACGCTGTGTGTGTGCTTACGATGTTAACAAGAGAGGAGTTTAAAGAATTAAAAAAACAAGGAATCTGACTCCGAATCTAGTAATAAGTACGTCTATTAATAAATAAAGTTAGATTTGCTGCAGATTCATTAATATCCGCAGGGCACATGCTCTTAAACTTCGCCTTTATTGGTAGATGTTAACCAAAAAAAGTAGACAATAAAATTCTACATACTCTCACATAAATTATCTCACTCTCGAATATGTTATAGATGCACCTCTCAAGAGTATCTTGCTATCAATTTTTGTAGCCATTCGCCCTAGTTCTCGAGAAAATTGCGAAAGTTTTCCTAACGCAGTTTATATACCGTTAATCGTAAAGAGTTTGTAAAGACGTGAGTATAGTGCAGTGGTTAAGTTCCAGGCATACTACGCTGGCGATCCGTGTTCAAATCCTGCTCTTATAGTATTTTTTTCTCAATCTTATTGCATGATATGATATTACCAAATATATTTCATTTCATGCAAAATTGTTTCATAATATTTTTCGTCATACTAACTTTATTAATAAAATTAATCGGAAGCAAATGTGCAGCATGGTGTGTATTTTAAATTTCACAATCAAATGTTGTAATTAAATCGTTTTATCACTAGTGATCATAATTTAAACTATTTTTATATTTTAAACTAAAATTGACTCAGGCGGAATTGCAAGGATTGAAGGATATTTGTATATTTATTTTATAGATATAGATAAAAACGTATTGTAATGTTCCTTTTGCCTACAAGGCATCAGCCCAGGACTTGATGTTTTTAAGCAGCCTTTATTTTTATAATAAAATACGTGAAAACATGTCGAAAGCAACATCAAAAAATTCTTGTGGGGATTTATGGTATCTCACCGAAGAAGCAGCCAGTTTGGTATTTTTTGATGATTCAGTTTCTGTCGAGCAAAAAGTAAAAAATAGCCAAAGCATTTAAAGAAAAAAGGCAAATAATTTTGATTCTAAACGCTTAAATGTTCTTTCTGAAAAAATAGCCGAATTTACCCACAAAGAACTACATGCATCATTTTGTGTCAAAAACTACCTTTAAGTTTCTTAAGCGATTTAAAATATCATCATTTTATTAATAAAATTACCCTGGCGAAAAATATCAGTTTTAAACAACTTTGCATGAAATTAAATATATATGTTAATACCATATGCAATCAGATTGAGAAAAAACTATAACAGCAGGATTTGAACATGGATCGCCAGCGTAGTAGGCTTGGAACTTAACTTAGAACGTTAACATGATCATTTAACATTAACATTATTGTGAAGGTTGTTATGAGCACTACGTATTTTGGGTTTTAACACCCAATATTACCATCACCATTAACATTGACATTGTCGTGAAAGAGCAGTAATGCAAGACGACGAATGGGGATACAGCACGATGGCGCACCTCCACACTTTGGTAGGCAAGTAACAGATTTTCGTAATAGAATTTATACAAAACCGCTGGATGGGAAGAGATTCAGCTGTTGCTTGACCGGCAAGTTTTCTGTGGATTATTTACGTTTTATTACAATAACCGTTCTTTTAAGAAGTAATAAATCATTCCTCAACCGCTTAGTAAGCAGTCAAAGGAGTTGCCAGATGCTTCGTTAATCGAGTATTTCGAAACTGCACGTGAAAATAACGGACCTTTTATTGTCATTAACTGCACATTACTGCACGAGAGATAATTTATTTAATTGATTTCGGATTGGCAACCACGAAGGAAGTCTGACAAGTTCGAAGTCTACATGATGTACCCCACAAGGCGAAACATCTAGAAATAAACGAATTTGACTGTCAAACTGTCAGTTTGAAAATGACCGTTACCGGTTGAAACTGCAGTCACTGTGTGATTTAAATAAAGTGGAATATACAAAGTTATTAAATTCGTTTATTTCTATTCATAATGAAGTGCCACAAAATAACGGCTGAAATTATTAATTTTTTTGAGAAACATCTAATTTCACGTTAGTATTTTCTTAACTTATTACCTTAACACCAAAAATTTCCAATTACTCCCCCTCTCCCTCCCACCCTCCCGGAAATATCTAATAACGTGGATAGGAACGTATTTGTGGAAAATCGAAATCGAAAGTGAAAGGGAGCACCACGTTCGATTTAAATCCGACGAAGCATCAGCATACAATCGTCGATATTTACCGACATCGATACTGCAGCCGTATAACACTATCTATCCATCAATAGTACTTAGAACGTTTGTTCTCCCGCCAAATCGGATTAGGATTAATCGAAAAGCGATCGCGGCCGGATTATCCGAACCGGATTCTGCTCTTGCGGCCGTCTCCGAATGGAAAATCCGTGTCGAAGAAGAGGCGGGAGATAATACTTGGACAGTTCTCCCTCGCCGCCGCCGTATCGGCGCGAGATTCTTTCGACCTTTTTTTCTTTTATCCGCGATGTTATTAATTCCGTCGGTTCGACGATGATGCGGTGTTGAAACGATAACGTAATCCGTTACTAAAAATTATTTTTTAAACAAACGTATCGTGAAATACCTTCTGTTGATCAACGCGCAGTTACCGCAGAGATATTGCATTTATAAGTAGATCAATAACAAAATCGGATTTGCAGACGTACGATTGGGTATTAAAGGGGTATGTAGAACGTGCAAACTAGGACTAAATATAGCACCGGATTATTATTGTTTCGTTCGTAAATTATTGAGAAATCGAGAGTAAACGCGATGTAAGTGGTATGAAAGCGTCCACGAACTTAATCCTTTGATGTGGTCGTAAATAGATCGCTTCGGGTATTGCTGACACATTTGTACAAACAATCCGTATGTATGTACATAACTATGTAATTAGACTGAAAAATTTTTGAGAAATGTAACGTCCAGAAATAGTTTCTTTTTTCCGAACTAAGTTTTGTTACTAATTGTCGTCGTTCTAAATCATATAAATCGATTAATTCTGATGCTGACGTTTCTGATCGTTGCTTTTCTAGTCTTTCAGTATCAAACTGTCATTATTTTTGTTTATTTCCATCATCACGTCAATATGTCGTCAATATAACGCGATCAGCTGCTGCAGGTGACATACTTTGCTGTCAAAAATAATGAAATGATTTCGAAGGAAAATCTAAACGACCTACGAAATTAAGTGCGTTGTCAGGAAGCTTCCAAAACAAAGCTGCGTAATAGCCAGCGAAAGCAATTACAAATGACAACTTTCTTTAAAACACCCGAGGCAATTCTCAAAGAGAGCTGTGCAATATCCAGCCAACGCAAGCATAAATTCCGACTCTCTTTAAGACACCCTACGAAATTATATGTGTTGCCGGGCATTTCTCGAAGAAAGCTGTGCATAAGCCAGCCAAAGCAAGCATAAATTTCGACTCTCTTTGTAACACCTTACAAAATTCGATGTGTTGTTGGGCAATTCTGAAAGAAAGCTGTGCAATAGCCAGCCTAAGCAAGCATACATTTCGAATTAGATGTGTTGTTTGGAAATTCTCAAAAAAGATGAGCAATAATTATTTTTCCGCGCCTAATGTGATAGCTCGCTTCAAACAGATTAATTTAGATTTCTTCTAATTCTCTCGTTAATCATTTTTTATGTCAAAGATGTTAAGGACGTAAAGGTCTTTATCAGTTGAGAAATTTTCGTTTTATTGCAAGAAGTCTGAGATTACCTCAAGTACCAACGTACATAGATACTCATAATTGCGTGTAATAAATTTCAATTATACTGACCGTTAAAGATCCGTTTATAGATATAATTCATCCGTAATAGGCAAACCCTCGCATCCACGTATGTTTGTATGTATGTACGTATTTCTTAATACGTTACCTAAGTAAATTCGAAACGTAAGTATCTAATGCACACATGAAAGTCACTACTATCGTCATTTCATTACCATTCTTACGCCTACTCGATGATGCGAACGTACCGAAGTCCCGATCGCTTAATTATGTCGCTTTAAAGGGAAAAATATGACCGCCAACATTAATATCGAAGTGCCGCGCTATTGCCGTCGTAAACCCTATAATCGCGCAAATATAATTGAAATAAATAAGGCATATGTTTCCTGCGGTGTTACGGCGTTTTAAGGATCTCTGGCACGGCACAACCGGTACCCGATAAAAATCGTTTCTTAGGATTACTACTAAAACGACAATAAAACATATTATAGTCGATTAAAAGACCATTGGGTTCGATTTAGAATGGATTATCGATTTATAAACTCATCGGATTGTGACGAAGGTGGTATGATATATGCTGCGCTGACATCGGTAAACTCCTCACCAAACAGCGGTTTAAATAATAAAGTCGGTGACACGTGCTTCGCTAACTCGAGGCAAGCATACAACCGTATAAGCCGAAGTGAGCGAAAAAATTCTTTCCTTAAAGTTCTAAGCATGCATTTTTACCCCACTTTTTTACTGTTCTAACCGTGTATGTGGTGTAAACAAATATTTTCCCGCTCGAAAACGGCTAGAACGCCTGTTACCCCCGTAAATACCCTTATTCCTTACATACCATATCAAGTGGATGGTTAGGTGGAAGTACCTGCTAACTCGAATAAGTTTGAACGTTAAAAAATTACAAACTGGTTAATTCCCCGAAGAAAATTAAAATTAAAACGCTAATTATCCTTTCGTGAGCAATATTACTTAATTATTTAATTGAATTATAATAGTCGGAATAAACTAGATTGAATCGGCCCACCATCTCGATTTAGAAGATTTCTATTTTTGTGTATGTGTATCGTTTCACAGGCACCAAGTTCTTGCGGTGAATCAACCTGTCTTAAAATTTTCCATTTTTATGTCGTGCCTCGTGTCATGAGTGCAATACTATCATAACTTAACTAAAAAAAAGGAGAAATACATTTGGAGGGAAGGCAATTATAATTTTATTCAACACGATTATTTGAGTCCATCAAATTTCGTCTAACTGATGGCCAGTTTTTCATTATATGCTTATTTTAGTGATTATCTGGAAATTTGTCAAATTTTGGGAGATTTGCGTTTTTAACGAATCAGTGGAATTTCTCAAAAGGTCTCCTGTTCAAATTCGGCTTTGTTTAAGATGCTGATAGGATGCTGCTGTTTGACTTTCAAAATTTTGATTTGAATTGAAAGAAAAGTTTGTTCCGATCTCAGAACTTAATATTTTTATATCAAATATATCGCCCTGTTGCACTTCGTTCGTTCGACAATCTTTCTCTTAGTGTTGTCCCACGTATTTGCGAGGGTAGATTGAAAACTTTCCGCATTGGCAATGGAAACAACATAATACCCATTCAAGTTATATTTCATTTTTCAATATAATCCCCTCAAAGCTCAACACACTTGGTCCAATGTTTCCTTAGCTGCGCGATTCTCTCCAGGAAGTGAGTTTCTTCGAGGTTCCCAAAATAATCGTTTACAGCCTCTATCAGTTCTTCATTCGACCAAAATCTCTCCACCCAAATGTTTTGAGTTTCTGAAACAGCTGGAAGTCTGACGGAGCCAAATTAATAATAATACGGCACATGCGGAAGAATTTCGAACACCAATTCTGTCAATTTTTGCTGAACGATTACACTTAAATGGCAACACTTTTTTCTTAACCATTCCCGCGCGTTTTTCCTGAATTGCTGTTTCCAATTTGTCCAAAACTGTTGTGTAATATTGAGGAGTTTTGCCTTTTACAAGCTAACCACCTAGCAAAATTCTTTTTGCGTTCCAAATAACCGATGGCAATATCTATTCACTATTTTGATTGCATTCTTGATTCTGGCGTGTAGTGAGGAATTCAGGTCTCATCTATGAATCATCTCTTGAAATCCGTTGGATTCTTCGTACACACTTCCAAACAATCGGCTGAGGTTCGAGTTCGAATGCGTGTTTGCACCACGTCTGGACTTGTATTTGCAGTTGATCCAAGACGATTCAGAAATTGTCTAAATTTTGATTTGGGATAGATTGCACTCATAGTGCGATATGTTTCGCGATACTTGACGACTCTATCCAGATCATAACGGTAATGTGCCATATGCTGCGCTTGAAATTATTCTTGGAGCTTATTTTTATATGGTAAGTTTGAAACTTGATGAAAAACGCCTCGATGTTACACTAGGTATGGGAATCGATCCCACTCGGTACATTTAAGAAAGTAATCCAATTCTTACATCAACGTCAAGGCATCGCGAACCAATTTTTAGAGGTAACGCTTTTTTCATTTGTATCCCCCCAGTTGTTGGCCCAAATACGTAATTACAGTTTCCAAAGAATCGGTGTGGTAAGGATAATAATAATAGTTAATAATAGTTTATTTATTCTCTAAATACAAAAGTATAGAACACGTTAAAAGAAATCACAACAAATAAATTCTGACAAGCAAACACAAAAACATCAAAAAGTTTGAAAATTAGAATGAAAATAATCAGTTAAGTTATAAAAAGCTTGTCCAATAAGATAAGAGCTAATTTATTTCACAACAGACTAAACAAAAGACAGTTTCGTAGCGTCAGACGCGTTTCGACAATTAAGTCGTTATCATCGTCAATCGGAATTCTAGACTTAAGAAAAAGTCGTCGCGCATCGTACGAACTTTTCAGCTTCATTTCGAATTCGTTTCGCGGACCAAACCATCATCATCATCATCAGGTCGGCGCGCGAGATTCTTTATGTACGGGGCGGAGCGCGCCGCCAGTCTTCGTCGAAGCGATTTTTGCACGTCCTAGTCGAAAAATATTTTATCGCTCGTAAAAGTAGACGCGCACATGACGAACTAATTAACTCGGGGCATTCGCGACGATTACCCATCGAGTCCATTTGGTTACGCGAGGAGAACTTTCGCGAGGAAAAAGTACCGCACGGGACGCGTTCTTGTCCAGCGCGCAACTGCCGCCATAAACATCGGAATTAATTGCTTTCTTTCGGGTTTCTCCTGCTGCGAGCCACTTATTGCGCGTAAGAACCGTGATGATGATGATGATGATGAGGATTATTAGTTGACTTAGAGACTTGCTAGATAGGGTAATGTCTTTATATTCGATACTTGTACAAAGCGCGACAGCGACGAGGAGACTATAATTTTCCAATAAATTTCTTGCGAATCTTGCATTCGATTCATTTAAAGCAGCCCGCAGGCTACAGAACTTTTTGGGAGGGTACGAACGCGTTTCGCGCTTTGACAATTTTTCTTCAAAGAACATTCAACATTCCAAGGATTTTAATGATTTTTACATTTTTGTAAATATCTCGGAAACTGTAACAGATTTAGTCTTTTTTGTAGAATATAATTTGTAAGTCCCGAGAATGACACGAATTATTTTTAGAAAAAAATAATAACGGGGAATCGGGTACTTCCTAATACCTCAATTTTTTAGATTTTTTTATTTCACAAATAAAGTATAGTAGTAGTAGTAGTCTCAAGAATGACGCGAAAAAATTAAAAACATAGGACTGGTACCCCATATCCTCATTTCTTTCAATTTTTTAATTTTTATTTATTACAAATAAAGTCGGTTTTACGTTGGAAACAGTGCTGTATAGCAAATTTAGACTTTTAATAACAAAGATATAAGAAAACGATAATAAAACTTTACTTGTCATTGATCGCCGTTATAAATATGTATTTACCTCGAAATTATGTATGATTTCGATAACGGTTTAAAGAAGTACTATAATATAATGTGATTGAAATGACCGTAGGCGGCCATTTCAAAAAATGTATGAGAAGGATTCTTTTGTGCAGTATAAATTTACAGTTCGACATGATATTCTATAGAGCAATATTAATATAACTACCATCTTTACAACAGTAACATATTTTCGAAAAACAACGCAACAGAATTAAAAACAAAAACCAAATTTAATACACTACACACTGTAATGTGATTATTGATATTATAATTGAATAGTATCCGACGCTGAAGGGCATAAGGATTGACGAGAAGAAGAAGAATTGAATGGTACTATTATACATATAGTAATTATGTTGTAATTATTGCAGTAATGGTAGTCAGTATAAAAGTGTTCAAAACGCAAGTATAGCTTGCACCACGAACAAACACACAGTAGCAGGTTTTTTACAAACACTACACAAGGGAGTAGACTCCGAGTCTTTTTGCAAAACAAACTCTACGGGATTTTTAAAGGGTGCCGGCTTTTCATCTATGTATCAACTCTTATACCACGAGTGTTTGAAGACATCTGAAGATCTCGATGAAGAAAACTGATTGTGAGTCAACGATTGCAGCTTAATAATACTATTTTTCTGATATAAGTCTGGTCTGTCGTAGTTCATAAGAAGAAGTTCTAATCAAAAATTTTCATAATCTAAAACCAAACTCATCTAGAAGGTGTACCATTGTTACTGTTTTTCTAGGGATATTTAAAATGTGTATAGTTTGATCTTTCCGCACCAATTTCAATGTGCACTTCAAGGATCAATCAAGAGAACACCTTTTGGTCAAAGCAAGATCGATATTCTAACTGACGACTTACGAAAGATGAAACTACAACAACCTCTAAATGTAAACTACATTATTGCACAAGAAAATGCAGATATCAACATAAGGATATACAAGTTCATGTGTGACTGCGACATCAGAATATGAAATTGTTACATGATAATAGCCTTGCATACTTTGTTTTTACCTTTGTAGAGCCTCCCTTATTCCTAGGTTCTAACTTGTGTACCGCGTTCAAGTGATAAGTGTAAGTGGCTAATGGCTAACGTCGAGGCCTTAATAATAATAATAATAATAATAACACCTTTTGGTCCGATATTTGGAAAGAAAACGTCTGTTGGCCACGCTTTGAAATGATTTGAAGTGAGCTTACCAAATGTCGAAGAACAAATACACACATTTACGGGTCTAAACGATGATTGCCCAATTTCGAGGTCCAAATGTATGGCTGGTAAAATTCGATGTGGTTGTGTTGCAGAATGCAAAGATCCGCCAACACATTCAGCGGTGTTTCGATGTACCCATCGGATTATATTACAGTATTTCTTGGAAACGTTATCGAAATAATTAATGAATTGCAAGCGTTTGAGATACATACGTTTTTACTGTATACGTGACCGGAAAAATGCACTTTTAGTATATCGGTCTCTACAATAAGCACTTATAACTAATCCATTTCAATCACGTTTTATTATACTAGGTCTTTAAACCGTTATCGAAATAATAATTTCTAGATAAATATATATTTAGAACGACAATCAATGACAAGTAAACTTTCATTATCGTTTTCTTATATCTTCCTTATTAACCGTCTTAATTTGCTGTACAGCATCGTTTTCTACATAAAATCGACTTTATTTGTAACAAATAAAAATAAAAATTGTAAAAGAAATAGGGATATGGGGTAACATCACTAGCTATTAAATATGATGGCCATGGTAGTCACTATGTTAAAAGGCTGAGGAAATCGCTGAGTTCTTCAGAACACAACCATCATAATCCTAATAACGTAATTTCAAGGAAATCTTTCCGTTTTTGAAGAACTTCACCATAACTGTTGCGAGTCCGATTCGTATCCTTATCGTTTCCCTTATCTAAATCGAAACGGACGACAATTACTAACCTACTTCAATGGAGCGATTCGAACGCGGGGGGACACACAGCATCGTCGCTTAGGTCAGGCGGCATCAATTAATGCGATTTAGATTGTGTAGTCTCGGGACGAATCAGTCAATCGGACTACTTCAAACGATACTTTCCCGTTTCGGCGTTTCTGGAGAGATCTCTGACGGATATTTATATATACTAACATCACCCTGTAAACGTAAACTGTGCGCGTTCAGAGCGAAGCAACAGAAGACGTCTCAATTCGAAAGTATGTGGCTTCGGTAAATTTTACGGCCGTCTCGATCTAGTTCTGCGCGTTCTAAAATAACGCGTTTGTTTTGAAAGTTATGAAAAAGACGAGGCGGCGAAATCGTTCGATATTATTAGAAACGGAATCGGGCTAATATCGTAATGACCAGAAATTTTTTTGTTTTATACACACCAAATTGGTGTTGTAACATTACATTATCTGGTCAATTAGTGACCAATGAGCAATTTAGTTCTTACTTAACCCTTCGTATACACACCTCCGGAAAATCCCGGGCCATACACACGGGGTCCAGGGGGCCCCATCGATTTTTGAATGCTTGTTATAAGAAAACTATTCATCCGATTTGAATGAAACAAACGCGAAAACGTAGCTCAAACTATCTAGAATGCGATAGGATTACAATAAAAAATTTGAAGAGAAATTAAGGTTCTCAAAAATGCACGGAAATGAGAGACGTCGTGTTGATTGAGACAGTTGGCGTTGGGGTCTACTGGACCCCTAGTGTATACCAAGGGTTAATTTACTACTATGATATAAATATAAAATTTACGTTTTTCTGTTTTGCTGTTAAATACACTGCACTTGGCGTGTATACCGCAGAATTGCACTCTGCATTTGACTAACAATAACTCACACTATATGAAACTAACTCAAAAGGTTTAAGTCTTTTAAATCTTCTCACTAATCCTGTGTTGTCGAGAAGTTGGATGGCTTTAACATATTCACATGATGATAGAGTCTTTCTTCATGACTTCTTGCGATAATCTC
This sequence comes from Chrysina gloriosa, assembly GCA_038088585.1. NCBI lineage: Eukaryota > Metazoa > Arthropoda > Insecta > Coleoptera > Scarabaeidae > Chrysina > Chrysina gloriosa. Next base: position 2,775,532 of record CM076092.1, on the reverse strand, counting down.
GCCTACAGTTTCTATTTCCAAGTTCCGATGAAGATCGCTCTGTCTGACGTATCACAGCGCGTCTACAATGCTTTTCAATACTTTGTTTTGAAATCGTTGTATAACCGTCCTATTGCTTTCTTTGGTACACCCCCACAGTAAGTCCAAATTGGTCTGGAGTATTTGCTTATATAACAAGATTTTATTATGTAGAGATAGAGTAGAATTTATACTAATAGGCCGGTACATTTTTCTATATTTTATGTTCAGTTCTTGTTTTTACTTTCAGCGCAGCTTTGCATCTAATGTCATGCTTAAATATTTGGCTTGGTTTGCGTACGGGATTTCTTGACCATTGATACTTATTAGTATTTGCTTTAGTTTCTTATTTATGAAGTATACATGTACAGATTTAGTCCCATTTAATCTAATTTTTCAGGTTTTGTCTACTTTTGTATTTGGTAAATAGCTGTCTGTAATTTATCTAGTCGATTCTATATTATTATTTCCAACTGCCATTATGGCAGTATCATCTGCGAATGTGGCTACTGGATTATTTTCTAGTTTTGGTGTGTCACAAATGCACAACACGTATAGGGCTTGCTCTAGTATACTTCCTTATGACTCTTCAGCTTTAATTCCTTTCACTGCAGAATAAGCTTCCTCCTGTTTTATTCTGAAGAATCTTTCCGATATGTAAGATTGCACTATGTCTGTAAACCGTTCTCGAAGGTATAAATTTAATTTATAGATTAGCCCTTTGTGCCAGACCTTATCAAACGCTTGGGTCGCATCTAGAGAGACCGTAGAACAATTTTTTTCTGTTCGAGGCTCTTCTCAATGATACTTATTATTCTGTGAATTTGGTCGATGGTGGAATGTTTATTTCTGAATCCAAACTGATGTGTTAGTATTATCTGTTTTCTCTCAAAAATTTAGTTTTTATCTCTTAAGCAGTATTTTTTCAAATAATTTTGAAATAACAGACAGTAGAGGAAATGGTCTATATGATGTTACATCATTAGGCGACTTGCCAGGCTTTGGTACCATAATCGTCTCCGCGACATGGCACGTATCTCAGTTTAAAGGAAACGTTGGTTAAGTTTGTTAGTTTAACTATGGCTTTGCTAGGCAGATTTTTAAAAATTGTCCGTTACTTGATTTGTTCTTATTAATATTCTCTTTAATTTCTTTGATTATCACTTTTGGAGTAGTAAGCTATATACTTTCTTTATCCTATTGGATTAGATTTTCTGTTGTTAATTCATCCTCGGATTCTTCGTTATCTTGAAAAAATTTGTCTAGATGATTTGCGTAAACCTTCGCTTTTTTGTTGATTGCTTCCTAATGGTGGGGCCTCCTCCAGTTTTTTTTTTTGCTTTTCAGAGAGAATGATCTGTCCTATTCTCCTTGTTAAGTTCTCTTAGATACATATGTATTAACACAGTCATTTTTTATTTCTTTTTTAAGTATTGACTAAGATTATTTAATTTTGTTTTATCTTGATGTGTTCTTGTTTGTTGCCATTTTCGTCTTTGTTGTATTTTTCAGATATTGTGTGTGGGTGTATTTTCCCTCGCTGCTTGTATATTGCTCACAAACAATTTCAGTTCTTCATCAAGTCGTTGCTTAGTTTTGAATGATACACAAAGGTTAATATTTTCTTCGAGGTTCATGCCGGAACTTATCCAGTCTGTATGCTTATTAACTACTATTGCTAGGTTAACTTCTGTCTCTATAATAGTTTGACTCCAGCTTAGGATAATTGAGGTTCATATCCCAACTTTCTTTTATTTATACGCAGGCTGCGGAAATGTTCTTTACAATATAAAAGTCTGTAGGCCAGTATGTTAGCGGTGAAAACAATAAAAACATATAATAATGATAGTAATAATAATAATAATGAGGCTACCAACACCCATAGTTTCGGCGGTGACTTCATCAGCGAGGAATTTATAGTCCCTCGATCGTTGCTTGTATCTGTATAACTGAAATAATGTGGCTTACCCTCTGCGGTGTGCCGCACGAAAAAATCATGATCATCCCATCCCATATTTGAAAATTATCTGAGCGAACGCGCACTATTTTGGTCTTTTTTCTTGATCAAGAGGGGCAACAAAATTTATAACGTCTTCATCGCCTGAAGAATCAATGATACTTCTTCTATCCGCTTTTTACACTTAATAGTTAAAAACGAAATATTATTTTACAGAAGTAATAGGTTACGTCTAAGTTTTTTCGGCGCGAGTGCTGAATTGAACCTCAAGCTGAGTATTTCCTTGGGCCCAATTTGAACTCGAACTGAAAAACGATTTAAATCCTGAACTTGAACTTGAACCTGAACTTCGGTTTAAACCGACAATGAAAAAACGAGCATTAATAAACTTTGAGGTACACTTCGCCACTGCATAATTACCGGCATACATTAGGTAATAGCAATTCTTAAGGAAGATTCCGATAATGCGATAATTTTGGGTATTAACCAGGTGAAAATTTTAATTTGGAAACACGTCGACATATGCCGAAGACCGAGACGCCTTATTTTCCAACAATCCCCTGTAACGAAAAGGCGTAGCGTATTCGGTATTTACGACCGCGATTTCGAGCTTAACTTAACCGTAAACATCGCGTGTTATTACCCCGAGCATTATTATTACGTCGGCTGCCACCGCTCGTCCTTTTACGTTTGCGAGAAGAAAAGCATCCCGACGCACGTCCAATAAATCTATAGATCGTACATAATACAGTACGAGTTATAATACCTCTTAATATACTCCGGTCGTATACGCAAAACTCGTATGCGGCGGCGATGTAAACTGCGCCGTCGTCCATCCACTTCGTAGTACATAAAGAAAAAGTCGTTGATTTACGTTCGCATTGACGACCGGTAAAACGTATCTATTCCGATCCATTTATAAAATCGTTTAGGTTAATTTATCGCCGACGAGCCCCGAAGAAGTGGTAGTAGTACTAGTAGCCATCTGTTCGTACGTATGCTAAGTACTTATACGTTACAAACGAACGGAGGCCGCGTCGTAAAATAATAAAAGTGCAAGTGTCGGGAATTATCGGCGTCGAGAGCGAGAAACGGAGGAGCAGCGGGAGGCGGTCCGGAGGTGGTTTAATGGACGAAGCGGCGATCCGATAAACTATATACTAGGGCATCGCGTGTGTAAGGCACCACGAATATAATAATAACGAGTACAAAACGGCTTATCGCCCGGGTCGAGTAACGAGCGATAAAACGATAATTTCACTTTCTTTCAATGAAGGAGGTAGAAGCGCTTAATTTGTGACGGACGCGACGAAATAAAAGCCTCGTTAAACGATTTCGAATATCGATAAAACCGCCAACGCTAGGAGTTTATAAAATCGGTACGAGATATTACAATGAGAGAATTAAACGCTACCACCACCTACGTTTCTAGAAATCGTATTTAGGATTAAATAAAGGACAACGTCGATGTGCGTTAACTGATAATTAAGGTTCCACAAACGCGCGTCTTGTTCGCTGAAAGAACAGCCTATATACATCGAATAAGACACGCGTTTGTTGAAAGAAGGCGATAGAGGAAATACGAATTTGATACGATGTGACAGAGCAAACATATATCAAACTCGTATGGGTCTGTCGCCTTCTTTCGATGAACGCGTGCCTTGTTCGCTGTATATAGACTGTTCTTTCAGCGAACAAGACACACGTTTGTCGCACCTTATTGATAACAACAATATGGAGTAAGATATGATCTGATGATCAACCGATTCAATTGTCACAACGTAGCGTCAAGAAATGATAAACTGCTTGAGATATATGACAATGTTTGGAGCAACCTGAAGAGTCCCGAGCTGGCAACGGTACAAATCCTAAATATATTTATGTTTTCCAAAAGATCCGACCCTGTCCTTCCCTTCTTCTGTCAATTTCATCGCGTTATTCTTCGTTTCGTGCATTGTCTGAAATATTTTGCCATGCCTTTTATCTCATCCGTTCCTCTTCCTTATCCATACAAAAGAAGACGGTTTTCTTCAAATCTACCGACGCTTCTTATATGCCTCTTTTACCATGTCCGGTCCTTAAAGAAAGTTATTCTTCTTATCAATCAACGCGATTCCGCACTCTATAAGTATGAAATATTACTTGCCGCATATGCTCGCTGAGAATATAGCAGACCAATAAAAGCATCTAGTTCGATTACATGTCGTTGTTGTTACTTAGTTCTCAATCCCTTCTTATGTTCCCCGAATTTTAATGGCGCGCCTTGCACGTGAGCGGAGACAAAGACCGGTTTATACTACTTAATGGCAACAGGTCATCCATTCCTTTATCAAACCTAAGTTATAAGGTATCAAACGTAAAATAATGTGGACGATCTACGAAGTCGTGGTAGGAAGCGCGCAACGCGTTTTGAAGTTGTCGTGAACTCGTCTAAACGAAACCCCGCCTTAACGCTAAAAGAGGCTTAACATCGACTAGCTAATCGCAACATCAACGTCAGCATTATAATGATGATTATACGTCGTTGATTGCACGGAAACAATATCCATTGTCAAACTTCTCCTATCGGAACGTCACTCGGCTGAGTTTTCGATGTCACGTTGTGTAAGGCGTGACTTGAATCACCTGATCCCTCTTGACTCCATATTTTGAGCTGGGATCAGCTGATCATGTTTGTCGCCATATTATAGAGGTCGAATCAGGTGATCGCTGTTGGGGTCATATGAGATATACGAATCAGGTGATTATTTACCATTCTGTTATACTTTTAGATTGTTTAAAAGCCAAACAGGATCAAATAGAGTGGGTAGTAAAATTTTACAACGTGCTTCCTGATAAAATCAATTTTCGCCTCGTATGCAGTTTAATTTGAACTAAACCTACACTGCTTCAGAATGCTTTATATCACTTTGAGAAGTTTCGGTGTTTGAAGGTCAGTGCTTTCAACTGAGATTCACCTTACAACACAGCACTCAATAAGTTCCTAGAATGACTAATAAGACAACAACTTTTAGGCAAAATTCAACTTTATTCATTAACATAGTTTCTCCTTCGAGAGTGATACATCCTTTCCAACGATTTCCTAACATTTCGATGTCTTTCTTGTAGAACGATTCGTCTTTGGCCTTAAAATACCTTTCAGTTTCGACAATCACTTCTTCATTGGAGCCAAATCTTTTTCCCTTTTTAGGTCCGCAAACAGGTAGTAGTCGCTGGGAGCCAAATCCGGAGAATACGGTGTAGAAGGGGAAGCAATTCAAAGTGCAATTCGTGCAATTTTGCCATTGTTGCGATGAACTTGTGACACGGTGCATTTCCTTGATGAAAGAGCACTTTTTTCTACATTTGGGATCGTTTCTTCTTCCTTCAAATGCACAAATAACGCCATATAAAATTTACTGTTGATGGTTCCTTCTTCCTCAAGATCATCGTTGAATAAAATACCGCGCGCATTTCAAAATACGGGGGTCAAAACCTAACCAGCTGACATTTGCATTTTTACTCGCTTTGGACGGTGTTCATCGTTTGGTGTCGTTGTCACATATCGCATAAAAAGTTATTTTTATTGTTGTGAGTTGTTGTTTTAGATCGACTGTGAGCAAACGCGACACCCACTTCGAAGAGAGGATTCTCATACCCTCTGATATATTTGTGTCAGCTATCTCGCGCAACTTCAATTTACGATCGGCCCAAGCCATTTTGAGGACTTTTTTACGTTTTCTGGAACAACTGCCGAATTTTTGCGACCGAAACGGTCTGTGTTTGTAGGGCCGGGTTTAAAATCACCAAACCACTGGTCTACCATCCGTCTCGATGGAACACAATAACACTTATCAAGCTATTGCTTTGCTTGAATCCTCTTTTCTTCCCATTAAAAAGCAATGCTTTATCAACACACGAAATTCAGATGTTTCCATTGTTTTAAAAATTACAAAAGTATGGTCAGTAAAACAACTGCAACTTGTGAACTAAACGTCAGATTGTCATAAAATTCCGACACGTATCGTTTGAAGCTTGGTAGTTCCCAAAAATCAGACGGCTTTTGTCAATAGTGGCGCCATCTATATGTCCTCCTACGAACTTATTGTGAGTGAGTGTTAGTGTAGTTTTAGTGCGTTCTGTTGTGTACATTTAAATATTTTTTGTAACCTATTTATATTAGTTACTAATTTAATTAATTAAATCATCAAGTTGGGAGTTAATAACTATATTTTCAGAACGTCAATTGACCTAAAAGTGGTACAGGGAGGATATTTAAAAGATAAATATGTTTGGTAAAGTAAACTAAGTAAACGTCCCTGCATCATGGATACTTCGAGCATGGCTCATCAGAATTTTTAGCATTAAACGCTTACATAACAGTCAACAATCTTTTTCTACGTACAATATCTTAATTACATCGATGAAATTATTAAAGAATAGTTTGCGATGCGACACGTGCAAACGTCATACATGCAAATGAACGGTACGGCACCTACGCATTAGCGGTCGTTAATTTTACGCCGCGATCATTCATCGCTTCGTATATGTAAGCGGTTACAATTTTCAATTATTGCGTTACGTAAGTCTTCGGTTACGTCGTCGTTATTAAACGATGACACTTGTTGAGCGCTTACGCATGGCGTTCGTAATCTGGGCACGACGACGACGAAATTGCCGCGTTAAGGCCCCAGCGCACTTATCGGCAGCGGACGACTACGGGTCACTAAACTACGGACGGCAATTTATTATTTGCATGTATATTAATGGAACCTAGCTCATTTATCGGAAACGGCCCTACCGACGACTCTCCATTAGTACGCATGGAAAGAATAAATTGCCGTCCGTAGTGTAGTGGGCCGTAGTCGGTAAGTGCGCGCGAGGCTTTATTATTATTATTCTTTTTTTTGTTAAGTCTGTGCAGATGCAGATATCGCGATCGGATGAATGTTATCGTCTGGATACGTAACTTGTCTCTGTATGCGTTACCGCCGGGACCTTGACATTCTTCGTCGGCTGTTCGTCCTCGGTTGATGCTCGAAAAAATCATCCAACGGTTAAGAGGAAGCATGGGACTTTCTCATATATTGGCTACGTGTTCTTTTTCTTGTACAGAACGTACGATAAGCCGGAGGAAACTTAAAAGCAAGAGTTGAGTTGACTCACGCGAAATTACGAAGCCAACTCCTATCAATTTATCTCCTTGCTAGAAGCTACAGGTTTTACACCAGCTGTAATAACATTTCTTACTACTTCCCTGGTGTTACCTATAAGATTCCATTTTTTCATTACACTTTCAAAAGAATATGGTCTGCGAACTTCCTCCTATCATTTCCAATATCCTCAAATCGTTCGTATTGTGATACGTAGGTGGATTCTATAAAAGACTTACGTAGGTGTTTTATTTGATTTTAAATGATTATTTGCGAATCATTTGTTGAGTGTATCTAAGTCGGCACTTAAAATGTTCGGTTTTATTAGACGTACTACACAGATCTGTGAAGTTTGCATCGCAAAATGGAAAAAATCCTTGGAAATTACATATTTGTTTGACGATGTTTGACCACAAAATAGTTTTTTTGACCACCCTTCATTATCTAGAGAGACAAATTTTTCGAATTATTTTTTCTTCAAACATCAATAATCGATGATAAAATATCCCTCGCGTGTAGCAAATCGTATGACCACGTTTGATCACTGCTTAGAATTTTGATAAAGTTTAATAAACACATAAAATGGATATTTTCAGATTGGTGGTCAAAACCATTGAGATGATCATTTGACCATGTTTGACCACCCCATGAATTTTTAGTTAAGAGTAACAGAAATAATTTATTTATTGAAAAAGGTTATTCAATGTACCTAGATATTCAAGGATTCGAGGTCAACACCGACCAACGTTTGAAATTTCTTTAGGGTATAACAAAAATTGTTTATATACCAAAATTATTTACCAAATTAATTTCTTTCAGAATTGAAGTCGATAGTGAGCAGGACAACGTTTGACCGTGTTTCACCATTTCATGAAAATTTTTTCCTGATGTACAAAAATCACGTATTTGTAACAATTATTCAACCAAGTAGATATTTGAGGTCGATACTATACAGGAAATCGTTTGACCACAATTGACCACTGATATACAATTCCTATATCTAATATATTTAAACGAGCAATTCTTGTATATATGTATATATAGAATTGGTTTCTCGAAAACGGCTCTAATTTTGATGAAATTTCGGGTACGAGAAATCAATCTAGCATGGTCCCGGTCCCAAGAAAATTTGTTGTCCCGCTTTTACCTATTTCTGCGGTACATAAAATGTGTTATCGAAAATTACTATCAAGATTTCGTTACAATTTAGTATCTGCGAGTTTTTGGAGACGAAATCCATTTAGTCCAGGTTTTCACCAACTTCGGCCTAAACGTGAGTTAGCAACTCTCTTTAACATCATGCAGCCAAGCAAAATTATAAGTAATTAAAACTTTACTACTAAACCATAGATGGCGCTGAAAGTAGCATATTAATAAAAAAATATATCTACGAAAACTAACAACATGTAAATTCACATACTTTTAACCTTATGAACTTATAATATATACATATGTGCTACTATATATACTTGAAATATACAATATAAATTAAATATCGAAGCTAAAATAAAAGGCGTTATTTGGTTCAAAATTATTCAAAAAATTTGGGAACTCCCAGCAAGGCTCGGTCCAACAGGTACTTGTTTATTAAATTACGACCTGATTCTACTGATTTACTTGCTAAGCTGAACTTTCTGGTTCTTTGTTTTGCAAGTCAAAAAACCAGACACTTTCTACTGTCCGATACCTAGAACGAATGTGGCCTTTACACAGAATCTGCTCTAGCTACAATAGTTTGGCTGATAGAGATATTTGTAGATCCGTCTTCTCTGGCCTTCCTAATATCTCGTTGCGAAGCTGGAGTACAGTACTAGTAGTGTGTGCTTGATGACCGGGGTATTTAGGTTATGTTTATGTTTATTTTAGTCATGGTCTGCGTTTTGTGTTACATTTGAGTTTTTATTTGATTCAATTTTGGCTGTGTTTTGTTAGAGTTATCGAAACAAGTGCTTCTGGGTAAGCGGGTCTGGCGATAGGCAAAGCTGTAGATACTGGGACATGATGGAAGGACATAATTCCGACAGGAGCAGGGATTGTCGATAATTCAGTCGGAGGCCCGTTTTTTTTTAACGAAGCTGCAGTAAACGGTGAAAATTGCTTCCTATTGCTGCAGCGAAGTACCCGCGATTGTTGCTCTCCAACCAAATACAGAGCAATCCTTCTCGCCGGATAGCGCCCTATGGTTCCGGCGCGATGGTACACCGCCACATTATTCTCTAATTGTTCGTATATATCTTAGTACCATTTCGCCAAAACAAACGGATTGGTAGGCGAGGAGCAATTGAACGGCCGGCAAGATCTCCCGATCTAACTCCACTCGATTTCCTCCTTGTGGGGTTATCTCAAATCCAAAGTGTATCTAAACCGACTTAACACTATTGACGATTTTAAGATTAGAGTAACCGTGGAAATCTGGTTAATAACTGCCCAAGTATTAAATAATGTCTTAAACGAATTCGAACACCGCTCTGCTCATTCTCAATACACGTAAATGGACTGCAGTTCGAACATTTAGTTTGAATAATTTCAAATTTGTTGGTAACTTTTGAATTTCCAGTTAAATTCTGATTGTTAATCAAATAAAATGTAGAGGACTCTCTGTATAATGACCTAATAAATTAGGCGCGATAATGGCCATATATAGGATAAGGTGCAAGTAAGTCTGTATAAGTTTACAAAGGGCAATTATGCTTTGTCAATCGCAGATGGCAACTGCAGTTGCCTAAGTGATATAAAGAGTCCTTTATTAAAATTTTGGCTCTCGAAAATAGTTCACTATTTTGATGAGAATCTCGTTATGTAACCTACATATCTCAGAAATCATCGTTCTGTATGCAGAAAAACGTTCCCTTCCAAATGGCGGTAACAAAAATTGGGGTTACTATTTAAAAGAAAAAGGAGGTAATGTCATATCTGCGACAATAATGACGTTACAAAATACATTTTTTTATAAAAATTTGCCCATTTATAAGTTAACGTATGTTTACTGGTTTACTGATTATGTTTCAATCTATAAGTCCATGCTGTATAATGCTTGTATGTACATATATAAGTACCACCACGCCGCGCCGCTTTCCGAATTCGGCGTAAGTCTAATTGTAAGTCCATAGCCGGCTACCGAATATGTATTTCCATGTCCTACATCAACGTTTTTAAAATTAAGAATCGCGCAATTATCTATTTAACAACACAAAGACAGCATTGAGATGAGTGTCCGGAGCACTATTATGTGTACGCGCACATAGTCGCCCGGCTCGATCCCAATATTGATACGGTAGTGCACATTACGTAATTGCTTCTTATATATATTTTGCGCAACAATTATCTACGACACTCCAATTCCTACAGCAAACAATCGTTCTACGCGCGATACACATCGATTCAACGATCCTCGTATGTACGACTCGTCCTTCTTAGTGAGTAAACCGGGAACTTTAAACCGCGAACGATTTTACTAATTGCCAGTTGCAAATATTTCGTGTACATACGCAGTAATTTATCTACCGTACCTTAAACATTCGTATATTGCATTAAGTAACGTACTACGTGCAAACGCCTATGTAAATAACAAGAGCACACGTACTAATTGGCACGAATCCTTTGTCAATACCAAGAAATATTGAAGAAATAACACCATTGGAGTCGAGTGCTGCGTCCGATGGATACTTATGTACATGTCAACATACCCAAAACCCGTAGATTCCTGCGTTTCTCAACTCAGTTTCATTTCATTTTTTGAAGGGAAACTTCTTTAGTCCCGAGTTAGGGGTAAATCGAGAATTACACGCGGGATGAGTGAGAGCGAAAGCTAGGTATGGGGGGTGAAATATAACATTGTAATCGGTGTTTCTATTGGTTGGAGCGTAAGACAAAAATGTATACTCGCATTACTCAGAGTCGTATTTTCCATCTCTCACATGCGATTCCAGCGTGGCTGACGAGTTGACACAAACGGAATCGCTGGGAATCACTAATTATTTAATCGCCGAGTTTATGCGCGAATCGAGGATTCTTCAAAGTTGTGAAGATAAGCGTGGAAAGTCGAAATCAAGTTACGTTACAAGTTACATGTCATTCGACAAATTATTTGTTTTTATTAATTGTAATGGTTCAAAAAATTAGTGTTCTCTTAGATCCACTTAAAGGTAATTAATAAGTACAAATTTCAATGTTCTTTTAGGAAATTGGCCATTTTTACGTTGACCAGACAATAGTACAACTAACCAAATCTGGTTCAAACTGGAATATTTTCCATCTATCCCTCTATCTTGGCCCTCCCTTCCTCTAGAGTAGCTGTCAAACATTTGTTTGCTTTCCTGATACAATGTGTATCTTGACTTTATGCTATACACATGGTTTTTTTTATAATTTTGTTAAAGTGGTAAGTGTTTCATTTTATATTTTATTTTGTTTATTTAACATGTGTTACCTGACTCGATTGTTTCTGCTACAGTTATGATAATTATGTAACAAAAAAGGAGCAAAGAAATATTTCCGATTTCCCTAAACAATTTTACTTTGCTTACTTTGGGTGGAAGTTAGGCGATCAAGAAACACCTTGATCCCTCCACAAAGTCTGTTCAATTTGTGTTGAGGAATTGTTTCGTTTTGGCATTCCAATGGCGTGGAAGGAACCGACAAATCACAGGGATGACTGCTATTTTTGTTCTTGCAACGTGCAAGGTTCCCACTTGAAAAAGTAACAAAGAGATATCTTATCCTAAAATGGCGAAGTATGGTGATTCAAAGTCATTTCAATGTTGCGTGGTCAATAGACTGGATACACAAAAGTTCTCCGTGTTGTCTTTCTGAATGGGATAGTCGTGACAGAAAACAGCATTACATTAAAAAAGAATGGCCAGTCAGAAAAACGTTAGGGATCGGTACAAAGAATATTGAGAGGATGAGCCTTGTAGATCAAAAAAAAATTCTTCCTGCATTTCACATCAAATTCGGTCTAATCAAAGAATTTATTAAGGCCTTATCAAAGGAAGGGGAATGCTTTAGATATCTTCGTGAGCAGTTTTCTGGTTTATCTGAGGCGAAGCTTAAAGAAGGAGTACTGGTTGGATCTGAGGTCCAAGAACTTACGAAGGATGAGAACTTTGAGACAAAAATTGACCCAAAAGAAAAAGCAACATGGGTATCTTTTGAACTTGTTCTAACCGGGTTTCTCGGGACAAAAAAGGATCCTGATTACAAGGTCCTGGTAGGAGAAATGTTGGAGATTTTCAAGGATTTTAGGATGTAATATGATTAATTGGTGCGGGAATCACTTGTTGAAACTGCATAACGAATAACTTATGATCTATACATAATATAATTTCCTTATTTGTGTGTTCCTATTTTTTTGTCTATCCAGAGCTTTTTGAAGCCCACTGATGGGCTAGAAAGCTGAAAATTTGCATGCATATAGTAGGCGTTTTACTAGGCCGGATTTTTGATTTTTGACCCGTGAGCCGAGAATTAAGACGAAAAAGAGGCGTGGCAAATAATTTTTTGCTTTTTTCTGCCAAGAAAATTTTCTTTTTCTTCCTGCCTGGCAGGGATAGGCTTAACAGCTAGTACATAAATAAGAAAGACTTTGTAAGTTTCAAATTATTGTAGTGGTACTATGATTAAATAATTTGGAACTTACAAAGTTTGATTGCTGTAATATGGGCCTAAAACTACATTTTCTCCACTCGCACCTCGACTACTTTCCAGAAAACCTCGGTGGTATCAGCGAGGAACAAGGCGAACGATTTCATCCAGATATAAAGGAGATCGAAAAGCGATATCAGGGAAGACAGAATGTTAATATGATAGCTGGATGCTCAAAAGAGACGATCATACAGCAGAAAAAGCACAAAACGAAGTTTTGATGGGAAACGGAAATGATACTACAAAGACTTTTGAACATAAGGATCAATTCTGAGTCGTTTTTATGAAAAATGTCTGGTTACTTATGATTTTAATAAGATATAAAATAAAACATACATTCCATTTTTTTGTATTTTTTGCATTACGATTCCTAAAATACTTCCTTTTTTATGAAGAAAAAATCTGATGGAAAAAACAGTGAGTTCAGCACTGGAAAACAAAAACAAGTAATTGTTGCAGGACTGTGTAATTGTATGTGTTGACTTTGCTAAACATTTCACTTACACATACTACCACTAAATACAAATTTTATTTTGATTGGGTTGTATTGATCGTCCTCTTTTGTTACTTGCTTTAATATTCGTTTCAATATTCGATTGTATTTGTTGCCGTTTTTTTCTTAATTTTCTGAAACGCTGAACACATTCGAAATTTCACTTCGACCGTGTGCTCTCTAACACACCCCATTTTTTCGTGTTCAATCTTGCATCAACCATGCATAATCCATTAAAATTTCCCAACAATCCCAGATGTCTTCGGACATTTACATACGTCAACGAATTAATACGACGGTAACTTACGAGGCGCAGATAAGAGAAACTCGCTTTCAAAACCGAGAAACATCTAATTACGGGCATTATATTAATCGATCCTCCCGTTCATTACGCATAAGAAGAGATACCTCTGCACTCGTTCTCTCGGTTATTGTCCCGTGCGTTTTTCATCGCCGCATCGGGCCCCATTATCCGGAATTCATCGCCGCATACGGAGAGAACTAATTAATGAAGAGCGCGATACGGACCGATTCTCGATGAGTGACGTGTGGGCAGTAGCAGCAACATCGGTTTAGATTAAGCCGGGAATGCCATCGAGACGATTCTAATTCGGAAGAACGTACGACCGACGAGTCGGTTGAAAGTAAACTAAAAAAATTAAAATTGAAAAGACGTTGCTGGCGCTATTGTTTAATCAATTTTAACGGACGGTGTAATACTCGTATTCGTTGATTACGTACTAGCTTTCCGATGGATTGCTTCTTATTGTTGAAAATTGGAACAAGAAGGGCGATGGATTCATTCGCGATGGTTGTGTAGATTTTCTCAGGAAAACGGAGCATTTTCTGACTTTGCGTACAAAATATGTGATACATATAATATATTGCGAAAATGATTCCAAATCCAAAATTAAAGTAGGTTTTGATAGACCTTTTATAAAAACTGTAAAAGTGACTAAAGTTGGAAGATGCAGCACGATTTTGGACGAGATATGGCTGGAAAGTTGACAAAATAAAATTGTAACATTCTGCGAAACCTACAAGGGACGATTAGATAACACATTAATAGAGTTAGTTAAAAAGGTGGATGACATGTTATCATTAAGTAGTGTAAATCGGACTGACGCTGTCACTCCTCCGAATTTTACTATTCAATGATAAGTTGTCATTGATAATAGTACAACTTGACAACAATGAAAGCTATTGTAAAATGAAAATGTCATCGAAGAAATTATTGGTTAGATCTCGATGTAATGCGTGGTACATTGAGGCCGAATTTGGATAATAGATCCGGGCAGGCAATAGTATTGACTAAAACTTACAAGGGGACCATCAGAACTGTTAATCATGGATTTCGATGGGTTTCAGATATGTTGTAGAGGAACTTGTCCTTAGTATCCGGCTACTGGCTTTTTATGCGACGGCCTTTAGTTTCTGAGAAAATCAATTTTAAAATTTTAAGCATACCTCCTGTACACGTATTTTTCCTTATATTCCAAGCAACTGAGCGTAGCGCAGCGTCTACGGTTCACGGCTGTTGTTCTGGTGGTGCGATAGCGAGTTAGACGCGATTCGATAATTATTGATTTATAAATGAAATTACTGCGACGGAAATCATTGTTTTTGAACAATTTTGCAACCTTGGGCGCTGCGCCACGCTCGGTCAGTTGAAACACGAGTAAAATTACAGGTATAGGAAGTACGCATGAAACTTGAAATAAACTCAAAATCGATTTACTCAGAAACTAGGGGCCAGTAGCCGGATACTAAGGATAAGTCCCTCTACAACATATCTGAGACCCATTGAAATCCATGATTAACAGTTCTGATGGTACCCTTGTTAGCTAGAAAGTTAGGCTAGCAAGGAATCGATTCTGAAGTGATCCATGACCTCAGCAAACAGATATGTTGTTACGTTATTTTTGACTGTATATATATATATATGTTTCGTGACCTTTTTATACTTATCTTATATGATAGATCTCTACCACTAATAGGTCAATAAAACAAGGCTGGTTTGAACGATAGTTATATTTTCAGAACGTTTACAAACGTTTTCGGAATACCTTCTTCAGTGAAAATATAACTAGATAAATATATAAACAAACATTTGTTTTTTATTTGGGAACTATCAACAAAATCACTAATGACTAGGATTTCTTGATATAGAGGATGTGTAACAAACTTTTATATATATATATAAATTATAAAAACAAAATCAAAGTAATGCCCAAGATCTTTGTAATGCTTTGTTACAGCGGTCATTGCACCAAAATCATTATTTAAAGAATACTTATGGCTATACAACCTTTTCTTTAAATATTGTTTCGTCTGACCGATGTAACAACCATCACAGTCTTTACAGTTTATTTTATAAACTACATTACTTTGATTTTGTTTAATTATTTTAGATTTTAGATTAGGTTTTTAAATTTGGGTTTTCCCTAGTCCTTGAACAGAATTCTTAAGGTTTCGACAAAGATTTTTTGATATAGGGTTTTACTTAATTTGCATGTATGTTTACACATTAATTTAGTTTTTATAATTTATATATATATATATATATATAAAAGTTTGTTACACATCCTCTATATCAAGAAATCCTAGTCATTAGTCATTTTGTTGATAGTTCCCAAATAAAAAACAAATGTTTGTTTATATATTTATCTAGTTATATTTTCACTGAAGAAGGTATTCCGAAAACGTTTGTAAACGTTCTGAAAATATAACTATCGTTCAAACCAGCCTTGTTTTATTGACCTATTAGTGGTAGAGATCTATCATATAAGATAGGGTTATTTTTGACCGCATCTGTTTTCGTTTGTTTTGACCGCGCCTGTATGGACGTCTCGTTTCGTACTTGTGCATGCAGCGATCCACTTTTGGTGGTGGCCGATCTTCGAATTAAACACGTTTAATGTCATTAATTCCTAACTTTACCGTATTCTCTATATCGTTTCTTGGCACGATATTGTTTCTCGTTCCACGTATTTGCTAATTGTGGTGAATTCAGTTGCTTTAGATTTTGCGTTCTTGCGGGATATTTCGTTAATGAATGTTCCGTTTTAAGTTACTTCCGCCTTGGAAAATTTCCGGATGTGGTTTATGAGGTTTTTAGCTTGTAATTTGACGTTATATCGCCGATTTTAAATTCTACATTGACATGGAACGGATGATTATGTTAACTATTTTCCTTGAAAGCCTCTTCATTGTTCTTATCGATTGTCAAATCGAATTTAAAAACTAAATCGTTCTCATTGACCCAAATTACATGTAAGGCATGCCATTTAATTTCATCGTTAACGGATTGTTCTAGAGCTTCTTGAATCAGTTGAGCGGAAATGATGATGAGCCCAAAAGAAGTTTCTAAATAATGATTAATAAAAATTAGGAAAAATAATAATAACAATAAAACGATAATAATCGGGTAGATTTTCTCCTCGGAATCGATTTACATACGTATCGTAAGACATATTCGTCTTTCTCTGCAATCTGCTTACGTAACTTCCACGTACAATTTTCGTTACTTACTTTACTTACACGTAACGTGTTTACCATTAACGTTTTTAATCCGTTTTTATACGCGTATCGTTTCTATTTCGGGCACATTTTTTCTCTTTCGTAAAAAGGTACCTTTACTCCTTCCCGTCTGAACGACGGGCACGTTCCCGTTCGACAAACACGAAATTCGGCGAACGGTTTGTTTTTACTTTCCCGTTTCGAAGCCGGATCAGAAACACCCACGCCCGACGTCTGATAGATATTTATCGGCGCGCGGTAAACAGCACGTTCGATGATGAAAGGCTAATTAGCTAATGCCGCGGCGGTATTATGCGTTTCGATTTGTTTTTCTCTCCGGGACAAATCGGTTACCGCGCCCGCGCGTCCGCGTAGAGTTTGTTTTCTTCACATTAAAAGTGCAGGTACCTACGTAACACGTGCCTAACGTGCCTTATAGTCATCGATGGCACGCAGCGGAGACGAATTCATCCAGAAAGTCGGAAATATTTAAGAAGAATCGTTAGTCACTTATTGGTAATAAGTTAGACATCGATAAACACTAGAATTCTTGAGAATCCACATATAATGCCTAGTGTTTTAATTTTGGAGAAAAAGAGTGGTTAAATCTTGACTGGTTTTGTAAGAAAAATGGAGCGGTTACAGTTGCAATCGGATTTAATTTAGCGAACTGTAACTAACAAATTTACTACGACACAGTTTGATGGCTAGTGATCAAGTGCTAGAGGTAGATTTTCGTGTGATAATTAAGGTTCGACAAACGAGTGCATGATAAGTTGTATAAATCGAACTGACGCTGCCACTCCTGCGAATTTTAATGTCTACGTACATGTGGAATGAAATAAATAAAATGACCGTTACCACACTTTTTGGAGACAAATCCGGACACGTATTTCGGCAACTAAGCTGTCATTCACGGTCACTATGACTGCGATATATGTCCAGGACGAACACTAAAGCATGCACAATGAACATCACACACTGAACGCTCGAGCGAAACAGACCAAAACACTGTTGACACTGATACTATACAATTATATACAATTTATACACTCGTTTATTGAACCATGGTGATAACAAAAATAAGAGTGAAAAGAGCAGAAAATATTTAACACGTTAAGCGTCGGGTTAGTTGACTGTTGACTGAGGATATATTTTTAAAAGTTTATATTCTTCTGCTAATAAATTGAAACGAAAATTGGAGATCATAGAATAATGTTATACATCATTCAATAGATAAGGGTGATTGCAAGGACCGTGGTGTAATTTACTGACACAAATATCACATCGGTAAACTCCTCACCACACAATTGTTTATAATAAAATCGGTGACACGTGTTTCGCTAGCTCGAGGCAAGGATCTTCAACAACCGTATAAACTGACGTGACAAATTTCTAACATTAAAAATTCTACAACATGCATTTTTACCCCACTTTTTACCGTGACCATGTGCATGCATAAATATTTTCCCTCTCGGTGACGACTCGGACGTCTTTTTCACCCCCGCAAATTCCCATATTAAGTCAAGTTGACGGTCAAGGGAAAAAGTACCTGCTAGCCGAAGTTTGAACGTTAAAGATTTACAAGTACATTGTGTCAATTGGTTAATGCCCGAAGAAATTAAATTGAATTTTTAATGTTACAAATTTGTTACTTCGGTTTATACGGTTATTGAAGATGCTTGTCTCGAGCTAGCGAAACACGTGTCACCGATTTTGTTATAAACAATTGTGTGGTGAGGAGTTTACCGATGTGATATTTGTGTCAGTAAATTACACTACAGTCCTTGCAATCGCCTTCAATGAGTAGTAACTGTAAAATAACACTGTTAAGTTTTTCTAATTACAATTTCCGATCGAGGATGAACACTATGAACAGTCACACTAACTGAAATCAGCAAAACATAAAATATTACGACCGACCGGCGCGCTTCTAATTTTACAGCGGCTTTTAAAAATCACATCCTTCAACGCTTCGCGGTTTTGGTCTGAGGTACCGAGAAAGTTTAATTTCCGAGAACAAATCATTTACGGTTAATATTTGATAAATAAATCTCTCTTGCGTTTATATTAATTAATTGTTCAGGGCAATGTGTAGTTGCTCATAACAAATTTCCGGCGATTACGACTACATGGATTCTTAACTGCCGAAAATACGGGACGGTTGTTTAAAATGAAAATTATGAAGGATTACTTTGTTATTTCCAGGATAATTCGAAGGAACAAAAGAGAAATATTGTTATTACGGGTATATATTATTGCGGCAAGGAAAACTCGGACACCTAAGATAATGTAGTTTAAATCTGGCTTTTGCCTTGTCAAATGTTATAATATTTTTAAATCATTATTGACATACATATATCATTATACTGCATTTAAGTGCTGATAAAAAACGCAAGTAATTACATTACTTTGAGACTAATAGATTTGAAGTCTACAGAGGCACTATATCATATCATAACACATCAAAATTGACATGACCATGACAAACGGTCGGTTTATACTGCTAAAAACCGTCAAAATAGCCTATAAGACTTGTCCGGATTTTTGTTGCCGCAATAGCACATTGTGTAGACATCTTTTCGCAGCAACATCTCAACCTGGAAAAAGACTAGCTCGTAGTTAATAATTTAGGTAGGTAATTATTTATTTAATTTACCGGTCGGTGTTTATTACTCCGTCCGCATAAATTAAAATCAATTTATCAACGTACACAAGGTACTTAACTGACCGTCAATCTGTTTTAATACCTGTACACCACCGTCGGAGTTTTTTTTTTATTATTATTGTCGGACGGCCTCTTCCTTTAAAGTAATTGTAGCTAGGTGTAATAAACCGCTATCGTAAAACGGAAACTAATCAAGCGAGATTTACGCCTATCATTAATAAATAAATTATTGCTTTTTATCCGTTTGATTCTCTTTCGAATTTACCATAGGAAGTATACGGCTTTGATATCAACATTCTTTTTAATATTTCCTCTGGTTCTAAAATCACTACTACAATGAGATATAAAATATCTTCGCTTCCATTTACGTATCCCAACAGACTCGTAAAAACCCGAAAATAGCTCGAGATAGTCCGATACATTTGTATGCACGATACGCCAAAAAAGACGGTTACTACTTCTGTGTACATATATTAAGTAAACGTGGATGTTATTCGAGGAGAAACGAAAATTTGACGGTTTATTTTTTACCTGTTTAGGCCAGTCGCATTATGCTTTCGTAGCGCGTTCGTCGGGAGAAAAGAATGTCATTATCAAAAAAACAATATTACAGGTGTTATTGTTGCTTTCTGTCAGGAGACAAATGTCGGTGTAAAAGGATAAACGACGCCCCCTCTCCGAGAGAATCTCATATTTATTTCTAACGTCAAAGAGATAAAAATCAACGGTTTCGATTTTTGGGGTGTCCCTTTTCCATCGAAACGTATCCGCTCTACGCACAAATTTCGGATTTGAACGTAATGGACAGTTTAAAACAGTTACATGCATACGAGGGTAGTCCCAGAAGTGCTCGACTTGACCCATAAACGGCGGTTGTTGCTTGAAAGAAAAAGTTACTATGGTCGAAAGTACCAATCTTATAAAGCATAAGTTTAAAGTTTGAAGATCCTACGTTGTTTAGTGTTGGGATAGGGCAATGGATAAAGACTAATAATTATTTTTATATATTTATGACCAAGGAAATGAACACGACCGTTTAATAGAACAAACGCATGCCAACTTACTTAACACATCGACATACGAAGACTATGTATGTTGAACGCCACGATACATCCCACCCTTACCGAGGTCAGTTTCCCTTTTAAGTACATAATTTACGACGGGCCCATGTGTTTAGGTATCAATTCATTTGTGACGTGTGTTATCAGTATGCGACGTTCGACTCGCATCCTTTCGTAGGAATACAATTATTCCACTTGAGTTTTCCAATATTAAGTATTTATTTGACAGCCATCAATAGTGAACAATCTCAGTGAATTTGTAAACATGGAAAAAAGTGGTCATCGTTACGTGATACAATACTCTCAGTCCAACCGATATCAAAGCTGAGCTAAATTCTACTCTGGGGGAGGCTATAATTGAGTGGCAGAGTTTAAACGAGGGCGTACGAGCTACCAAGACCATCGCATCGCCCTGGTCGACCAAATGAGGTGACCACGCCCAATAAATGGTGAATGAAATCCACAAAATGGTGTTGGATGACCGTCGACAAAAAGTGCGCGAGCTACCCCAGACGCGGTAAGCATTTCATAAAGTGCATATTGACCGAATATTTGAACGTGAGAAAGTTGGGCGCAAAACGGGTGCCGCGTTTGCTCACGAAACGTCGATTCATAACCGCGGATGAAAGATGGGTGCCTCACTTCATACCTGGGGACGAAAGTGCAATCGAAGCAATAGACTGGAAAGGGCGAATCGGGTCCAAGGAAAGCGAAGACTGGGCCATCTGCTAGCAAGGTCATGGCGTCAGTTTACGGGGATGCTTGTGAGACAATTTTCATTGATTATCTTCTAAAAGGAAAAAACAATCAACGGCGACTGTTATATGAACTTATTGCAGCGTATTTGAGTGATGAAATCGAGAAAAACGGCCGCATTGTGGCGAAAAAGGAAGTGTCGTTTCGTCAAAACAATGCACCGGTTCACACGGTGACCGAAATCAATGAGTGAAAGGTGGAATTGCTTCTGCACTCACCCCATTCGCCCCCTCGGATTGTTTCTTCTTTCCCAACTTGATTGGTGATGAGCTTTGATAGCCAGGGAATCGCTGGCAGAGAGTTTATCAACGCTTTTACGGAAAGATTCTTGAAAGACAAAGACTCATGTGTGTGAGACCACACGTCAAAGAGAACCAGCTGTTGCATCTCGGCAATGCGCTTTGTCACACAGCAATTAACTCATTTTTGGCCAGCAAAAACATTCCTGTGGCTTGTCAGCTTCCTTATTCGCTTGATTTGAGTCGCTGCGATTTTTTCCTTTCAAGGACGTCGTTTTGGGAGCACTGGACAACATTGAAACAGCTATAACCAATCAGCTGAAGGCTACTCCTGTATCCGAGTTCCAGCATTGCTATGAGGAGTGGAAGAACCATCTCCAGCTCCGTGTGGTTTCGCAAAGCAGTTACTTCGAGGGGGACAATGTTGAATTGGAATAAAACAAGTGAAAAAAATCGGTCTCGTTACTTTATTTACACCCCTCGTACATGACAAGTAGAGAACAGAAGGAAATAAACAAATTGTCGTGTTTTAGTGGAAATGTTGAGATAGCAACAATGTAAGAAAGCATGATTTTCAATGAAAGGAAATGGAAAAATAATAAGAAAATTGCAGACACAAATATCACATCGGTAAACTCCTCACCACATAATTGTTTATAATAAAATTGGTGACACGTGTTTCGCTAGACAAGCATGTTCAACAACCGTATAAACCGACGTCACTTTTTGTGCCAGTAAATTACACCACAGTCCTTGCAATCACCTTCATTCAAGAAAATTGCAATACATCTTCGTAAATTAGGATAAAACGGAGTAAAACGGTTAGTGGAAGAAGTGGCATTAATTCGATTATGTTAAAAACTGGTATAAATGATAGTTGCTTATCGACGATTTCCCCATAAAAACAGATCTATGTAACTTTAAAGAGACGTCCGATCTAACTATTGCTAGCCCCTTTCAATGACATTGTACATGGTGAAATAATTTACCCCTCTCCCTATTCTATAGTCCTAAACTTCAATGAAGTAGCGGGAAATCCTCTCTTAGAAATCAATCTCCGTCCTCTCTTCCTGTGGGATCTGACTCAGATGTATTGAAGAAGGGTTGGCCGCGGCGAAGAGTCGGAGAGCGAGGACAATTGCCGTTATTCATCGTAATGAGCCAACTGAATATCGGTATTAGGTAAGATTGGAATTACGAAAAGATGAAAATTTGAAAGTTTCTCTAGACTCGCCCGTTTCTCGTAAATTATCTCATCACGATACCGATTACGTGGAAAAAGCAGCGCCCTTCACTTAACCATCTGTAAATCATCAACTGTCGTAAGCGTCATTGTTTTACTTTACAACCGGTACGGAATAACAAACGCATACCAATCCTACCAGTTCAGAATGACTGGCGTAATACCGATCGGAATAAATAAACATCTAAGCACACGACACGGTATAGTTTTAGAATGCAGAACGTCGAAACCACGACCACCTTTACGTCGTTACTTTTGTCTCCGGGCGCGTAACGTACGAAAAGCCATAACCGGTATTACTTGCTCGTGTGCCTTTTTTTCTTCTCGACGTTGCAACCATGTACTAGATATGTATGTTATTTGGGAAGCAACGTAAATAGGGCATATCCACGATCCGAACGCGAGCGTCGCGCGTCGTGAGAAAAACCACCTTCCATCCGATTTAAATCGGGCAAACAGGTAATTCTAAAAATACAGGACGATCGACGGTTACTTACGGCACGTGTTGCCCGAATATAAACCACGCCCGATCGTTTTAAACGGTGCCTTAGCGTGAATAGGGATAGAATGGGATATTGGGCCTCACGAACGTGTCAAAACAAGAACAGGTTTGATTGTTTCGAATTCGCCTCGAACAAATACACAAACGCGTGCCCCGCGTATATTTTCAGTGACTACCGGCGTATCGATGGATAGGCGCGTGTGCGTATTTATTGTACGAACGACGTCGAGGCGTTTAAAGGTATTGTTATGGCACGGTGAATCGTAACGGCTATAATTCGATATTGTGACTAAGACGTGCAGCCCGCGCAGGTGACCCCATTTGAGGGAATCAGTCTCGTCATCGATCTATCGATTATGATAAAAAAATTGTGTCATGCAATATGACATCATCGTTCATCTGTCAGAACATGACGTCAGAAGCGATCGAGTGATTGAGACCACACCACAATGTTGTAATCGCGATAAGTGTTACAACATGTCATCAAAAGCGACCAATTGATTCGAACACATCAAATCAATATGGTGCCAGAAGCGATTAGCTGATTAAGAATGGCGTCATAAATAATCGGCTGCAGCAATATAACGTCAAGATGATCGGTTGATTGAGATTACAATATGGCGTCAGTAGCGATCGGCTGTTTGAAGTGCCGTAATATGTCGTCAAAACCGGTCAGCTGATTCAAACATGCTAATACGGCATCAGCAACCATTAGCTGATTAATATGTCAAACAATATGACATCGCCGATGTTCAACTGTCATAGCATGACGTCAAGAGCGATCAACTGATCGAGATTACAGCATGGAGACAATAACTGGTTAGCTGCTTAAGGTTCCATATTACGTCAAAGGCGATCAGCTGATTAAAACAATCATGGCGTCAGAAGCGATCAGCTGATTAATATGTCAAACAATATGACATCGCCGATATTCAGCTGTCATAACATGGCGTCAAGAGCGATCAACTGCTTGAAATTACGATATAAGCACGCTTGCGATTAATTGCTTAAAGTTTTATATGTCACCAAAAGCTGATTAAAACATGCCAACATGGCGTCAGAAGTCATCAGCTGATTAATATAACAAATAATATGAAATCGGCGATCAGCTGATAAAAACATGCTGACATGACGTCAGAAACGATCAGCTGATTAATATGTCAAACAATATGATATTGTCGATATTGACTTGTCATAACATGGTGTCAACAGTGAACAACTGATTAAGATTACGGCATAGGGATGATAGTGCTTAGCTCCTCAAGATGTGATATGTCACCAAAAACGATCAGCTGATTCAAATATGACAATATGGCATCAGATCACGATCAACTAATCCAATTGCTACATAATACTAGTATCGAATGACATTGATTGCTTGAAATATCACAACTATTTCCATTACGACCGTTTCGAAAACCGATACCGACACATTTCATCCCGGCTTCCGCATATTTACGTGTTTATTTTCTCGTTAGCACGTTCTGGTTTCGTTTCCATTATTTAATCGTTTCTTTTCGACATTTTCAGGGCCTGGCGAAATCTCGACGGAAAACCGATAGGAAGAGATCCTCCTCTGGTCGATGTACAATACATAAATGAGATCTCGAAGCGATTGCACAAGACGGCCGAATTTAGCTAAAATTTACTAATAAAACGCTTTTAATATCTCGCGCAAGATTCGCCGTCGAATTTCAAACATTAGCGATCCGAAATAACAGCAGAACAGAACATAAACGACAGATACACACGAATATCTGACCCGATTCGTTTTTATACTTCCGGATCTAATTTCGGACGTTTTCATTCGACGAGCGGAAAATAAACTCAAAACGAGATTCAAATTGGTGATAATTTGTTTTTTCAAATTAACATACTAGTTATTATTATCCGTAGTGTTACTATTATCATAATCATTAGCATTACTACTATAGTGATAACTAAACTGCGACAAAAATTACAACATAGCCTCCGAAAAATCAGGTGATTCCACGTCAAACACGAGCAATGTAGCATTCTAAACAATCGATTGATTTAAATAGCAATAGCTGCAGTCTGTTAAAAAGGTGGATGAGGTGTTATCATTAAGTAGTATAAATCGAACTGACGATGTCACTTTTCCGAAGTTTATTATTTAATGATAAGTTGTCGTTGATAAGTTATCACTAAATAATAAAATCAGGAGGAGTAACAGTGTCAGTCCGATTTACACTACTTAATGATAACACGTCATCCACCTTTTTAACAAACGCTAGTAATAGTATGACGCACCAAGCAATTGCCGAACTCAGATATTCACAATACCATGTATTAAACAATCAATCAACAAGGCAAATTTGACGCACTATGCAATCAACCGACTCAATTCACCATACTTCGCACTACGCAATGAACTGATACAGTTATCACAATATTACGCACTATGTAATCAATTGATTCACACATCACAAATGACGTAGTAAATAATCAAACGACTCAAATATCACAAGACTACGTATTGGGTAATCAACCTACTCAGATGTCAATGCTATGCAATCAATTGATTCAGACATCACAATTGACGCACTAAATAATCAAATGGCTCGGATATCACAATACTACGCATTTGATAAACAACCGACTCGGGTGTCACAATACTATGCGCTATGTAATCAATTGACACAGACATCACAAGTGACGCAGTAAATCATTAAACGACTCAAATATCACAACACTGCGCATTGGGTAATCAACCTACTCAGATGTCAATACTATGCAATCAATTGATTCAGACATCACAATTGACGCACTAAATAATCAAATGGCTCGGATATCACAATACTACGCATTTGGTAAACAACCGACTAGGTGTCACAATACTATGCATTATGTAATCATTTGCCTTAGACATCATAAATGACGTATTAAACGGTCAAATGACTCAGATATCACAATACTATGCAGTATGTAATCGATTGACTCAGACACCACAAATGACGCACTAAACGATCAAATGATTCAGATATCACAATACTATGCACTACGTAATCAATTGATTCAAACATCACAATTGACGCAGTAAATAATCAAATATCACAATACTACGCATTGGGTAATCAATCGATTCAGATATCACAGTATGACGTACTAGACACTCAGTTAGTGTAATTGTCACAATACAGCCTTCTACACTATGTGCTGATTAAATACCACAACATGGCGTCTTAGACGATTACGTGACTCGTATATCACAATATGACGCGTTAATTGAACAGGTAACTTAGACGTTGGAGTTCTCCCATCAGGTAATGCCGAGTCGTTCAAAAACGGAATTAAACTATTAATTGGCGATGAAATATTTCTCACGCGCAATCTCGACTTTTGTTTAGGAAATTCCGATTTTATTAATTTCGAGCGTCACTAATGATTAGGCGAAGCAATTACCGGAGGCAATAATTTTAATAGTAATGCTACTTTAATGCAATCTTACGAGTAGGCGATACGGATAAGCATTTGTGGGTTTACTGCTGGCTGCTCGAACACTTGAACTTTATTACGCGACTGGCAGCAGTACCTAAAGCGCATATTACAATTGCGGAAATCGAAAACGGGTATATCGTTAATTACGTCTGTATAGTAATCGTTTTAGGCGTCTTCGTAACTTTTTCGAATCGCTTAACAATCAGAATAATAGAGTAATAGTTGACGGTAGAAAGGATTGTTAACGAGTCGTATCGTAGATTAAGGGAAGAAAGGAAACCAAGAAATGCTTAAATTGATGAAAAAGCAACGCCTTCCTCCTATTCAAACGAAAAAGTGGAAAATCCAAGCTCTTGAAACTATTTTTCAAATTCTTCCTATTCCCAGAAAGTTTTAAATTGATGAATAAGCAATATTTTTTTGGTAATAGTACGAACATATTTCATTTATTGTAATCTGGGAATCACTAGTGAATCTTTCGATACTTGTCATTGCGGGATTTGTAAATAAGAGCATATCTAACTTTTATTTGCCACAAAAAACAACGGGCAATGTACTTTCCCAAATTAACTCATTGCACATGTTTAGTTCATGGCTTCAATAGAGTTGCTAAAAGTGTTAGGATTAGAATTCCCCATTGTAAATAGATTAGTATCAAATATTAAGAAAGTAGTTCGTGAAAGCAACCTTAGGTGTGCTAATGTATAAAGAAGAAATGCCCGGAATTCCGTTACGCCTTGAGCCTATTTTAACCGGATGGGGCACTTGGTTACGAGCAGTTGAATTTATATCAAAAATTATAGCGGATTAAAAATGTAATTTGTGAGTTTAACGGCGACAATGCAACAATTGAAAAATGTGTGAATTTTTTTTATAATCTTCATATTGAAAAAATTAGCTAGCATATATCCAAAGCAATTTTATTCGTATTGAAGATGCACTTACAAAGTTAGAAACTAAAGGCTGTAGTTTAAATAAATACATCAATTTCGATGGTAAATTCACTAAAGGATCAGATCGATCAGTTGCCGGCCACAAATAATATGAAAAAGAAATATTGTTCAGTTTTAGGAAAAAATGAGGCTTTAAGCGCAACTTAATGAAATAAACGATATTTTAAATGGAAATTTTACTAACAATCAAGCATTATTTGTAAATTTAACTATACCCCATCTTGTGATGTTGAACGAGTTTCTTTCATCTTACAAACACATGTTAAGTGACCGGAAGCAATGTAAGAGTATGGATAATATAGGAAACCTTTTATGGTATTGTTTTAACTTGATTAAATAGTGTAAATAGTGTTTATTGTAAATAAATGTATCGTTATTTTTGTAAAATATGTTTCTTTTTTGTGTGTGTGTGGTTAGTAATAAGTGCAAATTTTGTTGAAATAAACTCTTTCTGTGCATATTTTTTGGAATAAAAGCATACTTAAGAGCGCAGATGCATAGTTAGTAAAGCATATTCTTCAACTTTTTGGGCATATTTTTGCAAGTTTTTAGTGTATATTTTCCAAGTTTTACCGAAGAGGTACCGATGAGAACGAAACTGATCCGCGGTTGCGGTTTGTAACCAACATAAGCATAGTGTTCTCGCCATTACTCATCGACACGCACAATTCGGGCTTAATTGCTAAGTCGTTGCGTAGTTTTTTACGAACCTCGTCTGTATATCTTTCTTTGAGTTTTATACGCAACCGGTGAAATGATTCAGGGCAACGGCGCGCGCCATTTTTGTTAATAAACATCGGAAATATCGTTCTTTGAAACGTCGGGGAAATAAACTAAATCTTCCGGCGCCTTTTTTAATTTCCTACCCGTTCATAACTCCGGCGCGTATAGAAATAATCCGCCATATTTCAAGAACACCGTGAAGGACAGCCGACATCAATTTACCGACTAATTTGACCGTCGAAAAACGACGAGCATGCAACCAGATACCTCTTACGTGCGGTATAACGAGAGGTATGTACGCACGTATAAATACCAGAAATGAGTTAAATATAAACCGAGGTGACGTGCTAACACGCCTCTATACCGGATTAACAGCCAGACTCGATGATGACTTTAAACACCTTCCCTCGATCCGATCGTTTTCGGTACCTTTTGGGGCGTAGGACATAAAATTGTAATACCGCATAATGATAGGGCGTCGCGTACGAGAAACGTAAGCGATCACCAGTTCGATATTGCGTCTCTTCTCTATTTGTCGCGAGTTTCGAAGTTCCATACGGGACGATGGGAAACCGCCCATGAAACGACGAACACAATCCCCTACGAACAATACATTCCTTTACATCCGACTTTACGCGATAACTAAACGAGGTAGTTTCGATATCTGTAAAAGGCTTGATTGTTAAGATCCCGAAGCGAGTAGGTAAGTAATTGTTCGTGTTCGTGAGTATATACGCGGAGATATACATCCGTACATACTCTTCGGTACAACATTACCTACTTAAGCGACTTTTACAGAGAATGGTCAACGTGTTCTTTACGATCGCTCAAGAGTCAAGTTTACAGCGAGCATTACGGCTGCTTCTTCCTCGAATATTGTCCGGCTCGTTATGGTTACTTACGCCTCGTATTACATACTCGTTACATTGTAATCGTCGGGCGTATTTCGCGACTAATGGGATTTTATTGGCGCTAAGTGGCACGAGTCATTGCTTAAATTGCTTCGCGCGCTAGATTAGTGTTATTTTCCATAAATATTAGGTGCTGTTCCCGCGCGTATTTGAATAATTTTCGTATTAACATCCGTTACGAACGGTGGTAGGAGAACTTGGAAGTTAATTTCCTGACGGCAAAGAATCAAAACTGATGTGTCGAATAGTTCAGGCATCTACGAGGTGCATTCAAGTTATAACTAAGGTTTGATGTAAACGTGGATGACGTGTTGTCATTAAGTAGTGTAAATCGGATTGACTCCTCCGAATTTTATCCGATTTACACTATTCAACGATAACTTATCAATGACAAGTTATAATTGAATAATAAAATTCGGAGGAGTGACAGCGTCAGTCCAGTTTACACTACTTAATGATAACACGTCATCCACTCTTTTATCAAACTTTCATTATAACAGCTTCAATTTTTTCTCGTAACAGTAGAAACATACAGTTTGTTCTAAAATACGCGGGCGCTCGTTGTGAATGCGTGGGAGAGATGGCGCACTGTACGGTACACGGGCGTGAATGAGGACTATTTTGATACTTAAAACTTTTTCTTTCCAAGAACAGAGGTTTTACCTGAGCCGTCAGGTCTATAGCACACACTAATTTTTTCAATAAAAAGCTCTTCCAGAATATGTTTTGGTTTATATCAGGGGTCTCCAAACTTTACTGATTACTTCAGTGAGTTTTCTGTGTATTATACTTGTCATTAAGCTTTACCTAGCAAGTAAATAAATCCGAGTTATTATCATTCTGTGTTTTTCTATCCAACTTGTCACAACAACAATAAGCTATTAGATATCGCGGGCCGGATTGATGACACTGGCGGGCGGGATTTGGCCCGCGGGCCGTAGTTTGAAGACCCCTGGTTTATATGATTGTGTGGCACGTGTAATTGAATTTATTATGAAACAATTGTGTGGTGAAGAGTTTACCGATATGATATATTGTCAGAATATGTTTAACCAACAGAAGATTGGCATGACTTACAACGGAATTCCTTAAAAAAAAATCATTTTCAGAAAATCCTTCTTCTAGCTCCTTGAATTCCTCTTGGACGTGAGCAAACCGCCTGGAATGCAACGATTCGAAATTCGCCGTGCGGATATGATGAGTAGGGTTGCTCAATTTGCGCCAATAGTACTACAACTTTCTGAAACGACTGTACTAGAATAATAAAACATTGCGTTATACGAATACAGATGGCTTCATAATATACATTGAAACACTGTGTATTATGTATTCGTACAGTTGCGCAATGTGAGCAACTCTAACGATTAGAGTGTGTTAAAAAAGTGGATGACGTGTTATTATTAAGTAGTGTAAATCAAACTGACCCTGTCACTCCTCCAAATGTTATTATTCAATGATAAGTTATCATTGAATAATAAAATTCATAGAAGTGAAGTGTGAGTTCGATTTACAGTACTTAATGATAACAAGTCATCCACCTCTTAAACAAAATCTACTAACGATGAGAATTGAACCCTTTCCTCTAGCAATTCCTGAGCGATGTGAACAATGATCTAGTTAGGATGAAACAACTCCAAGGTCGATGGTTTTTTATTTTCATTTAAAAGTGATCGACATTTCAAAAATACTGGAAAATCTTGGAATTGAACGCCTTCTTTCGTTTGGGATTCCTCCAAACTTGCCCAATTTTTTAATTAGAATGCAACGCCTCGAAATTCAATTTTTTTCGATGGTGTGGAACGAAAAACCTGTCCTTATTACGAGTGTTACAGCCATGGTTATCACTATTTGTCACGTGTTCACTTGAGCTGTAGATGTGTAACAAATTAACACTAATGAATCAGGACGGAAAAGTTAGTATTTGTTGTCTCGCGTAATAAGCAAGTCGAGCAGCATCTTCTCCTGCAACTTTTGTTATCCTTCGAAACGCATATATCGCCCTTGGCAGTTGTTTCTGCAAATTGACAATGTGGCCATTCCGAGTAAGTTGAGTATCGAAATAAACCCCCAGAAACTTAATGGACTCTTCATTAGTTGTTCGTTGTTTCGCTTAAGACTCAACATCGCGACTTCTTCCATGATGGCCTGAACTCAAATCCGTTCCTTGCCCAAAACTCTTCCAGACATTAATCAACATTTTCTTCCAAAACAAAAAAGAAAAACTGCAATATCGTTCTCAAACTTGGCAAGCGTAATAAAGCAAGATCAAATCCTATTCTCCCAAAAAGATTTTCAAGCTTCATCGTGTCACCTCTTAAAAAAAAAAAAAAACTTGAAAATGGACTAATAGGTAATATGTAAATTTACTGATACGCCAAAGACACAACATTTACCTTAAACGCACGATAGCAACTTCTTGAATTCTCCCTTTTTCGTACAATACCATACTCTCATAGACGATGGGGGCGCGCTTTACGACTGTGTTAGCGGTTCATAACTCTTCTCCGTTTCACTTTTCAATGTCAGACGTGGCCACCCAACCCATTGACACCGCCTGATGCCGTAGCAGCCGCAATGAGAGAGCATCAGCTAACTCGGCCACCACCGCTCTCGATGGCACTACAAACTTGAAGAGCCCCTTCCTTCTTCATTGTTTCCACGACGAACATAACAGAACTCCGAAGGTATAAAGGCCGGCGTACGGTGGAAAATTAACCGCCGCCGTCGCCGGTTCGCCTTCTCCCGTCCTTAGCGATGCGTCGATTACATGTATATGTATGTCTCACACGAATCGTAGTGTGCGAGGTTGAGATCTTTCTCGCGCCCCCGACCTGACGTTCTGTTGTTACTCACGTAACAGAATTTAAGAAGACCGAGAAGAGGAAGAAAAAAAACAACTGAATGCCGGCGATTTGTATTCGTTTTCGTGATGAATGGGGTTTGTGTTTCACGAATGTTTAACTAGGGAAGAGACCGATAGGTCTGGGAGTCGACATAAAACGGAAACCAAATCGGAATGTTGTGCTAGATACGTATACGTCACGCACTCATATCTCTCACACGCTTAAATGGAAAATACTCGCCTCGAACATAAACATTTGCAAGGAATATTTAAAAAGTTGATGCGGTAAAGGTTTCGTCTTCCAAAATAATCTAAAATATACATTTCCTACATGTAGGTTTATATGAATGGATA
Organism: Chrysina gloriosa; assembly: GCA_038088585.1. Taxonomy (NCBI): domain Eukaryota; kingdom Metazoa; phylum Arthropoda; class Insecta; order Coleoptera; family Scarabaeidae; genus Chrysina; species Chrysina gloriosa. Next base: position 2,743,059 of record CM076092.1, on the reverse strand, counting down.
CGTCTTAACCATCCGAATGGTTGTGTTGTATGTATTCGTCACGAACAAAGTCGTACCGTATCGGTTGTACCGAGTACGTCTTCATATTGAAGTTTCTTCTTGCCTATTTTTAGATATTTACTGGACGTTGGGAATGATGTCTAATAATAATAATCATAGTAATGATCATGTCATTTGAGTCAGCTGATCATTACCACAGAATGGACAGAAGCGCAAAGCGTGTCGGCAGCTTTGATGTTCATGTGGTTGATTTGAATGTCCTCGAAACAGCTGAGAACTTAGCCAACGCCACTTGGAAAATGCGAAAAGTGCACATTCGTATTAATTGAAAAATATTAGAGTTTTGCGTATGTTAAAAGAATAGTATTTCCTAAAAAGTTAAATCAATGAAACACAACAATAATTGCATGTTTTAAACCTAATGTGCACACATCCCAGAACAATAACATTAATGCAGCTAGCCAAATATAGTCAATGTCGTCGTATTTAAAATATGGTTGCCCGCCATGCGCATACAAAATTGACCACAACATTTTCTAACTTTATCGCTTCTGTCTATTCTGTGTCATTACTGATGCCATGTTGTTCTACTCAACTGAGGGGCAGATAGGGAAACGATTTTATTGCTGATTCTTAAAGTAGACACTTCAACGAATATAAAAATCATAAATTACAGACACTGACAAAAAGCCTGATGAACGACTATAATTGTCCCAACTCATTTTGCTTCTGAATTTAATTTGAAACTGTTATTAACTATCAAGAACCCAAATTAGGCCTTTACATACCAAATAGGTATTCCTCTAAGCTCTAAGATAATAAAACAAAAATATTGTCTAGATTCACTCCATAACACCTTAAGATAAGTGTTCAAAGTTTTGCGTTAAATTTAGCAATAGCAATCGGTGGTTTGTAAATGTCAACTTTGAAGCCTTGCAACAAATTAACGGAGGGACCTACAAAAATACAATCACAGGTCCAAAAATATCGGCTCTAAGGATTTATCATCAATTATTATATTACTCCTACGATATACTTTAGAAAATTGAATTTTGAGATATTTGCCTGTTCGCCCCATAGTGTGACATATCGTATGGCCGCGGACATGTTAAATACATTGTAAATAATCAAATTTAAGATCAACATTGGGGGACACTTTTTCAAAAGTGAGAAACTTTTGTTTTAACGTAAAATTCTCTATTGAGAATTCCACCCTAGTTATTATGGAATTTGTACAACATTTCGAAAATCCATTGCAGTTGATATATAGAGGTTCCATTGACAATATGTTTATGGTGAGGGGAGTTTTCCCAAGTAAACTTAAACTAACCAAAGTTCTAGCAATATATAAAAGGAAGTTTTACGATTTTGATAGTGCTTGCCTCGTTTCTGACGAAACACGTGTCATCGGATTTCGTTATTAAGTAATTGTGTCGTCAAGAGTTTATCGATGTGATATAGTATCGAGAACAGGGACAGAAACAGCCCTAAGGATTTTAGACCAGTATCTATGTATACCGCCAGCAATTCCCCAAATATTTAAGCTGGTTATATTGAAGAGATCAACTTACAAAATCCCAAAAAATAACATTCAACAGATGCAGTGAATGGATACCGACAAGAAAGATCAACACAAAGAGTTAAAAATAAGAACAAGCAGGAGACTGTGGCTAAAATAATATATAACATAAATAAAATTACCCTTACCACACCTATCGGAAGAAATCCAGATACGTAATCCACACACTGACTCAATATCAACAGTGTTTTGGTGTGTTTCGCGCGTTCAATGTGTGATGTTCATTGTGGAGTGTTTTAGTGTTGTACAGCGTTCGTCTTGGGGATTAGCCGAATTCCTCCAGTTTTTCACCGAGGATGGCAACTGAATTGCCGAAATATGTATCTGGATTTTTTTTTCCGTAAGGTATGGTAAAGATATTTTATTTATTTCATACAACACAAAGACTCTTAACTAACATATTCAGCCGTTTAATGTGGTAAACCAGACCACACTAATGATCAAATAATGCCACTGCGGAGTAGGTAGTAAGACACACAACTTGATGCTCTCATTTCCTTTCCAATGCCATACAGTGACATCTGAATTAACTGATCATTTTCGTCCCAATATTGTAACAGTCTGCGTTAGCTAGTACATTTCAATGTTCAAATAATAATTTCTATTAGTAATAAAGTATAAATAAAGTTCGACAAACTTGCGTCTTGTTCGCTGAAAGAACAGTCTATACACAAAGAAAGAAGGCGATAGACGTATATGAGTCTGCCCCGTCACACACATTAAACTCGCAAATATCTATCGCCTTCTTTCGACAAACGCTTGTCTTCTTCGCTGTATATAGCCTGTTCTTTCAGGGAACAAGACACGCCTTTGTCGAACCTTAATGATAAGCCCTTTGATTGCTACGAATGCGTATATATTCCCGGTGGAGGTTATTGATGTAGACGACTTTGGACGCATATGTGCGTCTGACAAAAGGCTGTAGATGTGGACTGTGGGCGCAAGAGACTATCGGTATGAAGTACGAGTACATCCGCGCATTCAGTAAATGGTTTCATCTTATACATTCACCGCACGCAATAATTACCATAGCATCAATTTTAACTTTTATTTTGTGTGTTCAAAATCAATTTTCTGTATTTTTTGGACCTAAATAGTATATAGAATACTCTGCATTCAGATCATACTTTTATATAATTCGACAATATTTCTTGGCTTATTTTAAACTCTTTAAGCTTTTCGGATAGAATCAAAATCCGTAGAAGCGGATCCCTCAACGAAACGGTACGACGACGAGATCGGGGATTTCTCCCTTACACTCTCCTTTCGCAGCGTCTAATTCGTCGCGCGACGTCCGCACCGAAAGTCTCTAATCGAATCATCGCGAAATGACTCACTTATCGTTTGATCCTCCAAGCTTGACACCCTCCGCGAACAAATCGGCCGGCATTAAGCGGAGGTACTTACGACATGGGACCGTGGCGCGACGGCCCGTTGGGAACCCGGGAATAACACGACAACGTACAAATAAAGCATCATCTATTACGAGCGACTCGGCCGATGGCGGGGCACGTGCCCGCTCGCATTACTCCATTTATACGGCAGAAGTGACGATGTTCATTTCGGTAATATACGTAACGTATATAAATGCGTTGATGTATGTACGTATCGGGGCGATGATGACGGAAGTAAGTTTGTCAGGGGATTAAATGATCATCAACATTGAAATCTATGCTGATTTTTCATTATTATAATTGATTATTATTATTATTGTTATCATCGTCATAATGCTTATCATTATTATTACGATATACTTAACGTAATTTGGATATTGCAATAAAGCGGACGCCCAATCAACTGATTCAGGTAAAGATCAAAAGAAATCAGGGTAAAAAACGATCAATTGACGTTGAAGGGTAATATGACGCTCTAAACAATTACCTGATTCATATGTCATAATAGGGCGTCCAAAATTATAAGCTGATTCAAATGTCACAACATGGCGTTCTTAGCGATCAGCTGATTATGACGTGATATATGATCAAAGGACGTAGATATCACAATATGGCGTGCAAAACCATCAGCTGATTCAAATGTCACAATATGATGTTCAAAACCATCAACTGATTCAAATTTCAGAACATGGCGTTCTAAGGGATCAGCTGATTATGACGTGCTATATAATCAAATGACGTAGATGTCACAATATGGCGTGCAAAACCATCAGCTGATTCATATATCACAAAATGGCGTTCTTAGCGGTCAGCTGATTATGACGTGATATATGATCAAATGACACAGATGTCACAATATGGCGTTAAAAACCATCAGCTGATTCAAATGTCACAATGTGATGCTCAAAACCATCAACTGATTTAAATGTCACAACATGGCGTTCTAAGGGATCAGCTGATTATGACGCGCTATATAATCAAATGCCGTAGATGTCACAATATGGCGTGCAAAACTATCAGCTGATTTATATATCACAAAATGGCGTTCATAGCGATCAGCTGATTATGACGTGATATATGATCAAATGACGCAGATGTCACAATATGGCGTTAAAAACCATCAGCTGATTTAAATGTCACAACATGGCGTTCTTGCAAATCAGCTGATTATGATGTGTAAATGATCAACTGATGTATAATGTGTCAAAATGGCGTTTAAAACGACCAGCTGATTTAAAAATCACAATATCGCGTACTAAACTATCAGCTAAGTGAAGCATCAGAATCTTATGACTCATTCATACTCACATCTAGTCCGTTGCATAGATAAAAACTGCGCATAACCCGAAAACACCCCTATTATTAATAGAATGTTTCCGATAAGAATAACAGGATTAAATAAATTTAACACCTTTAATCCCAACCTCTCATATTTCAAAAGGAATAAATCTCAATTTTTTCCCTAAATTTACTATTCTTCACACAACATAAATCCCGTTTTCTAAAAGGAAGGAGTTGACAGTCAGATGTTTTCAGTCTGATCGGTATCTCTTACCTACCTCTCGGTTGGCGGCGGCGACGGAGCATAAATTACTCGTAAGGGGTACCTACAATATACAACGTTTCCTTTGTGAACGTGTAGGAATAGTAACCGTAGACTGATCAAGACACGCTGCGGTCGAAGTGGACACACGATATTCCCCGGTCGAGGGCGTGGAAAAAGGAATACTTCTTCGCATACATACACAAAGGATAAGTATACGAAAACCGAGAATAATTGGAACTTGGAGACATAGTTTGTGAGCGCTTTATTACATAGTGTGTAAAAAATTTAGAAACATCTGCATTTAAACCATTCATATTTAATGATCCAAGAAATTATTAAACTGAAGTAAAGACAACATCAACCAATTAGGTAACAGAATTATCTATAATGATTTTAGTAACACTAAAACACGCCGCCAATTAGCGCGCCTTAACATTGGACAAACCAAAAGATTTGTAAGTACCCAACGTTAATTGCAGACCTTTCTAACATTCCTCTTGTAGTTAAAAATTAAAAATTAGTTACCGATAAATTGAAATTATAATCGACGGCAGACCGCGTTTTTCGATTAAACCTGCAGGCGATCCTGGCGCCTGTCGTGATTCCTGCATATATCATTATCAAATGCAAGTATGTTGTACGTTCGACGTAACGAGATCTAGGTTGACGCCTTGAAAATTGTATTCGATAGAAGTTCTAGAGTTATGACAGTTTAAAGAAAAGTAAAATAATTACCTCGGTTCTGTCGTAGTTTCTAATACCTTCTTTTCTTTGTTTTTCTAATTTCGAAAACGTCGTAAATTGGAAACCAAAAATTTTACGAAATCGTGCGAAATTAACAAAAGAATAACAAAAGTCAAGGAGTGGCCAACTCATTTTGAAATTTAAATATTCGTTACAACGACGTTGTTCGTATGATATTTGTTTGTGATAAATAAAAGATACCTAAATCAGCTGATTGTTCCGGATGCCATATTTATGTTTGTATCAACTGATTATTGTTGATGCCATACTATAATATAAGTCCAAATCAGCTGATCGTTCCATAGGCCAGATGATGACGTTTCTATCAGCTGATCGTTGTTCACGCCATGTTGAAACATACGTCAAAATCAGCTGATCGCTTCGGATGCCATATAGTGGCGTTTAAATCAGCTGATCGTTGTTGACGCCATGTTGAAACATACCTCAAAATCGCCTGATTGTTCCGGTGGCCATATAGTGAGGTTTATATGAGCTAGTCATTGTTGATGGCACATTGTAACATACGCCAAAATCAGCTGATCATTCCGACCGCCATATACCAACGTTAGTATCAGTTAATCGTTGTTGATAGCAAATTGTAAGATGAGTCAAAATCAGCTGATCGTCTTGAACGTCGCATACTGACATTTAAATCAGCTGATCGTTGTTAATGGCGCATTGTGACATAAGTCAAATTCAGCTACTTGTTCCGGAAGCCATGCGGTGACGTTTCTATCAGCTAATTGTTGTTGATGCCACGTTGTAACATAGGTCGACATCGCGTGATTGTTCTCGAGATCATATGATGACGTTTATATCAATTGATCGTTGTTCACAGCGTGCGGTAACAAACACATACTAACGTTTGTTTCAGTTAATCGTTGTTGGTAGCACGTTGTAATGTACCATCACGGACTTTGGTTATGTCCGGTCTTTTGAGGTACAGCCTGTGCTCCTGTTATTGTATCGGTTTTAGCGTCAAGCAAATTTCGCACATACACCCGGCCTTGTATGTGCGAAATTTTCTTGACGCTAAAACCGATACAATAACAGGAGCACAGGCTGTACCTCAAAAGACCGGACATAACCAAAGTCCGTGATGGTACATAAGTCAAAATCAACTGATCGTCTCGGCCGCCGTATAGAGACGTTTGAATCAGCTGATCGTTGTCGACGACATGTGTGTAACATACGTCAAGATTAGTTGATCGTTCCGGACGCCGTGTACTGACATTTGAGTCAACTGATCGTTGTTAATGTCACGTTGTGACATAAGTCAAAATAAGCTGATCGTTCTGGTGACTACATGGTGACGTTTTTACCAACTAATCGTAGTCGATGGCACGTTGTAACGTACGTCAAAACCAGCTGACAGTATCTGACACCGTATACTGACATTCGAATCAACTGATGGTTGTTGATGCCATATTGTACCATACGTCATAATCAGCTGATTCTTACAGACGTCATATTATGACATCTAATTATACTCAGGAGCTGATCATATCGGACGACTAATTGTGAGTGACGTTTGTGTCAGATGATTGGTTATGATTTCACATGCCATTTGAATCAACTCATCAGCTGCTCGCTTCGGACGCCATATTCTGACATCTAAATCAGTTAATCGTGTCGTACATCATTTCGTTGCTTAATAGAAAAAAATATAGATCGAATGTCTGAAGTTATAGTATAGAAGGTGATTATTATTGTATAACTGACACAATTTTGAATTTAACCCTCTAACCGGCACGCCCGTAAAAATGATCGGATGAAGCCGATATTTTTGTTCAAGTACTTTTGCACTTGATTGATCACAGCTGCCAAACGACTTGTCAGAATGTCTTGGAGAGTATAACAAATGTTAAGAAGTGTTGTGTGCAGACATTTTTCACTATTTGAAAGCGAAAAATTTATAATGCAGCAGTTTAGCCCAGAAATTGAAGACCGTCTGAAGACTTGCCGGTTAGAGATATATATATATTACAGTGGAGGTAACCCACAAGATTACAAATTTGAGAGCCAAAGAATATATCAGGAAAATAAAGTATGGGAAACGATCAAGAAAGACGCTTAAGCGATGAAGACATAAATACATTTACGTCATAAAAATGAATTAAGTGTGCATACATGTTTTGTGACCTACGTACTTCTTTTTTTTTTTTTTTTTGAATATGCACTCCTTTACTACTTTCACCTTAATATAACAATAAATCGGAAGTGAATAGCTGTATTTTTAAAAATGAAATTATTGTTTAATTGACCTAAAAGTGGTAGAAAAGAGGATATTAGCAAAATAAACATCAATGAAATGGTGGAAAATAGAACTTGCGTTAGATTTGGGAAAGGAGGGTGGTAATTAGAATGATAAGGAACTCATAGGAGATGTGATAATTATTATTTAGTAATAATAATTTAAGAAACGGTCGGATTTGTGCCGACAGGAGTCGTGAGAAAACTCCGAAAATTATTTGTCGCTCCCAGATAACCGGTAATTACAGCATATTCGATACGGACACGAGAATATTGAACAGTTCACGATAAGAAAAAGGAAGAAACGAAGAGCACGGCTTTCTAAATAAATTTAAATTGGAGAAAGACCTGTTATTAGAGACGGAGATTAGCATTGTTTCGAAATGTTTTAGGGTAAGTGGGCCATCAATGGAGAGATGGTCGCACGCACGATGGCTGGGAATGTGTTTTTTCCGAGTATGGAAAAATTCACGCCTTAGAAACATTTTTTCTGACGATGTCCCAACGCTGGTGACCGGCCATAAATTAAAATTAACACGATACGAACAACGTCCACTTTACCGTTCTTATCGCGAATGTTTTGCATTGTCGAGCTAACATCTGTCGCCGTTGCACAATTCAAAATCGCTAGTTGTAGTACACGGTGTGTATACATAAATGCATACATGCAAATTTTTTGCGCTTTAGTTATCGGGGCGCATACGTCGTAAGGCCCGATCGGACTAATTGTACAAGCCACGCCGTGTGCTTTTCCGTTTAGGTATTTACAATTTGAATTATTGCGCTAGGAAGAAGTAGGTAGGCGCCCGCCTAGTTTCTGCCTGGCGTTCGACGAGGAACTCGTTTTGCTAAATATAGTGATCGCGTTTTTTTGCCGGGTTTGTTTAGATCGCGTTTTATATGTAGTTACGGACATGCCCTCGGGCACGACGCGTTTATTACGGGAATATCTCAACGTGAAACTTACATTAGAGATATTAGAAAACGATCGCGATATAATTACATGCTTAAGCCCGGAGTTAATTGGACAGTACTTAGCGGTAATTCGCTACCGTATACTACCCGATACATCCTCCCGTATATTCCGAGACGCACATCAAACGAAGAGCGAAAGCTGTAAAAGTTTTCCGGCCGCGTAACACGAAATATCGTAAAAATTTTTATACACCTGCGAGATCAAAAGGAGACTTGCTCCCGTCGAAATAAACACTTACATATAGTACATATGTACATATAACGCGATGCGCCGAAAAATACTTCAAAACGAAATGCCAGAATCTTGACGGGATATTCGTGTATCGAATCCGAGGTCTGTAGTACATAGAATTGAAATGTTTACGAATGATATAAAGGGGAGACGGCTCCTAATCGAATGCGGTTGTTATAAATATACGCGGTAGCTATTCGATTGATGAAGAGAGAGATTTTAAAGCGACAGTCTTTAATTTTGCCGTTCCAGAAACGATCAATTCCGAATTCTCCGTTTTATTACCTGATGGGTCGTAAAAGGGGAGAAAGTTATATCCACAAAATATTTATATTTATTTATTCTTCTTCTCCTCTTGAAGATGAGTCTATTACTTTTGTTTGATGAAAATAAACTTTGAAGTCAATTTTGATAGGTTCTCGTTTTTAATTGATTATCTCGATTATCTCCTCGCCATTTCGCCCGAACGATAGCTCCATGATTTTTAATCACGATTTCAAACTAAATTTAGTAATTTTGTTATACATTCGATTTTGGATGAAATGGAACGGTTTGGATGATAATGAGTAAAGACCGGATTATATGCAAATGTGCATATTTTGCATATAATATCCCTTTTAATGCATATCTGAAAGAATTTTGTATATTTCTGTATTACTTCTGTTCTTCTTGGTTCACATATATACGTAAATTGTAAAATACAAATTAGGTTAATAAATACACAATCAAATGTAAACAAAATTCTCTGGACCTTTCCTTCCTATTACGAGAGGTAACAGTGCCGCTTAAGATTTGCATAATTTATTATTTCACTAACAGTGCTGGCTTTTTCTTTTCGGTTGTACGACAGCCGGACAGAAAAAATTGGAGAGGGGAGGGGGGATAAACAACAACTTTCGAATTTATAACCCTTTTGCTCGGTTTCACCAACATTAAATAAATAGTTATTCATAGAATAACTTTATTCTTCTTTATTCTCTTGTTGGAAATTGATGCGTCGCTATTCCTCTTGATCAAGTGATGACAATCAAAAATTCTGAAGCATTTCCAAGTAACTTTGTTGATGTTGAAGTTCCATTAAAACAAAATTGAGGCCAATGATTCTGTTAAACAACATTCCGCATCAAACATTGACTTTTTGATATCTACAACTTGGTGAGGAAACAATACCGTTTGTCGAAAACGTTGCTTCATCACTATACATAAAATTCTGATAAAATAGGCGATGTTCCATAGTATTCTCGCCAATCCATAAACAAAACTCGAGTCTAAAAGCGTGATCTGCAATCTCTAAGGTGTGCCTGAATCTAGGTTCATATGGATCAATTTTATTCGCTTTATTAATTGTTTGCAATAATGCATGACTAACATTTACTTCAGTTGCTCGATGGCGTAAAGAACTGCTAGGATGTTCCGCGACTGATTCAATAGCCATAATTTTCGTAGTCTTCTTTTCTTTCTCTTAGTAATCGATTTTCTATATATTGCTATTTTTGGCATTCTCTCTCTGCCCATCCTCTCCATATGACCCAACCACCGTATTCTTTGAACCTTGGTATCTTGTATATAGCTTTCAATTCTCTATGTCTTCTTCCCATCCATCTGTATCTTTTCCTCCAAAGATAGCTCTTAAAATTTTCCTCTCCCATTTGCCTAGTGTCTCCGTTTTTTAATACCCAGATTTCGCATGCGTACGTTACTGTTGGCCTTACAATTGTTTTGTATATTCTAAGTTTTGTTTTTCTCGATAGATACTTTGATTTCAACAGTTTGACTAGGCTTCCATAATTTTAATTCCTTTTGAAGAGTCTGACCGTTATCCGTACGTCTTCTTTTTCGCTATCTTTCAATGTTATCCCCAAACACATAAAGGTTTTAACTCTTTCGAAATTATATTCCTTCCCTGCTTGTGATATTATCAGCAGCTGGTTTTCGTTTTCTTCCTTTGTTTCTCCCATTATCACATACTTCGTCTTCTGTTGATTTATTTCTAAACCGCATTTTTAGCGTCTGTTGCTAGTTTTTGTACGATTTTTTGGCGCCTTTTTTCATTTAGCTATTCAATCAATTCGAAGTAATTTTCAAGAATGTTTGGTATAGTGTCTGCCGAAGTATGGGACGGCGCCATTATCTTGATGCAACAACACTTTTCCATGTCCAAATGCGGCCATTTTTTGGCAATTTCCGCCTTCAACTGGTCAAGTAATGTTGCGTAGCACTTCTCGGTTATTATTCTGGCTCTTTCAAGATAGTCGACAGATAAATCTTAGCGTTTAACAATCAAATTATGCCGTTCTACTGCAAACTTAACTTCAGTACTCGTGAAAATGTAACAATCCAAAGGAGTCGAAACGTTTTTAACAATTATTTCCATTGTTACGTTTTACAAAATTTTGATCTTCTCTTGCCATCCGTAGACGTACGTTTCGCGGTTATACCGCTCGTCAGTACGGCTTTGCAAGAGCTGTAATTTCGTATACAAATTTTATGTATATATCGTCTGAACATTGATGTTTGTACATGTGAGAGGGATTCGATATGAATGCGTTATACGTGCATTGTGAGAGAATTCATATCGAATCCCTCTCACATGTACAAACATCATTGTTACGTTTTAAAAATTATCTTTATACATTCTCCATCTTCGCCTTAAAAGAACCCCTGTGTAGAGTCACATTTTATCTGCTATGTATAAATTCCTACGTAATTCTGGCAGTGTTGAAAACTTGACGTTTTTGCGTTTCGCCCATAAATTTCGCCCTGCGAGGAATTACAATACCATGCAATTCAATACTATTTATGTACTCCGTAATACATAAAATGTGTGGAACATGTCAAATAAATACAATATGATAATATAATATAACGATATGATAAACACAGGCGTGCAAATAATTTACAATACAATGTCACAGTCAAAAAAGTCGGCCACAGAGTAAAATACTTCTTTTGCATAAACAGCATTATAGCTTTGAGTTTGTAAAAAGGTGGATGATGTGTGATCATTAACACATGTAAATCGGACTGACGTTGTCACTCCTTGCAATTTTATTATTCAATAAGTGACAGCGTCAGTTCGATTTACACTACTAAATGATAACCACCTTTTTAACAAACTCTAGTAATGTCCTCTTATCGGTTGTTTAGGTTTAGTCCAGATCACTTTCGTTATCGTTTCAATATTTGTACATGTTGCATCTTTTCTCGAAAGGGCCTTTAAGATCGCAATGCTCACATAAATTCTAATCCCTTCCATATTTTACACAAACTATTCGTATCCCCTTTGATAATTACGCAGGTTACGATTCTGCAGTGTGTTAGATAGATAGTTTATTTAGCATGCGCTATTTACAATTACACAACATTTCTAATTCACCTATATAACTATATACCTAATCCTAAAATTGTAATGTTACATATTCATACAAAGCTTCTTTAAAGATGCTTGTTCTTAATTTCTAATGGTAAAGTTTTATATAAATTCACACCACTCACAAATATGCCTCTGCTTGTCTGCGAACGTTTATATGACTTTCGTTTGTTGAGAATTTGGTGCATTTTGGTTGTACAGCTATTGTGTATCTTTCGGTTTAGGGCCTGGCTTCTTAATTAGTCTACCTTCTTAAAAGGGGATTTAAACGAATTCGTCAATAGCCCCTACTACATAAAAATGCTAACAAGTACGGAATTGTTTCCGTCTTTGGAAAAGCATCACTATTTCGCCGTACACCTATTTCCTCGGCACCATCTAAGAAGAAATTTTGATTCAAACAATCAGTTTGTGGTGCCCTTAACATCTTATTTTATACATTTCATAATCGTCTGAATAAAACTCAGCTGACCGTACGACCGTCTTCACTGATTATAAGCTACGTCAGGCCCGGTTTCGACTATTTTTAACCACCTTCAATACCGACATGGTTGCGTTTAATTAAAATTAACTTCAAGCCGGTTTTAGTACCTTTCCTTTGCTACAAAATCTTTAAAGGTCCGACGAACACTCCAACAAAATTAGATTTCCGAATGCAAGGCGGAGGAGCACTATGCATCTTCTTGGAATTCTCAAAAAAGAATTCGATTTCTTGTGATTAAGAAATCTTCTTCTTCTTTCACCTTATCCTTCCGCCCATCTAGGACGTCGGATAATTAAGAAATCAGAAAGTAATAAAAATCCGAATTGTAACGTTAAAGGGAAATCATGTTTATGTAAATTCAAATTACGAATCGATAGACACAATATTCTAGCGCTAACAGCGCAGCGCTTAGTTAATATTCGGGATTATTCCGTAACGTCGTAATAAATTTTAAACCCATTCGAGCCCGGGTTTTCTCCAATTATTATCTAATTACAAAAATTTCTCTCCCCTTCCAGTACGATCAGAATAAATTGGATAATTTAAACACATTATAATCATCTATTTAGATGGGTCTGGGGAACGTACAGATGAAGTCTTAATGAGGATTTTCGTAATGTTTACCTAATAAAAGTTTAATGAAGGAAATGACCCGGTAATAATATGACAGTTTCTAATCAAAGCTGCGTTTAGAGGATTTCCTCTTGTTCTATAATAAAAAGACGAATATAGAAATGCAATGATGAACATGTCGTTTTGTTTCCCTCTTTCTCCGATCTGTGTACCGTCGTTTTCGTCGTTACTTTCCCCAAAATCCAGATATCGTGTTACAAGTACCTAATACGCTAATAAATTCTTCTCTTAGCGGACCACATACCGGGATAAACACCTATTAAGCGTCCCGCCACGCCGGTCGGTTCGTACGCGCTCATTTCGGTTCATGCTAATAAAAAAATTGTCGGAAAGAAATGAAAGAAAGTACTACAATAATAAATACTTCGTCCCCGAAACGTAAAATCTTGAGCTTCGTTAACGACGCACCCACTTATGTACATATACATCCTCCGTAGAGAGGACAAAGACAAATTCGAGATTTGGTCGGTGCGCATCAACCGGTAATTAAATTTGCATCCAAATCGTTTCTTTTTCCTCGTGAATCATCGGCGGCTCGCCCTATTGTCGTCCAACTTGACGAAATAAATATAAACGACCGTCGCTTATTTGCGGTCGATTCTTTCGCATATCTTCGCGTCCACTTCGACGATATGGGGATTTCATCGTGTACCCATACCAAGTAACCGCCATCAGCATAAGAATGAGCGTCTCGCGAATATGTAAACGCGTCGATCCGTATACTTCTGCGAGAAGGCGCGCGGTATTGTTTTCGAGATAATGATACGGTTTGCAGTTAAGGGAGGTTCGGAAAAAAACAGCGACTATTAATTGAAATACGATTTTATTCTATTCAAATCGCGAGCCCCGGCTCTCCGCTTTTCTACGCGTCGTCAGTCGCATAAATACGGCGGTGAGACGCCAGCAGATAGTCATCGTGAATCGAAATTATATTGCAACTGGTTCGTACGAAGGATCAGCTCAAATTGTTGTGAATAAGAAACACGGTTGATATTTTCTAGGATTTTATTTGACATATGCTCAAAATGACTCCCTACACCAACGATACACTTATACCCGGTTTCACCAATCCTGAATAAATCCACACAATAGTTGTTCTATGAATAAAATTTATTCTCCATTTAAGTAAATTTCTGTTTCAATTAACGTGTTTTCAGCCTCAGTTAGTTATTCAATGAATAAGATGCGAACATCTAACACCCGGGCTTATATACAGCTTCTATAGAAACGAAAACTACTTCACACAGTCGCACTGATGAACGGTATGATCGCGAAACGCGCGTCTGCGAATAGTAAAAGTAATTTTCTAATTAAGCAGAATAAGATGCTTTTGGGTGTGATTAACGCTTTTTAATTCAGAATGCTGCTACTAGAGTCGCTGCAAAAACATTGATTTTCTTATATTTCTGTGATATTTTTGTTGTCATTTGACGTATGTTGACGTATCTAGACGTATATCATATCAAAATTATTAATTTTGTAAAAGAAACTTTTATTATTCGTCGTAAGTACAATTTTATCTACATTTGATACAATTTCAATAGTTATTCTTTAAGAAAAAGATTTTTGTATAATAGTAATCTATCAGGTCGAATAAATACAAGCATCAACGTTCTTTTAGATTACTATGAATTCAGAATCGTCCAGGAAAAGGGAAGGAGGAAGAAACGAAACTTCTTTGAAAACTTATTAGAGATAATAGAATTATATAAAGATATCATAGGAAACCAACAAACCGATGCTGTTTCGAGTGCCAATAAATCTAAAGTATGGGATGAAATGGCAAACTAGTGCAATAGTACAGCAAAAGCAGGTATGTGGTGCTTGCTACGAAGCGAGAGCAGCATTCCCAAAAAAAAAAATGGAGGAGGTTATTAAAGAATGAGAGCTAATAGAATTAGAATTTTAAAAAATGAAATTAGAATAAATGAAAAGAATTCTTTTTATACATACAGTGTGTCCCAGGATTGACGTTACAAGAGGTGTGATGGACTGAAAATTTTTGAATTTTATTTTAAGACTGCTTGGCGTGAATAGAATTTTAAGAATATTTTCAGTTTTTGAAAAACAAGTTGGCCTTGACGGCGAAGCGAAAACTATTTTCTTTTCAGGTAACCTACCCTTTTTGTTCATGATACGTCAAAATGTTACTAAAAAAGTTGTTCAGAATGAAAAATTATGCCAATTATGCAAAATTTCAGAAATATTTACGTATTTTTAGATTGAACAAAATAAATTGTTTTTTTAAAGTCTGGGATGTCTGAATTCGCGTGAAATAAAGCAATGGGAGGCCATGAAAACAAAATTGTTCACTAATCTTAAGTACTGTCAGATTACAATAATTTGTAGTATCCCTTAGTTCAAATTTCAATTAATGCTAGATCATGTTAACGTTACAGCAGAGAATTTACGTTGTTCAGTGTTATGGTCCTGGACAAATTGCACTAAGAGAAGTGGTGCAGCAGTTTAACGAGAGATTTCCCAATACCAACCTTACACGTATGACTGCCATGCGAATAGTTAAGAAATTTCTTGCAACTGGCAGCGTTCTTAACGTAAAGAAAGAAAAGAAGAAACATGATGAAAACGATGTCGTAACTATTATTGCTCTT
The DNA here is from genome assembly GCA_038088585.1 of Chrysina gloriosa. Classification (NCBI taxonomy): domain Eukaryota; kingdom Metazoa; phylum Arthropoda; class Insecta; order Coleoptera; family Scarabaeidae; genus Chrysina; species Chrysina gloriosa. Next base: position 2,727,237 of record CM076092.1, on the reverse strand, counting down.
GATTCGGTGGAAGAACATCCTAGACTATCATTGAGGGAACGTTCACGTAATCTTAATGTTAGTAAATCGGAATTACAACGAATTCATAAGGCAAACAAGGTAACGGCATTGAAACCAAAATTTGTGCACACTATCGAAGAAGGTGATGAAGGCCGAAGATTATTATTTTGTCTTACCATCGCAGAGAAATGTATTGAAGAATGAAATTTTTATAAAAACATTGTTTTTTCTGACGAAGCAAATTTTACTACAAATGGCGTTGTTTCCTCGCAAAATTGTCGCTATTGGGCTACACAAAATCCAAACTTTCGGGTCAATTGTAAACGACGGTATTACCAAGAAGTGAATGTATGGTGTGCCGCTTCATATCGTTTTGGCATTATTGGACCTTTCTTCGTAGAGGGGTGGTTAAATCAGAATGTTTATGTACAGCTACTAGAAAGATTCAGGGAAGAGTACTTGCATGACTTGTCGCTGACAGAAAGACAAGCAATGTATTTCCAACAATACGGATGTTCTGCACATTCGACAACACGCGTAGCTGACTCGATAAATTTGGTGTTTGGAGAAAAGTGGATAGCTAGAAATGGTCCGATTGCGTGGCCTCCACGGTCGCCCGTCATCGCAATATTAGATTTTTTTATGGGCTCGCCTCAAACAACTGGTTTATTCTCAACCAATACCCAACAGTACAGAAATACTAAAGGAAAGGATAAGAAACGGCGTACAGCAAATACACATCGAGGAAGTTCGTAACAGTTTCAGAGATTTCAGACATCGCATAGAAAAGTGTGTACAAAATGGCGGTATTTACGTTGAATAAATAATTTATTATTACATTATGTACAACAATGTTATTACGTTTTGTAAATTTAATTTTATAATACTACATGCAATTTATTTTGTTCAAGCTAAAAAAATGACGGTTTAGTCAAGGTACGTAAATATTTATGAAATTTTGCACAGAGCCATAATTTTTCATGCTGAACAACTTTTTTAGTAACATTTTGACGTATCATGAACAAAAAGGGTAGGTTACCTGAAAAGAAAATAGTTTTCGCTTCACCGTCAAGGCCAACTTGTTTTTCAAAAACTGAAAATATTCTTAAAATTCTATTCGTGCCAAGCAGGGCTTAATTCTACAATCATAAAATAAAATTCAAAAATTTTCAGTCCATCACACCTCTTGTAACGTCAATCCTGGGACACACTGTATATTAGAATAAAACTTTTATCTTGTAAAAACTGTATTTCCAACACCTTCTCCAACATCCATAATGTTATTTTCGAAGCATATCCAGGATCTTTAAATACACGTACTAAAAATTCACAGCACGGTTTACCATCAAACATATTTACTGCAGTGTTACGTAACAATCGTTGCTACAATAACAGCCAAAGTACATCAAAACGCTTTAAATTTTTACTATTATCCTACTTTTACTATTTAGGGTTATCGAATAAAATGTCAATTATTAATTGGGAAATAATTAAAATGAACTACTACACAACGTATATAAGTTTGTTTACAGCTGTCGAGTCTCTGCCTAGGCTAGAAATCTCCGAATAAAATTTAAACCCTTGGCCAGTTGCTTTATTGGGGATTTAATCTACGAATAGTACTATTCGTTGTCGGTGAAACAGAAAACTGTGTTTTTATTCGAAGAATAAAATTATCCTATGAATAACTGTTTTTTTAATATTGATGAAACCGGGCAGTGATCGTTCTATCTTTCCACTATTTGTTCATTAAAAACCGAATTTAAACTCCCTTGGTACCCATAAATAAGTGCTTAAAACTCTTTTTAAAATCATAGTAAATTATGATTTCAAAGTGCTGTCTGGTTAATTCCATTTTATTTGAATTTTACAAAATAAGTACATAGGTAGCTGTGTTATAACGAACGTAACTTCAACAACTAAACGTCGAATGAGAGATAAATAGTAGCTCTAAATAAACATCGTATAATTGTTTTTTTTATTTTTTGAGTGTACTAGATTTTCTTACTCCCAATAAATTCAGTTTATCCCTCGTATTCCTGTTCTTTTTCTTTAGTAACTTAATAGTAAGCATAAAATCGAAAATTGGTTTTTTATTTTGTTTTCCTCGAAGCATCTTTTCCTCCCGTCACATTGAGAAAATCAACGCGAAAAACTGCAAGATTACGTCTTGAGATTAACAATGAGGATGTCCAGAAGTTCATCATGAAACTCTCCCGGGGTCGGTAAAAAAGGCAATCGTCCTTGAACCACGATCTCATTTTTTTACGTAATTCCTTGATTCCGTTAGTATTTATTGACATTATCAGTTATTTACTAGTACTAAACACGCGTACAAGGTACGAGCATTAAAAATATTTATTTAACCAGATAACGAAATCATCAAAATGTTATCTGTATCGTATCATAATCTTGAAGGTTATAGGTACATAAATATCTGGACCATTTCCCGTGGCACTGAATTTACGTAAATTCTTGCACATTTGCGATTGCCCGAAACATAACGTAATTTGTGCCAGGACTGTATTTATGCATGCTTCGGGATTTGAATTTTTTGTGTGAATTAAACATTATTTCTTGCTTGGAAAAACAATTAAACAAACGGAGGAAAAGTTACGTAAATATTATCGTGAATGTGATTTGTAAGTGGTTTGAGAAAATTGGAAGCTTGCTGCGTTAAGTTTGTAGTGTTAAAAGGTCATTATCTTGAATATTGTGCTGATACCTTGTTATAACAATTCCACAGGTACTGACTTAAGAAATGGACATTAAAGAAATTACAGTGGAAATTCCACGGTGCTGTGGCATTGTTGCAACCGGAACGTCAAAGTGGAAAAAGAAAATTTAATTTAAACGCCGTGAATCGAATTGGGGATATTTCAGAACGAGAAATTAACGACAACGTCACTACAAGTACACCCAAAAATAAAAATGGAGACAATTTATGTCATTTTGCGCCGAAAAAGTACACGTTCGAACGAGAGACTCCAGTATCCGAACTTGCATTTATTTTTAAAAACTGCGCTTTTAATATGAGAAAGCAAAATGATGAGGAATCTACAGAACATATAGTAAAAGTCTTTCCGAATGTTACGGCAAAATTACTACTGGGAAATTGAATTTAAAACTGCCCGAGGTGCAAGAAATGCCAAAAGAAGGATTTTACAAGGCATGGAAGACAAATGTCAGGACTCTGCAATTGTTTTGGTCTACAATGAACGAAGAAAACTTGTCAAAATGTATGATGAGCAAACGCCAGCAGGTTAACAGACAAATACTTTTTTTTTCTACTGTCTTGGAGAGGCTGTGAAGATGCAAAAGCAGAAATCACATGCTTTAGAGAAGAAACAACAACAACATCGACGATGAAAGGAGTAGAATCAAATACAACCCTCTTTTTTCGAAAACCACGCAAGCATGTAGCTGATACTTGTAATCCAATCGGACTGTTTCTGAAACTCCAAGATGAAAAAGGGAAAAGTCATCAGCAACCGACTATTTTTGACTCCAAATCCACATTGGAGAATCACCGGAAATTGGTTAATAAACAGTCCAAACTAAGAACAATTACGAATGTTACCACGCTAATTAAGTACAACAAAAACAAATTTTTATATACAAAAATGTAGCAGTTAATTTTTTAGTTAATCTAATTTTAGAGAATTAATATTTGTAAGTAAGATAGCCCTGTTTCTTTTATCAAAAATAACTATAACTTTTAAAACTATACAGATTTCCATTTTTATCTATGTACCAGTCTAGTAAATGTTCCTTTATCTGATGAAAACGTCAAATTAAAATGTCGAAACGTCAACCGAATCTATTTATTTTTTAAATCTTTCTCTAAAGCCGAATTTCAGGAGAATATTTTTGATTTACTTTGTGTAGATATACATTAAAATATTTTTTTATTGAAAAGTCACTTCTTCCATCAAACCGCTCTCCGTAAGCATCGACCCCAAATCGCACGAATTTTACTTTTCAATGTGTTTCCCTTCGCCTTTTTTCATTACGTTGCTAACAATTTCCCCAATACACATAATTTTTCTATGTTTGTTTGTTGTTCATAAGTTCTGCCGTGTTCGTTTCCCTCCAAATAAGGCACCGATTATTTATGGACGTGTCTGTATTGGAGCTAAGCAATTATCGTCCTAATCAATTTATTTGAAAAAACGGGCATAACGGACTTTATAAAAAAGAAGACACGAACTAATAACGGCTAAATTACACAAAATAACCATCAAATCCGCGTCGTAAATCGGAGATGGTCATCCGATAAGCGGCTTGTCGATTCTGTATAACAAACATTCACGTAGCAGCAGCAGCAACAGCAACAGCAACAGCAACAGCGGTAGTCCGTCGTCTCTAATGCACTAATTATATATTAATAATCAGACCGTCTCTCTTCCTCCCGTCTATTCGATTTTCCTCGTTCGTCCTTTCCTTCAAAACGATCACTGTCAAAAGGAAATCGTGCATTAGCGCCCAAGGAAGTCGTTTCCTTCTCCGGCTACGTAAACATTCGCATTCGTAGGATGAACAACTGATTTATTAGAAGTCGTAAAATAACCGGTCGTTTATTTTCGTTTTACAATCCGAATTACGTAAATTAATTTCCATTTTTCCCTCTCTCGGGCTTGATCTGAAGAAAAGAGCGGTCTTCGTCGTGGAAGAAACGGAACAGTAAATAAGCGGATTTCTTAATCGAATCGCCAGATTTATTTATTTACTTTTATTATAACCCAGTTTTATTTTAAACTTCGGCAAATTTAATTTGATGCAAAAATAAAAAATGAGAGGAAAGCCAAAATATTTGTCGTAATTCTATAAGGGAAAATTATATAAGTGCACTTGGATTACATTCAAGAATCGCGTTCATTTTTCAAAAAAATAGCCTCAAAGACAGTACGGACTACACGAATACTTTCGACAGACGTAATAGGTACATACATATTTATTCTTGAAGGACAAAGTCGTGTCAAAAGACTTTTTCCGTCCGGTTCGAAACTTCGACTACGTAGATAACTTCTTAGATTATGTTAAATTATACCACCCGATTTAAATGTAGTACCTAAAACGAAGCCGAAAGAAGTTTCTCCTATATCGAGACGGGGACCGTGGACGTTTCCACGAAACTTGATCGCTTAATTAAATAAATTGTATACGCGCACGCATAAAAGGAAGGCGGCAAGCGTAGATTAGGGAAGTTCGGGCCAACCCCTTTGCTTCAATAATTTAGATAAGGGGATCCGTGTCGCGGTCTTCCGAACCCTGTATTTATAAATAGAAATGCATACCTCCAACTTATATTTATTGTTTCGATCCGTTCAAATGTTTAACGTCGTTTGTTTCTTCCTCTTCAATACAATTTATTGATCTTGGCTTAAAAAAGCCAAAAGTTTAAATTTTGGTATCAATGAGAAATAATTGACGGTGTATACGTATGATTTCCTTTGTTAATTTAGTCCAGTCCAAATGTTGCGGAATTTGAACGTCATTTTTTTAAATTCGTACTTTTTTACAAACATTAAAGAAAGGTATTTTTGTCTTTACTGACAAGGGCACACCGGCAATTAAGAATATCTGATTTCGACGAAACTGTACCGGACTGAAAGAATACCTTGCTATAAGAAGAACGCAATTTTTTTTAGCGGCCGAATCTTCCGATTTTTGGGGTACGGTTCCCTCCAAAGATTTGCACGATTTTGGGAATTTTTGTAAATATCTCGGAAACTATCACATATATCTTTTTGAAGTATACATAGCCTCAATGATGACGCAAATTATTTTCGGAGAAATTAAAAAACGCGCGATCGAGCGCCCTCTACCCCCTTTTTTAACAGTTTTGTATAAATTTATCACAAATAAAGTCGATTTTACGTGGAAAACGGTGCTGAATAAACGAATTTAGACAGCTAATAGTAAAGATATTAAAAAACAATAATAATACGTCAGTTGTCATTGATTGATGAACGTAGATAATTGTCGTTCTAAATATAAAATAATATTTCGATAACGTTTGAAAAACATATGAAATATATTCAGATAGATATGGATTAAGTACTTGATTAGTTAATGTAGGGTTTGTTTCTTTAGAGAAGAACACATTACGTCAGCGGCGCAATGAACCAAATTTGGTGTTCTGTATACGTTACCATGGAAACCGACTACCGAAAGTCAATGAAACGTCACATCTCGCGTATATTTTCATGACGTAATGTGCTCTTCTCTAAGGAGACAAACCCCAGATAGGTCAATAAACAAAAAATACACGTATTGTGTCACGTATACCGGTGTAAGAAATTGATATATACAAGAAGAACGAAGAAACAGAATTACATATTTTTACTCATTTACAGTATATTTTTCGTACAGTGTAAGTTTTCAGTTTGACATAATATTTAATAGAGCAATATTGACAAACATGTTTTTAACAATAATAAATACCTGGAAAACAGTACAGCAGTATCAAAAACAAAGTACAATGCTGAAAATGAAACAGTCAATAATATGATTATTACACAAGAATCACTGTATCAGAAGTAGTTCTAATAAAACAATTTCATAATCTAAAACCAAACACATTTTGAAGTTGTACCATTGCTGTTGTTTTTTAGGGACATTTAAAATGGTTACAGTTTGATCTTTTGGCACCAATTTCTGAAGTTTGTCGATACAACGCCCATTCCAAGAATAAATCAAGAGAACACCTTATTATTATTAATCATTGCCATTGCGTCATAACCATAAATTTACACTGCGCGAAGAAATGCTACTGATATATCATTCGGAATGGCGACCTTATACATGCATTTCTACACCGGTACACGTGACACAATGAGTGTACTTTTAGTTTATTGATAACTATCTACATTAAGGACGTAAGTTCTTAATTCATATCTACCTGAATATATTTCGTATTTCTTTCAAACGTTATCGAAATAATTAGTAATTCAAAGTATTTTATATATTTAACAACACTTATCTATGTACATCAATCAACGGCAAGTGAAACTTTATTATCGTTTTTTAAGATCTTTACTATTAACTGTCTAAATTTGTTATCCAGCACCGTTTTCTACGTAAAACCGACTTTATTTGTAATTAAATGTATATATATATATAAATTTCACTGACGAAGGTGTTCCGAAGACGTTTGTAAACGTTCTGAAAATATAACTATCGCTCAAACCAGCCTTGTTTTACTGACCTATTAGTGGTAGATCTCTATCATATAAGATATTTATTTGTAATAAAAAACTGTTAAAAAGGGAGGTAGAGGGCCATCTTGCGACTATGTAATATACTTCAAATTATATTCTAAAAAAAAAAGAAAGGTATCTGTGATAGTTTCTGACATATATTTAACACAACTCAAAAATCATGAAAATCCGAAATCGTAGCATTCGGCCGCTGATAAAAATTTCAGTTGATACAGTTTCATCAAAATCAGAATTTCTTAAGGGCAATGAACACTAACAAGAAATTCTTGTACAAGTTTTCTCTCTACTATAATTACACGAGTTAAAGGGAGATAATTGCAATGTGGAAGTCCGACTTTTAACCTGAAACTTTGCCAGTAAAACTGGTGCATGTTGTCGCTTGCAAATTCTTTGTCGTTACTAAGGCTGGCGCGGCGGTGAATACCTTACACCCTATAGTCGTCAAATGAGACTGCTACAGTCTCGCAGTCTGGGGGAAGATGAAATTTGTTAGCGAAGAGCTAAGGAGGAAGAAGAATATATCGCCTGCAACGAATGGAAAAATTGAAAATGCTCAAAATACATATTTGACACTCCTTTTTCTAGAGATTGATGGTCGTCGAGGAACTTGTGGAGTTGCCTTAGTCTAGATGTGCATGTTGTATTTTCTTTACAAGAATTTATACAAATTACAAGTTGCACATGCGCATTTGAGAAAAGACAGGTTGGCGACTAGAAAAAAGTTGAAATAGTGGCTTGATTCACTCGTGTTCAGTCAAGTCTATTTCATGTAGAGTTCGTTTCCTTAGAGAAGAGCACATTACGTCATGAAAATATGCGCGAAATGTGACGTTTCATTGACTTTCGCTAGTCGGTAACGTATACAGAACACCAAATTTGGTTCATTGCGCCGCTGCTGACGTAATGTGCTCTTCTCTAAGGAAACGAACTACAGTTTGATGGTTTGTTGAACGACCATTTTGTATTTCGCATATTCAGGTTAAATATCGACGTTGAATATTGTACGTATTAATTTCGTTAAAAAGTTAAAAGAAGTAACAAATCTCACTTGGAAATGTGGAGTAGAGACAATTTGTTCCTTTTAGTCATCCACAGTATTATCATCGACAAAAAAAAAAACAAGATGCAATAAACGACATCACGATGCAATTTAATAAAAATCTCAACAAAGCATATTCAATTTTTTAAATAAAAAATAAAAGGTGTGACAAGGAATAATAATTCTTTGAAACAATCTTTGTCCATTCGTCAAAAGTTTCTGTATGAGGGTATATATTCAAATTTAAGTGCATTATGGACCAAAGATAGTGTTGTTCCGTTTGTGTCCCTGCGCTCTATCCATTTCCGAACCCACAATGCCCTACGTTTTTTTACTTCTATCATCTATAACTTTAATTACTGATCCAACTATAGCTAAAGCTATTACGAGTTTTTTGGGAAATCATAATAACCTACGCGTCTGCACAACCATCGAGGATACAAAATTAATCTATAATGACACAAATATCACATCGGTAAACTCCTCAACCCACACAATTGTTTATAATAAAATCGGCGACACGTGTTTCGCTAGCTCGAGGCAAGCATCTTCAACAACCGTATAAACCGAAGTGAGTATGTGAGTTGTGTGGTGAGAAGTGATATTTGTGTCAGTAAATTACACCACAGTCCTTGCAATCACCTTTATTAATCTATAATGATAAAAAGCACACAAATAGAATACACATTTATAACTGTCAAACGATCTAAATGTCATAGATTTTATAGGTTGGTTACACTGCGTGAGTTTTACGAAACAAATTCAAAGATAAACAAGTTGGCAGCGTCCACGGATTTTGCAAGAATTCTTTGCAAGTTACATGTAAAGAATTTTTTGTTAGTGTTCATCGGTCTTTAGTTGCCGATGTTCCCTTGTGAGAGATCCAACGCAGCATAGTATATTTCAGCGCTTCAAGAAGTACGCGGTTGCGAGGCGCGAGCGAAATTTCAATAAGTGGAAGAGAATTTACATCATCCGAGGCACGTCGAACGCCACAGAACCGATCAATTATTTTCTTTTTGCCGTTCGCTTTCGGAACGTGTCATGAGCGATTACCTTCCCCGAAATATCAACAAACGTTCGACCGCCGTGCTTATTTAATTGTTATATGTTATCGTTAGCGGAAGCGATACGTACATACATACATTTCGAATATTCCGTGTTTATTAGATCGGTACGCGTGTATTTTGGTGGTTTGCTTCCTCTCCATTAGGGGATTTTTATAGCGGCCGCGCGCGCGCGCGCCCGGACTCCCCACGGTTACCCTAACAAAAACATCGAAATCCCCCAGCGTTTGAGATTTCTGTAGGAAAGCGCGGTGCACCATCGTGATCGTGATAGATTTCTAATTCGAGAGCGATAGTCGCGCGAACGGCTACCGGTTATAAAACGTCCAATATTTTGATGTCGATGTCAAAACAAATCATTTCATGGGTGATATACGGAAATATTTACGCGCACACATACGCACAACGTATACGCGTGAACGCGTCCGACGTGCAAATGCACGTATGTACGTACACGCGCGTTTAAGGTAGTAGTATTATTATTATTATCGGCCTCGGAAATAGACTCTTCTATATATAGGACGACGACGATAATACTACGAAAGGTTGCTCGCCGGAGTGGAATCTTTAAATAACCGCCTCATCCGTCGTACTAACCGACGCGACGGTTAATCCATCGATAACGATCCGGAAGAGATCCGTAACGCGTAAATCGAACCACGGATCGTCGACTCGTCCGTGCGTCTCGTACGTATCTGGAAGTTGGGAAAATATTTTCAGGTCATAAACGACGAAATGTCCTCGGCGTATACCCAATAAAAAGCGGCAGTAAAAGATGTCGCTCGCGGTGACGTTGCGTAAACATCGCCGCGCCAAACGATGGTCGTCGAGTCGAAACGTCGGCGACGATTTACAACACCCCCCCTCCCTCCCCCGTTTTACGAGAGGTGTCCCGATTATTCCTGAAATCATCGCGTAGTGATATAAAATTATCAAGAAAACAAACAAAATTCTAAATTTACTATATGAAATATAGTTTCCTTAGAGAAGAGCGCATTACGTCGGCGGCGCAATGAACCAAATTTGGTTACCACGGTAACCTAGTAGCGAAAGTTAGTGAAACGTCACACTTCGCGCATATTTTCATGACGTAATGTGCTCTTCTCTAAGGAAACAAACTATACATGGATCAGCGGTTCTCAACCATGTCGGGTGTGTCGTGAGATTTTTAATGTCTTTCGATTTTCCGCAGATAAAATATCGTTCTATACTTCATTCACATTAAGAACGAAGCGTTGAAAAGGATAGGAAAATATTTATGGGCTTGTCATTGGTTGAAATGCGAGGCAAGTTTATATTGGAGTAAAATTCCGATTTCCGCATACAAAATTTATGTTGGCTAAAATGAAAATATCACTAAAATTTTTAAATGTCATATGTCATTCTTGCTGTGTCATTTTGTGTTCTCGTTCGTTTACTTTTTTACTTCAAATCTTTCAACCTAAAAATTTAAAAACAGATCTTTTAATAGCTATACAGCTACAGTTCCAATTATAACAGGTAATCTAGAGTCGATAATGCCTGTTTACATGCTATATTATACGATACATTCTAGCGCCAATATGGACCCCAGAGAGGAAGCGGGTACTTCGAAAAATCCTCAAGGCAAGCATATCCGATAAAATTGGCTTCGAAGTTGGTTGGCATTGGAGAAGGTTCAATATGGGCTATTGTAAAGGAGATGGAAAACTCTGGGTTTGTACGTTCTCCTATCAAGAAGCGGAAACGGGAAACCACATGCACTAAATTGGATGAATTTCAGAAAAATTGTATTAGAAGACATGTACATTCTTTCTACTTTAAAAATGAGTTACCTACCTGTTCAAAAGTATTAACGGTAAATATATACTTAGTGCTGTGATTTGGAAATTACTTAACAATTTTATAGGTTATTGAAGCTGATGATACTTTGCCTGCAATGAAACGTACTACATTATGGAAAATATTGAAGGTATCAGGGTTTCAATGGGAGAAACGAAGTCGAAAGAGTATTTTAATTGAACGCAATGATATTGTTTTGTGGGGACGTAATTACCTAAAGAGCATTAGGAGATTTCGAACAATGGGGAAGAAAAATCTATTATTTAGATGAGACTTGGGTAAATGCTGGTCACACCAAGGTGGAAAGATACAACAGTAACTGATGCTCGACAGGCATTTATTGACGGCCTATCACGCGGATTACAAGATCCTTTTGGAAAAGGGAAACGTCTGATTGTGCTGCATATTGGTAATGAAACTGGTTTTGTTGATAATGGTCTTCTATTGTTTGAATCAAAAAAAAAAAATGGTGACTACCATGAAGATATGAACAGTAAAGTGTTTAGTGGGTGGATGACAAATATACTGCCAAGCCTTGAACCCGGATGTGTTATTGTAATGGATAATGCTCCATACCACTCAGTCAAAACAGATAAAATACCTAATTACTCCTGGAGAAAAGACGTAATACTTGAATAGCTCACATCCAAAGATATTGTAGTGGTCGTACAGTATTACGATTGCCTTCATACCATTGCAACTTAAACCCCATTGAACTTGTTTGGGCTCAAGTGAAGCATCATGTTGCTGCTAACAACAAGACATTCAAGTTGCCAGAGGTCAAAACACTGTTACTTCAAGGATTGGATCTTGTAAATGCTCAGCGTTGGGAAAATTGTGTGAAACACGTGATTGCAGAAGAAGATGAGATGTATGAACTTGATAATATCGTGGAAGATTTGGTGGAAACTTTGATTATAACAGCAAATACAGGATCATCATCAGAACCATTTACTGACACTGACAGTGAATAAATTTATAATTTTTAAGATATTGCGAAAGTTAAATATGTTCACAATTATACTGTACTTTTTTATAAATAATGTACGTATGTATATATTAAATATATAAATATTTATGTTAATATATGAGTACAATAAAAGTCTTCAATTTTTGTTTTCTTGTTTTTATTGACGTTACTTGTTCAATATTTGTTTATTTTCATTCAATTACATGCTAAAACAATGTTTAACTTGCAGTTTAACATTATCTGATAGTTTCATCACATAGCCAATTACCTACCTATCCATCTATCCAAGTTTATTATTGAGGTTAGAATGTTGGAGTTTAGGTATTTTTAAATTCTTAAATGAGATACGCTCGTATTCACATTTTAAATACTAGATATGACATTTTCCGAAAGTTATTTTTCTACGGTAGTTGTAACTGTGGTCTCGATCAGACAGTCGTAACTTAACCCTAAAATGTATCTGGTTGCCATGCGGCAACAAAATCTTTAGAGCGCTGTAATTAGTGCTGTGATAAGAAATAACTGCTGAACTCATTGCGTTGCCACGTAGATACATACTGCTTATAAAATTTAGTTAATTTACTCGTGTTTTTTGTCAAAGCGTTTTTTGAGTATTTTTTTAGTGGTAGCACTCACATTGTCTAGAATGCCTAAAATGTAAACATTGAGTCGTAATTTTTCGTGCATTTTTTCTTGTTGACTGAAAAAGTGTAAGCATTTGTGTAATAAACTGTTAATAATATTTTAGGTCCTTTCATACCGATAAAATTTGTATGAAAAGCTTTGATGCCAGTTGGCTACATTGTAGGAATGAACATAGTAAATTTGATCAACGCTCGTAACGGTTTGATTTGTCGTTTTAGTTCCTTTCAACGTGAATAAGCCTTTCAAATCAATGGAACCATCGACGCAATATTTATCGGAATATAATAGCGAGGAAAGTGAAAATGAGGATAATGCTTTTGACGATGACAGTTTGGAAGACCCAGGTTTTGTACCAAATGTGTTCCAGGATTTTGGTGAAGAAAGGTAAAGCAGAACCAGTGCTCACGTCTCCAGCTCCAACGGCTTTTCGAGTTGATAATGCAGACTTACCGTCGTGTTCTCGTGCTGTGTTTCAAACTCAAAGTCAAATGAAAAAAAGTATTATTTGGAAGAAAACATTTGCAATTAAAGGAAGGTCAGTTCAATTTCCATGGAAATTTATGACTTATAAAAGATTGCTTAAACAGCAATACGAAACGACCTGTGAAATTTTAGACCGAATGCGTTTTCGTGTAGAGCTAGCCCAACGTTTTGAGTAAAATCAACATCGCGCCGAAACGTGGAGGATCTAGTACTATTGAGCCTGCCATTCCGGCAGAAAAAAAAAAGAAAAATGGACCAGCACAAGATGTACCATCACAAGATATTCGTATAAGGATCAAATGGGCCACTGGCCTGAGCATGTGGACACGAAACTTCGATGCAAATATCCCGGAGTTGGAATATGCGAGAAGTGTGGCATTGCATTATGTTTGAACCAAAAAAAAGCAATTGTTTTGAAAACTTTCATTTGAATTGAAATTCTTTGTGACAACACTTTGTAGCCATTTGGCCACAAACCCTTATCGTTACGAATAAAGGACAATTTTGAGTAAAACAAGTTTTTATTAATTTTTTTATGACTTTGTCAACGTAATAGGGAACTATTTTCGAGAACCAAAATTTTAATAAAGTAAAATGTAGAGGACTCTCTATAAACGACCTAATAATAAAATTACGTTCGTTAAGTAACTTGTTAACTGTTAACTCTACATTATACTTTATCAACAGTTTCTTATAACTAAAAATTGTTAATAAGAAAGTCATGCATTTAAGGTGTTAAGCCAGTACTAGGCAATGAAATATAGTTACTATATCACAGAATAGACAGAACTGACAAACCGTGTAGGCAGCTTATATGTTCATGTGGTCGATTTGAATGTCCTCGTAATAGCTCAGAAGTTAGCTAACGACATTTTGAAAATACGAAAGGTGCACATTTGTTCGTATTAATTTCAGAAATATTAGAGTTTTGGATATGTTAAAAGAATCGTATTTGCTAAAAAGTTAAATCAGTGATACACAACAATAACCGTATATTTTAATTTTAATATGCACACACCATCCCAGAATAATAACATTAATGAAGCTAGCCAAATATAACACTTTCGTCGTATTTAAAACATGGTTCCCGGCCATGCGCATACAGAATTGACCACAAGATTTTCTAACTTTGTCGTTTCTGTCTGTTCTGTGACTACACTAACTGTAGGGCGCCTTTTCTCTAAGTTCGGTTCGACAATACGCAGGCGCATCAAGCACACATACGCATAACGCTTGGTAGACAAGAGTGGGGAGGCTATTCTATCTCATTCTCTCGCAGGATAAATCCTGTAGATGTATATATTTGTTTCTTTTTAGTGTCGCTTTTTCGTTTCATCGAGGCTCAAATCACTCACAACGGTGCTAAAGAAGTTTTCACTTTAAAAAATTTGCAGTCCTCTTACCCCTTAAGTTACTCGTCGTGATATGACGTCGTGAATAACTAATAATAAGGTCGTTTTGTAGGCGGTCATCTTCCTGGAATTAATATTTTTACTTTTGCTTTAGCTGATCGTTTCTTTCTCCCTTCCCCCAGAGAATTCTAAACTTTTTTCTAAACATAATATCTCGACTATTTTAAGAGCCGGAGCCCGGCGATTTTCGATGAATGGGGGCCTCGGTCGGTCGATGCGTTTCCATCCTTGACACTCGACTCGGCATCAACAACCTTGATCCGTTTCGCCATCGGTATTTTAAACTTGACCAGCGACACGCCCGTACCTATTACTAGCGGGGACTCGTCGTGTTCGATCGCGACCAATTTAGCGCGATGCTGCTCGCCTGTGATTCATTCCTACAGTCTATAAATTCCTACGTATACGTACAACATACGCTACATACTTATACACATGAATAGAGTTTGTTAAAAAGGTGGATTCGGAAGAATAAGGGCATAAGTTCGATTTACACTACTTAACGATAAAACGTCATCCACCTTTTTAACAAACTCTAGTCATGAATGGACTTATTTATGCCGTAGCTATCGTCAAATAACCGCTTATACAATAATCCATACTGAATAATAACGATCGGTCGAACATCATCGGTCTAAAAATAAAATCGACTATACTATGTACACAGATAGTACCTGTATAAGATTTGTATGCATTGTATATACGAACACGATGTGTGCGGAATCGAGTCTCGATGTATACGGTTTTGTAGGAACACGATTTCGGAACAAGATAAATGCGGGACGCGTGATGAATGAAGTTTATTGAGCGTAAACACGCGTTGAAATCTCCGCAGTTACGTAGTAGGTTGTATACGTATATTCCGTTTATGGACGGGGAAAGTGACAACGCCGCGCCGTGCGCGTTCGTTGTGAATGATTTCCTCGTCAACCGAAAATATTCGCGGAATAAGTAAATGTCGGAACTCGACAAAATAAATTAGAAAAATTCTTGAGGTCCTTTACTCTTTAGCAGTAAACAGGCAAGAATTGGTGTGATTACTTCCGCTTTTTTAGTTCAGAAATGAAATTCACGAATTCTACCAACAGTACATATATATTTCGTCTGAAAATTAAAAATATTTTCCCCCGACTATTTTTATTAGGTGTGAAAAACTGACTCGTTTTCGATCCCTCTTTTCGTTCGAGGAATAAAATTTTAAGCGTCTATTATTTTAAGACTATACCGCCACTTGCGTTCTATATGCGTCCACCAATATACACACGCATACACACACATACATAATACGTACAAACTAATTTTCGAGCTGTCACCGAGAAACTATTACGCGTTGGATTATCGCCAAATATTCGATCAATTCGGAATATTATCCAAACAGTCGTAATTTACGTCCGGAATCGTCGAGGAAAGTGACGTATTTTTACCTCTTTTTCGTGAATTAAATAATCCCCACTTTTACGATCCGGTTTTTGGAACTTTTACGACCGTAATTGTCGGGTCGTAATTTTCCGTGCAAGTCGACGCGAAAAATCCTTTCGTAAGCGGCGATCGTTTCACGTTATCTTATCTATATTTCAGGCGAGAGATCTCGAATTACCTAATAGTTGTTTACCGCCGTAAACACGCCCTAAATATACCTAGATTTATCGCGGTTACTATAAGCAATGTATTCCGAATTCATTGTGTATGTATGTACATACATACAGTGCTGCGCGAAACAAAACCGAATTTAATTAAAACGAAATCGCGAAATAGGTGTCGTTGGACACTCGGCGTATTTGATGCATATTTGAATAAAAAGTAAAATTCTATAATTGAATGAATGAATGAATGGCTTATTAATCATCAAATACTACATGACGTGTCAAAAGAGATAATAGGCTAAAAAATAAAATAAATCTTATCGTAAAATAGTATAAAATACATGAAAAGATAAGTTACCAACCATTTAATATACGGTCGTACAAAAATCATAACCTTCATCATTGAATAAACAATGTATAAAGAAAAAGTGCTTCATTTCGAAACCGATGATAGATAAGTTGAAGTTGAATTTGACGTAAATTCGAGTCCGAATAATAAGAGCGCCATCTGATGGGGAGACGCAAAATTCGTAGAAGTGACAGCGTGAATCGGATTTACACTGCTTAATAATAACACGTCATCCACTCTGTTCATCAAACCTAGATAATAAAACTATTAGTCGACTTGTACTTTTTAATAAGTCCGCAGATAACGAATCTATTAATGTTATTTTTAACGGTAGAACTTTGCGGTTTTCCGTCCTGAAAATCGGTTGTTATATGCGTGTTAAAACTATCGCGGTATTTATGGCGCGCCATTTTACTTTATAAAGTGCAACAGCACCACTGTGACAGCCTAAAAAAGGCGCTTCTTTGACTATTTATTTTGGCTGGCAGAAAACGCAATATGATAATAATATTCGAGGAAGTTATTAACCTTCCTATACTCACGCATACGATCTGCGAGACCGACTTATATAGTATAGTATACGTCTTTCATTTTGGCGTGAGTATAGGAAGGTTAAGCATATATTTAAGAGATGAAAAAATAATTATCACCCATAAATATTAAAAAATGGCGGCTTCGTCGGAGACATTCTCGCGAGGCGTGTCGAACTTGAGGCGCTCCGCGGCACGCAGTGTAACTCGTGCAAATTCGAATTCGGAATAATAAAAAAATCCACCTAATCTACATGGTTATAGCTAATAAAATACATAGGGGATTTTAAAAATATTAATTTTTGTGCGATTGACGAGTATTTGAAGTAAAACGTTCAATTTTAGGCCCAGAAAAAGCGCAATCGTTTGTTAATAACTACTATTTAAATTAACTTATCGAAAATCTCCTATGTTTTTCCACTAGATATTCTTATGCTAAAGATATGGTCAAAAATTGGAATGAATAGAATAAAAATTGTTGTTGATATGTTGAGTGCTGTTTTCAAGAATCGTGTTTCGAGAATAACGCGTTTAGAGCTTTGAAAACACATTTCATAGATATAAACAAACGAAAAATTCGACTGTTTCTAATTTTTTACCATTAATCTGATATCCCAGGACCATAAAGCTGCGCTATCAGCTTCAAATATTCTTCCTCATTCTCTTTCCTCGAAGATTATATAATAGAGCGCGCCTCTTTTATCGCATCTGTCCTAGATAGTTCGGCGTGCTTGATTCGCTTAGCGTCGACTTCAACACAAAAATTGTATGATTGGACGCCAATATCCATCTCCAATACTTTCTTGATACGCAGAACACTTGTCAGCCCGTCATTAAAATTGCACACCAGCAATATCAGTCCGCTATATTTAAGACTTTATATAATAGTTTAATTTAGAATTAATGGATTTTGTTGAACAGGGAGACTCTTCATTACGAAGAAGGAGCACTGAGTATATGTAATTGCTTCTTGGAAGTGAAAACGTAATTAAATACAGAGGTCAGCTTTTCGTCTCCATGTTAAGCTTAAGCTTGTTAGTCTGACTGAGCACTAATATCACAATAACGTTTTTGAAACCTCATTACCTCATTCCGAAGCACGTAAACATTCATACGATTCAATTATGGTAAATATAAACTATTGAAGAGTTAATAATGTAAATCTTAACCAAATACAATTAAATATGTATGTATTGTATATAGACAAATAAGTCTGAGAATTAGATAGTCCTTAATAAACACTTTCTAACGTCTTCCGTTAGTGTATTAGCTTATATGATAGATCTCTACCACTAATAGGTCAATAAAACAAGGCTGGTTTGAACGATAGTTATATTTAATAAAATATAACTATCGTTCAAACCAGCCTTGTTTTATTGACCTATTAGTGGTAGAAATCTATCATATAAGATAAGTATAAAAGGTCACGAAATATATATATATATACATTTAAGTTAGTGTATTAGAGGAGTTACAAATCGAAAAGTAAGACGTTCCCAGGTGGTATTTATTTGGTGCAGGTAGTCGTTTCGGAGATATCCGACGCGCCTCGGGAAGAGATCGAAATTTCAAGGGAAAAGCTTTCTTCCGAATAATGAAATTTTGCCCCATATTTTAGAAGGTTCAAGGCACCTATTAAGCAAATAAACAAAAAATCGATTATCTGAAAAATTCACAGTGGTGTTACCCCTTAAAGACAACCGCTGCATACATGAAATACCGTCATCTCCTACTACACAGATTTCCTTTGGTCTTCAAGTACTTCGTTGCTTTTGTTTTGCACGCTTAAAATTTTGAATATATTTTGTTCCTTGTGCTTTGTATACTTTTGAATTTCTTTGTCGATAATATAAACGGTGCCTACCTTTTTTTTAAATTACTAGCATATACGTATATAATTTTCTTAAGTTTACTTCTTTATATTTAAAAGTGGCAACGTAAATTTTACGGTCATTTTTGTCACTTTTGTTTTGCACAGTACTGTATGCCTTTGAGACTTTAGACTCGCGCGTTCTCACGCGTTTGCGCCTATTTTTGGAAATCGTCCGATTTCGCCAATACAATTTCTTTTTTCGAATATTCAATGCATGCATTACATACCGTCCCCCTCTCCTCACTCTAACTTACGTTTGTTACACATTTGTCCTTGCGGAATAGGTGGTGTGATCGTGATTGTTTGAAATACGCATAGCACACCCGACGGCGCCACAACGGCGCCGGCGTTTGCGTTAATGTTAACGCACATTTTTCGGCAGGTAACGCGTATGTACAAAGAATTGACGACGGACTTCGACCGGTATTGGACTTATTATCCGTTCTCAAAAATCGATGAATTGATGTCTGAGGTCGGTTATTTAAATTTGCCAACGAAACGAGGTCGAATATGTTTGTGCGAAAAACGTTTACATTTGTAGAATTTCGTTGTGAAATTAGAATAGAATTGAATCGGACTGTAAGATATGTCCCGAATTTTTAAACAAGTCGTGACGATCGCGTGACGTGTGAAACGATCGAATCTGATTCGAACATGGCGATATGGCGTTCTAAGCCAGGGGTCTCCAAACTACGGCCCGCCACTGTCATCAATCCGGCCCGCGACAGCTAATAGCTTATTGTTGTTGTGATAAGTTGGATAAAAACACAGAATGATAATAACTCCGATTTATTTACTTGCTAGGTAAATCTTAATGACAAATATAATACGCAGAAAACTCACTGAAGTAATCAGTATGGCCCCAAGGCTGAAAAGTTTGGAGACCCCTGTTCTAAGCGATCAAGTAATCCGAATACGAGGACGATTTGATGGAAGATTTACTATTCATTAAACTCGATGATTCCCGGTGATTCCGTTTGTGTCAAGTCGTCGACGACGCGGCAATACAACGAGAGGGAAAGAAAGTACGACTCGGAATGGTGCGATATACACTTACGTTCCAACCAATGCCAACGCCAATTACGGGGTCATCTTTCATCACCCTCCCCTCGCCCCACTTTTGTTTTGGCCGTCGTCTCATCTCGCGCGTAATTGTCGATTTATCCCAACCGCAGAGATAATACGCAAGGGAGAAAGTGCACTCCTTCAGTAAAATCGAAACACAAGAAGTGGCACCATCTACCGCAAGAAAAAGAAACTAATGGTAATGAGAAATAGCGTAGGTGTAATCGAGGAGTCATATTTCGGTTGATCGTTCGATTTTACACAACAACAATAGCTAAATTCCAAGCGAAAATTGAAATCCTTAGATATGATTACTTGCAATTAACTAGAGCTTGAAGTAAAGCAATACAACAGTGCAAAAAGGTAAACTAAAAAGCATTTGAATTATATCGCACAATCACAAAGTAAAAGTTAAGAAATAAGTTGAATGCCAGTTTATAAAAGAGCATACATTTGTATTTATTAATAAATATTATTATTATTATTATTATTATATAAAGTTCCACGAATTGTAACGGCAGAGTTTGACGGCTATTTTAGAAGTTTTCTTTGCTAGATGCAAATTTTTTTGCAGTTTCTGATTGATCTACAGTTGAAAGCTAGGGTAATAAATTTTTATCAAGGTGTCAAGGTAAGCTTTGAAAATAATATTGAGATTATGTGATGTGTATATGTGCTAAAAGTAAAAAAATATATATTAAAATATGTATATAACAGCGATTTCTATGTATGAAAAATCGGTTGACTCATATATGAATCAACCACTTTTTCCTTAAAAATAGATAATAATTTTAAAAAATTCCTTTATTTTTTTTTAAGATTTAAGACACGTCCTTTATCGAAAAAAAAAATGGTTTTTCATTAATACAAAAATGTGCATTGAACGGTTAAAGGATGACATGAGCCCTGCAATTTATCACAAATGTATCTCCATTTTCTGTCACAATCTTGTCTAAACGCTTTATTACATTATTTTGGAATACCTTGTTTGGTAATAAATGATAAATTAAGGGTTAATCTATAAACTTTTTAAGGAAATTAAAGAAACGTGTACCACGATAATTGAATTTGGTGATCTTTGATTTCAGTTTGATTCCACTTACAAATAAAACTTAAATTTGGATTCCACAGCACAAACTGTACCTTTCAAAGAGCAAGTTTCTAATAGTAACAACTATTGGCGAAATTGATTTCGAAAAAGAAATGAAATCAAAACAAGAACGTACGTAAAACCTAACCAAATTAACAACGAGATGATAACCACGGAAGCACGGAAGCAAAACAATGGGCGCAGAATGGATTTCTTTTTTCTATTCCAGCATATGTGTCTACGACTTTACAGATTTCTGTAATATCAGCACCATCTACCAGAAACTCGAACAGTAAATTGTAGTAGCACTAATGGCCAAAGTCCGTTTTACATTATCATATTAAATCGTACGTAAACATTGAATACTATTTTGTAGTACAATATAAAACACTGTACTATTTTTCTGCGCAAAATCATTAAGTATGAAATTAGAACCTGTCCTATTTTCATACGGTAAATGTTTTGACTTGCGCCCTACTCACTAGTCTGCGTTGCACGTATTCCAATCTAACCTCATTTTCTTTATGTTTACGTCTTGTCCGGTCCTATTACAGTATAAAATAAACGTGGGTTTATACATTATACCTTGGTCGTGCCAGCAAAGGTTTTTATTGAGTGTTTTACTAAAAGTACTAGTGTTATTAGCTAAGCATAATATGAATCTTTTCGCAGGTTATGAGAAATATCTGTAAATACTGTGTGATACTGGTGTACAATTTGAAACGAGGATGTAGCATGGCACAGAATCATAAACAATTTTGCGCCAATAGTACTGACAACCATCTGAAACGACTGTACTAGAATAAAATAACACTATCCTACACGAATACAGACGGCTTTATGCTATACATTGAGACTGAACGTAAGCATCATTCACATGTTGAAGATATATGATGAAAAATAGGATTTTTTGTTGCCACTTTATACTTAGGGCATGGCTAAAATTTGCTAGATAAGGGTATCTAGCAAATATGAAATCCCTGCATTATATGATCTGATAACGATTACAAAAACGCCGGTTTGGAAACTGTAAGACAATTACTTCCGTGGTCGAGATAATATTTGTTGTGTTAATAATTGCCCGCTTCCTTTTCCGAAATTCCCCCTCGTTCGATGGACAAACTCGTTAAAACGAGAAAATTATAATTTTTCGGACACTCCCGTATGCGTGTTATTATCATTTTACCGGTTTAAAAATTACAGTCATTACTCGTTCCCTTGTACATATTTTAAAAACTCTCGATACTTTCTCCAACGTGCATACTTTTACATACGCTCGCAATGAACTATATAATTATCGGAAATCGGTTCCAACGCTCGTAGGTCTGTACAACCTTCCTAGCCGACTGTACGAGATTCGATTAAACCGAAAAAAATTAACGTCCAATGTCACATAACCAGACACAATACAATAGGAAAGTAAAACCACAGTTAACTTTCAACTTTAAGAAGATAATAACGAGTTGGCAGTAAATTTTACGTGTTAAAGAGGCAACTAAGTAATAGACGCGGAAGGTCGATAATGAATTACGATCGTGCGCGAGAAGGTCTTTACAACTTCTCGAAATTGGTTTATCCTTTAGAGGTATTTCCAAGGTGTTCGGCCGTATAATAAATAATACGCTATAGTTTTGAGCGAGTTTAACTTGAAATCCGATACGGCAAGTGGAATTTGGAAGCTTGTGAAAATGTTTGTTGATAATTTCGGTGCTTGGATTTAGATTCGACGATAACGATTTTATCGGATCGTACTATAGGAGTACGTGTGTCCTTGTCGAATTTCTAATAAGAATGGGATTATGTATTAGTTCTATATAGGGATATTTTAACTTCTACAACTAAAATGAAAAAAAAATTTGAACATTCGATAGAATTTGATAAAATTAATGACGATAATCTCGTCCCCGAGATCAGCGTGAATTGTTTAAACTTGAAATATGGCGATTACCTCGAAATTAAGCATTGTCTATAATTTCATAATGAAGTTCCAAATTATAAGTCGTATTTGTCTTCGATTCTGATGATGAATTTAATATTTTGGACTAGAAAAGCGGCTCTCAATCGCTTGCGAGGTCTTTAGGCGACGATTCTAGAGGAAATTAAAAAGCGACCATTCGAATGACGATGGGACATGGTCGAAAAGCAACAACTTCGGGTGACAATCTAGAGGGAACAAAAAATCAAATTCCGACTTAAAAGCGACTACTCAAAAGCTTATTAAGCGACAACTCGAATGGCGATTGAGAAGCAACACTTCGACCGGTGAGAAGTAACTACTCAAATGGCGACTATAAAGCGACTAAATTCGAATAGCGACCAATTCGATAGGCAATACGAGAGCTAAAACGTCGATGGCGACTGAAATGCGCTGAGTGACTAATGGCTGGCTAATCTGAGTGACGACCGAAAAAATCGAAAACTTGGATGTCGACCGAGAAGTAAAAACTAAAATGGCGATTGAGAAGCAACTCGCCACTCGGAAGCGGCAAGTAAGACTAACAATTCGGGAGATAACTTTCGCGCGACTATTCAAATGGCGACTGAGAAGCGACAATTCTGGGAAACAAAAACGAATTAATTTTTGTGTATTTTGATGTGTTCAATTTTTTTAAAATTCTGATTTCTTTTTTCCATTGGCTTTAGTCAACTCAAGTGGCGACTGAGAAGCGACAATTCAGGGGGAACACAAACTCTAAAGGCGACCAAAGAACAGCTATTCAAAGATTTAGTAAGGTAGGTACAACTCAAACGTCGACAGAGAAGCGACAACTCAAATGTCGACAGAGAAGCGACAACTTCAAATGTCGACGGAGAAGCGACAAATTAAGTGGCTGCAAAGAAGCGACAACTCGAGTGGCGGCAGAAAAGCAACAATTTAGGGAAAACTAAATCGAAGTAATTTTTGTGTATTTTTATATGTTCCATTTTTTCAAAATTCTGATTTGGTTTCTTAATTGCCTTCGTTCAACTTAAGTGGCGACAGAGATGCGACAATTCAGGAAAACAAAACCTCTAAAAGGAACTAAAGAGCAGCTATTCAAAAGTTTACTAAGCGACAACTCAAAACGTCGACAGAGAAGCGATAAATCAAACGTCGACAGAGGAACGACAACTCAAATGTCGACGGAGAAGCGACAAATTAAGTGGCGGCAAAGAAGCGACAACTCGAGTGGCGGCAGAAAAGCAACAATTTAGGGAAACAAAATCGAAGTAATTTTTGTGTATTTTTATATGTTCCATTTTTTCAAAATTCTGATTTGGTTTCTTAATTGCCTTCGTTCAACTTAAGTGGCGACAGAGATGCGACAATTCAGGAAAACAAAACCTCTAAAAGGAACTAAAGAGCAGCTATTCAAAAGTTTACAAAGCGACAACTCAAAACGTCGACAGAGAAGCGACAAATCAAACGTCGACAGAGAAGCGACAACTCAAACGTCGACGGAGAAGCGACATCTCAAATGTCGATAGAGAAGCGACAACTCAAGTGGCGACAGAAAAGCGACAATTTAGGGAAACAAAATCGAATTAATTTTTGTGTATTTTGATGTGTTCAATTTTTTCAAAATTCTGATTTGGTTTCTTAATTGCCTTCGTTCAACTCAAGTGGCGACAGAGATGCCACAATTCAGGAAAACAAAACCTCTAAAAGGAACTAAGGAGCAGCTATTCAAAAGTTTACTAAGCGACAACTCAAAACGTCGACAGAGAAGCGACAAATCAAACGTCGACAGAGAAGCGACAACTCAAATGTCGACGAAGAAGCGACAAATCAAATGGCGACAGAGAAGCGACAACTCGCATGGCGACAGAAAAGCGAAAATTTAGGAAAGCAAAATTGAATTAATTTTGGTGTATTTTAATGTGTTTAATTTTTCCAAAATTCTGATTTGGTTTCTCCATCGGCTTCGTTCATTGGAATTCAATGATTTCTTCTTCTTTTTCCTTTTTAGTTCAGAATGTTAATTTTTTTATTATTATAATAATTTCGACTTCCTTCGATTTCCTTTCGTTAGAATTGCCTTGTTTTAAGACCTTTCTTTAGTATCGTAGAATTTAGGTAGTAAGCTTTGATGTTCGGATTTAATTGTTTATAAAAATTTACGTAGATACCTTTGATTTAAGAAAATAATGATTTCTATCGTAGCTTATGTCTTATTTTAAATTCAACAGTCGAATCTCAGATCGAACTTTTACCTTTCAGGCCAAAGTGTTCAACTAAATGGGAGTTCGAGTTAGAGAACGGTATTATAATTACATTTTTGCGGTCCAAGCAATTGAAGAATTCGACTTAGGGAAATTTCTAGTGTCGACTAGGTTGTAATTTCAAGGTTCTGATTCAGATTCTAAGTTGACATTCAGTTATTTTTCTAATCATTAGATTTTGACGTACTCAAGGTGTTTGCTTTCCGGAAGTTACAATTTGGACTCCAGTTACGACTGAGAAATGACAACTGGAGTTGCGATTAAATAGCGACAATTCGGGCGGCGATAACAAACTAACAACAAAAACGATGATAATTTGAATGACGATCGAGAAATGAATGAATTGGTGACACCAAATTTTCTCCAAAATAGTGTCTTATATTACCCTTTTTCGACTTTCCTGTAAAGGACTCTCTATCTAACGCACTTGATAAATTAGGTGCGTTAATGGGCAGTTGACAAGTAAGTGCGCAAAAGCTTACAAAGTAAGGCACAACTTGCATATGCCAATAATCCATGAGGAAGGTTAAGCTATGTTAATCGCAGACCGCAACTGCAATAGAAAGTCCACTACATTTTATTTCATTAAAATTTTGGCTCTCGAAAATAGTTCACTTTATAGCCTTTTGAATGGCGAATTGTATGTGTCAAGATAGTACTAATTTGATAATTTTTGCTTGAAAGGTCTAGATTGAGTTGGGGTAAATATGCTGAAGAAGTAAAAGTTTGTTTGCTTCCGTCTTTTCTGGAAGGTAAGAGGTCTATGGATAACTGCGTATTAGAAGAGGTTGATGAGAAGAAATCATCTATTCTATAGTGATTGGAGTGGAAAGTGTCGGGGAAGTAGCTTGATTTAGGGTGGCTGTGGACTTTCCCAGATAGATTTTCGCCTAATTAAGTTGTATTAGGACGGGTATTGATTATATTGAAATATTGGATAATAAAGAGGATAAGGATTAAGGGTGATTGCCTAAACTAGAGGGAAAAGTTTATCTTTGCTGTTTCTTGATGAATGCAGTAGATAAAGTTGAAAGTTGCATTCGATCTTCGAATCTTCGAAATTTGCTTTTTCTCTTACTTATATAGAGGAGACAGGAAGTTTCTTTCCCCAAAACTCTTCCCCCTCCAAAAAAAAACAGAGTGAGTGGATTTTCTTGTATTCGAAGAGACGTTAACCATTTGCGAAGTTTTGAAGATAAGAAAAGCAGCGAGCTATGAAAGAAGTTATGCATATGCGATATTCTTCAGAAGTATGGGCTTTAGTCAATGCAATTAAGTTGGATGGACAAAAGACAGTTAGAGCTAAGAGGTACACTGACACATCTTTGCCTGCAGTGTTCAAGACAAGAAGATTATAATCCACCATGACAATGCATCGTCCTATACAACAGTTTCAACTCTCCAAGTTTTTGGCTGGCAGAAATATAACAAAAGTAATAGAACATTCATCGTACGCACCTGATTAGGATTGTGCGATTTTTGGCTATTTTTTGGGCTTTAACGAAATTTGGTTTTCGTCAGAAGAACAGTTCACGTTTGTTTTGAAGGTATTTCGAAGGAAAATTGGTTGGGAACTTTTATACAGTGGGAAGAAGGAATGTTCAAGTATATCATTATTGAAGAGAATTACTTTGAGCGTAAATATTAACCGTGCTTTTTATTCCCAATAATCTCAGCTTATCCCTCGTATTATGCGGATTCGCCGATACAGTGTAGTGCTCGTCAGAGTAGATACCGTCTTTGTATTTGTCACTTCTGAAATTTGTGTAAAATAAAGTATATTTCAAATACGGCAGTACCAACATCATTGAATTGTCCATTCTGAAAAGGGTTTGTACCTATCTAACGTTTTACCTGATGTCGTTCGCGTTTCGCCTTAACAAATTGGCAATTTCTCGCCGCCGTCGTAAATTCCTAAAATCTACCTGTTTACGCGATAGGGAAGAGGACTCACCGATTGGAAACGCTCGTCTCTTTGGCACTAATCCCGTTATAATGGACTCTGGTCTCGACTTCGCCGTTCGGAAGGTAGTTGACACTGACGAAGTTGCTCATCCGATGATGATGATGCTGTTTGGATTCGGCGAATCGCATAAGCACCGTACCAGAAAACAACAGACAGACGATCAGACAGCGAAAAGAAAAGAAAGTATTCGTCCGCACCGGCGACGGCAGCGACGAACTTATCACGAACCGATCGGCACCCATTTATTACGAAATTAATTTATTATATTAATTATTAATTATTTATTATTCATTAATTTCGAGTATGAATTCGATCGTGTTATATATCTCGGCGTTATTTATCGACACTACGCGGATGAATTTTTCGAAAATCGTTCGAAATTACTTGTCTTTTCCCTAATACACTTTAAAAATTCCACATTTTCTCAACGAGAAAAAACGACATGAGTAAAATACTAATTTTTTTGGCAAATTCTAAAGTGAAGAATCCTCCTCCTCGATCGTGGTAGGCGTCCGACCACGTGAATTGAAACGATCGACACGCGACAGCGATCCCGATGCTGCGTGTGCCTGCTCGACGCTCAGCCTGCTGCGATGCGAGCGGTCCGTGAATTGATACTGGCAGACCACGATGCCCGGCATGCTGTATATAAGAACGGGAGTAGTATACTACTACTACTACTACCATGTACTACTACGTGGAGAACAACCGACAATTTTCCACGTCGTCTCTCTTCCTCGTTCCTCCTACCATGGAACGTTCGTCGACTATCTCCGTCATCCAACCACGCGATAATAGTTATCGGATTTTCTGATAAAAACGCGGTGATTTTTCCCAAGTATGTTTGTCGTGTGTGAGCCGTACACCGAAAGGTAGAAAGAGTAAAAAGACGATGACGATGCGATGATGATGTATTTGTATATCACCATAAGTATAGTTATAGAATAGTATGGCACGGTCATATTTTCGCAAATGACCACTGACGATACTTCCCATACATATTCGGACTTGGAAGCATGGTTTGATTAATGGTGGTGGGAGTAAAAATCCACGTAATAATTAGCGAATCGGTCGGAAAAGTGATTCACGCAATACGACGTATGTGTACGTAATGTGCGTATTTATTGGTAGTTTTATTAGTAATCAGAGTGGCGCGATCTTTTTTAGCCGGAATAGTTCGCAGTTCTGTGTATTTATCATACTTGTTTAGAGATTAGTCACGGCAAATTCTGTAATCTATTAAAAATCCTATACCCGATATATTTTGACATTTCGGAATCTATAGAGATAAGTGAGAAATGCGCATTTTCCTTCTAGATTCGTTGGACGAAATGATATATGAAGTTGGGATTTATTTCCTGTTATCACGTGTGATCCTCCGAAGAAATTTACAAACGTTATTGCGAAGAAACTGAGTTCAGATGTTCCGAGATAACGATCAGCTGATTTATGTGTTCAAACATGGCGCCCAAAATTATCAGTTCATTCAAATGTCATTATTATAAGACGCTAATCCGGACATTTCAATATGGGGCGTACGAGGCAATCAGCTGATTGAGATTAGATGTATATGTGGTCATAATATAGCGCCAAAGATGATCAGTTGCTTCAAATGTCATTGTTATAAGACGCTATTCAGACATTTCAATATGGCGTACCAAACGATCAGCTGATTGAGATGTCATAATATGGCGCCGAAGATGATCAGCTGATTCAAATATCATTGTTATAAGACGTTATTCGGGCATGCCAATATGGCGCGTACGAGACGATCAGCTGATTGAGCTGATATCGCAATATGGCGTTGAACACGATCAGTTGATATCACAATATGGGGTGGAAGATAATCAGCTGATTTTGAAACTTCTGTAATCTATTAAACATACGATATGTGTACCTACATATTCTGACATTTGGGATTTGATGGAGATAAGCGAGAAATGCGCATTTTCCTTCTAGTTTCATTAGACGAAACGATGTATGAAGTTGAGATGTTTTTCCCGTTGTCACGTATGATCTTTCGAAGAAATTTACAAGAACTTGTACGATAAAACTTAGTTCAGATGTTCCGAAATAACGTGCGAGACGATCAGCTAACTCAGGTGTCGAAATATGGCGCCCAAGATGATCAGCTGATTCAAATGTCATTGTTGTAAGACGCTATTCGGACATTCCAATATGGCGCGTACGGGACGATCAGCTGATTGAGCTGATATGACAATATGGGGTCGAAAACGATCAGCTGGTATCACAATATGAGGTGGAAGATAATCAGCTGATTTTGAAAATTCTGTAATCTATTAAAGATACGATATATGTACCTACATATTCTGACATTTGGGAATTGATAGAGAGATAAGTGAGAAATGCGCATTTTCCTTCTAGTTTCATTATAGGAAAAGACGTATGAAGGCATCTTTTCCTGTTACAATTTTATGTTATGATTTTCCGAAGGAATTTACAAACGTTATTGCGATAAACCTTAGTTCAGATATTCCGAGATTACGTTCGGTATCAGCTGATTGAACTATCCAAATATGACGCTGGAGATAATCAGCTCATTCAAATGTCATTGTGATAAAACGCTATTCAGACATTGCAATATGGCGCGCAAGACGATCAGCTGATTAAGGTGTCATAATATGGTGTCAAAACCGATCAACTAATATCACAGTATAGTATCACAGATGATCGGTTGATTTACGTTTTGGTGCGATAAGTTGCTGTACGAAGATTGCAATATGGCGCATGAAGCAACCAGTGGATTAAGGTATCACAGTATGTCATCGAAAAGGATCAGCTGATTTACGTATCATTGCTATAGAATGCTGGTCGGACATTGCAATATGGCGTAAGAGGTGATCAGCTGATTGAAGTGTCAAAACTGATTAACTGATGTTAGGTTATGACGTTAAAGGTGATCAGCTGATTTAGGCCGTGTTGCCATAAGACGCTGTTCAGACGTTGTAATATGAGACGATCAGATGATTGAAGTATCATAATATCCATAATATGGCGTCGAAAACGAACAGTTAATTGAGTCGATTTGTTAAATTGAACTTCTTAACGTTCCCTTCTAATTTCAAAAAAATGCTTCGTACCCAAAATTCGAAATTTGTAGGTGTGCCCTTCCAGTGAAGGATCGCCCATAATTCCTTAGACGCGTGGTTTATCAATTCTGAACAAATTCAAATCGTTAGTTTCACGAAAAAAAATCACGTAGGCGACATTTGTTTGTTTTCTTTTATTATGTCACACCTCGAATTCCATAAATCGTCGTAATCCTTCACAAATTCTAGATAAGACCGCGCAGAATCTGTCACTCGATCTGTCACCAGTGGATTCGAATAGCAGAACAGATACGTACGTACGTACACAAATATATTATTGTATTTTATCGGGTCGATTTCGCGCGAAATTATACAATAGTTCCATTATCGTCGACTTCACGTATCCGGTGTCATAGCTTCGCCTTATCAAGCCGGTAACAATCTCTGTTAACATTGACCCACATATCGCGCGTTCTCTTTACTGTAGACGCGAAAACCGACCGATAACGATAAAACCGACGCGTATAATTCTTTTCAATGCTAATTAAGATACGTGTGGATGTATGAACGTATTACATCATCATCGGGAACTTCGAGGAAAGATTAGAAAGGAAGGAATTAAATAATTGTAAAAGTTGTTGACTTCCCGATATGTGCGGGGCACGTGCGTGATACCGATATTATCGACGATAACGACCTATAACTGCTTTTATTATTGGCATTTTTTCGTATCGGAAAGGGGATTTGTGCGTGTACGATCGTATCTAAATTGCCGGATATGTGTATCGCATTTTGTTAGTGGGGAAATTGCTAGAAAGGAAGAAACTTCCCGAAAGATGTACATATTGGAAAACTTCTTTATCGATGATAGTCGATGTGAAAAAATTCTAGGGAGGGGGCTCTTATTTATAGACGTCACACGTTTTAAAAACGTTAATAGGAACCTAAAAAATCGAAAAAAAGGGATGGGGAGGAAATGGGAAAAGACGTAGTAACGAAAACCAACAAAATTATTTAAAAAAGTCGTAAGAAACTCAAGATTTGACCATGAAGTTAACATGCCGATTTCTGGCGATGTTGCAATTCTTCTATTTTTACATTCACCCACTTGTGAACGTTTACTTGCATTCGTGTTCATAGTCAATTACCGTTTTGCCCTTCGATTATGTATTTTGATAAATTTCCTATTACTGCAATAATGTAGGCTTTCACGGCGAGCGTCGATTAAAACTGTTTCTGGGATTTGACCGCGCCTATATGACCCGGCCCAATCCCGAAGCCAGTTTTAATTGACGCTGACCGTGAAAGCCTACATTATTGTAGTAATAGGAACTTTGGCAAAATCACACACACACACAGTTAAAGCGCAAAACGGTAATTTACTATGAACGCGAATGCAAGTAAACGTTCACAAGTGGGGTGAATGTAGAAATAGAAGAATTGCAACATCGCCAGAATTGGCATGTTAACTGCATGATCACATATTCAGTTTCTTAGGACTGCCTATCCATTGGTATGATCTTCAGTACGATTCATGATACAACTATATTAGGTGTGTTCGTTGCCTGACTAGTTTATCAAAATAAAATTTCCTTGGGCATTTACCAATGCTTAGTCGGGGTACCTGCTACCCATTGCATTTGTGCATGATGTATGAAAAGAGCCACGCGTAGCTCAAACACCAATTTTTTACGTAGAAGAAGAAGAAGACACTCGATAGTTATCACTTTGTCTAACATACTTTAACCTTACTTATCCAATGAGTTTGGCCTACTTTGAGTGTGCCTGGGTTTAGAGCCCCACCTACTGCATTCTTAATGTGCACACGGCGTAATGCTATCGGAATTAGCGCATTATTCATGAGTCATGGGTAGGATAATCGTGTCGGCAGATGTTTACGCATCGTATTGGACAGGCGCGCCGAGTTCCGTTGGCTGTTCCAGCTATTACGGCTATGCTGGGACGACACGATCATCTTACCCTAGTCATGACTCCATCGAAGGCATTTCGTGCATCTCATCCACTGCTCACCCTGCACAACCATAGGATACAAACTCTTCAAAAACAAGCACTCCGCTTTCCAAAGTGTCGATGACTAAAAAGCAGATGTACAGCATTGTGTACTGAGAATTTAGTTAAATTTCTTAAAGAAAATTGCACCGGCCTAGCTCTTAATTAATGATATACAAAGCATAAATTATCACAAATTATGTTTATAAATTTTGAGAAATATTTAACATAAAATCAAGATAATTACCTAGTGTTGTGTGTGTGTGAGTGCAAATTTCTTTTTCGAAGGTGGTTCTTCCTATATCTCGTTTCTTAACTTCTATTCTCGATGCACCTTTAATTTCTATGGATTCTTCTCCTTCTTAGATTCTATCTTCTCCGGTATGGCGAGGTTCTTTTATTCACTGGTACTTCTTCTTGAAACCCTTTTATTCCAAATATATATATCGACTTATCTATCTTGTCAATTTTCTTCGTCGTTAACCAAACAAACTTTTTATTTCTTTTTGAAACCAGGACTACACTGCTTTATTTATAAGTTGTCCACGAAACAAAACTTTAATTCTCCCTGACTCCAGTTCCTCCAGGTATATCGCTGTTATAGAAACCTTTATTGAATGTCGATGTATCCCAGGTTATTCATATCCAGTAATTTTTATAAATTGTTGTAATGTAAAAGTGTTATACGTGTGTGTCTGAATGTTTACAAAGCTTTTCTATATTTTAATCGATGCTTTTTATAATAATTAATAATTTTATTTCTAGTTACATTTGTTTCTCCCATTAAACGCCTCTGGCTGGAGTTAAAATAAGAAGCTAACACCCGTAGGGTAATAAAATGCTCAAAAGATGGTGGGCGTGGTGTCGAAAAGGTATAAATAGAACCCCAAGATAAACCGTATGACGATTGAAGATCATAACCCCAACATTAACTGTGACTTTTAATATACTACAATTGGCTGGCTACTTTGGCAGTAGAGGTATACGCGGAAAGCATACACAAACTGGTTTCAAGATACAACAAATATCTCAACAAAAATAAATGTATTACTTTCATTTAAATAAAATCATTATTTATTTTTCTTCACTTTTTTAATTATATGTAAACGGGTACAATTTTCTGGAATGCCCTCGTAATACAGTATAAACAATATTACACCACAATCCTTGAAATCACATCAAAAAATCATTATACATTTGTAACATACTTTAAAATATTAATTTTTTATCCAGGACAAATGGCGGTTGCTAGTTGACAGGTTCACCCTGTCGATAATATAAAGACACTGTAATATAAATAAGGCACGTATCCGACAAAGGACGCTGCAGATGATGATAACGAGATGCTAGGCTCGTTACCAGCGAAACACGTGTTCCGGATTAATTTAAAATGTTCATCGTCGTAATCAATTGTTTTTGGAAATGTACTTTTACCTCGTAAATAAAAACGCGTGTAATCGTAGCCTCCGTGGCGCAATTGGCTAGCGCGTTCGGCTGTTAACCGAAAGGTTGGTGGTTCGAGCCCACCCGGGGGCGCTTATTTTTTATTCGCATAATCTAAACGAAGTGTTAAAATTGTACAAAACTTTTGTATATAAGGTACAATTTAATGTGACCCTTACCACAGAATAAACAGAAGCGATAAAGTTAGAAAATCTTGTAGTCAATTTTGTATGCGCATGGTCGGGAACCATGTTTTAAATACGACGAAAGTGTTATATTTGGCTAGCTTTATTAATGTTATTATTCTGGAATGGTGTATGCATATTAAAATTAAAATATTCGGTTATTGTTGTGTATCACTGATTTAACTTTTTAGCAAATACTATTCTTTTAACATATACAAAACTCTAATATTTGTGAATTAATACGAACACATGTGCACCTTTCGTATTTTCAAAATGGCGTTAGCTAACTTCTGAGCTATTTCGAGGACATTCAAATTGACCACATGAACATCAAAGCTGCCGACACGCCTTGTCACTTCTGTCTATTCTGTGCCCTTACACTGTAATCTGTGTCCCTTCCTAAATACAGGGTATAATCTTTCTTTTGCCCAGTCCTCGAAATTTCTATTTGTCCGTTTCAAATTTTTGTAACAAAATTGCCAATTTCGCAAAATATTTTAAAATATATTTTAAAAATATACCATTCGGTTGGATTTACGTTACAATAGTTTATCCTACGATGCCAATAGTATAAATAACAAGACCGGTGATGGTACTGGTGCTTTTTGGTATCCACATACTATTTGTGTACACTTTCAACCAAACTAATTTATCGTCGAACTTTAAAAGGCGTTTTCCCACACCGTCTCCTGGTTGTATATTCACCCTGGATACGTGGGTACACATTATTATTATTATGGTCGTACGAGTAGTAACAGCGTTTACAGTTAAATAAGCGTGGCGTATGCACAAACGGATGTATTCACAACAAACGACGCGTAAATCAAGATTGTCGGGAATATCGGCGGCTCGGCGTTCAACCACAATCAATTTTCCATATATCTACGCGACATAAGTCTATTTATTATCGTTATTATTATTACATACCTATCGGATTCGGTTCGTACGTACAACATACATACATACATATACAATACGTTTCAAAAATATGGGAACCGAATTATTTCGGAATCAACAGTTTTTGATTATCGCTTCGAGCATAATTTTTCAAATTCCTCGTATAAAAGAAAGCAACTTTTTAAGCGACACTGTATCACGTCGATAAACTCCTCACCTTACAATTATTTAAATAATAAAATTTGGTGACACGTGCTTCGCTAGCAACGAAACAAACCATTATCAAAATCGTATACAATCGAAGTGAGCGAATCACTTTCTTAAAGTAGGTACTAAACATGCAAGTTTATCCCGCCCTCACTGTAATCGTGTGTGGAGTGGAAAAATAGTTTTTTGAGGACGTCCTCCCTCCCCACACGATGCCCGTCCGTCGTAAAAGATCCTTCTATAAACAACACGTCAAGGGGCAAGCGTGTCTAATCTCCAGACGTAATTTCTACAAACATATGAGAGAACGAGAAAGTACCTGTCAAAAGATTGCATTCTGCTTTGAATAAATTTCAAATGTATTTGTATCGTTATATGACTAATTTTGATTTAATAAATCGCAACGAAACGTCTCCCCTATTGTCCAGCATTCCGAAGAAAATGTAAAAAATGATAAATACACACCGTACAAACACCGATATTACTTAATTATAATAGACGGAAGAAGGCGGAGCGTTGAATGGGACCACTATCACGATTTAGAAGATTTCTATTTTTACGTACCTATGTGTATGGTTTCATACGCATCAAGTTCTCGGGGCAACTTAACACATTTCATCAATTTTAAATTTTCCATTTTTTGTGTCCTGTCCCGTGTCGTGCATATGCCACAATAGACTGAACTTGGCGGAATATTGATTTGGACTATTTACGAGATTTGTATTTTTATGTATGTGTATCGCTTCATACGCATCAAGTTCTCGCGGTAAATTAACAGGTTTATATCAATTTTCATGTCGTATTCCGTGTCCAAATTTATTTTTTCTTTTTAAAGCCATCCACATTCACTTTGTTCCGTGTTTCGCGAGTAACATTGTATATATAAAGATATGAAGTCATATCGGGACATAAAACGGTTATCGTTATTGTGCCCATATTATTATTATTGCTGGGTGCGTCCGAACCAGCGTTCGTTCGCGTATATGGTAAGTTTGCTTATCATCATTTTAGGGATTTGGTCGTGTCGCGCCGTTGTTGCCTGCTCCATAACGTCTCGTGCCTACGATCGCTTCATTCGGGAATTATCTACGTTGACAGTAAACCCGATATACGGTCAAGTAAAGTGTACTTTTACGCCTTTGAAAAAGTTGAATACATCGGTTGGTAGTCCCGGTAGGAAGTTTACGATCGTGCCGTGAATTTTTTCGAATTATTTAGTTTCGTATAGTTGCCCGCATTACAATATGTACAGTTCGTCTGTTGGATCTTTTTAAACACGTCACTGTTGAATGACACAAGCGAAGATCGCCGGTTAATCTAACTATCCTTATCTATCAGTATCGAATATTCAAGTACGTATGTCTGACACAAAAGTTATACGTAAACTACTACGTTGATCAATTGACCGTCAGAGAAGTGCAGATTATTTCAATGCATTATGTATATAGTGCTTAACTTGAACCAGGAGTACCGATTTGATCCGTATGGATGAAAATAGATGACGTGTGTAAAAAAATCCATTAGACGAACTGTAGATGATAAATCAAAGGTAGCCAAAAAAGTTCGCGCGGTTTTTGATGGTAAAATGTAAAAAAAAAAAAGATTACAAACCAGAAATGCACTATTCCGCACTGAAGCAATTAGCATTACGCTCAATATACAGGGTGCTTCCCCTATTAACTTTACTATAGATATAATTGATAAAAAAATTCAACTCGTTTTAATGTTTTGAGGTGCTGCCGTAGGGTTTGTTTCCTTAGAGAAGAGCACATTCCGTCAGCGGCGCAATGAACCAAATTTGGCGTTCTGTATACGTTACCATGGCAACCGATTAGCGAAAGTCAATGAAACGTCACATTTCGCGAATTTTTTATGACGTAATGTGCTCGTCTCTAGGGAAACAAACCCTACTCGGCCTAAAAGAATTTTGAGCACATTTTTACTTTTTAAGAATCAATGCCGTCATGACAATTGAAAAAACATGTTCTGTTGAAGTAAAGTGCCATTTCGGTCAATAATACGGCAAAATGTTATTGGGAACAGTTGATAATTATCAATTATTATCAAATTATTATCTACAAAAACAACAATAACAAAAGTCCCGAGAACGCTGAGAACTTTGTAGTCGATATGCGTATTTGGAGTTTTTGCAAATAACCAGCGTGTTAAGGGTAAGAACTATTTTAATTTTATTAACGAAATGATAAACATGAAGTCGATCCTGAAAACAGGGACCCTATCGCAAACGCGTTTTCTACTCCCCGAATCGTTCATGTTATCCTGATTAAAATGCCAGGGTGACGCAATAAAGGGATGTTCCCGAAACCGGCAGGCCCTTCCTTTGATCCGCCTCTACGATAGAAGGTAAAGCGAAATAACCCCACCCATCAAGGACCCGACGTCCTTGCGCAATTTAATGAACGTAGAAGACCGACTTTGGTTGTAAAATAGAGAAATGGTAAAGACGAGAAATTTAAAGGATTCGAACGAGAAGTATGTATAAGATAAATATTGGTTTGAACATTTTTGTAAAAATTACAATTTTAAATTATGCTTGAAACTGGCAACGCCGCCGAGCCGGTGGAAGAAGTTATGTAAGACGAAAACGTGGACTTTGAAGTTACAATCTAGATAAATTTATGAAGAAGTTTACAAGGAGGTGAAAGAACAGGCATTTAGATCCTTAAATATGTAATTTTTACGCAATATGTACGCAAGAAATTGTTATTTAAAAATTAGCACTACTTTGGCTGCTTAGTAATTTAATATAAAAAGTCATTTTCATTTTTTACTCATAAGATACCCAATTTAAATTAAACGAAAATGAAATAATACGCAGACTGAAAAAGCAGAAGAATTATAGACGAAACCAAACTAAATGAAATCTTTAGAAAGCACAGCAATATTGATGCTTTATTAATGATTTGACCAAAGAACGCGGTAGAGCCAATGCAATAGGTGCGTAAGAAATTAAGAAATAAAAATAGGAAGAGCAAGTTAAAAAGGATTTGGGATGATGTAGCATCTCTTTTCCATTTCTCATTTATTTCCTTTTTTGCGTAATTCAATTGGTTTCCCAAAACAATTGACTCCGAGCTGTTCTAGTCTTTGTTCTTTTTTGGGGGATTAAATCTTAGGATATACTAGTTATTCTAGCCTACACTAGCTCACACTAGTTTACTAGCCTCCACTAGTTATATCAGCCTATACTAATTCCCTACAACAGCGTGAAAGATACGATAACGATATAGTAATTAACAAAAACAAAAAAGATTCGACTCCAATAGAGGGAAAAGCAGGATAAACGATTAGTTTGCACGGCAAAATTTGGGGAAGCGAGACTTCGAAATGCACTCAAGAATACAATACACGTTCCAGCGTCGAATTTCGGCGTATATCCTCGACAACGAGATTTAAAAGCGAAAACGGAGTAACCTAGTCACGGAAACCGATCTGTGCCAACTCAACACTAGAAGCAGAATCCCCATACGCGCATCCAACCGGCGCAGCTGTATCAGAAACTTACGAAAGCGAGGCGCCATCTACGGCACAAATTGGAGCGAGAGACCAAAAGTAATGATACAGGAAACAGTAATAATATTAGTACGAATCCGAAATATTTTCTTGGGAATTCGGAAAAATCTATTTCCGTTTAATTCTGTACTGCATATTACAACGACTTAAAAATCGTATTTCTTAGGGAATTTCACTCTTCATTTAAGTAACTTATATATAAAATAAAGGTGGTAGCCGTTGTCAGTGGCCAAACATAAATAATGGATGATTAGGAGTTAAATAATGTCACTTTATTTAGATTTTACCCTTTGTACAGCTTTCCCAAATCAATTAGATTCATCAGGATGTTGTAATGTTTCATAATTGTTTAGCCTCTATTTACCTATAACTACCACGGTGTATACAAAAATAAATGAAAATAAACAAACCACAAGTAAATAAACATGTATATAACCTATTTGACGTATTACATTTCTGTGAAAATCGCAAAAAATTATTCTAATATGTACTCAGCTTTAGTCTTTCTTAATCTATGGTCGTAGCTGTTATTTAGGCGGTGAACTGTCCATCACTTAATCACAAGATTAGGGAATTACTTTATTACTTACTCCTTGTCATCATGTTGTCATCTCCGTGTGTTGTATCTAACTTCATTACATTAAGCTACGGTGTGAGCAACTGCAAGCGTTCCAAGTTGGCAATAGTAAACACCCTAAATATGAACTTTTTCGTTTTTAAAGATTTTCGACCCTGTCATTTTTCTGTTTTATCAGTTTTGCCACGCATGGTTTATTTCTTGCCCATGTTTGAATAGATGCTATTACCGCTAAATCTCGTGTTTTTATTATTACGGCGCATTTTCGAAGTGGTATCCAAAACAGAAATACATATTACGTGAACATGCTGACCCTAGTTTTGTGTAGGTTATGCATTCTTTCAAATCGTCAAATCTAGCTACTACCAACATATCAACGTTGCCAACTAAAAATTTCAACTCACGTGGGAATGTTTGCATTGTTTCTTTTAATTATTAGAGTTATAATAAATACAGATTTTCTCGCCCTTTCTGTGCAATAAATGTATTATTCTCATACATTATAGTAAGTTCAAATTAAATTAATTCAATAATTAAATCGATAGAATGACCAATCACTATGCCAGTTTTGGGTGGGAATTATTTGAATTGGCGTTGTTTATGAGATGAGTTAGATTGGCGTCTTTTATACCAACTCTTTTATTTCTATCATATGTTAGATCCTTAAGTACAACTATCTTGGCTTTTAACTTTATAGAGTAATAAAAGATCGTTTCTTTGATTTCATCCATTACGCAAGTCCGATAATTCATCTTTCATTCCCCTTTTATTCGCGATTTTACGCCTGATGCTAGGCAACACATACAGCAACAGTACATGTGAAAATAACCACATCCTCATTAAACTAAACGAATCTAGTTTTCCCCGTTGGGCCGTTCTTAATTTGTAAAAACGGTTTCTATCGTCGATTAAGTGCGTTTCGAAGAAGAAATTTGAATCGTGTCGAAATCCCATCCGGAAATTTCGAGGGGGAACCTGGAAGGCAGGTAGGTGTCTACTTTGACATACGAAACTTTACAGGTATACACAAATGTTACATCCAATTGTCTATTGAATTTTTCCCTTTTTCTTTTTCCGCAGTTATATAATTATTAGAAAAACGTCGGACGTAAGTGCGAAATCGGTGCGATGTGCACGCAGTAGCGTCGATTGCCGTTCGAATTGGTACCGCGTAAGGGAAACCCAAATGTAGCTTCTTGGATGGGTTGATTGAACAAAAATGCCCATGTTTCTCCTAAATAATGTTCCCGTTGAAGATATCGTGACGTATGGACGCTATTACGAAGCGGAGACATTTGAGAACAGCCACTTCTTGTCGCCCCTCGCCAGTTTCAAGATAAACCATGAGGATCCTCAGAAGTTATACCCGGCCAAAGACAGAATGACATGCAGGAGAAAATGAAACAGTATTCTTGTAATAGATGCGGCAAGGTGTTCTTGTTCAAGCATCACCTGCTGGCCCACGAGAAGACGCACGGCGTGGGACACAACCTCTTCGAGAATCATCCGACCGAAACAAAACACAAAGTGTCGACCGACGTGAAGCCGAGGCCGTACATCTGCAACAAGTGCGGCAAGTCCTTCTCGCTGAAACATCATCTTACCTCACACGAACGGACTCACTTAGGCATCAGACCGCACGCCTGTGAATTTTGCGGGAAAACCTTTACACATAAACATTGCCTCAACACCCATCTGCTGCTGCATTCTAGTGAACGACCGTACGAGTGCCCCGAATGTAAGAAAAGGTTCACCTTGAAACATCATTTGTTATCCCATGCTAAGGTACGTCTTAGTTTATACGATCACGAGGCAAATTTCCAAGCGTAATTGGCGTTTTTCAGGTACATAATCGAGAGAAACCGTTCAAATGCGTCGATTGCGGCTTGATGTTCGCTTTACGACGACATTTAGTCACGCATAGCAAGTTCCACGCCGGGAAGAGACCTTTTATATGTGATGAATGTGGCGAGACTTTCTCACAGAAAGATCAACTGGTTAGTATAAAACCGAAAAGCTTATCCTTTCTATATTATTTTCATTCGAACGAAATTGACCGCTCCATTGTGTCGCTTTTCTCAATGTCTTCCACAGAAACATAAACATCATTGATATGTTGGCATGTTATCTCCTGCAGTGAATATGTTAAAAATTTTTATTACTACATCATTACAACTTGCTAGTTGAAGCATAACAAGTACAAGGAGTCTTTGCAGCTCTGCAGTCTCGTGTGCTATTGGTAACTCATATCAAGCTGTCAAAACCATTTCTGTAAGTCCCACATATCTGTCAAATTAAGCTGTATAAGACATCTGTTGAATTAAGCTGCATATGTCACATATATCTGCCACATAAATCTGTCAAATTAAGTTTGATATGTCACATATATCTGTTAAAATTAGCTATATATGTCACATATATTTTTTCAAATTAACCTATATATGTCATATTTGTCAAAATAAGATGTCACATATATCTGTCAAATTAAGCTATATATGTCAAATACATCTGTCAAATTAAGCTACGTATGTCACATCTCTGTCAAATTGAGCAACAGAAGTCACTGGTAGCCTGCACAATTGTCAAATTCAACAATCCGACTCACAACTAGCTAATATGTTTCTGTTAAATATGACTTCATGTGTTACAAGTATCTGTCAAATACAGCTCTATGAGTTACATATCTGTTAAATCAGGCTACATAAACTACCAGTAGGTTACATACACCTATAAAATCCAGCCATGTTAGTCTCTAGTAGCCAATATGTATCTTTCGAATCGAGCTGGAGATTCACACCTGATCGGTTAAATTCAACTCCATGAGTCACATATTTATCACGTCAATCTCCATAAGTTGTTGGTAGTTCAAATTCAGATGTATGAGCCACTAGCAGTTCATATATCTGCCAATCTAGCTTCAAAAGTTACATACTTCTCAAATCTAACCACGTGAGCCACCGGTACCTCATATGTTAAATACAGCCACATGAGCCATTAGAAGTTTTTACAATGTTTACCGATGCGATATTTGTGTCAATCAATATCAAGTTACATAAATCCCTTGATAACTTACAGGTAACTGTTATATCCAACCATGTAAATCACTAGCTGTTCACATGTATATGCTAAATCCAGCTACCGATCAGCTAACGGATACATGTATATCAGTGACATATCGCAATACCAGTTGTATATGTGTCAAATCTAAATTCATGGGTCATATGTTTCCAGGAGACATTGGTGGTTCATGTGTATCTGTCAAATCAGGCTGCACTTATGACATATCTGTCAAATCAAGCTGAACTAATGACATATGTGTCAAATTCAGCTACATCACTGACATATAGGCTAAATTCAATCCCCTAGCTTACATGTCTGTTAAAATCCAACTGTATCAGCTAAAAAATTTTGTCAATTCCATGGATTACATATGTTAACTCCAGCTCCATGAGACACTGATGGATCACACATCTGTAAAATCCAGCTCCATGAGACACTGGTGGCTCACATATCTGTCAAATCCAGCTCCATGAGACACTGGTGGCTCACATAAAGTTGTCAAATTGAGCCATATTAGTGATATATCTGTCAAATTTAACCCTAAGGGTTACGTTTGTCAAATCCATCTTCACACTGGTGGCTAACACGTAGCTGTCAAATTTTATGCTTTGACAGTCAATGTATTTACGAAATGATACCATTTACATACACTTCTACCAACTTTATATAGGGTGTGAATAAAACAAAATACATTGACAAAAAAGCTATACGCTGCAACATCCTTCTTTCGGATCTGAATCGAAAATCTTAATTTGAAAGTGTTGTATCATGCTTCGTATGTTCTTAGGAAGCACTTGAAAGAAACATACATTTGGCAACACCGCACTCGCATACTACTGTAATAGTAGGTATTGTAATATTTTCTGAAATTCGATTTTCTAAAACATTTTACTCTTCATTAGTCATAATTCGACACATTACGCGAGATATGATTTGCTCTTGAAATTATTAATTGC
The DNA here is from genome assembly GCA_038088585.1 of Chrysina gloriosa. NCBI lineage: Eukaryota > Metazoa > Arthropoda > Insecta > Coleoptera > Scarabaeidae > Chrysina > Chrysina gloriosa. The sequence continues at coordinate 2,683,999 of CM076092.1, read as the reverse complement.
CAAAATAATACATATGTATGTACTGAAAACTGTAAAATTACAGTGCATTTTATAATAGGATTAATTGCTTTTTGAACATTTATCTGAAATTTAACGAATCAGTTTCACCAAGACGTTTGGGAAACGTATGCGACATTCTTGTTCTGTTATGTTAGCATTTCCATTACAGAAATCGTACACGTACACATCGGCATATTCATTCGATATAGAATAATAATAATAATAATAATAATAAAAGAGCTAAAAACACAGAAACAGAAGAACTAATCAAGCCAGAAGAAGTTATTCAAAATTCTAACACGAAAGTCGAATTAAGTACATAAATGTCAAAATTTGACAGTAATATAATTGTTCTGCAACATTGCAAGATGTGTTTTTCGTGAAAGTATGTTAATGAAGAAATGTTAAAAACATATTTGGAAGTCAAAAAGAAAACGTTTACCAACCAATAGTATCAAAATTCTTCTTTACTCTAAATTGCGGCTATCTCTATCAAGAGATATCGAACAATAAGCCTTATTTGTAGAATAAAAGTCCGAACTTCTAGAACTTCGTGAAGTATGAAGCCTGGTGCAATATTTTGATATTGAGATTTTCGATTCAGAATTTCATCATAAAAAGCGCACACACAACTAAAATTGGCATCGCCCTATCAAAACTGATTAACTTTCATCATTTTAAGGTTATGCATTCGAGATTTCACGGCTTCTTAAATTCCTTCGTCTGTAACATTTGCGGCGATACGTTCACGAGAAAATTCGAACTGGTCACTCACGAGAAGATTCACGGAAAATTACCTCACGTCTGCGAGATCTGTTTCAAGGAGTTCTTGCAGAAACGCACCCTAATAGCGCATATGAGGTACGTACCATGATACACCCCCTTTTCGTTACGCCCTTTAAACGTTATTTTGTTCCGGCCGTGTTACAGAGATCATTCCAAGAAAATATCGCTGTCGTGTCAGGAATGCGGCGGGGTCTTCACAACGCAAGAAGCGCTCGCGTTCCACGTTAAAATCCATTCGGGTGGCCCAGTCGATAAGCCGAACGAGGACTATAACGCGATGCTGAACCCTCAACACAACCTGCCGTTCAATAATTGCGACAGAAACGCCTTCAACATGCATAAATTCGGTCCGAATAAAATCGAGAACAAAGAGGCGTTGTGCTGTCCGGAGTGTAACTGCTCGTTTTACTCGGAGGAAGCGTTAACTTTACATAAAAAGTTGCACTACGGCGATTCGACGTTGGTGAACGATATCTGCACGCTCGCCACCAACATACAGAATCGCAATATGACGCACACCGGGATGATGCACCATCCGGGCTTGCAACAGAAGAAGTACGAACCGGTGCCCGAGGCGAAGGAGAAGAAATTCATATGCGAGCACTGCTCGAAAGGATTCGTCGGCAAGCACGGTTTACAACAGCATCGGAGAAGACATCCGGACGGCACGTGCGTGCTGAAATCGCACGTTTGCCCCACGTGCAGCAAAGCTTTCCATCAGAAGAATCACCTCATCTTGCACGAGAGGCAGCACATGGACGCCAGCTTACGGAACAGGAATAAAGCCTCCTCTGTGATATTCCCACCACCCATGGATCCGAACAGGAACAATAATCCGATGTATAAACCACAGAATCCGATCATGGACAAGAATAATGTTGTCCAAATGGATAATCGAGAACCTCCGAAGCAGAACGAGATCACCATACAGAACTTGAATTAGTCGTCGTTCGATTATATATATGATATACATATATAAAAATAGATATACATGGATAGAGAAGGGACGATATCATCTAAGTTACACACATCTTTTCCCGGTTTTGTTTTGGATTTTGTGCGTGTCTATGTTTAAAAATTTACGATGCAAAACTAAACAGATGGAGGTCATGTCGTTTTCTCCCAACTTTTAGAACTATCGTCAAGCTTTAGATTTCTGTAGTGCAATTATCAATCATAGCTTCTTTTTTTTTTACTTAGTTTTCAGATCTATAGGTAGATTGCGACGAACGAACGACGTAGTATTCGTTTGTTTGTGGCGGGAAAAAGGAAAAGAAACCTACGCGCGTGCGGGTCACGTTTCATTCTCTTCATAATATGTAGACTATTGGAGTCGTCGTAGATTGCGCCGTTCATATTTTTTACATCAAAATACTTTTTAGGTACTGTTTAATTTCGTTTTAAAGAAGAACATTTTTATTTATAATTTGGGAAATATACTGTTACGATACCGATTTTTATTAGAATTTTTCTTTTGAATCTCGTTTCAAGCAAGGGCAAAGATCGGGGGTGAATTTCTGCATTTTTTCGGTTTTACTACATTTCTGTTAGAAGTATCGATTTCCGTGGGAAATTACCGTAGAAAGTGCGATGATAAGATATGATAATGAATAGTCTGGACAAACAGCGATAATCACGAAATAAGTTACGACAGCCTACATACATACACAGTGCTACTCCCATACAGCATCGATTTAGCATTGGACTAGAGTGGGGAAGTCGCCGATGCTGTCGTAACTTATTTCTTAATTGTACGCTGTTATCGGAATAAAGTTTGATAAAAGAGTGGATGACATGTTATCATTAAGTAGTGTAAATCGGACTCGCGCTGTCACTTGTACGAATTTGAATATCCAATGATAAGTCATCATTCAATAATAAAGTTCGAAGGAGTGACAGCGTCAGTTCGGTTTACACTACTTAACGGTAACACGTCACTCTTTTATCAAACCTTAATAATGAAATATGCCAAATATGTCATAATATGACGCTTAGATCAGCTGATCACCAAAATTAGCTGGATTGGACCTGACGCGCCATATTGGCGCGTTAGCCTTGTTTCTGACGTCATATTGTAATACCTAAAAGAATTGATCGCGTTTGGCACTATGGCACGAAAAACAGCGTGGTAATTTGGACGTCACAATATTGACATTATATCACCTCGATAAACCTGCACGCGATTTTTTTAATTAAGCCCGGTGACACGTGTTTCGCTAGCGACAAGGGTGGAATCCTCAAACCGTTATATCGAATGTCTTGAAACAAAAATCTTCTAGCATACCTCATCGAATGAGGTAAGGCGTGGTTTGTCGGCTGATTGCCGACTTGCCCACTTTGCTCCATATTCTATTATATAAATCAGTTAATCGCTGTAATCAGCTGATTGTTTTTGACGGGAATTTATGATACTTCAATCAATTTCCAAGCGTCATACGTTATGATGTGAATCAGCTGATCGCTTTGGGCGCCATATTTTGTTTTCCAAATCAGATGAGTGCTTAAGATGTCGTATTTGCAATGTAAAAATCAGCCAAATCAGCTTTGGCGCCAAATTATGATACCCAAATAAGCTAATTAGCCTTTACGCCATATCAATTGATCGTATTCGACACTGCGCCACCGAAAATAATCAGGTGGTTTATGCGTTATCATATATTTTTGACATCTAAATCAGTTGATCAGCATTTCACGTTATGATACCGAAGCCAATCAGCCGATTCAAGCGTCGTATGTTGTGGCATGTGAATCAGCTGATCGCGTTTGACGCCATTATGTATTTCCTAAATCAGATGAGTTCTGCAACGTCAATATCAGCTGATTGTTGTTGACGACATATTTGCCGCGATTGGGCGCCAAATTATAATACCCCAAAACAATCGGGTGATTTTCGTGCGTCATAATACGTTTTTGATAGCAAATCAGTGTAATGTTTCTGATATCTAAATCGGCTTCTTGATAGCTAAATCGGCGCCATATTGTATTGTCTCCCTAAATCAGATGAGTGGTTTACAGGCCATAATGTAACATCTAAATCAGCTAATCCGAGCGTCATAATAGATTGTAGCAACATCCGAATCTACTGACCGCTTATGGTGCCATAATGCGTTCTCTAAGTCGGCTGATTGCTTTTGACGCTTAAATCAGCCGACTCCATTTGACGCTTAAATCGGCTGACTTGATTTAACGCTTTAATCAGTTGGCTCTGTTTGACGCTTCTATCAGTTGACTATTTGACGCTTCAATCAGCTGACTCATTTTGACGCTTAAATCAGCTGACGCCATTTGACGCTTGAATCTGTTAACTCCATTTGACGCTATATTGAAATTATGCTGCATTAATGCTTTTGATGCATATTTATGTTATTCTAATCAGCTATCATCAGGTTTACTGATCACTAAAAATGTGATATGGTACATTCGCTGCTGTGTAAAAATGTATACGCAGCGTTCGACTTTTCGTAATACTAGAATCAGCTGACTGATCTGGGCGCCATTATGTTAACCCAATCGCTGCTGATGACGCCTTTGGGCGTCATAACGTTAAATCACACGCGAATATAACACAAATCAATCGATCTCATTTGATCCTATAATTCTAAAAGCAATCAAGTGATTCAAATGTCATTAAATGTGATGACGTCTAGATCAGCTGATTACTCCCATGACGCGATATTGCTCTTGCTTAAGCCGAGTATTTTTGACGCCCTAATATGATACCTAAATCAGCTGATCATATTTGATATTCAAATGTCAAATACGTTATGACATTCGAATTAACTTATCGATAATATCGAGATCAGTTGATCGCTAAGATCTAGACCAGCCGAGTGTTTTTAGCGTCATATTGTGTAAAATGTAGATAATGATAATCGATACTTCCCAGAGATGTATACGAAAAATGTAGGAGAATTCATTTTCGTTACTTCCAAGCTAAACTCGCTTACGTAAATCGTTAATTCCTCACGATTTTCTACATAAATTTTTGAACAATCGCACTCCAAGAATAAATAAAAGCAAAAAGAAAAAGGTAAACGCAAATCCTTTATTCGTATCCTTTTCTCAAATAAATCGAGGATTTTCGATGTAACGAAAAGTCCATTTGCACTACGATTAGTTAAAAAAACTATTACTATTTTAGTTGTTGTAGTTAAGGCTTTTTAATTTTTCCCAATTTTTTTTTTTTCATTTGTGTCCATTTATCTTCCGCACTTCGTTCTTATAATTCTTATAATAATAATAATAATAATAATAATAATGATACGAACAATATCGTGAGTGTAAAATTTAGAGTAATCGTGACTCGATGTCTAATATATTTATTATTGCTACTATCGTCTGCAGTAATTATATTTAGGACGATGTTGGTTTTTTTCTAAGGAAAGCGCGTATTTATACAGGATGATCTGACGTGCGTTCGTATACCATGGAGAAACACAGAAAAACGGGTCATAGATGTTCTTTTTGTCATTCGTTTTGACGAGCATGATAAGTTTTAAATGTTAATCGAAGATTATCAGCTTGATTTTATTTTCTTAGTATGGCATTATTAATTAACTGTATCGTAAATAGAGAGATGATGTAGAAATACAAAAAAAGTGTGTGTGTAGTTTGTCGATTGATTTCCTACATCGTTTCTTTCACCTTTATTTTATTATTATTTTTTTAAACATTAACATATCTAATGATAATATAAATATATATATATATATATATATATATATATATAATTTAGTGCGATACGAACTGTACCGTTTTATTTTTCTTTGCATATATAGTGAGATAATGATGATCAATTTTAGGTATATTGTAGATTTTTTGCAGATTTGAACTTATATAAGTTTTGCTTGAATTATATAATTAATAAATGATTTTTTCAAATTACGGTGAGATTTCTTTCTTTTCAAATCGTTACGAAAACGTTGAAAATTCATATTCAAATGGTCGATCATCGTCGCAGACCCTTATTCGTTTTTGTCAAATTAAAGTCGAATAATTTTCTAATAATTTTGATCGGTTCAATCGGAGTAGGTTTTATTAACAGAGGATCCCCAATTAAAAACAGCTGAGCGTTATTGATTGCATATTGTGACGTCGAAAATCAGCTGATCTGTTTTGACGCCTAAATCAGTTGATCTCTTGACGTCGAAATCAGCTGATCTGTTTTGACGCCATATTGTAACATCCAAACCACTTCATCGTATTTTATACTATAGTGCTGTCATATGTTGCGTCATCTAAATCAGCTGATCGTCTTGGGCGCCATATTGTAACGTCTGAATCAGCCGATTCGAGCGTCTTTCATGATATCTTCTGTCATCTAAATCAGCTGATCGCGTTTGACGCCCGCCATAATGTAATGTGTAAATCAGCTGGGATTGTATTTGATTCCATATTGAAATTTGTTGTGCTTTCTGCGTCAATTTATGCTTCAATTGATCGTTTCGGACGCCATATTGTAATACCCGAAACAGGTTTACGCGTTTGACGCTGTGGCGCTAGGAGAAAATTAGCTGATTCAAGCGTAATCAAAATCATATATTGCGAAACATGAATCAGCTGATTGCCTTTGACGCAATATAGCGTAAGCTAAATCACTTGTCAATTTTGGGCGCCATATTGTAACGTCTGAATCAGCTGATTTAAGCGTCATAATATCTTCTGTCATTGGGATCAGCTGATCGTTTTGACGTCCGCCATAACGTAATGTGTAAACCAGCTGAGATTGTATTTGACGCAATATTGAAATTTGTTCTGTTTTCGATGTCAATTTATACTTCAATTGATCGTTTCGGACGCCATATTCTAAGATCTAAATCGGCTGTTCGCGTTTGACACTATCTTTCACTATCTGCCAACTGATTTTTTTATTCATCCTGTATATGGCATATTTGAAGGAAATTCATGGATGACACTAACGCTTATTTCTGCAATACAAATAAATAAATTGGTATTTGTGTTGCAAAGTTCTTTCTCGGTATAATTGGAAATTCCCTGAAAAGATGTTGATTTGGTAATAATTTAATAATATCTAATAATTAATTGAGCTTTTATTTTTGATCATCCTGTATATTCGAAATCGAAATTAATCGCAATTTAGGCATGCTGAAAGTGTATTCTATAATGTCCTATAAAGCCTTATAAAAATGCGTGTGTAAAGATACCAGTGCTTCTTCTTTTTTTTTTTTGTTTAATAAACTACAATTCATGCCCATAGATGGATACATAATAGTTGCACTTTGTGATAGTCCCTGATTTTCTTTTTTAATGTAGAAATCGATTGTGAATTCAGTCGATATGAACGTATAGGGTTTGTTTCCTTAGAGAAGAGCACATTACGTCATGAAAACATGCGCGAAATTTGACGTTTCATTGACTTTTGCTAGTCGGTTGCCATGGTAACGTATACAGAACACCAAATTTGGTTCATTGCGTCGCTGACGTAATGAGCTCTTCTCTAAGGAAACAAACCCTACACTCATACACGTTTCGTATGTATTTTAGCCCTCTTCTCAACAATAGAAAAAATACCTGATAATAAATAATAAAATTTGTTGTTTTTTTTTTTGTAAAGGAATGTTGATGAAATTTTGGTTCCGCAGAGCGAAAACGTTTCAAGAATGTACACGTAAAAATGTTTGTAGTTAGATCGATCTCGAGCCATAAGTTATTATTATAACGATAATAATAATTATTATTATTATAATTACGAAATAAATTCCCTCTTATCCTTACACCACATCGATTTTTGGAATACTCCCAATTACGGATTTCGACCTAGCGGTCATCCTCAGTGAGGAACACATATGAAATTTGGTTAAAATTTTGAATAAGGTACTCCTTTTTAAAGGATATTGTCGCGCGAGTTTCATGAATGAATTGTTTCCTTCGTACTTTCTATTAAGGATGACCGCCTGGTAGTAGAAATACGCGTTTGGAGATTTTTGTCAAAGTCGCTGCGGTAAGGGATGGAGTTCATTTATTTCGATAGTTGTTATCCTAAATTATAAGTGAATAAAAAGTAATGTCAACAAAATCGGGGCGTAAATTTTAACCGTATTGATAGGTACAAGAAGATCTATTATTGCTACCATTACTACTACTACTAATCTTAATGATGTAAGAAAATAATGTAATAATATCGAATAATTAGTGTTTAAGTAGAACAATATATATATTATCTACAATGCGTCGAGAAAACGTGGGAATAAATCTAGCGATATCTTGAAGAATTCATCTAATTGTAAAACAAAAAAAATCGTCGATTTTTGTTTTGTTTTTGTTTTCCTGGCATTCTACATTTCACACTTTTTTCCACATCGTCATTTGCTTTGCACGTTTCCTTACCATATCATCCGATGTCTTTAAATTTGCATGTACGTACGGGTATGTAATGTGCTTTTCGCGCCACGATTTTAACCCTGAAGATGACAACGCCGTAACGTCGAAATATGAATTTGAAATAAAATTTCGAGTAATAAACAGGGGTTTAATTTGCGTTCGTTTTTCGAGTTTAGTAAATCTAAATACGCCCGTTTAAACCAAGAACATATTTATAAAAGTTGAGTTGTCATCCTCAGTACAAAATTACGTTACTTTTAACATCGTCGCATATCAGATTTTCGCGCCATCAATTTCAGCTATTTTATTTCTTGCGGCAAGTTAATTTCGATTCATCTGAACACAAGTTTCGTCAAATGTTTTTTTAATCTTCAGTTATCACTTATCGCCTATGCGCAGATAGTTTATGGGATGATGCGGGCCTCCATAGTCGATGCCTTAAAGATCAAATTGTTACGATAATGCGGACATATAGCAAACCAGTGATTCCCAAAATGTGAAAAATGTATCTAACGAGGCACGACAGTTGTTCATTTTGACATTATATGTCAAATGTCGAAATTAGAATCGAAATACTAGAAACCAGTGACTCTCAAACTATGGGTTATCCGTTTTTCAAATATTTTTCAGTGCGACGCGGAAGATATTGGGATTCTGACAGGCTTCCAGGATCGAATTATTACAATAATTTAGAGATGTAGTAAATCGGCGTTTCCCAAAATGTGAAAGATATGTCATACTGCTCAGACAAAGGTGTTGAAATTACAAGCTTTTCGGAGATAAATCGCTGGAACAATTTGGCTAAAATGCCTGAAACCAGCGACTGTCAAACTGTGGGTCATTAGTCTCTAAAAAGCTTGCATAGTACGACGAGAGCGATATTGAGATTTTGAAACGTTCAGGATCAAATTGTTACAGTAATTTCGAGGTATATCAAATCAGTGGTTCCCAAAATGTGTAAGATGTCGCATACCGCTTAAGCGAAAGTGTTGAGATTACAAACCTTAGAAAGTCAGATCGCTCGGATAATTGGGCTAAAATAGTTGAAATCAGCGGCTATCAAACTGTGGGCTGCTAGTCTCTCGAAAGCTTCCCTAGTATGACGAGAGAGATATTGGGATTTTGAAACTTTCGAGATCAAATTATTACCACAATTCCGAGGTGGAGAAAATCAGTGATTCCCAAAATATGTAAGATGTCTTATACCGCTCACAAAAGAGTGCTGAAATTACCAACCTTTGGAAGTCAAATCGCTCGGACAATTGGAACTGAAATAGTAGAAACCAGCGGCTATCAAACTGTGAGTCATTTGTCTCTAAAGAGCTTTCATAGTACGAAGAGAGGAATATTGGAATTTTGAAACGTTGAGGATCAAATTATTACAGTAATTCTGGGGTATAGCAAATCAGTGATTCCTAAAATTTGTAAGATGTCTCATACCGCTCACGTAAAAGTATTCAAATTACAAACCTTTGAAGGTTAGACACGTCGGAAAATTGGGCTAAAATAATAGAAATCAGCGGCTATCAAACTAGGAACCATTAGTCTCTAAAAAGTTTTCATAGTACGACGAGATGAATATTGGTATTTTGAAACGTTCAGGATCAAATGATTGTTATAATTCCGAGGTAGACTAAATCAGTGGCTTAAAAAATGCGAACAATTGTTCATACCGCTCAGGCAAAGGTGTCGAAATTCCCACTGATTGCTGAAATGTGAAAGATGTGCCAATTACGAAGCAATTTTGAAATTTCAAGTTTTTGGAAATCAAACTGCCCCAATACCTGGATCGAAATAGTAGAAACCAGCGACCCCAAAATTGTCTGTTATTACTCTAAAAGATTTTGTAGCGCAGAAATTATTATATTTCCGAGATATAGCAAATCAGTGTTTCCCAAAACGTGGAAAAATATGTCATAGATGCCATAAAATTTCAGGCTCTTAGGGAGTCGAACCGTTAGGGCGGAAACTAGCTATTCAACAACTGTTGGATATTACCAAAATTATTTTCTCTGAAAATAACCACAGATACAAACAAGTATTAAGATTATGGTAAACCATTCTAATACAATTTCTAAGGCGGGGCTTTCCACTGATATTCCTCTGTTTTTACGGATTGCTTCAGCCTACTTTTAACTTTTGTTGCGGTTCATCTTTCTGTCACTTTTTTTTCAAACAAAATTGTCATTCTCGTAGATCTTTTGTCTAAAAACGATTTTTCAATGTTGTTTTTGTCGTGTGCCAGTTTTGGAGATTACCCCACTTACTTTTTGTTTTATTTGGGGACGATGCGTGTAAATTTTTGGAATTCACTCCGTATATCAGCGATTGTTTCGAGATATTTTCGAATTTATTTCGTCGTCTGCCAGTTTTTGAAATTACCCCAGACAATTTTGTTCTTTTTTTTTTCATCTTATATTAGAACAAAATCAATCGTCAGGCAGATATCTTTTGTTTTATCGGGGGACGATGCATGAGCATTTTTGGAATGTACTTCGTATATATATATATTTTCGAAACGTTTCCGAATTTATTTCGTTTGCGTGCCAGTTTTTTGAAATCATCCCGACGTGCCTTTACTCAAAATTTTCGTCCCCGCCCCCTCCCCTATAATTAAAAAATGGCGTCCGTTAGTAAAACGAAATCTTTATTATTACTTTTCCTTTCGAAGCGATCTTTGGAGATATTTTTAAATTAATTCCACCCATTTTCGGGGCATTGTACACACGTTTATATAAATATAGAAGAGCATAGTAGATACATGATAATTTATTTTTAAATTACCGTACACCCCGCAAAACGATGACCATAAGGACATACATACATAAATAATAATAATAGTAATAATATGCGATATGTATTTTTAATATTATAATCCTTAATGATAATAATAATAATAATAAAGGCATTCACTTGTATTATTATTTTCGATTTAGTTTTACGTACGCGTACACTCACACACACACAGACACGTACCAGAAGGATAATGTAATGGGTAAATAAATCAAGTTACACGTAATATTATTATATAATAAAATAATAATAATAATTGTAAGAAATAGGTAATAATAATGTCATTTAGATATGTCTATTCTATATAGTATATTTTGCGCCTGTTTTTATTGTTTTTTTCTTCTTAAATACAACGTAACAATGTTATTATCATTATTACGATTATATTGTTTTGCGTAGACTTGTATAAAAATATATAACAATTTAAAATGGTGGTGTCGATTTATTATTTCCCGAGACGTTAGGCAGTGTACGAAGCGAAGCACATTTTATCATACAGATTATGCACTATATCACTACGTAAGTGTGACCTAAGCGAGCAGATGTATCAAGACCATTGAATTAGAAGGTTCGTTCCAACACAACCCAAAACCAGTTTGTGGTGTCTTGGAACCAATCTATCAATGTATACAGGCTAGCCATTTACTCGTGAGACCTGATTTGACTGTGGTCGATGTGACGTCAACAGTCAGGCGATGATGTGACGTTGGAATCAGCTGATCGTTCTAGTGGCCATGTTATAACATCATAATCAGCTGGTCCCTGTTGTCGCCATGTTATGACATCATAATCTGCTGATTGTTCTAGAGGTTATGTTGTGTCATTTAAATCAGTTGATAGTGTCGGGTGCCATATTGTGGCACACTGCCAATTATAATAATGTAAATAAGACTGACGTTTCATTCGTGGCGTATGAAAATATGCATACATACATACAACACTAAAAGGACATCCATCGTAATAACGAATTTAGATCAACATCGTTTATTATTGCTTGAAAATTTCGGGTTCAACGAAACATACTATCGTAACTTTCGATTGTGATCGTTCCAAATTTCAACATTTTAAACCTCATTCGTACCTACCCGTAAATCACAGATTGCAATTAAAACAAGAAAACGTTTAGCGTTTCCAAATCATCACCGTTTAGAAGTATCCGTTAATCGTTTTCGAGCCGACTACGACGGATACGCGTTCGAAATGTATGTAATTTTTCGCTTCCGAGATTTACGACTTTTTCATCCGTTTGTTTTCGTTCGTTTAACAAATGCGACGGAAAATATAGGACGTTTCCTGGTCGTAAATTAGATTATAAAATTTAGACGATTGATTCGTCCTTGAAGTCAGGTGTTTAATCTTTTCCGTTATTAAGAGCTAAAAATAAACGGCGTAGAGATAGTAAAATCAGATAAAAGAAAACATAATCTCGAAAAATAAGGAAGAAAGTTCCTATCCGAAAAAATAGGTTGTTTTGCCTCGTTTTCTACGTTTTTATTCAATCACATGCTTCCAGACTAACGCCATACAACGTATTAGATGTGACAGCGTGTTATAATTTATAGGTATTCTGGGCAAACAGCGGTAATTACGAAATAAGTTACGACAGCCTACATAAACACAAAACTACTCGCATACAACGTAATGGACCAGAGTGGGGAGTCGGCGATGCCACCGTCGTAACTTATTTCGTAATTGTACGTTGCTACTGCTGTTTGCCCAGACTAGTTATAAGATGTGTACTGTAGTCCGTTCCAACTTTAAGATGTAGTACAGATCTTATGGGAACTGATTGCAAGGTTGCCAAATTATCTAATCATGTCAGCTTGAATTCATAGAAGACGAAGTGGTACAACTAACACTAAAAGTTCCTACAGTGCCACATTTCAACAAGTTTACAACTGAAGATGGTAACCATAGCTTCCAGCCAAAAATTGCGTCCTTTAATTCTCCAGTACATCGGCTTTTTCATTTTCTCCCTCACAACAGAAAGATATGAAAGAGAACTTCAATACATAAGAAACATAGCCGAATACAATGGTTTCGAAGCAAAATCGATTGATAACTTAATTATTAAACAAAATATTACAACCTTGATTGGGGAATCCACGAGCCTAATTTTAGATAAATCAGCTAAGAAATTCGTTAAATTACCATTCCATCATGGCGTTAAGGTCCTTACCAAAGTTTTCAAATAGTTTGATTTTCAAGTCGCATTTAAATCAATTGATTCATTAGGTAATCTTTTAGGAATTGCCAAGGATAAGGGTGAAAAAGATCAAACATTGGGTATCTACAAAATCGGTTGTCATGAATGTGGCATAAAATACATTGGACAAACTAGGCTGTCAATACTATCACGATACAAGGAGCACATTGCTCATTTTCGGTTCAACAGGCCTGAAAAATCAAGCGTGGCCCGACATAATTTGGGCAAAAAACATGCCATGCCAATTGAAAGTTTTAAATTAATTAAGGTGGTAGAAAATATCAGGGAACTGGACAGCTACGAAAATATATATATTTATAAAAATAGAAAGAGAATGCGGATGAGGGACCTATTCCAAAATCCATACAAGCTAATGAACTAAATTTAGATTGAGTGTAGTATCATTCAACCGTTTCGGCACGCTCCATGGAGCATAAAGTTTAGGTTTAGAATTGGTATAAGTACACGCTCTCTTTAATAGGAGTTCAATGTCAATAGTGTTTTGGTATGTTTTGCGCGGTCAGTGTATGATGCTCATTGTGCAGTACTTAGTGTTGCATAGTGTTCGTCTTGAGCATTAGCCTGATATCGCAGGATTGATACTGAATTCCCCCAGTTTTCTACTGAGGATGGCAACTTAGTTGTCGAAATCCGTATCTGAAATTATTTCCGAAAGGCGTGGTAAGGGTATTTTTATTTATTTTATATACTATATTATTGTGACCTGGTCAACAAGACCGTTTCTAGCTAAGTGGGGGCCCAGGGCATTTCAAGCTATGGGCCCCCTTTTGTTCGTTGTTGGTAAATTATGTTAGTACAGCGCTTGGCACGGCGGGTCCCTTGGCTTGTGAGGCCCTGATCATTAACCCAGCGAGTCCGTGCATAAAGATGATCTTGCTGGTCAGACATGTGAATCCCACATCTATCGGATGGCAATTTAGGCATGAATCCCACAACGACTGAAGGCGATCCCTTGCGACGTGTGGAAGCCACAATCCTGAAATTGGGATAAGTATTTTTCATTTTCGAAAGTGATAACAAATGTGTGTACTGTGATATTGTACAGGAGTTCCACAAAGGTCGTTGGTGGGTCTCTTATTGTATTTAATTTTTGTGAATGATCTTCGTGTATTTATTAATAACTTTACTGTGTACCACTATGCTGATGATAGCTCTGTTATCATGATTGATAACTCTTTCGAAGATCTATCAAGAACAGAAAGAGCAGTTGTAGATGATATAGCATGGTGTAACAACAATCTTTTAAATTAAAATTACTGTAAGAGAATGACGCCGAGTACTATTTGGGCGGGTTGAAGAGATGGGAGCATCGCTAGCAGAAGTGTGCAGACTTACATAAGGAAACTATGTAGATAAAAATATTTTTTTTGGTGTAGTATTCAGAAGTTTGAATTTAAATTTGGCCCGTAATTTTAAATTGGTAATACTGACCAGGTTGGTAGGAGACGACGAAGTGTAGTTAGTCGTGAGAGAAGTTAGTTATGAACAAATTATGTTATAAAGACGAGTGAATAAACGTGTTATGTGTTGTTCTTTTTATATAGAATCGAACAATATTAAGATTAAAAGAAGAGAATACCTTTATTCTTCTTCTACATGGGAAAAAATGTTTCATATCTTTGTTAGGTTGGAAACTTTTCAGATCACCTTCGTATGTGTTTTGTTGTTTTCAGTATAAGGTATACGCAAGTTTCAGCTTATACCCAAAAATACTTTTATTGAAACAATTATATAATTAGGTGCGTATTTATTATGTAATTAGATTTATTTAGGAAGGGAATATTTTATATCTCTTAATTAAAACTCAAATTTTTCGAATGTCTCCGATCAACACCCGAGACCTTACAAGTATGTTCGGCGAGTTCGTTGACGTCACTAAATTCATTTACAAGCATTAGTTCATTGTCAATTGTATTAAAAACATAAGTTTTCGTAAAGAAATATTGATTTGAAACAGTTTAACACTCGATTCTTTAGAATGGCAGGAATGATCGGAAACGCATTTGTAAAGGCGCAAAGTGATAATGTACTGAATATTAATCTGTTTATGTTGATGGAATTCATTCGCTCAAACAATTGTTTCAACGCCGCCGAAATTAGAAGAGTTAAAGCTGAATCGTAAGTAAAATCAGTTAAATATGTAATAATCTAATAGAGATATTGTCATTTCATTTTTATTCCCATATTACAAACATGTAATTACAATATGAAATTTACAGGTTAGTGTTATATGTCAAAAAGATGTTTTCTAACTGTCAGATTAACTATAAGTAACCATGGAAACAGAAAACCTCGAATGTAAATAAATACTCATACGTCACACTTGTTTCACCCGGGAAATTCAAAATAACATTTTTCAATAATTATTTTATACCAGAAATAATGTACTTTATACAGAATTGATAATGCTGTCAGTAATTATTAATGTAAAAGTATTTAATTAAATTATAAATAAAATTCGTGCGTATACCCTATTGTAGTGTTGTGTGTAAGTATATACACAGTGATCCAAAATTAGTGACGGTCACGTGATAACTGTATGTCGTTTTATTATCAAAACTACTTTCCAATGGAAAATTGATAGTTCAATTATGATTCGTTTCGATGATCAGCGCCCTCTTCATAAACGTGCAGATAAAATTCTCACTTGTCATTTTAGTGGTCATTTTATTACCGTTTTCGTGCAAGTTTTAGGGATTATTCCGATCGTTTTCACTTATTTTATCACAAACATTCTTCTCGAAGATTAAAACGGCGAATATATTATATTTTGATAGGTTTACTAACTGAAAATGTTAATCAGTATTAAGTCTCAATTTTTAGGTTACGGTGGTTTTGACCACCGATTACTTGGTTCAGCTTAATTCTATATTTGGGCAAATAAAGTAATAATCTTTGGTACTTTTTCTTTATTTCATCGTTTTAATTCGCGGTTTTTAAGAATTTGATACAAATTTTGTTTTAAAATTCGCCAAAAGGAATGAATTGTTGGCACGCCTATGGAATTTAATGTTAAACGCTTGGATATGGACCGGCAAATGTCATATTAGTAAAGAGCGATATACGTCAATCATTCGGGATCACTGTGTATTATAATACAATATTTGTATTATTATGTTTGTACTTTGTATTGCTTGTGTGTATTTGACGATGTCTATATCTTTTGATTGTGGTTAAATCAATTATTATTATTATTATTATCAAAAGGCATTTTTCGAGGATGTGAAAAATGTTGGGATGATTTGAGAAGGGGATAGGTTTAGGTGCCCTGGATTTTTTCCTCTATTCATCTTCTATACTTTAGACGCGCACTGTATGCGAAAATTCTCGTATACACAAACAAAAGACATGTATTCAAATTTAATTGTTTATTCGCCTTCTTCCAGTGAATCCCAAACAATTTTCCCCCAAAATTCGAAACGTTCAAATTCCGTTATGCTATTGTTTTGGAGCGATCGTCGCGCCAGCTGGCGGCGAACCGTCCAAGCTGCCAGGCGCTAGGGTACACAATAACAATTGCGTTGAGCCGCGGTGTGTGTTGTGTAGAATGCTCGTCGGTGGCCGTCCAGTTGATGTCAGTTTGGCTTGTGATACGGATCGACAATTCGGTGACGAAAAATCGCAGTTGATTGTCTCTTTTTGCGCAGACGACGACGGATACAAAGATTTGCGTTAACCGAGCTGTCCGGACGGCGTAAGGACCGCAGGAATCCGTTGGCAAGGTGAGTGAGCGAACGAACGAACGAACGTACGTCTGGATTTTCTTTATATTCGATCGGCGGTGCCGTCCGTTCCTGCTGCCATTTTATGCGATTCCGAATCGCGAAAATAAACAATCGAATCGGGAAAAAAACAATCGAAATCGGGGAGCCGCGAAAAGGAAAAGCGACCGTTTCGTTCGCCGTTATTTTTCCTCACGTTTAGCGTTCGTTTCGTGCGGATCCTTTGTTAGTTATCGGTGCGTGAGCAACGCGAAGCAGGTAACCAGGCTCGAGATCATCCGTAGCGTTGATGAAAACGACGACGGCGACGACGACGACTCGCATGTACGCAGTTGTTTCGATCGTCGTGTGTTTTTGCGCGAAGAAGAAGAAAAAGACGTCTATCGGCCGCGTATGATATCGAAACGCGAATCGCGAAGCTCTTTGTTATGGCAATCAGCTGTTTGATTTCGTCGTACAGCTGAGACCTGCGTCCTCTACTACTTTCTTCGTCTCTCTCGCGAGCGCGCCGCGGTGCATTGTCCTCGCGGCGCTGGCGGTCGTTGCGACGAGTCGTCTTCTCTTCTCTTTTTCGGGACTCGGATTCGGATGAAGGATCATCTGCGCACTTTGTTCGACGACTTTCGCGAGTGTATCGTGCGTGCGTGTCTCTGTGTGTGTGTATTAAACGTGTGTGCGCGTCTCGAGTCCGTATAGTCTGCGAAGAGAAAGAAGGTAGTCTGTTGACCTCCCCGACAAAAACCTGCTGGTCCGATCCGATTGCTTTTTTTGTCCCTCCTATCGAGTCGCTTCCGTTTCGGATGCATCCCGATTTCGGATTTTCCGTTTTCGGTTATTGCACCGCCCCCTCTGATCGTCTACACTGACTGACACCACCTCACACACACACACACACCGATCGCAAGGTTTCTTTGTTCCGGAGACAATCGGTTGTAGGTTTCCCTTTTTTTTCGTTTGTTTTGTCTTCTTTTGTTTGCAAGATTTATAATTGCAACGCACAACTTGTGTATCGATGCAACGCTTTGAGCTCGTCGGATGATTTTTCCTTTCCCGTTTTACAAATACCAATTTCTGATCCACCAATTCTGTTTCCTGCCCTTCCTTTTTTTTTTCGCCCGAATTTTAACGCATTGACAATGTAGATCATTATCTACATTTGCACCTGTTTATTATTTTTTTGTTCTCTGATGTGTACGCATTATATATATTTTTATATAATTAGTCATTGTAAATTTTATAAACGCATATCTGTTATAGCAGGCAATTCACGTTCAAATTTTTTACGTGTGAAATATTACATGTTCAAATTCACGACAATGGCCTTCAAAAATAGGACATTATCTAAATCTGAAATATTGCGTGTAAAAATTGATGTATGTAGAACTACACGGTCAAATTCAAATTTTCTCAATAAATTCGTGAAAAATACAAATGTACAGCTCTCGCAATATAAGTTGGCGAGCGGTGGGAATGCGCCGTAAACGTATTTAGGACACATACTTCCCACCTGTCTGATTCAGATAGTGCATAGGAATTACCATTACGTTGCAGGACGAATGATAGGCAATCTATCCCTCCTCTATCTGCGCGAACTCACTCCCATCCTTCGCCAACTTATATTGCGAGAGCTGTAGGTATATGTAATTTGTGATCGTGATTATCGCTTGATGTAGCATGATATTAATAAAGAATATGAATATGATCTGAAGTTCGATATTGTTTTGTTTTAATGACGAGTCGTTAGGTACATAATTATTATTACATCAAAATGATTTCCCTAGCTATGTGGATGCATCCCTTTGATGCAGAGGACAATGAAACTACTTCTAACAAATGCCCAGATGAAAATTCCGATTCCCCATTCATCCAAAACGTGAAGAAATGAACCGTCTATTTTCTTTTGTTTTCGATCTGCGTAGTTTTTCTTTTAGTTTCAAATTTCGACATTGTTCCATTCTAAAAGATTCTAGTTGTCTTTAAAATATATCCGAACCGATTACAATTATGATTTAAATAAATGAAAACTAGTTTCCTTTGTTTGGTGCAGACTTCATTAATTGGGCGTCTCGTTTCACAATGAGAAAGAAGATTTAATATCTCGATTTTGTACGAGTTGTTATGATAAAGAGAAAATCGTCTGGTTTCACTTGTTAAAAAACAAAACCGTCTGGTTTCAACTGTTAAAAGACAAAACCGCCTGGTTTCAGTTGTTTTGCGAAATGAAAAGGAGGGAGAGGAAAGGTTGTAGTATATCATTTGTGAAGTCCGTTCAGCCGACTACCTGTCCCGACTTCATCCTTTTCTTTTCCTTTTTCGAAAAATGAAAGTATCACTTTAATTCGTTTTTTCCTAGCTGTCTTGGACGAAAAGATTTCATTTATTTGGGAATCAATAAAGGTGATTGCAAAGGCTGTGGTGTAATTTACCGACACAAATATCACATCGGTAAACTCCTCACCTTTTTATAATAAAGTCGGTGACAAGTGTTTCGCTAGCTCGAGGCAAGCATCTTCAACAACCGTATAAGCCGAAGTGACAAATTTCTAACATTGAAAATTCTACAACATGCATTTTTACCCCACTTTTAGTATGACCATGTGTGTGCATGCACAAATATTTTCCCTCTCGGTGACGGCTCGGACGTCTTTCACCCCCGCAAATTCCCATATACATTGACAAGTACTATTGCGGCAACAAAAAATGGGACACTTAAAATAATGTAGTTTAAATCTGGCTTTTGCCTTGTCAAAAGTTATGTCATTTTGAAATTATTATTGACATATGTCAATATGCCGCATTTAAGTGCTACTGGAAAAATGGAAATAATTACATTACTTGGGGAAGGATGGTCCATAAGAAGACTAGGTAATAGATTTGGAGTGCCCAAAAGCACACACAACATTAAAAATAAATGACTACAACAGGTTCTGGTCGTAAATTAGTACGGAATTTCATGGAAAAAGAAAATCCTATTCAGTTTTTAAGGAATAATCCATTTGATACCGTGGTAAAAAATAACTAAAAATACTAGATTAATTTATTGTTTCCATTAAGAGAAGATTTGTTTCCAAGATTTTATTTCAAATAAATGCATTTAACAGAAGTTTCTTGCGTTCGTGGGTAAACTATTTTTGACATTAGACAAGATGATTGACGTGAACATGAGAAACGACTGGTTTATACAGCTAAAAAACAGTCAAAATAGCCTATACGACTTGTCCCGATTTTTGTTGCCGCAATAGTACAATGTACTTGTAAATCTTTAACGTTCAAACTTCGGGTTTAGCAGGTACTTTTCCCTTGGCCGTCCACTTGACTTAGTATGGTATAAATACCTATATCCGAACGATTTAAAATGAATCAAAACTAGTTTCCTTTGTTTGATGTAGACTTCATCAATTTCGTGTTTCGCTTCACAATGAGAAAGAGCTGTTAATATATCAATTTTGTACGAGTTGTTGTGATAAGGAAAAAATCGTTCAGTTGTTAAAAAACAAAACCGTCTGGTTTCAACTGTTAAAAGACAAAACCGTCTAGTTTTCAGTTGTTTTGCGAAATGAGAAGGAAGGAGAGGAAAGGTTGTAGTGTATCATTCGTGAATTCCGTTCAGCCGACTACGTGTACCGAATTCATCCGTTTTTTTTTTTGCTTTCCGACAAGTGAAAGTTTTGCTTTCATTTATTTTTTCCCAGCTTACTTTGACGAAAAGATTTTATTTATTTGGAGATGGAAAACGGGGAGAAAGGATTTTAATGTGTCCCACGAATACCTCAACGGACGTTCCCCACAGTTGGCCAATTTTTTGGAAAAGCTGGAACTGGATTATGTTTTTTTCCGAGCTTTCTTGGATTTTTTTGCGAATAAAAAAAGGAGAAACATTTGCGATACCTTTTTTGCAAATTCTCGGACGAAAAAAATAATGTGTCTTATGAATATTCCAACGGACGTTCCCCACCGTTCAGCAATTTTTGCGACAAGTGCAAATCACGTCTTAATTATGGTTTTCCCGAACTTTCTGGATGAAAAATATGTTGTCTTCATTTGTTTTTGCGAATATATAAGAAAGAAAAAGTGTCAGTTTTGAGCTTTTTCGAAATTTCCGGACGAAAAAATTAATGTGTTTTGTGAATATCTCAACGGACGTTCCTCACCGTTCAGCAATTTTTTCTTTTGAAAAAGTAATATCACGTCTTAACTATGGTTTCCGAGCTTTCTTAGATAAAAATATAATTTTTTTGCTAATAAAAAAGAAGACAAACTGTCAATTTTGCCTTTTCCCGAAATTCCCGGATGAAAAACATTAATGTGTCTTATGAATACCTCAACGAATGTTCCCCACCGTTCAACAATTTTTCGGACAAATGGAAATCACGTCTTTATTCTTTTTTTTCCCGAGCTTTCTGGGATGAAAAATAGTTTGGTATCATTTGTGTTGCGAATAAAAAAGAAGAAAAACGTTCAATTTTGCCTTTTTCCGAACTTCCCGGACGAAAAATATATATCGATTTTATTTGTTGGAAAAGTTTTGATATCTCTTTCATGAATCCTTGATGTAAGAGTCCCCCAGTACGTCGTTCTTTTCTAAGAATGAAAATTTCGTGTTAATTTTGTTTTCTCGAGTTTTTTCGAATGAAAATACCTCTTGATTTCGTTGACTTGAGGAGGAATGAATTCCTCAATTAAGGACGTGCCTCTGTAGTTCATATTTTTCTTTCTCATAGAATGAAAAAAAAAAATTGTTTTAATTTCGTTTTTTCTCGAGATTTTCTGAGAGAAAAATATTTTAGTTTCATCTGTTTAGGGAGGCAAAACAACGGAAATAGATTAGATGCGTCCCTCAAATCATCTCTTTTTTAATTTTGTGTTTTCCGAATGAAAATACACGTTCATTTCGTTTGCTGGAGGAGGAATAGGACGGAAAATAAATTGAATAAATCTCCCATGAGTCCCTTAATCGTGGACGTGCCGTTAATTCATGTTTTTTTATCCTAGCATGAAAAATGTTGTTCTAATGTTGTTTTTATCGAGATTTTCTCAGAGAAAACATATTTTTGTGTCATTTGTTTGAGGAGAAAAAAGGATGCAAATAGATTTAATGCGTCTCTCACGAATCCCACAACCGAGGACGAGTCTGCCAGTTCCTCTTCTTTTTTTCTAATTTTGTTTTTTTTTTTCCCGAGCTTTCTGGATGAGAAATACGCTTGTTGATTTCGTTTATTTGAGACGAAACAAGAGGAGGAGGAGGAGGAGGGAGGGGGAGTATATGTAATATCTCTTATAAATCCCTATTAACTAAGGACGTGCTTCCTAGTGTAACAATATTTGGAAAACTGAAAGTTTTAACGTTTTAATTTTGTTTTTTCTTTTTGCGGTAGTTTTCTGGATGAAAATGCATTTGAATCTCATTTGTTATTAGAGGAGAGAAAGGAAGTGAAATTAATACATCATACGTTTCATGATTCTCATGGATGCCTCCAGTACATTCCCTTTCTTGATACGTGAGAAGTTTG
The DNA here is from genome assembly GCA_038088585.1 of Chrysina gloriosa. NCBI lineage: Eukaryota > Metazoa > Arthropoda > Insecta > Coleoptera > Scarabaeidae > Chrysina > Chrysina gloriosa. The sequence goes on along the minus strand of CM076092.1, from coordinate 2,661,620 downwards.
TTTCAATTTTGTATTTCCGCGTTTCCTCTATGAAAATAGACTTTGATTTCGTTGGTTCGAGGAAGAAAACGTAGGGAAATAAATTTAATGTGTCTTTCACGGATCTCCCAACCAACGTCGGATTCCCCCAATTCATTTTCTGGTTTTGAAAAATGGGGATTCTGTTCTAATTTTTTTCTTTTTTAAAGTTTTAGTAACATTTGGCCCACATTTGTTATTTTCTGTAATAACAGTACAGATCTACTTCCGGTGAATCCTTAGAGCAAAGCATCATTTCTTCATTTCATCAAAGTTTTCCATTTGTTTTTAGTACTCTAGTAGCGCTAGTTTTCCCCCGAACTCTGGTGAAGTATTATTTTGTTTTGACAAAAGTTTCCACTTTATTCTAATCTAAATTTAGATTTTCTATTCATTTGTTTCTTTTTAAATTTTTTCCCCATTTCTAGATAAATATTACGACCTGGTAACAGGCGTTCTTGATAAATTCGGAAACACGATGCGAATACTCACTTTATCTATGATATCTTGTAAACAAATGAATATGTGATTTTCATTTATTTTTCATCTGCATAAGCTCCTGGCTTAAATATTAACTTTCTTCTGTTTTTTTTTTATTACGATTATTGATTCTGCGATCATTTTAAATCTCCTATTGTTTCGTTGGATGAAATAAACTTTTTCGGACGACTCGTCCAAGTACCCATACTGCGTTCCACATCGAGTTAACAGTATACGCGTTATCACAAAATCTGAGAGATATCTGAAAATCGATGTTATGAAGATATAATTGTACAAAGCGTGGCAACGAAGTTACGAAGATACACGAGGGTAGTTTTATGTGGGGGTGTATAAATTGGTTAAAAAGCTACACGCGACGTAACCCCGCTTATGGGATTCCGAATCGAAAATCTCAACATCAAAATATTGTACCACTCTTCATACGTCTTTACGAGGTTCTAGCAATTCGAAGACTTTTATTCCACAAATAAGCGTGTTATTGTTCGATATCTGTTGATAGAGATAGCTGCAATTTAGGGTAAACAGTTTCTTTTTGACTTCCAACTATGTTTTTATCGTTTCTTCATTAACATACTTTCAGGAAAAACATCTTGCAACATTGCAAAACAAGATTGTATTCGAATTGATTTCAATCAATGATATTACTGACACAAATATCACATCGGCAAACTCCTCACCACATAATTGTTTATAATAAAATCGGCGACACGTGTTTCGCTAGCTCGAGGCAAGCAACTTCAACAACCGTATAAACCGGTGACCGATGTGATATTTGTGCCAGTAAATTACACCACAGTCCTTGCAATCACCCCTTAATGATATTACTGGCAAATTTTGATTATTACAATAGTATGCGAGTGCGGCGTTGCCAAATGTATGTTTCTTTCAAGTGCTTCTTAACCTTCCTATACTCACGTCAAAATGAAAGACGTATACTATACTATATAAATTGGTCTCACAGACCGTATGCGTGAGTATAGGAAGGTTAAAAGCATACGAAGTATGATACAATATTTTAATATTATTAAGATTTTCGACTCAAAACCGAACGAAGGATGTGTCGTTGCGTGTATCTTTTTCGCCAATTTATACACATCCTGTATATGAAGGTGCCTTTTACGCATATGGTCAGAAATTTTAATATCCGGAACAGGACATAAAAATTAATATATTTTGTCAATACATAATTATTAGGTTTCTTTAGTAATCTGTAGATCTTGGGTATAATTGTAATTAATTAATAGCAATAATTCTTATAATTAGTATCACACACACTGCACTGCTGTCTTTTATGAATTTGACCTGTAAGTGGTGTAAAAACTGTTGGACAATAAAGATTTATTATTATTATTATTATTATTATTATTATTATTATTATTATTATTATTATTATTATATTATTATATTATTATTATATGTAATGTATTATGTATGCTTAAAGTAATAGGTTAGTAGCCCATAAGAGCCTATACTATCGACTCGATCTGGAACAAGCTATACTACCAATTCGCAAAAAGTAGTTGAATCCGATTTCCAATTTTTTTTTAATTTAAATTATACGAGGGACGGTTCAAATTTTAAAACAACCGCGCGTTGAAATTCAAAAGAATTCTAGCGATGACTAGCCCCGTTTTTCGCTTCGTTCGTATACGTTTCTTATTTGTCGCCTATTATCGCTAATCGATCTCGATCGCGCGAGGAAATAAATAAATTTCTAGGAATTGTTTACCGGCGGCACTCTAAAAATCTCATTACCGTCCGATTGTCTGAGCACATCGCACATCATCCTGACCTGTCAAGGCAATAATATTTACCGATAGCGTTAGCGCAATATCCTCTAAACAGTATAAACCAATAACGGGTCTGCTGGTCGATACGTTTGTCACAATTAACTCGTCAACACGGTGATATGTTTACGACGGCGTTAAAAAAGAAGAGAACAAAAGATTAACGAGGAGGGGGAGCGGGGCGTACACACGCGCGGGAAATTTGCAATCACGTAGAAGGGGAGTTGAAATTATTTTTTTAGGAATTCGAAGATTCTTGAAAGAACGTACGGGAACTGGGGATAAGCGACGAGAGACGACTTCGTCCGCCTTATCGCTCCATTAACATTGCAAATATTGACTTCGCAGATTGATAGACGCGGACGCGGGAGGCCTGACGGGCGCGACAGAGATAGGCGAGCACCTCAGATATTCGTGTTTTGATAACGAGAATTATTGCATTATCGGCTGTGCGTTATCTCCGACAGCTACGGACCGTGGTTATTAATAGCGAAATACAGCTGCTTAATTCACCGCGTAGTATCTAAACCCCTAAATGCGCGATAGTAGTAGGATATGTCGGAAATCTTTTTTCTTTTAAAATATGCTTTCGTATGTTGTTTTTAAGAGAATATGTAAAGACCTCTTGGAACTTGGCACCGCAAAATAGAAACAACTCCTTGGGAATGACATATTTGTTTGACCATTTTTTGACCATGTTCGACCACCCTTTATTATTTAGAGAAACAATATTTTTTCGCATTTTTTTCAAACATCAATAATCGATGATAAAATATCTCTGGTGTGTAGCAAATCGCTGAACCACGTTTGACCACTGCTTAGAATTATGATAAGAAGTTAAGAATAACAGAAATTATTTATTTATTGAAAAAGGTTATTCAATGTAGATGTAGATATTCAAGGATTTAAGATCAAAACCGTACAGACCACGTTTGACCATCGCTTGAAATGTCTTTAGGGCATAACATAAATTATTTATATATCAAAATTATTTACCAACGTTATTTTTTTGGGTTTTGACGCTATAACGTTTCATTTTGTATCCATTTTGCCAAACAATTTTTATGAACAAATATTGTTTTTTCTTTTTTTTCCTTTCTTTTTTCCGGGACTTTAGTACAAAGTATGGAAGTTGCCAAAAAGAGAAAAGTACTATAATAAGCAATAATTAAAGGCAATAATTTATTGAATTTTATAAAAATTCTAAGCAGTGATTAACGTGGTCAAACGATTTGCTACACGCAAGAGTTATTTTATCATCGATTATTGATGTTTGAAACAAAGTTTTTCGAAAAATTTTTTTTCTCGGTAATGAAGGATGGTCAAAAAAACTATATTGTGGTCAAACATGGTCAAACGAATATGTCATTCCCAAGGATTTCTTCCATTTTGCTGTGCCAACTTCACAGACCTTATGTACAGTTGCTTGCAAATCCTTTAGAAACCGATGACGACATAACCTTTCATATTCTGAAATTGTTTAACAAATAAGAATCAACATAAACTTGATTGCTGGTGATTGTAACTTTTGACAATAGTTGCATAGTAATAATTATTACTTTACGTATCGAAATATGGCCGAAGTGTCACAAATGTCACGTCAAAAACGATCTCCCGATTTAGATATGGCATCCTAAGCTGATCACCTGTTTTAGATATGGCCCTCATAAGCCGATCAGCGAGTTAGGTATGACATCCTAAGCTGATTTAGACGTGGCAACATTACAAAATGGTGTTCGAAATGATCAGCTGATTCTGACCCCACGATATGGCGTGACGTTTGGACATTACAAAATGGCGCATCAACTCATCAGCTGATCTAACTGTCAGAAGTAGAAAGTTTCTTTAAATATCACGTCTGAGCGAACAATCGGCTGATTCTAACCTTAAAATACGTCGTGACGATGATTTCGACATTATAACATGGTGTACACAATGATCGGTTTACTTAACTGCCACATGATTGCGTTAGAGAACAATCAGTTTGTGTAGGTATTACGACGGGAGAAGTCAATCAGCTGATTCTAACCTTACAATATGACACATGTCACATTGACGGTAACATTACGAAATGGCGTCCGAAGTGATCAGCTGATTCCAACCGTACAATATGACGTGACGTTTGGATAGTACAAAATGGCGTACGAACTCATCAGCTGACTCTACTGTCATAGTCAGCCTCAAAAGCAATAAAGTTTGTTTAAACCTCGCGGCTGAGAAAACAACTACCTGATTCTAACCTTAAAATACGTCGTGATGATGATTTCGATATTATAATGTTGGCGTCCGCAATGATCAGCTGATTTAATTGTCATATGATTGCGTCAGAAACAATCACTTCGTGTAGATTTTACAATGTGGAAAAGCAATCAGCGTGATTCTAACCTTACAATGTGACACATGTCACATTGACGGTGACATTACGAAATGGCGTCCGAAATGATCAGCTGATTCCAACCTTACAAAATGCCGTGACATTTTAACATTATAAAATGGCGTCCGAAATGATCAACTGATTCTAACCTTACACTATGACGTGACGTTTTGCCATTACAAAATGGCGTACGAACTCATCAGCTGACTTACATAACTGTCATAGTATAGCGTCAAATGCAATGAGTTTATTTTTAAATATCCCGTTTGGGCAAACAATCAGCTGACTCTAACTTGAAAATATGTGAGGATGATGATTTAGATATTATAATATGATGTACGCAATGATCGATTGGCTTAACTGGCATATGCTAACTATAGACATTTCGATGGTGACAGCAATGTCATGACACATGTCACATTGTCGGTGTCATTACAAAATGGCTGATTGAGTAGTCGCGTTCTGATTCCAATATCGAGCGGTAATCAAGGACCGTTTATCAGCCACCCTTGATTGTTCGTTCTTGAGACAAAAGCAAGCGATTTTCTCAAAGATTATTGAACGAGTTAACGATTATTTAGTCCACGAAACAAAAATTTACCGTTTCGATTAGTATTTGTTTGACGTTTAACAAACGAAGCGAACGTTTTATTTGGACTTTAATCGGACGTCTGCGCTTTTTCTTTATTCGTTTATAAACAGGAATTTATCACTTCGGCCAATTCCCAACTGTTTATAATCGCTACCGGCGTATGCGTGCAGTTACATATGTACGATATGTATTTTCACAAGTGCGCCCGCTGTTTTACAATCGCCCGTAAAAGCGAACGGCAATCTGTCCAATATCGTCTTTTACGTGTGTAACGGGTGCCTTTATTTTAATTTATTTCGCCGATCAAAGTGCGTTTGGGAAATTTTCTCGTTCCTGGTTCGTTTCGTATTCGATAATACGCAGAAATGGAGAAACGGAAGAATAAGTTAACCTGCGAGGTATTAACGCCGCTCTCTCTCTCTCCCTCAACGTCTCCGAAATACCTGGCAATTTCACTGTTGACTAGACTTTTAATTATTAATAAAATAAAATTTGGTTGACTCTCAATATAACGGACCTAATTAAATAAGCTACGCTCAGAGAACATGTAGGGTTTATTTCCTTAGAGAAGATCACATTACGTCATGAAACGATGCGCGAAATGTGACGTTTCATTGACTTTCGCTAGTCAGTTGCCATGGTAACGTATACAGAACACCAAATTTGGTTCATTGCGCCGCTGCTGACGTAATGTGCTCTTCTTTAAGGAAACAAACCCTCTACTGCCCTCTTCATCGAATGAGCACCTACTTTTGCTGATTTTCAACTTTATAGAAAAACGTTATGAGGAACTCTTCGAGCGCTAGCCAGAACTCTACTCAGAATTATTCTAGCGAAATCAAAAAGTTGCACCTGTTGCAAAAAGAATTTGGTGAACCATTTCCGAAAACAATAAAGAACTCCAGAACACTTACCTGTAAGCTGGAAAGAACGATCAGAACTCTCTAACGAAGAAATTACGGCGCTAGCCCTGAAACATGATCGTTGCTTTTTGGGGTAATGTTGCAGAACTATTGGAAATTCTATGCAAGAATTCCAGAACTATACTTATTTGTCTTAGAACTCTAAGAATTAGAATTTTTTTTTTTAAATTTTGACGCCAACATCAGAGGAGTTGCAAAAGCTTACTAACAGAGGAAGATCTCGAACCCGGAAATTCAAAAAATGATGAAACTTTTGGGAACATGTCGATCACATATAGGTATGTACTACGCAATTTTCTTTCTGCGGAAACACAGTCTGAGTGGGTAAAAAAGAATTGGATGTGGTAAATTTTCTGCCGATGTGCATAACCCGCTAACGGTAAGAGATATAGGAAAAATTTGAAGACAAAAATTGTTTGTATGAATGAGTTTTATTCGGGGTTCCAGATCTTATGCTTTGTTAATCGCGGACCGCAACCGCAGATTCGTATTTTTAGACTTTTAAATTGGCAGTTAATGTCGTTTTATGGTCAGTGTTTAAATGACGTAGTCCTCAAAACTTTCCTTAAATTCCGAAATTACCATTCCAATTCCCTAGCCGTCTGACATTCGATAATAATCGTGGTGTTTTTTTTTCGGTAAAAGAAAGAAGCAAACGACTAACGACGGTAAACGACTTAATGTCTTAATGACGTTTCTACCGCCGATAATAAACTCCGGCACGGTCTCCTCCCGCTCGACTTTCGCCGTCTTTTTCCTCGCCTCGATAAAGACGCAAATACGCACGTTCTATACGCGGGCATCGACGGTCATCCGTTCCGTGGAAGACGGAAGAAAGAGAAAGCGACCGCGATCGAAACGTATAAAATCCGGTTTTATTACGCCCGTACACTCCGGAACGGTTGAAGAGGACGAGTGACGAAACGGGGGAAGGTGTCGTTTACGAATATCCAGTTTACCGGGACCGATGTCCCGGTCTATCGTTATTTATCGTTTTATTATCGCATCAACTCGAAAGTTATCTCTTCGTTTATTCAACTAGTTACCTTTAGATCCTAAAAGTCAACTTATGTTTTATGCACGCCTTTGGAGTGATAGAAACAAGGAGGAGGAAGGAAGGGGCAAGGGCGGGAAGAGAGGGAGCAGTAGGAAAGCGGACGGACGACCTTGAAAGTTTTCCCTCATATTGAAATTGAAGAGATACTACGCGATGTTTATGCCCCCTTTCGTTTTCTACGTGAATCAAGAAACACCGATTTCGTTTACCTTTTGTTTTCCTCAAATACAAAAAAACAAACAACAAGAACAAGAACAAACAAGAACGGTTTGTGTACCGAAGGGAGATCCGTCGCTTCGAAAAGGAGAGCCGAATACTTTCTGAAAAAAAAACATCATCATCATCATCGGCCGGATGTTTCTTGTGACATTTGAGTCAGCTGACGTCTTCTGACGGTTAAATCAGTTGAGCGTGCGTTTCTGACGTCACATTTGTTGTGATGCTTTGAATCAGCTGATCGTGTTTTGACTCTATTACGTTTCATTTGAATCAACTGGTTCTTCAATTGTTGTTTATGTTTTTTGCTATTTTTTTGTTTTTTCTTTTTAAAACAAAAGAAAAGAAGTTGTTGTTTACGCTTTTAGTTTTTTTTCTTTTTCGTTTTGAAAAGAGTCCGCTGAATCTGATGTTTAAATCAGCTGAGTTTGATGGTTGAATCAGCTGAGTTTGAGTCTTCAATCAGCTGAGTTTAATGCTTGAATCAGCAGATAAATTTAATACTGTATCTGATTTCGTGACGTCATATTGTGACATTTCGATAAAATTAGCTGATCGTTTGTCGCCATATCGTGATACCTAAGCCAGCTGATCGCTTTTGATGCCATATACTATCGTTTTTTGACGACGTATCGTGATACGCCGATCAGCTCATCGCCTCGCTTTTGTTTTTTTTATGTGAACAGAGCGAGAAAGCAGATTTTAATTATTACGTTTTTCTTTTGTTTCAGAGCGTCAGATTCGATTTCCATTAAATGGCGAAATAAGTGACTGTTGTTAGTGAAAATTTCAGTTGGATTATGTGTTTATGAATTGCGACGTTGGCATCCCTGGACACATGGGCGTTCGATTTTTCTCGAGTGGTAAGTAGTTGTTTTGTTATTGTTCTGCGCGCAATGCTTAGTGCTTAAAAAAGATTGAAACTTTATTGAGTTGTTCTTCTCGGGTTTATTGGAGTTGTATTAATCAAAAAGAAAAGAGCTGAAACTTTGAGTTATGCTTTTGGCCTTATTGGAGCTGTTTGAATCCAAAAACCAAATTGAAATTTGGTCGACTCATTCTTCTCGATCCTACTAGAGGAGTTGAAGCTTTATCGAAGTCTTTTGTTGCTTTATTGGAGTTGTTTGAATAGAAAAAAAAATTAAAACTTTTTTTGAGTAATTTTTTTAGCTTTCTGGAGTCGTTTTAATCAAAGAAAAATAAAAATAAATTGAAATTTTATGGAGTTATTTTTTTGGCCTTATTGGAGTTGTTTCAATCAAAAACAAAATGAAATTGAGTTCTTATTGAGCTTTTCTTTTTGGCTTACTGGATTTGTTTGAATTCAAAAAACAAATTGAAACTTGATTGAGTCATTCTTCTCGAACCTACTGTAGTTGAAACTTTATTGAGTTATTTTTTTGACTTTATTGGAGTTATTTGAATCAATGAAAGAAAATAAATTAAAACTTTATCGAGTCATTCTTTTCGAGCTTACTGGAGTTGAAACTTTATTGAGTTGTTCTTTTGGCTTACTGGACTTGTTTGAATCCAAAAAGAAAGACAAATTGAAACTTGATTGCGTCATTCTTTTCGACCTTACTGGAGTTGGAGCTTTACAAAGTTATTTTGGCCTTATTGGAGCCGTCTGAATAAAAAAGATGGAAACTTGCTCGAGTCATTCTTTTTAGCTTACTGGGGGCGTTTTAATAAGCAAAAAATGAGAATTTATCGAGTTGTTCGTTTTGAGCTTACTTGAGTTCGGGCGTTATTGAGTTAATCTTATTGGCCTTGTTGGAGTTGTTTTAATCAAAAACAAAATAACGCTTTGTTGAGTTTTTCGTTTTGGGTTTACTGGAGTTCTTTGAATCAAAAAGAAAATTCAAATTTTATTGAGCCATTTTTCTCGAGCTTATTGGAGTTGGAGCTTTATGGAGTTGTTTGCATCGAAGAAAGAAAATTAAAACTTGTGCGTTTCTTTGGCTTCCTAGAGTTGTTTGAATCCAAAAATACGAAATGAAACTTGATCGAGTCATTCTTCTCGAGCTTACTCGAGTTGAAGCTTTTTTGAGTTATTTTTTTTTGCCTTATTGGAGTTGTTTGAATTAGAAAATAGATTTATAACTTTATTGAGTTGTTCCTTTTGGCTTAGTAGAGTTGTTTCAACAACAAAAAAACAAATCGGAACTTTATTGACTTTTTTTTTCGCTTTCTGGATTTGTTTGAATCCAAAAAACATTGAAATTTGATCGGGTCATTCTTCTCGAACTTCCTGGAGTTGAAGCTTTATCGAAGTATTTTTTTGCCTTATTGGAGTTGTTTGAATTGAAAATATAAAATTAAAACTTTATTTTGTTTTTGTTTTTGGTTTCCTGGAGTTGTTTGAATCCAAAAATACGAATTGAAACTTGATCGAGTCATTCTTCTCGAGCTTACTCGAGTTGAAGCTTTTTGAGTTACTTTTTGGCCTTATTGGAGTTGTTTCAACAAAAAAAAAAACAAATCGGAACTTTATTGACTTTTTTGGCTTTCTGGAGTTGTTCGAATACAAAAAACAAATTGAAATTTAGTCGACTCATTCTTCTCGAGCTTACTGGAGTTGAAGCTTTATCGAAGTATTTTTTTGCCTCATTGGAGTTGTTTGAATCCAAAAAGAGAAATAATTGAAACTTCATTGAATTTTTGTCTTCTTTAGCCTACTGTGGTTGTGTCAATGAGAAAAAGGGAATTGATCAACATCACGATATTACCAACTGTTTTCATCGAGTAATGATTGTAATGATTGATAGAATCAGCGCAACGGCGATCTAATGAACTCGAATAATTGTGTTTTGTTATTAGTGGGATTCGAAACGTACATACGTATGTTTGTACAACGTATAGAACGTAGCAATCATTATCGCAAGAGGCGACGAAAACAACGTCTCCACGTTCCATTGTCTGTCGCGTTAGTCACTTTTTCTATTCGTTTTTTGCGGTTTCGTTTTTACCGTTAGTAGTTCGCTAAGTATAGTAGTAATTCCGTCATGTAAATGGCGAGTACCGTTTTAGCAAGATAAATAAACCTAAATAGATGGAGAACCGTACCGAAGTAGTTTGTACAGTTACGCAAATAATGCCATTTCTACATAGTCGTAAATATATTCGAGATTTTCGACGCGAATTCGCCGATCAGATCGATTCACCGTTAGACTTCTTATTAGCGACAACTTACTATGTAGCATAATTTTATTTGAAAGAAGCATAAAGAACTCGGCGCGTTCTCGAACGTTTCCACATTATATGCATATGTCGGGTTTTGTAATTATGTACAACATACAAACGTAGGTTCGACGCTGAAAGCCGGGTTCGTCCTTCCACACGATTCGCCTTATTAAAGGAAATGTAAAGGAAATCGTATACGTTGCCACGCGAGCACTTACGTAGAAACGAAGTTGCTCAATCTCCTTTGTGTGTGTCTGTGTGAATACTGCACGTGTACGAATTTATAGATACGTATACATAATCGCAGATATCTCGCGAATAAATCGACGATAACTTTTACTCTTCGAAATTAACGTGGGCACGGCGGCGTTAGAAAATATCGTCGTCGAGGCTGCGGTATTGTTCACAACCGCGACCATATACGCGCGTATTCGAAGTAGAAAGTTGAAATTAAGAATGATATGCACGGTACGAGTAACGAGTTAACATAAATTTGTGAGATCCTCGCAAATCCTAAAAGGGTCATTCCATGTCAAATCGATCAAAAAGAGGCAAACATTTTCTTGATCCCCTCCGATCTAGATTCTGGTGTACTTATTATACTAATTGAGAAATTGACAAATACCAATTTTCAGCCCCTAAGTCGACAGAGGCCGAAAATACGGAGGGTCACAATTTCCCCCAAAATTTCCAAGTCGCGACACCCTTGCACCTTCAAAATTCAATATCTTCGGTTCTATTGTAGCTACAGAGCCCAATTTGTTCTATTTTAAATCTCTTGATATGCTCTACAAGACTACTATAACCAAAAAAATTTTTTGAAAAAATGAGGGTACCTCCCTAATTTAAAGGTCATGGCAAGAGGTGGGCGATATGGGGGAATGTATCCCCCGATTTTTTGAAACTTGGGATTCTCAAAGACTAAGTCCTAAAGAGCATCCTGAAATTTTTAGCTTGGGACAACAATGGGATCAATGGGAAAGTGTTATTTTCTGGGCTAGAAAAGAGTGAAAAATAAAACAATTCGATATGTGTTTGATGTGAAATTTTTATCAATGAAAAATAAAAAACAGTACAGTTTCAGTACAAAGTTACAGTTCAGTAAAACGTACAGTTTCGTTTAAAAAGCCACTGGGACACAAATTAAACATTTTTAATTATTTCAGCACATCTTAAGGTATTTTAATGCCTGGGGCAAATTTGCCTCTTGTTTTGAGTACTTTCTTCGACGTTTGTTCGCCTTCCTCGCAGTTTAATGACTAAGTTGTACCTCGAACATCATCGAGCATCAAAATAGAATCTTCCGATTCTACTTTTTCTCCAATAATTGAAACTTTTACAGTGTCTTGAGATCCAGGAAAAGTTTGAACCGTCAAAATTGTGGTTGAAGGTGATAGAGGCATGAAAGCATGAAACTTTCGGGCAGCAGTAACAAAATTAAAATCTATGTTACGTATATTTTTTCGCACCAATCAAACAACTGGCGAGAAGTCATTATTTAATATATATATACATATATATATATATGTCACATCTGTTTGACAGATGTGGAATTTGGGTTTATAGTAAAAACATATTAAAAATTAGGCATCACAAATAAATAACAAGCACGTTGCGAGCGATCCCATTGTTGTCCCAAGATAAAAATTTCAGTATATGCTCTTTAGGACTTACTCTTTGAGGATCCCAAGTTTCAAAAATCGGGGATACATTCCCCCATTTCGCCCACCTCTTGCCATGACCTTTAAATTAGGGAGGTACCCTCATTTTTTTCAAAAGATTTTTTTGGTTATAGTAGTCTTGTAGAGCATATCAAGAGATTTAAAATAGAACAAATTGGGCTCTGTAGCTACAATAGAACCGAAGATATTGAATTTTGAAGGCGCAAGAGTGTCGCGACTTGAAGATTTTGGGGAAAATTGTTACCCTTCGTATTTGCGGTCCCTGTCGACTTAGGGGGCTAAAAATTTGTATTTGTCAATTTTTCAGTTGGTAAAACCAAACTTCACCAAAATCGGAGGGTTAAGAAAATTCATGATTGATTTGGCATGGAATGACCCAAAATTTAAATTAAATTTCCTCCGCCGAAGCTAAAGATAAACTAAAAATTCGACGCATCCCTAAAGTTCAGTATCGTTTACTGGTGATAAAAAATATATATATTAGAGATTAGGTCATCAACTTCGGGCAATCCCCCTCCCCCCTCCAGTAGCGGTAGGTACGTGATTTTCGCAATTTAGGTACTTATGCGCCCTAATTCCGAGAAATTCCGTAAATTTCGCGATCACAGCTACCAAAATATCTTATAGACAGACTTGAAGTATCAATTAAAGGAGCATTAAAATCATTTTTACGCAATAAATCTAAACAAAGGATATCCCACACGTGAATTACAGCGACTATTCGTAACGACATCAAGAATTTAAAGCGCGTTTTCGGAGTTCGAATAGTTTATTAAAGAGTAAGCGAGCAGTTATTCGTCGCAGGGGGTGGATGGGATACTTACTTTTGCCAGTTTATTCCCTGGCAACTTACCAACAATGCGGTGATTAATGGACGATAATGTAGGAGCAAATGTAGCGTGCACATTTTTTCGGTTACCGCGTACCGTAATACATACATATATGTATATGTATGTATGTATAAAGTTCTGTAACTTGCTATAATTTGTGTATCTCTATATATAAAAATGGATCGTGGTTTGTTCGGATGCTTAAAACTTGAAAACGGCTGGACCAAATTGGATACTTTCTTCTGCGGGTTTGTTCGTAATTGCCACGCGAAGGTTTAGGAAAAAACAGAAGTCGAAAAAATTGGGCAAAACCAAGTTTGTCGGGTCACCCAGTAAATTAGAAAAACCGAATGGTGCGTTAATTTTGAACAGGAGTTTAGATAAGTACGTTACAGACGGGTGTCCTCTATAACAGGGTCCACTATGAACGGAGTCTACTGTATATATTTTTTTCCTTTTTCAATTTGGTTTCTAGTGCAATATTACACTATATCACATCGGTAAAAGTCCTCTAATAAGAGCTGACAGCGCGATCTTTCTTTAACCGATGACATATAACGATAAAGAACTTCACGAAGGGCAAAAAACAGATGTTTTTTAAAAGAATTTCGGTTAAACATTTACGACAATAATTCGCAAGGATGACGAGAAATAGTCACGACATATACAATTTTCAACCGATTCCGAACATTAAATTTATTTCATAATTTTTTTTTTCAAAATTCCGGCAGAAAATAAAATCGTCCGTAGTAGATATGACTTCTTGCACATCAAATTAAAGCTTTCGACGTGAAGATTACAGATAAAATAATTTACAAATTCGAAAATATCTTTTGATGAAAAAGTTAAATAAAATTTGACAATATATCACATCGGTAAACTCCTAACCACGCAATTGTTTCATAATAAATTCTTTGACACGTGTTTCGCTAGTTCGAAGCAGGCAAGGTCAGAAGGAAAATTTTAAAAACAACCGTTCTTAACGTTTAAACCAGGCAAATTTTATCTTGAGAATCGTGGCCTTGGTCCTTCGACTGATGCACAGTTGTAGTTGCATTTAGTTTGGATTTATTACGAATTTTATCGGAAAAACTAAAATTCCCTAACGAATAAAGCTTTTAAAGACTCTAGAACCGAAATTTTTGGATATAAGTGGATGTAATTTTTTAAATTTATAGATAATAAAAGCTAATAGTGCTACCTCCTTCTAGCCAATGTTGTATATCGCTGAAAGAAAACCAACCAAAACTGTTTGCGAGGAAAAACGATTGTTCTATGTAGTAACGTAAACTTTATAAAAATAAATAATATATTGTTTATAACTAAACGGGACAAACAACGGTTGAGAGCGTACAATTACGAAATAAGTTACGACATCATCGCCAACTCCCTACTATAGTCTAGTACTAAATCGATGCTGTATGCGATTAGTTCTGTGTATGTATGTAGACTGTCGTAACTTATTTCGTAATTGCCGCTGTTTTCCCAGATTAATTATGAGTAGAGTTGCTCACGCGACCCAACATTTTTGGTTGTGAACAAGGGGTAATAATGCGGTTGTGAATAAGGAGTGATAATTCGCTTGTGAAGAAAGGGCAACAATGCGGTTGTGAACAAGGGTAATAATTAGAGTTGCTCATTCTGTGTATGTATATGTAGGCTGTCGTAACTTATTGCGTAATTACTGCTGTTTGCTCGGACTATTTACAATACAAGATGGTGGCGCTGACTCATTCTAATCCGTGTGCGAGACAAGAAGCAATGAATATTTACCTCATTACTTATATCAACTGTAGATCGGAAACTGTTTGACGAGCGTGCGTCAAGTTTATTTAATTTTATAAATAATAATCGCGCTCTTTTCATTACCAACGATGAAACCAACTAGCGATAATCGTTGACGTCTAACATGCGAGGAAAAGGAAAATCATGATTTACCAAGGCTTTAAAATCTCAAAATTCCAAGACGTATAAATTTTTCCAATTCTCAAAATTAACGAAAAAAGTTCCGTCGTCCTCCAAATTTCGAAATTATTAAATACTGACATTTCAAAAGACAGGGAAGGATGCTATACTGTAACGGACGAAGAAGTTACTCTTCCCAGTAGTTTAACGAGGAATTGGAGAATTTTCGAAATTTCGAAATTTCGACGAATTTTCAAACGTTTCGAAATTCCATGATGTTTAAGAATTTATAGTTAAGTTCGGAAAATTTGGAAATTTTGACGATTTTAGATAAATTCTTGAACACCATGGAATTTTGAAACGTTTGAAAATTCGTCGAAATTTCGAAAATTCTCCAATTGCTCGTTAACCTTCCTATACTCACGCATACGGTCTGTGAGACCGACTTATATAGTATAGTATATGTCTTTCATTTTGACGTGAGTATAGGAAGGTTAAACTACAGGGACGAGTAACTTCATCATCCATTACAGTATAGCATCCTTCCTTGTCTTTTGAAATGTCAGTATTTAATAATTTCGAAATTTGGAGGACGGAGTTTTGGGAATCGGAAATTTTTGAGAGTTGAAACAATTTTTAAATCATGATTTTTCCCTTGCATGTCCAACGATTGTCGCTAGTTGATCTCAATTCAATAATAAGGCGAGGTGGCTCGCGTCACTGTTGAACTTCGGAAAATTCTCGTAAATGTTGAATTTCGAAATTTTATAAAATTTCGAAATTTTGTGGATATTTGTTACGAAATTGTTTTCTCAAACAGTTGAACAAGATACATTCATCCAAATCGTTACAGTGCTCTTATTTCTTTGAAGAAACAATTGTTGAATCTGCCACAGCGCTCTTGTTTTCTAACAATCGAATAAGAAACATCGGACAAATATGATTCGGAATTTCTTCGAAGATCGGAAAAGAAAGAATTTTAAAACATCTTGGGGAAATAATTTCTTTAACAATCAGGTCAGATACATACGCCGCCAGTTTTATGAATTGCTAAAGACGAAAACAACTGAATTTATTACGCGTAAAATGAAACAGTTGTCAACTATGTAAGAGCCTTATATGATAGAGATCTACCACTAATAGGTCAATAAAACAAGGCTGGTTTGAGCGATAGTTATATTTTCAGAACGTTTACAAACGTTTTCGGAACACCTTCGTCAGTGAAAAAAAAAAGTTTTTTTTTTTTTTTTTTTTTTTCAAACCAGCCTTGTTTTATTGACCTATTAGTGGTAGATCTCTATCATACAGAACACCAAATTTGGTTCATTGCGCCGCTGACGTAATGTGCTCTTCTCTAAAAGGAAATAAACCCTACCAACGTTCTGCGCGGACCGTTTCATTAACACGTGAAAAAGAATATTTGGTAAATTTATTGCGAAATTGTTTTCTCAAACGGTTGAACAAGAAACATTCGTCCAAATTGTTACACTGCGCTTGTTTCCTTAACCAATTGCAAAAAAACGTTTGTTGACGTTGTTACAGGGCTTTTGTTTTGTAACAAACGAATAAGAAAGAAACGTGCTAAATTCGTTACGTTAGTTGATTTCTTCGACAATTGGTAATGAATCAATTCTCGAGTAGGCCGGGAAACGATTCGTTTTAAGGAGTTGAAGGAAACAAACATATGCAATTACTTTCGTTAACAGTTGAAGGCGAAACGTTGGTTGAGTTTGTTGCGCCCGCAAAACCTTTGCCAGGATTTGTTGGCGTAGTAATTTTTATCGATCAAAAAGAGTAGTATTCGCCCGATTTTCTACGCAGTTTTTTTTTTTTGGCTCGCATTATTTTGCAACCGTAACGCCGATTGAAAACGTGATTCAGTTCATTCCGCCAGCGATAATACGATAAGAGCGTTACTATTACGTAGGAGAGATAGGCACGTTTCATTAATTTCGATATTTATAACAATGAGGGTTAAGCTCCGTCGTCGTTAAAATCGGATTTAGAGGCTAGAGGCCGAACTGATAATGAACGAATATTCTCAGGGTCGTTCGTACGAGGAAATCGTCAACTGGATTACCGTTTCTTTCCCCTTCGGCGTTTCGTACGTTGTTTATCCCGGTAGAAGTAAATATTAGGTATCTGCATTTCTTTTTTTCCCCGCAAAACGAATTGATACACAAATCTGAACACCACAAACACATTTACTAATAATAGACGGTTTGGCGATCGGCCAGATTCTTTACCGAAACATTTTTTCTCCATCCGCGAAAACCGTATTTTTCTAATAGATACTGGCAACGTTGGAAAAAAAAAAATCGAAACGGTAATTTCCGTTTAGCAATTGTTGTTGTACTTTCACGCCGAGAGAACAATGGAAAAACGTTAGATGGCGAATAATTAATATGGGAAACGCCTAAAATGTACGTACGTCGTCTGAGTCGTAATTGTGGGAATCATAATGTTATACCGTTAATTATAAACGAGCGTCGCTTACGTGTCTAACTTACCGATAATACTCGCACATTTCGAGAAGAGAATCGACTCGTATCGTAGTCCTCGGTTCGAATATCGAAATTTATCCGAGAGCGCAACGCTTTCATTTACATAAAATGTAAATTTTTTCGCGACATTATGTCGCATGCATGCGTACACTCGTGAAAACCCTAAATGTCCGCCTTTTGAGCGCATACGCCCCGATTGTCACAATATATAGTAAACTGATTCGTACGAAATAGTTGTTTAAAGTAGAAAACGTTATTACATATTTAATTCGTGTCAATGAGAGTTTGTGACATGTTAGAAGAAAAACGGCAAATAAAATAATGTAGTCTTCTTCTTCTTAATCTTTTACCCTTTCTACCTTTCGGTGTAGGGGTTCGGAGCCACCGAGCCGTATATGTACACGCATATACCGTACCGCTCCTGGCCCACCCAGTGGCATTTCCTTCATTTTCGCAGCTTATTAGAGGTCCAGATCCCTTTTTAGGATTTTAAACTGCTACGCTCTGCCGCTACCGGGTCTCGAACGCCGGCCCTTCGCACTGTGAAGCGCGAGTTTTACCACTCAGCCACTGAGGGGTTTAAAATAATGTAGTACTAAGTGAATAGGTCATTTATTTGAATTATTGCTGCTGATTTGCTATTTTTTCTAAGGTTTATGAATAAGGAAATATAACTAGAATTACGGTTTTAAATTACTACACAAAATAATTTAATTAGAATGTGGAATATAAATAAATCATATCTGCAAATAACTTTAGTATATATTAACCCTTATTAACCCGATGTGGTGTCACCGTGACACCGCGCGAATTGAAACATTAATATTTCAACAACCAATAGCTGTATGTAGCTGTTTTTTCAATAGCTGCTTGTTTGGACTTCATCTTTCGTTAGTCTGTAGTGAACTTTCAGCACGTTCACAGGTGTTCTCGCAATCAGTCCTCTGGTGTCACCGTGACGTAAGGTTGGTATTAAAATCTGCCAGAATTGTGCCTTAGAAGTCTAGTTCTTTAAAATATTTTTACGTCTTATGAATTAGAGTCTTTTTTGTTAAATGTATAGGAAAAGTTTTTGACTTTGTTTCTTTTTTATGAATTACTTTGTTTTTTTTTACATACCTAAAATTTAGTTCCTAGAAAAGTGCCATTTTAGCAATTTTGCAATAAATTTTTATTCAAGTTTATTTGTGTGTTTTTTTAAAAATTTAATTCCAATTTTCTGTGAGTAATTATTCGGATTATGTATAATTTAAACAAATTTTTGACACAGATTCTCTTAAAAGCACGTCGCTACAAGTGGTGCCACCGTGACCTAACGTCGGCAATTAAGTACCGAAAAATATGGTCGGTAACTAAAGGTTAAAGAACTGTGTCGTACGGAACGGGCCGTATGCGCTCAGGAAGTGGACATTTAGAGTGTCAATGAGTGTACCTTTATAATACGGGCGACCGGCGTGCGTGAGAAATGGATATTCTATTACAAAATTTCTGCTCCGGCTTGGGAAATTTATTTTAATTAATCCGAAGGAACGAACGCCGTACCCGCTGCCGCCGCCGCCACCGCCATCCGATTACAATATAAATTAATCTCGTTTATAAATTACGATTTCGATTGTATCTGTACCGGGGCAACAACATCCTCTAATTGCCAGACGATCCAACGTTCGTCCTTTTCCTTCAATTCTTGCGTAAGGAAAGAACTACCATCCTTTAGGTGCCATATTAACAAATAACAAATGTCAAAACGAAGTGAAACAAATGTCCGTAAAACTAACAATAAGTAAGACAGGTAGGACAATTACATCTGGCGATTCCGTAAAAGAGATAAAGACGGCAAATCAACCTTTTACTAGAAAATAAGTAACCGAGAGGAATATCAAACGAGAAAAGACCCGTTCTCAAAACCAAATAAAATAAGAGACCGGTAAGGAATAGGCGAAGCAACAAAGTAGGATAGCGAGACCTACACATGAAAGATTCGCTAGAGAGATAGAGATAGCAGATCGACCTTTTACTAAAAAATAAGAAATTAAAAAGCAGATAAGAACGGCAGAAAAGGAAAGGTCAGATCTCGAAAACCAATGAACGCTGACTGTGTAACAATTTGTTTTTTTTATTTTCTATAATCAGAAAATCAAAAACACGTATCTTATTCAACTGTTAAAACAATTGCTTCCCCAAAAAAATGAAATTCCTTCTTTGCTAATCCTCGAAAAAATTAATTCCGAATCAAATTTGCCCGATGTTTCTTATTCGATTGTTAGAGAACAAGAGCGCTATGACAGATTTAACAATTGTTTGTTCTTCAATTGTTCAAAGAAACAAGTGCACTGTAACGATTTTGACGAATGTTGCTTGTTCAACTGTTTAAGAAGACAATTTCGTAACAAATACCCTCAAAATTACTAGATTGTTTCAAAATTTCGAAATTCAACATTTACGAAAATATTCCGAAATTCAATATTAACGCGAGCCACCTTGGGTTACTATTGAATTGACTAGCGACAATCGTTGATATGCAAGGAAAAAATCATGATTTATCAAGACTTCAAACTCAGAATTGGAAAATTCTAAGGTTTATAAATTTTCCAATTCTGAAAATTTAAGAAAAATTTTCCAATTCTCATAATTTTTAATTTTATTTTTTCAAATCTGAAAATTATTAAAAATTGACATTTCAAAATATAGAAGGGTGCTTTACTGTAGCGTATGAAGAATTTACTCGTTTCTATAGTTGGACGAGCAATTGCAGAATTTTTAAATTTCGACGAATTTTCAAACGTTCCGAAATTTCGTGGTGTTTAAGAATCCTCAAAATTTCCCGGTTTTTCCGAAATTCAAGAGTAACGTAATTTTATCTCAATTACGAATTCCTCATCTTTCGTTGTTTCTATCCGGTTTTCATCTTTTAATAAAAGATGGAGTGGCTATCTGTATCTTTCTTACGAATTCTTCATGTGTATGTGTCTCCATCCTACTTATTCTTAATTGCGCTCGCCTAGTTTTTCTGGTTTTTATTTTATTTAGTTTCTCAGTTTTTCAAAATCTCCACATTTTCAAATGTTTTTGAAATTCAATATTTATGAAAATATGCCGAAATTACATGTACACTGGTCGTTTGTTAGAAAACAAGAGCCGTACAAAAAAATTGCAAATGTTCTTTCTTCAGTTGTTCAAGGAAACAAAGATACTGTAATAATCTGGACGAATGTTTCTTGTTCAACTGTTTAAGAAAACAATTTCGTAACAAATATACGAAATATTCGCTTTCATTTGTTGAATGAAACTGATTGTGTAACCACTTGTTTTGTTTTTCTATAGTTAGCTAATTTCCCAAAGACTTCTTTTCTATAGATTCTAATTTCTGTGGTAATTTGGCAAATGTTTTTTTTTTCCACAAATATTTCATTTTCCGTGTAAACAGATTTAGCCAATATTTCGTTTTCGATGGTTAATGACGCTGTTTGTATTTGTTTCTTCTTCAACTGTTAAAAGAATTGCATCTGTATACATTTAGCACTTTTTGTTTTTGTTAATAGTCCAACAAATTAGCTCCGCATCAAATTTCGTTTGTCAGCAAACAAGAGCTTTGCAAAAAAACATGCATGTTTCTTCTTCAATTGTTCAAGGAAAAAGGAATGATGTAACAATTGGGACGAATGTTTCTTGCTCAACTGTTTGTGATGTAACAAATCCACGAAATTACTTCACTTAAATTCACTTGTTGAATGGAACTGACTGTATATAGCAATTTGGTTTCTTTGTTTTTCTACAATTGACTAATTTTCCAAATGTTTCTTTTCTATAGAAGGCTAATTTCCCAAAGGGTTAAAATTCCTGCGTAACAGATTTAGCCAATGTTTCAATTTCGGCCGTCAACGACGCCGTTTCTTCTTCAACTGTTAAAAAATTCCATCCGTATAAATTTGACGGTTTTTTGTCTTTGTTAATCGTCCAAAAACTAACTCCGCATCCAATTCGGCAGATGTTTCTTGCTCGTAAACAAGAACGGTGCAGAGATAATAGCAAATGTTTCTTCTTCAGTTGTTCAAGGAATCAAGACTATCTAACAATTTGGATGAATGTTTCCTATTCAACTGTTTAGGAAAACAATTTCGTAAGAAACATATCAAATATTCTTTTTCACCTGTTAAATGTCTGTGTAACAATTTGTTTTTGCTTTTATTTTCTACATTAGCAAATTATTCAAATGTTTCCTTTCTACAGATGACTTATGAAACTAACTTCTGCAAATGTTTCTTTTTCAATAGTTGGCAAATTTTTCCAAATATTTTATTTCCCCTGTAACAAATTTAGTCAATGTTTCGTTTTCGATTGTCAATGATGCCGTTTGTGTTTGTTTTTTCTTCAACTGTTAAGAGAATAGCATCTGTATAAATTTAGCAGATTTATGTCTTTGTTAATCGTGCGCCCGACATTTCTTATTCGTTTGTTGGAAGACAAGGGTCCTGTAACAAACTCAACAATCCTTTCTGTTTTAATTGTTGAAGGAAACAAGAGCAGTATAACAATTTGGACGTATATTTCCTGTTCAACTGTCTAAGAAAACAATTTCCAATAAATTAGCAAATATTATTTTTCATGTATCTTATGCAACTGTTAAAAAATTGCTTTCCAAAAAGAATTTGAAATCCTTTCATTGCTAATCCTCGAAGACATTCTGAATCAAATTTGACTTATGTTTCTTATTCGTTTGTTAGGAAACAAGAGCCCTGTAACAAATTCAACAAACGGTTCTTTTTCAATTGTTCAAAGAAACAAGCATAGTGTAACAATTTGGACGAATGTTTCTTGTTCAACTGTTTAAGAAAACAATTTCGTAACAAATACGCCAAATTATCTTTTTCACTTGTCGAATGAAGCTGACCGTGTGGCAATTTGTTTTTCTTTCTCTTGATTTCCTATAATTTGCAAATTTCCCAAATGTTTTTTTTTCTTCTATAGATGGCTTATGAAACTAACCTCTGTAGTAATCTGGTAAATGTTTTTTTTCCATACTGGGCAAATTTCCACAAATATTTTCATTTTCCGTGTAACTGATTTAGCCAATGCTTCGTCTTCGATTGTCAATGAAGTTGAGTGTGTATCGTTTCCCTTAAACCGTTTCGTTCATAAAAAAATTGCTTTTTAATAAAATCAGCAATTATTTCGTCGTTAATTGCGCATTCAGATGTTTCTGGCAATTAGAACACGAATTGCTCTCGCTATCCGTGTACCCGTTTCGCGCTTATACCGATCTTCAGTGCGGCTTTGTGAGGGATGTAGCTTTCGTTTCTATACCAGCACTACATATGCAAGATCTTTCTTCTCTATGGAAATGAGAGCTGCGTTACAACTTGAGCTAATGTTTTTCTTCACATGTTCAGAAAAACGAATTGCGCAATAAATCCAGTAAACATTCCCCCTCCAGTCGTTAATGGAATGGGTGCCGTTGCGAATTTGGTTGTTATATATAAAAAAATAAATTGCGTAACAAATTCATCTTCTCCTGTTTAATTGTTAAAGACACTGAACTTCATAGCAAATTCGGCAAATGTTTCTTTTTCGATTGTTAAAAAGCGAATTGATCGCAACGAATCCGATCAACGTCTCTTCCTCAATGGTTATCGGCCGATATAACAATGGGGAAACGAATGATACGAGCGTGGTAGGATAACGGAATTTAACGTGCTTTTCGGAAATCGAATGCTTTACGCCACGGTTCGAATAACAATGAAGCGTGTGGGTAAAATCGTACGAACGCGCGTTTCGACTAACACCTGTATCCTAAACTCTCTACCTTACTTACATACACGCTTGAAAAGACACGGTCGAAATATTCGGTCTGGGAAGCTGCTTTCGAACGATTACGAGAACGGCGCACGTTGTACGTACCGTAATTACGTTACGTGCTGTTAAAATTATGAAACACAATACGATCGAAACGCGTTCTATTCTACGACACGATCAGCCTTGAAAAC
Source organism: Chrysina gloriosa (assembly GCA_038088585.1). Classification (NCBI taxonomy): domain Eukaryota; kingdom Metazoa; phylum Arthropoda; class Insecta; order Coleoptera; family Scarabaeidae; genus Chrysina; species Chrysina gloriosa. Next base: position 2,638,067 of record CM076092.1, on the reverse strand, counting down.
GTGATACGTCGACGATCATCATCCATCGCGGGGGAGAAAAAAAGGCTATCGAACTTTTACCGACAGCCTTCGAACGCGCAGAAAAAAGCACGTGAGTAAAGTCCATTCATTTTTCGTACGAAAGCGACGGACGCGACGATGTCTTTCTTATTAAAAATTGTCTCCCCGAAACTTACTGTGGACGATGAACTCGGTGTCTATCGTAAAATGTAATTTAATCGAAAAAATATAGGAGACCGACGACCTGATACGAGCAAGCGATGTCGCCGTCGTCGTATCTTCACGAAAATTGAATTTAAATGTGGCGATAATAACGTTCGTCGGGTCAAGAAGATCTTCACGCCCTATTTAGCACCGGTCCGGGTAAAACGTGTTAATTGCTCCCAAAATTAGTACAGATAAAGGACGTGTATGTTGCGTATGTAGTTAACGTGCACGCTGCGCTAGATTTACCATTACGTTATTGCCAATAAATAACAACCAATTATTGCGTTCTAGACACGATTCCAATTTTTCACTATCGCTCAATTTTTCTTTTTTCTGGATCTTACGTATTTATTCTGTAAAATAATTCTAATACCTCTTTAATTGATACTCCAAGTCTGTCTAACAAAAATCGTAGCTGTGGGCTACGCTTTGGGAAGAATCTCACAAATTTATGTTAACAGTTGCTTTTTTCTTATAATCAGAAAACCGTACCGCATTTCAGTTAGGAATGGGCCGAAGTTTTAGTTTATCTTTAGAGTTATTGATTAAATGGTTGATTATCTAACTAAATTTTGCCATCGGTCAATTATTCAATCAATCAATAGCCAAGTCAGTTACTTAGAACTATTGCCAATTAATTTGTGAGTTATCGATTTAGTGACTAGTCCCTCGAATAGATGTTCATTCACAAAAAGGGACACTGCGATTTGATACCAGATCGATATTAACGAACCTTGTTGCAGCGATCTGTCCGTGATGTCGAGTGTTTTTTGGGTAAACGGATACAACGCAACTATCCAAGCGTTTACGAGAAAGTCAAATTTGAAAAACTCCAAACCGATTAATAAGTGGTTCGCATTCTGCTATGTACGTTTTGTTGTTTTTTTGTTGTACATCCAATTTAGTTAGTTAGTCAATCATTCAGTTAGTGATTAATCAATTAGTTACTAAATTGGTAACACGAATCAATAGTCAGTTAATTACTCAAAACTCAGAGAAGGAGTCAGTCAGCTCCTCATTCAATCAATAGCCAAGTCAGTTACTTAACCTTCCTATACTCACGTCAAAATGAAAGACGTATACTATACTATATAAGTCGGTCTCACAGACCGTACGCGTGAGTATAGGAAGATTAAAAATATTGCCAATTAATTTGTGAGTTATCGATTTAGTGACTAGTCCCTCGAATAGATGGTCATTCACAAAGGGACACTGCGATTTGATACCAGATCGATTCTAACGAACCTTGTTGCAGCGATCTGTCCGTGATGTCCAGTGTTTTTTGCATGTGTCTTGTATGTACACTAGTAAATACACACAACAGCATCGAAAATGAAGCAGGAAATCTGTAACGCACTTACTCACTTCCTTTGTTACGTCGTCGTTCTATCACGAAAACGTACAAACATAAATTTTAACCTTCACGTATCCGTGCGTATTTGAGCCTCCTTTTTTGCGCTATTTTATTATCGGTTTTTTTCCTCGCACGATCTACACCTTCGTTCATTATCGATATAGCTAATGAACATCACCGGGTATGTACGGATGTGTCTGCGGTCATTACGCAACCGTGCAAATTTGGACGTATCTTCGTCGATGTCGATGTTTGATATAAGGATACGTGAGCTTCGTACTACGTCGCAGTTTATTCCCGTTTCTATGCGCTATTTCACGTGCATTTCGTATGTTATTATTTATTGTTGTTGGCGTTATCAGACGCTGACGTTCATTATCGCCCTCCGAGCGGAGATTCTGTTACGCTTCTGACAATATCAAAATATACACGTACACGTTACATGTATACTGGCGCTTAAAAGTCTTTGCCCGACACGAAAATTGGGTATTGTTAAGGTTAGAAAAGGTTGGGTTGAGAAACTTCTGATGAGTAATATTTATAGTGTAAAGTTATACATTTTAAGATTTCTAATTTTTAACTTCAATAATTGTTGTTTTATTTTTTACTAATATGTTTGAAAATTAATATTCATTTTGTGCTATATATTATATTTTAAAACGTTTAGTCACAAATGTATTTTAACTTTTTCGATCCCTTAACTAACTAACTAACAATTCGCCTCAGCTAGTCACCAACTCAGTAACTGATAGACTTGCTACTTTTCTGTCTGCTTAACCGATTGACTGACTGCCTATCTCACTGAGTGACTGACTTGCTAACTCACTCAATACCTGATCTCTAACTGAATAACTTACTTTGTGACCGTTAGATTAACTCATCGCTCTCAGCTAGACACCAATTTACTAACTGCTAGACGTGCTGCTTCTCTGTTAGCTTAACCGATTCTGACTGCCCACCTGCTTGAGTGACTGACTTGCTAACTCACTCAGTAACTTATCTCTAACTGAATAACTTACTTTGTGACCGTTAGATTAACTCATCGCCCTCAGCTAGTCACCAACTTACTAACTGGTGGACGTGCTACTTCTCTCTCTGCTTAACCGATTGACTGACTGCCCACCTGATTGAGTGACTGACTTGCTAACTCACTCAGTAACTGATCTCTAACTGAATAACTTAGTTTGTGACCGTTAGATTAACTCATCGCTCAGCTAGTCACCAATTTACTAACTAGTGGACGTACCGCTTCTCTCTCTGCTTAACCAATTGAGTGACTGCCTACCTGTGAGTGACTGACTTGCCAACTCACTCAGTAACTGATCTCTAACTGAATAACTTACTTTGTGACAGTTAGATTAACTCATCGCCCTCAGATAGTCACCAACTTACTAACTGGTGGACGTGCTGCTTCTCTCTCTGCTTAACCGATTGACTGACTGCCCACCTGATTGAGTGACTGACTTGCTAACTCGCTCAGTAACTTATCTCTAACTGAATAACTTACTTTGTGACAGTTAGATTAACTCATCGCCCTCAACTAGTCACCAACTTACTAACTGCTCGACGTGCTACTTCTCTGTTAGCTTAACCGATTGGCTGACTGCCCACCTGATTGATTGACTGACTTGCTAACTCACTCAGTAACTTATCTCTAACTGAATAACTTACTTTGTGACTGTTAGATTAACTCATCGCTCTCAGCTAGTCACTAACTTACTAACTGCTCGACGTGCTACTTCTCTCTCTGCTTAACCGATTGACTGACTGCCCACTTGATTGAGTGACTGACTTGCTAACTAACCCAGTAACTTATCTCTAACTAACTAACTTACTTTGTGACTGTTAGATTAACTCATCGCTCTCAGCTAGTCACCAATTTACTAACTAGTGGACGTGCTGCTTCTCTCTCTGCTTAACCAATTGAGTGACTGCCTACCTGTGAGTGACTGACTTGCCAACTCACTCAGTAACTGATCTCTAACTGAATAACTTTGTGACCGTTAGATTAACTCATCGCCCTCAGCTAGTTACCAATTTACTAACTGCTGGACGTGCTACTTCTCTGTCCGCTTAACCGATTGAATGACTGCCCATCCGATTGAGTGACTGACTTGTTAACTTACTCAGGGACTGATCTCTAACTGAATGGCTAACTTTGTGAATGCTCGACTAACAGTCCGCCTCAGTTAGTTAATTCTAATAATTACAGAAATGCAAGTATGGGTATAGTAAAAAGAAGAAATAATATCAATTCGATTTGATCAATATTTTACGAATTCCATAGGAAAAGGCTCGAAAGAAAACCAGTTGTACCCGGAGAGCAGTCATAATAATTGTAACGAAATGCTTCTTAGGTACCGGACGCGTACGCGTGCATCTAAAAAGAAGGAAAAAACTTGGCAAACGACCGGTCGAGATTGCTGAATGGTATCCGCCCACTTCCTATTTTCGCGTGTAATAATAGCGCGAGATTCACGCTATAAATATTAAAAACACGTTCTAAAATAAATGTTAGAGTAAAATATCGGACGTGATTTACAAATATTTACATACTGATGTTTGTATGTGTACGAAGCGCGGATGAAAAGTTTTGAAATGTGCGAATTTATCGTTTTAACGCTTGTCTTTCGTTCTTCTACCATTGTTTTCGATAATTTGATGCCACGTATAAAGTCTCAAGGAGATATCGCGACGTGATACCGAAATCGATTGTAACGAAACTCGTCGCGGAGATTTTTGGGTAAACGGATGCGACGCAACGCTCAAGACATTTTCGAGAACATCAAGTTTTGAAAAATTCTATATTATATAAGAATGATATAATTACATATATCGATTCATAAGTTTAGTGTAGTAAATCGTTGGAGAAGATCGTTTAGCGCGTTTAGCGTTTTAGTAATTGCGACCACCAACTTACGAGTTGCTGATTCGTATCCTATGTATCGAATGTTTAATTACCGAATCCATTTAGCATCTATTGACCTGATAAATGATTCGATTATCGGACGATCGTGGAAACTTTGCAGCGCCTCGCAAAAACATTCAAATCGACAATACGAGGAGTCCATCGCGCTCGATACGTCTCCATCAATTACTATTCCCCGCTGAAATTCGCGTAATGACCGCGTATCAGTAACGGAACCAATTGAAACCGAACAAAGTTATAAGCGACGGATTCGTTCGATAAAACTCGTCGTCTCCTAATTAATTTACGTTCGTTATGTAATTCGATGTCTCCTGAAGTTAATTTACCTGTCTCGATTATCCATAATTCGCCGGTCAGTCTGTACGTTTAAAAATAATCCTTTTACTTATTAGATTTCAAGTCCTTGAAAGACCGCCGCCGCGCCGTTTCGTTTAATTTACATACGCGTTGCTTGTGCGTCGTATACGCTACGCGACAATTACACACACACACACACGCATGCGGACCCACGATCAAAACAAACCGGTCGTCGTCGGATACGCCTATCTACATAGTATATATCGTCGTGTCTGTGTGTGAGTGTGTGTACATTTCTTGCGATGAATAATCGGACTGGTCAACGTCGTGGCCTATTCAAGACTGTAACTGGCACTAACAAATTTAGTCAGTCTAGCAGGCGACCAGGCAGGTAGACAATAACTGAATGTGTCAGTTAGGAACGAATCAATAAGTCACTCAATTATTTAGACTTTTAGTCATTTAGTTAGTGCTTAGCTAATCAGAAAGTCGGACACCCAAAACGGGTAGTTAACAGTACATATTAGGTCGTTTACTCAAGACGTTCCACGTTTACACGAGTCTTTAGCAGTCACACTCACTCAGTGAAGTGGACTGGTAGTAAATCAATGTTTAGTGGACAAAGAAGCATGCAGTGAATCTATACGTCTGTCAGTTAGTTGAAAAGTGGGTCACTAACTCTGCCTAACAGTTAGTTCAGCGATCAACCAGCTAGCCGGAGAATAAGTGAATTAGTCACTCATTCGGTTAGTTACTAAACTGATGGACCAGTCGGGCAAGCACTCACCTTATTGATTAGTCACTCATTTAGTTAGCGATCAATCAATTGGTTTTGCTAATAAGTCAGTTACTTAGTTAGGCAACTTAGTTAACCAGCTTGTTAACGAGTTAATCGGTTAGTTAGATGGATAGTCAGATAGATATTTAGCCATACAGTTCAGCAGGTAGGTAGACAGTCAATCAGTTAGCACGGTAGTTACTAACTGGATGATTGATTAACTAATTGACTGATTTATTGACTAACTGATTGACTGAGTACGTATCCGCCGGAATGATTGCCTGACGGTTCGTTTGAGTGTCATTCCAATATATAAATTAACCTATTACTAACTCGATGGCTGACTAGGTGATTTGACTAATCAGGTAACAAACTTATTAACTGAATTAAGTTACTAACTGATTGGCTAATTGTAAGTGCGAATCCGCGGAAATAAATGACTAACTGTTAGTTCAAATGTCAATTTAACTTATACATTAACCGGTTACTGACTAACCAGTTGACTAATTGGGTAACATACTTATTAACTGACTGACTGTCTACCTGTTGAACTGATTCGTTAATTGTATGTTTATGTGGCGCCCTTGTTAATTGGACTAGCAGTAACTAGCTAATTATCTAAATAATTAACTGAATAAGTTTAACCAACTGAATGTTACTGATCCGGTAACTGAATGCCTGTTAGAGTAACTATTCGTTTAAGTGTACCTGAACGACTGTTATTGCTTGCCTAATTTATTTTGCTAATCAGTCAATTACTCGGTCAGGCAACCTGCTAACCAGCCTGTCATCGAATTACTTGTCAGTTAATCCGTTAGTTAGATTGATATTTAGATAGATACTTAGCTAATTAGTCCAGCGGTTAGAGAGACAGTCAATCAGCTACCACGTTAGTTACTAATTGGATCATTTATTAACTAATTGGATGATTTATTGACTAACTGATTGATTAAGTACGGATCCTCCGAAATGACCGATTGACAGTTCGTTTGAGCGTCATTCAAACTCATAGATTAACCGACTACTAACTCGACGGCTGACTAATCGGGTAACAAACTTATTAACTGACTGACTGTCTACTTATTGGACTGACTCGTTAAATATTCGTTTGTGTGGCATCCTTATTGGATGATTTTCTAAATAATTAACGGAGCGACTTTAACGAACTGAATATCTAGCTTGCTAGTTGAACCATTCGTTGAAGTGTACCCGAATAACTGTTACTGCTTGCCCAAGTTGGTTTCCTAATAAGTCATTTAGCCAGTTAACGGATTTGTCATCGAGTTAGTGGTTGGTTAATAGGTTAGTTGACATTCAGATAGATACTTGACCAGTCGGTCCAGCAGGTAGGACAGACAATCAGTTAGCACACCAGTTACAACCTGGATGATTGATTAACTAATTGGGTGATTTATTGACTACTTGAATAACTGACTAAGTATGCCCCCCTCGCAATAACTGGGTGACGGTTCGTTTGAGTGTCATTCTAATTCGTAGAGAAATCGACTTATAACTCTATGACCAACTAGCTGATTGACTAATCGTGTAACAAACTTATTAACTGCCTGACTGTCCACCTGTTGGACTGACTCGTTAACTATTCGTTTGAGTGACCCACTTAGTTAGTTGGTTAGCAACTGAATGATTATCTACATAATTAATTAGGCGGCTTTAACTTTAATTGAATGGCTGTTGAATTAACTATTCGTCTAAATATACCTGAGTGACTTGACTTAATACATAACTAACCTTGTTGGGTACCGGGGCTGAACTACTAGCAACTGCTACTGATTGCCTGACTCAGCTTGCTAAGCAATCAGTTTACCCAGTTAGCCAATCAGTTAACCAATCTATCATCGAGTTATTTTTCAGCCAATTAGTCAGTTAAATTAACATTCAGATAAATACTTATTCAGTCAGTTACTTAAAAGTAGTTAGTCGAGGGGACAAGCAGATAGTTAATCAGTTAGCACGCCAGTTACTTAGTTACTGGATAAGTCAACCAATCGGTTTACCAGTCATCGAGTTAATAGTTCTCTCTCTAAGCTATTTAGTAGCAAATATTAACTGCAACTGTTTCCATCTAAACATCTGTCGTTAAATGCTACAAAACAGTTTGTAATTTAAACGATAGATTCGCCAATTCATCCGCTTTGTTCGATTTGTAACGTCCGGCGATCTACTACGAAAAACATAGTCGCCGTGTGTCGGTCGGTCGTTCGTTCGTTCGTATAGAAGGCGGTGTGTCACAGAAGCAAAACGACCGCGTCCGTCATTAATAAAGGTCATTTCACTCGTTAGGTGCTCGACACGGACGCACACGTCCACACACACACGCACCGCCGCCACAATAGGTAGCGGCAACGGCAACGGCAGCAGCAACAGAGTACGTAACAAGGCGCGTCGAGTATCTATCTATCTATATATCTATCTGTCCGTAAGGTAAGTACACGCCCGTTGATATCGCTTGAAAAGCGACTTCCTGCATTTGTCTAACCGATCGTTCGGAACCCGGAATCACTTTTCGCATTTCGATCGCCAGTAACCGAATAAATCGGGAACGAGTTTCCGTTCGACGCGATTTCCGAAAGCGTTCTAATTGAATTTTGCTCCCGCGATATTCTCCGAATCTTCTATGATAACGGCGACGTTCCGGTTGACTTCAGAAAATCTCATCGCCGCCGTGACGAACGCTTTATTTGTAGAATCTTTGCAGGCTTCAAGAATTTATTAAGGGAAAATTACCTGTCTTTCTCGATGGTGTGCTAAATCGACGGTGAATCGGTTCTCAGCAACGCATGGTTTTGAATCATGCCGGCATAGTAACCCGCTGATCATTTTTTTTTAGGATTTCGCGAATCATCAGATTGTTCAGGACATCATATTGGAGCACCTAGATCATCTGACCTTTCGAGACGTCATATTGTGGGAGCTAAAGCAACCAGTCGGCTCGTATATCATGTTGCAGGCAGTCGAATCAGCTGCCTGTCCGTTGAACTAACCGACTAACTATTCATTTAAGTGTCACTCTAAGGGACTGGCGAATTAACTAAATAACTGACTTTTGACTAATTGTAAATAACAGAGTGACTGCCTCGTCAACTGCTCGACTGACTTGCTAATTAACTGATCGCTGTATTAACTCATTGCCTAACTAACCAAATACTTGTCTATTCCCTGGACTGAGTAACGAACCGCCCATGTGATTAAGCGATTGTTCAGTAACTGTATGACTAACTGATCGCCTCAGTCGATCAGCTCGTATACCTATTTGCAAGCAGTCGAATCAACTGCGTGCCAGCTGAACTAACTGCCTAACAGTTCGTCTAAGTACCATTCTGACGAAATGATGAATTAACTAAATAACTAACTTATTTAGTAATTGACAGTAAGGGAATGACTACCTCGTTAACTATCGAACTAACTGTCTATCTGACTTACTAATTAACTGATCGATGTATTGACTCATTGCCTAACTAACATCCAACTACTTGTATATTCCCTGGACTGAGTAACTAACTAGTCATCTGATTAAGTGATTATTCAGTTACTGTATGACTAACTAATCGCCTGCAGCCGATCAGCTAGTATAACATATTGCAGCAATCGAATCGGCTACGTACCAGCTGAACTAACTGATGAACAGTTCGTTGAAGTGCCATTCTGATCGAAAGATGAATTAACTAAATAACTGACTGATTGACTAATTGTTAGTAACAGAGTGACTGCCTCGTCGACTATTGTACTAACTGCCCGCCCGACTTTCAATTACTAGCGGACTTACTAACTAACTGACTGATTTATGTATTTACCCATTGACCAACTAACAGCTTGTTTATTCCCTGGACGGAATAACTAATCGCCCATCTGATTAAGTGATCGATCAGTTACTGTATGACTAACTGATCGCTTGATTCGATTGAATAGATAACTGATTGAGCAGTTATCGCATCGACTGACTAACTAACTCATTGATCGACCAAGTAACTAGGCGACGTACTAACTAACTGCTTCCTCCTCGATCCTGATTAACCGATTGCCCGTCCGAGTGACTGGACCATTAACTGTAAGGATATATTTACTGATCTAATGGTTAACTGATTCACTATATGTAGCCCGTTATGTTGCGAGTCTACTACTACTTATTGCGGAGTTTGTAAAATAAACGAATTTTGTGACTACACTTCTATTATTTAATATCTTCAAACCAATTATAAACCTATACACGTGTTTTAACCGTTTATGTGTTTTTTTTTGTAGTACCCGATTGTTTTTATGTAAGTGATGTGTATAGAACTAACTAACCTTCTATATACTCTGGTTCCGCCGTTCGAGTGTTATATATAACCTTTTTTATCTCTAACCTTTCGTCAAGTCGGAGGGCAGACATGTCCCAAATTGGGTCTAAGAAAACAAAGTGATAAATTCTGTCCTAGGCCACAGTAACAGAATTGAGTGACCGACTCACTAACTGATCAGCTGCTTCTCAATATCGTGAGATTTGAATTTGGAGATCGTTTTTGACGCCATCCTGTGACATGTAGATCAGTTGATCATCCCCTTAACGCCATATTGAAATGCCTGTATCACACCTACCCCCACCACATCACTTTTTACTCGTCCCAATACGTACAGGTAACCTAGTCAATGACCTATTCGAGTTGAAAATCTCAATCGGTAAATATTGATTCGGGAAACGGTTCCAATTCCTGTTCGACATTTTAGGGCGCAATCGATTATTGAAATTGAAACATCGCGTTGATCATATCCGCGCCGCCTTTATGCTTATTGTTTATTTAATAAGTATACCGAATTTAGATCGCGACGTTAACGTCCTGCAGATAAAAATAGAAACGAATTACGTCAAAAGGAATAACAGAAACGACGCCCTCAACTCCGACCGATTTTCGTCACCACAAATCCTAATCGAGTAAACTAAATAAGCGACAATCGAGCGGAGTATAGGTGTATAAATAATGGAGACTCCCCCGGCGGATCTTCTGTCGCTCAAAGCTCGTTAACGTCTTGCGTTCGCCTTCGAACGTCGAAGGATGGGCGAGCGTTCGACGACGTCGTGAGAAAACTCGGTGCTCGTCGTCGTATTTGTATGTACTTACTACGAGCGACTTGGATTGTATCTTTATAACAAACAGCGACGCTCGAAATATCACGTTTCAAGGTTGTATAGTTTGCGTTAAAACCGTTAACGTAACGTACGTTTCGCGTACCTGAGAGAACGAACATGACGAACATGAAAAATCGCATATTAAATACAACAGCGTCTTGAGTAGCGTTGAAAATTTCGGAGGGAATGTAAGGTAGATGATTGGACGAGGATGAGGATGTTTAGATCGAGTGTTTGGCGTTGTTTCACAGCCAAAACCGGAGGTTTTTGCGTCGATTCATAACCACGGGTGAAACATGGGTCCATCACTTCATACCTGGGGACGAAAGTACAGTCTAAGGACTAAAAGGGGAGAATCGGCTTCGAAGAGAGGCGAAGACAGTTCCATCTACTGGTAAGGTCGTGCTGCCGTCAGTTTCTTCGGGTGCACGTGGGAGAAGTTTTATTGGGTAGTAGTGAGAATCCGCCGATTCTAGATCACATTCCACCACCACTACTACAGTGGGAATCTCCGGTGGCGAGGTTCGGAACTAACGTTCAAGCGCTGACGTACGGAGATCGCTCGGAAACTTTTCAAGTAAAAACAGTCGTATACCGGGACCGCTCAAAAAGTTTAAGGTAAAAAAGTCATCGGGACCGCTCAGAAAGTTTTAAGCAAAAAGAAAGTCGGAGGAAGGGAGGGGGGATAAAAAATAATATTCGAAAAGTATAATGATTTATTTAAATTTATCTAAACCTAACTATTTAACATATACTTTGGTTCCCTTTCGTTGTAGAATTTTCTCCACCTTCTTTTTGCAATGCCTTTTCATAGAAACTAGCCATTATTGATTTTCCATTCATATCTACCAGTAAATATGTTGTAGGATTTGTCAGTTGTACTTTGACTATTCTAAACAATTCTGTGGTCCAATTCGGAAAATCGATGAGTTATAGTCCGAATTGCTTCCTCACGCGCCCTATTCGCCAGATTTAGCCCCTCGGATTATTTTCCCTTTCTCAACTTAAAAAAATGGTGGTAAAAGATTTGACAATAGTGAAGAGGTGATGGTTAGGTGCGGTTGATGGCTATTTTGAGGAGCTCGACGGTTCTCACTAGTCTGGGCCAAACAGCGGTAATTACGGAGTAAGTTACGACAGCCTACGTACATACACAGAACTACTCGCATACAGCATCGATTTAGTACTGACTCTGAAGCGGGAAGTTGGCGATGCTCTCGTAACTTACTTCGTAATTGTACACGGTTAACGGAAGGCACCGATTTCTTAAAGTATAAAAGTTGATATGGCATCTACGAGGGTAGTCCTAGAAGTGCCCCGCCTAACAAAGAAGACAAAAAATTTGGGAAACATCTTTAGTCTCCTTTTAAATCCATACACTTTTCCCAGCGATGTTCGATAGCTTCCATACCCCGTCTATAGTGAGAGCTAGCCTGGGCAAACACCGCTAACAGCGTACAATTACGAAGTAAGTTACAACAGTCTACGAATATACACAACTACTACTCGCATACATCATCGATTTAGTACTGGACTAGAGTGGGGAGTCGGCGATGCTGTCGTAACTTATTTTGCAATTGTACGTTGTTAACCGAAAGCACCGATTTCTTAAAGTATAAAAGTTGATATGGCATCTACTAGGGTAGTCCCAGAAGTACCCCGCCTAACAAAGAAGACACAGGAAAAAATGTTGGAAAAACATCTTTCATTGCGCAACGTAGTCCATACACTTTTCCCAGCGATGTTCGATGGCTTCCATGCCCGGTGTATAGTGAGAACTAGCCTGCGCAAACACCGTTAACAACGTACAATTACGAAATAAGTTACGACAAGTGTATGGGGCTAAAAGAACGTTGCGCAATAAAGATGTTTTCCCAAAAATTTTTCCTGTGTCTTCTTTGTTAGGCGGGGTACTTCCGGGACTACCGTCGTAGATGCCATCTCAACTTTTATGTTTAAGAAATCGGTGCTTTTGATTGGCTAACAATCACAATATTGACATGCGATGGGGAGGTACGTTCGTTTCTGGTCTCGCCATTGTAACCGAAATCTTTATTCCGCGATGGGCAGTATTTAAATGAACTACATATATACATTTAATTACGTACGCATCCGTGCGCCGGTGGTAATTGGTATAATCGTGATTAACAGTCCTTTTTCTTTCGTTCCGTTTCAGATTAGTTGCTGCGCGGCCTTGGACACGGCGGGCAAATGAATCGCTTTCCTTTGTGCTAGAACGTGTTCGTCCACTATAAGGTAAGTGTCGACGTTTCGAAACTTTGTTCTTTGTGTAAAGGTAACGGAAAAAATAGGTATATATACGAAATGAAAATTTATATCTATTACAACGCCGATCGATTATTGTTATTATTAGATCGCGTACATTGCGTAACTTTTCCGGCTGACTTTCGTTTCGTACGCTAACAAATCGTTCCGTAAACTCGGCGCTGCACGTTGGCGTACACGATTCGTGATACTTGCGCCTCCATCGCGAAACGTGTGAAAGCGATTGTTTCGCCCAGAATGAAATAGGTATAATCGAAAACGAATCCGACCGAGGAGACGTAACGTCGCGTAACGTACCCTTCCAATCGCAATTCGACGACTTACGTAATCGAAATTTACTTTCTGTTTCTGGGGAGCGTCGCCTTTGTCGTCTCTCCCTCACCTCCTTCGTTTTCGAACGGCTATCGTAAATTAGATTTATATAAAGCGAGGGCTCTAATTCCAAAAAGTCGAGATCGACGAAGCTGGACGTATTTTCCATAAACATTTATCGTAAATTGGATGATGCGATACGGTATGTTCTGGTTGCATCGAATTAGCATGTTGTTAATGACGCGTGATTGCATATTTATAATCGATTGGAGCACTTGCCAGTTCTTCTCTACACCCTCTGTAATGGACATATCAATTATAAGAAACCAGAAGAGGCTGGCCCGCGCATAGTTTGGTTTGAGGACTTTGCACCAAAAAGAATATGCCCTTCCAGTTTTCTTCGACATATAGGATGCTTTTGACAATACCTTGACGTCCTCAATTATCCAGTCTTTGCAGGACCGGAATATGGACAACACTACATGCAAGTGGGTGAACTGTATGCTACGAAGCAGAATAGTTCAAGCCCAGAAGTGTCACCATGAGGACAGCTAGAGGGTGTCCTCAAGAGGTACTCCTTCTTTACCACTACTGTGCACTTTAGTAATGGGCGATCCTCTCAGAACATGCAATGATCAAGGAATATGGACGCAAGGGATCACGGATGACATCTTTATTGTGTCCAGGGAAAATTTTCTGCGCCGGGCATCATGCGAAATGCATTGCGAACTGTGGAGAGGTGGTGCCTAAAGGAGGACCTGTTTGTTAATTCACAAGAAAACAAAGGTGCTAGTTTTTACCAAAAAAGAAAAGAAGATGGAAGTCGAAAGCTTGGGCAGCATACAACTCTTTGGCCAGAACCTAGAATCGACCAATTAACTAAAGTATATGTGCACAACGCTCGATGCAAAACTGTATTGGAGCAAATACCTTATTAAAGTAACGAACAGGGTTGCACGCCTATTTTGGCGATGCAGAAGAGATGTTGACAAGATCTTGGGATTAAATCCAAGAACACTGGTTGTACACTGTGTTAGTAAAGTCAACGATCACCTTGGGAGCTGCAATCTGGTGGAGGAGGAGGACAGAAGTGTCTTGGGTAGTAAAAATGGTCACTACTCTTAAGAAGGCTTTGTTGGAAATCATTGGAGCAATAAGCTGTGCGGGAACCACTGTCATGAAGGTCATAGTGGGGACTATTTCGCTGGGACTATTCAAAACGGAGGCCATGGCAGCGATTCTTAGGGTAAAAGCTAACTACTTTGGATATCCTAACAACGTAATTGGTGGACACAGATATATACTATGAGTTAAGGACAAGAATCAGAATGAAATTTGCCCAAAGACTTCGCCTTAATTTCCCATGAAGACTTATGAAGCAAATACTGCCCTACGTTCTGGTACGGTCCTGTAGGTACAGTAAACAGTAGACTCCGTTTATAACGGACTCTCTAAGCAGCCTTATTTGGGCCTGTTATAACAGGTGTCTTTTATAAGAGTAGATATACAGTAGATTAACATAAAATAAAGACAGTTGAAACAAAATAACTAAAGTAAAGTTCTACAATAAATTAACACAAAAATACAATTCTAAAATAAATGAACTTCGAACAAGATTAACTATAAATTAAAAACTAAATTACCCAAAAAACTCAGTAATTGTTGTTTGTCTTTTGCCACTGGTTTTTGACGTTCCAAAAAGTTGGAAACTTGTAACCCGGCATTATACACCTTATCATCAACATTTTCAAGCGGCTCTAAAGAACGAAGCGTAAATTTTTACGACGACTTGGATGATCACATTTCGTATGCTGTTTATAATGTCAGTTTTCTCTTTTATGGTCGGAGAAACACGTTTCCTTTTCATAGCTAGTGACATAGAATGATTGGTATTGCAGTGTTCAACCATCACAGTACACGTATGCTTACCGATTACTGAGTGTTGACACCAGGCGAACAAAAATAAATAAAAATGAAATAAGTACAAATACAATCTTGGGGGTTTAAAGTTAAAATTACGTTTTTCACCTTGTCGAAATCCTTGCCACAATATAAAATTACTTCACCCCACGTTCCCCATCTTGTCAAAATAGGCTGTTGTGGTATCGGAATTCCTTGACAAAACTTACCTATCTTCAAACCTAAACAATTGTCCTATTTTTAAAGATGGCGACCAGAAATTTGACAGCGTTATAGCGGTAAGGTCACATCGCTTGGGGCATTTCGGAATTTCCCCATCCAGGAAACAATTCGGGCCGGGTCAGAACTCCAATCCCCTTTAACGATTTAAACTAGCCATCTAAGCCATCATCAACGCTACACAACTGTCCTAATTTTAAAGATGGCGACTTGAAATTTGACAGGGGTATAGTGGGAAGGTGAAATCGCTGGAAGTACATATGTCAGGATTTCCGGGCAAATCTTCGTGTCCTTTATAACCAGTTCGGAACTTGAAAATTGATCTGTTATATCCGGAGTGTCTGTGATATAGGGTTCGTTATAACAGAAAAGTTTCTATAAGGAACTTATAGGAGTTTGAATGGATGACATTAGGTTCGTTCCAACATAGCACAAAACCAGTTTGTGGATCATCGAGTACACGCGCAGAGCAAATTTGGCGTTCGAAATTTACATTGCGCATGTACCGGACGATTCACAAACTGGTTTTGTGCTGTGTTGGAACGAACCTAACATAACTACGTTATAGACGGATGTCTTTTATAATAGGGTCCACTACGAGCCGAGTCTACTGTATTTAGTATTTTCCGCGCTGTAACTCTATTATTCCCATCTTAACAGACAATTGAGGCAATTCGATTTCATTTGTTAAACAAAGCAATACGGTTCCCCGCTTTACGTATGCATCGGCCCCCGACTCGCCAGCAATTCCGTAATTAATTTCCATGACTCAGGTCTGCGACATTAGCTCCAATTAGAAGACAGAACGGCTACGTCCAACGACCAACCACCCCGAATTATCCAACCGCGACGGCGGGCGGTACGGGCGGCGGTAATCGTTCCGCGAAACCGATCCCGGCAGATGTCGGCTGATTCACGACACCGTCGTCATCGTCGGACAGAAGTCGTTGCACTCCGAAATCCTCGAACGACGCGCGAACGAAGCGACGGACAAACGAGGAAGAACGGAGAAGAAGAAAGGAAGTAGCAGTAGACGGCGGCGGCGGCGGCGGTGGCTTTTGTTTCGGCGAGTTTAAATCGGAAATAACATCCGACCTTGACTCGCCGAACGCGTCCGACAAAACGGCCCGGGCGCGTATAATTACAATATGGGGGTATCGGAGGCCTTCCGTCGTCAGGGTCAATGGCAAGGATGGCGGGGGTCGTTTCCATCGCGGCGGGAACGATTTTCACACGACCGACGTTTACGGGCATCGGAACGTCTGGTTAGATACGGCGCCGTTCGAACCGTTCGACGTTGTCGTTAGGATTTGACGACGATTCCGGGTGTTAGCCGTCGAAATCGTGGTACGGATCGGGTAGGGACGTGCCGATGAAGACGATAAAGGAGGTTACGGCGTAGGATTGGATATGTAATAAAATGGAAAATTGAAGAAGTCATAGTGTTTATCGTTAGTTTCTTTATTGGTATGAAGCTTAGGATCTTGATGGGAAGACCCCCAGCTGTAGTGATCAGCAAAAACATCGTGAGGGAATGTGGTTTATGCACGACGGTGCCCCACCTCATTTGTCTCGTATTGTCAGTGATTATTTAAACATAACATATGGTAATCGATGGGTTGGTCGAAACGGACCTGTTAAATGGCCACCACGATCTCCCGATCTAACGCCATTAGGTTACTTTGTGTGGGGCTGGATGAAGTCTATCGTTTATATTGGGTTGGGGAATAAGTTCGTAGCGTTTTTATTAAAGACTTTTATTTGAACAAAAATATGTGCTCATCTCTAAGGAAACAAACCCTACATAACACGATCAGCTGATTCCCATGTTACAATATGACGTCAAGTACGATCAACTGAGTAAGCTGTCACGGTGTGGTGTGCAAGGCGATCGATTAAAATATCACAATGTGATGTCGACAACAACCACCTGCTTCAAATACGAAAATGATAAAAAGATTACACCCAAGTTCATTTTCTCCCTTTATCCTTCGATTTAGCAAACGCGATCTGATTTAGTTCGATTTTTCCGTTATTATTCGTCGCGTCGCGGTATGCACTAACGTTTATTCCATTCTATCGGTAAATGCACCTATCCGTCAGTGGCGGATGATCTCGACCCGTTAGCTGCGACGATAGCGTTTGCACAATGTCAAGGATAAGCGGGGGACGCATGTGGTTCGGTGTCATAAAATAAATATGTACCGTTCGGCTATGTACTCATCTGCACAAACACGCACACACACAGGATGTACACTCATACGATACCACGCCGCCTTCTAATTCGTGGAAAAGGTGTAATTTAAGAGCTGCATATTCTCTGTACGCTGTATCGTCAGCTGCTATTTGATTTATAAAAAGGAACTGTCAGTTCGGCAAGGAAAAGATCTCTCGAAATCAAGAAAAAGGTGGGGAGTTGCTAAAACCAAAAATTAAGACGCCATTGTCCAAAAAACAGCTGATGGTTGTAAATCGGCCGTCACGGAAAGATGTGTATTTTCATTAATGACCAATCGAAACAGGATTTGCAGCCGAAACCGAAACCGAAACTTCGGCCTCGGTCTCAGTTTCGACCGAAACCGAAACCGAAACCGAAACTTTTTAGACATGTTAAAATTTCAATTGTATGCTGAAATCTAGTGCATATTTTACATGTTATCTAGTTCATTTGTGTTAAATGAAATTAAAAAAGACAACAATTACGGCATGTACGAACAGTAGATATTTATTTATGTAATATTAACTTGCTGACTCTGACGACTGCGAGATACGAACTCTCCCGAACAATGCGCGACAATTCACGAACACCGAGTTTCAGTGCGGCCTAAGTTTCGACTGGTTTTTGGCCGAAACTGGCCGAAACCGAAACCGAATGTTCGATCGGCCACTACTTTCCATCATATAAAATCAACCCCTGTTCAAGCATTTCCTCCAACAAAATTTTATTTCGTTTATACTGAATTTATTCCATACTTTATGGGTGCACTGTATGTACGAGGTAGGCGCCATAAATTCTCGGCCTGACAAAGTTATACAGGTTCAAGCGTGTTTCAAGTCTCCGTTGCGTCATAGTTGCACGTGCGCAAGGCCGAATTTATTCCATACTTTTGGGCACGCACTGTGTACGTATATAAATACATAGAAACTAACAATATGTAAGCACACAATACGAAGCGTTTATTTTGTAGTGTCGCAATTTCGCACTTGTTTATTTACTTTAGCGATTGTACGATAATTTGCGATGTTTTTGTTATTACAAGTTTCCCTCCGTGTATATACACGTATGTACATACATAGATACGCGTAGATTTGGTACGATTATCGCGTATGCACATAGCGCAATAGTTTAAATAAACTTCGTTACCTTCGTAGAAAGAACGATCCCCGAATCTCCTCGTGGACGAAGAAGAGGAAGACGCGCGTTGTAATCGTTCGATTTCACGTGCCCGCGACGAATGTAAAATCGCCCATTTGGTTTCTTCCTTTTTCCGAAATCTACTTAAGGCATGAACATGTACCGCGGCACGATCCCGAAAAGGTCGATATCGTAGGGGAGGGAGGATTCGTTTCGAATTTATTTATTTATACCAACTGAGCGGCGATACGAACGGGAAAATTAGACTTTGGCACGCGAATCGATCGGGCGAGTTCAAGGGAATTCGTAATTGCCAGAAAATCCGCAACGGTTAGGTGAAAATTGTTCTTGTCCGGGGAAAAAACGAACTCCGATCCTGGCGCGCTCTATTCGCGTAAACAAGGAATTATCGGGGTGATTGCAGTAAATTACGTATCGTTGTAATTAGATGGCAAATTTCGATTACAAAAGCAACTACTACCCGAACGATGGTCTCGACGGTCATTACGTTATAGCCGGGTCGAGAACCGTGCGTTGCGTCGACCAGCAATGGAGCAAGTGAACTACCTCCGAATTTTAGAAATTTTGCAGCCTTTCAATTGTCCAATACATTGACGGTGAATGGATTTTATTCCTTGCAGGAATTTTGGGAATATTTCAGTTAATATGTAATCTATGTTAATTCTCTGTATTAATAGTAATTCATCATTTACGTTTTTTTTCTTTTCTTTGACATATTTCTATACGTTGACCACTTTGTAACGTCTACAGAAATAAATAAATAAGTACAGACGTATGCGCTAATTAATTAGGGACGGAAACTGCATCGAATCAAGCAGGAACAAAAACCTCGGACCCGCTTCGTCGTGATTCTGGCGACGATAGGCAATGAATTGGGTTGGAACGGGCGCGCCCAGCTGATGAGCCGCGATCACAGCGAAACCGCTTCGTGTCTTTCGCTCCCGCTTAATTCAATGCGCTTTCGATGCCACTGCTGTGACTCAAATTGGTCGATTCGTGTCCGACACCGGCTTATAACACGCCTATATTGTAGCAAAAATAAGCTAATTGTTCCGTAGATTATTTTGCAATGTCCAACTCTCACTCCCTATAATAGTAATATATACGTACAGTGTTAGTTAAAAGTATGGAGACGGCGGCGATCTATTGGCGTTAATATTCATCTTAGGAAATCATGCTCAATACAAAAGTTTTAGAACGGTTTTCGTGTGTGATGTATTGTTTGTTTTTAACATTTTTATAGCAAATATTCATTCTGAAATTCCAGAAGCATTAGAAAATTGCAATAAAAGATGCAATTGTAAGCTTTGTCCATATGAAAAGCGCCGAATGACAAAAAAGTACCTGCAATTTCTGCAAAAAGAACGTGGCGAGCACAAAATTGAAGCTTGCATTTCATGTGCAAATTGCTTGCCCAATTAATTACTTTATTTGTTTTTAAGTTGTTTAACATACTTCTTTAAAGAAACAAATTGGTTATAGAAAAAATTGAAAAAGACGTTGCACTGAAGTTTATTTTATAACAATATATGTGATGCGAAGCCAAACTTTGTGCTAATTTTTATTTAGTCGCCGTCTCCATACTTTTAACTAACCCAGTATAATAGATCATCATCATCATCAAAAAGACAAAAAGATTTACATGACATGTCAAAAGAGAGATAACAATAATAAAAATCTAGACGTATGTATATACCTATAACATAAAGTTACATTACAGTGCGATTAAACAAAACAGACATATTAAAAAGCAGCGGTGCTAATGCGAGTCGCAACTTCAGGTTACAATAACTCGGGTTTGTTAAAAGGTGGTACCGGCGGTGGCGCACCGCATAACAGTAGGTGCCTAATATACAATATTGCGTTAAAAATGATATTGATACTTTTTACTGTTGTCTTGATGTCTACTGGTGTTGTAAACACATTGTCGTATATATACTTCGAAAATGATCGTTCGACATCCATTGAAGTAAGATTTGGAAATTTCAAATATTCCTTTTCGTTATCTGTGCACTCTTGATACTCAGTTATAGAACGAACCTCTTTTGTAAATCGGGATTTTTCGTTAAAATTGCACAAAATTTCTGTGCCATATCGACTCTTATAGTGTCCGTCAAGTTTTCTAGAACGACTTGTAAATTGTTCATGCAATTTAATGCGTCTCGTGTAGATATAGGTGACTGTTTTCTATTTGCTCAATAGCTACTTGTAGCAACTTCAGAGTGGTTCATGGATATTTCATCTATTTGTTATTGAATGTCCGAATTGCAAGAATGTTGCTGACTTAACATAAAAATAAAATCGTATATAAATTGCCAGTGTGGAATACTGTTACTTAAATCCAATATATGACGTCTTCGTTGGTAATAAGGTGTTATGTAACTAATCCCTAAATCAATTGATATTGTTAAAATATTTGAGATATGTAGTATTCTTTATAGTATAGAAGAATTATGGACTAAACTTGTCAATATACCCTCGTATTTTTCCACCCTTTTATACCCCTTGTTCTGTAAACTTAATTCATCTTTACCTGAACATAACCATGAAGTTGGGCTTGAGCATTAACACGTTGCATCCTCCAACTGCCGAACAGAAAATCACACAGAAACCCTGTCTCCATTTCCTAAAGTTAGAAAATTCTTCGAAGAAAGCCTCCACGAAGGCATTACACACGTATGTACATGCAAGCGGCAAAACCCCAATAAAAGATCAAGCTGTAGTACATCAGCAGCCCAACTTGGCCTAAAAGCCATCTTCGGAGAATGTCCGGAATTAGCGTGAATATGAAGAGATTACCTAGAAGAAATGTTTACGTTTACAATGTTTTCTACATTCAAACCTATCGCGCGACTTAGCAATCCGCTTTTGCATATTGTGCAATAAATATGCGCCTTTCTATATGTTCTAATCCAGGGAAATAGCTGAGATATTTATTCACATTCGAAGGAAACGTTCTCCGCGTACTTATTTAGCGCGCAGCGTGCAACGTACGGTCGCTTTGAACTCTCTCTCTCCATCTCGCGGTACCGTCGAGACCGACTACGAGTTGAAAACTATCCCTTCCCATGTCCCTACCGCTACGCTACTGCCATCCGGTACCATCTTTTTTAAAACAAACTCTGGTAATAACATATGTACGTCAAAAATGAATTGATACCTAAACACATACGCACCGTCGTGAATTATGTCCTTAAAAGTGAAACATAAACTGACCTGCAAATAACGGCCGATGTGAGTTAGATGTGCCCAAGTAGTTTAGTTAGTGTTCGTGTGTTAGCTCTAGAAAACGGTCGTGTCTTCTTTCTTGTGCAGAGTTGATTTCAAACAAAAGAACTTTTATTTATACTAATTATTAATCTTTATTTATTGCTCCCCCTCTCCTATCTCAATATTAACATTAATAATAACGGTAAAGACGAAATGTTGGCGATTCCATCAACTACAACTACTATGTAACGTGCTCTTCTCTAAGGAAACAAACTCTACCTGTCTGCTTTTTAAATGCATTACGGATACCATTGTAGAAGCCAATATTTTGCTTTGAACATCTTTCATCGTTACTTTGCAATTTATGCATAATTGATTGTTCATTGAACAAACGAAACTTTCTAAATCTGCTAAACGCACTAAATTCCAAAAAGGAAATCCTAATTACCTAATCTTCGTTTATCGGTAAAAGGACGAAACCTTTTCATACCTGCCAATACCGGCGTACGCCATATAACCTCCAATTAGTGACTAACCCAACGTTGTCAGTTCGATTGGTTCGATAGTAGAGTTTGTAACGTTAACTGTTCCGGAATTATCGCGTGTGTCTTAATCCAAAATATTATCTAACAATAAGGATTTGAGGCATCGATGATAAGTGAATGAAATTATTTCCATTTTTTCTGCGGCTTTTCCCGATCCGATTCATCTGAGGAAATCCGCTAACGCGAGGTAAGTTTCTTCAACGCCAAGTTCTTATCTAATTTATAAGCTTTATACGTTTTTTATCACAAAATTCCACATTTTTCCTCCGCTTTGATGTGTGTATCCACGGCGTATTATACAGTTTGTTTGGCAACGGGCCGCGATAATATGTACATCGTGTTTACGCCGTATACTACGCGTACAGAGAAAACGTAAAATTAAAAAAAAATTATTATCCAATAATTCAAAGTCGTTAGCGCGCGCGCCCCGACGTCATATTTTCTTTGGCGAAGCAATTAGATACGTTTCGAACACGCGTGTTCAGATGTAGATATTCGGAGTGAGATGTAAATATTATCGCTGAAATCCGACGATGATGTGAACGGATACTGGTTCGGGAATTTTTTAATTTTTGTTTACCGACATCTTCAGGAAAGCCAAAGAGCTTGTAAAACGATTTAAGTCTTGTTCTAATTTTTTTATTTTAATATCCCCTGTAGCTTCTGAGTTATTGAGTCAAACAGCGTTAGGGGTAATAATAATAACAATAATAATAATCTTTATTTCAGTAAACCATATTATACTGAGAATTTAGATAATTTCTTAAACAAAATTGCACCGGGCTAGCTCTTCATTAATGATAGAAAAAGCATAATTTATAACAAATTATATTTATAAATTTTGAGAAATATTTAATATAAAATAAAGATAATTACCTAGTGTCATGTGTGTGTGAGTGTAATTTCTTTCATTCGATGACGGTTCTTCCTATGTCTCCTCTCTTATTTTCCTTTTTCGATGCAACTCTATTTTCTATGGATTCTTCCCTCTCTTAACTTTTTTTTTTCGGTGTGGCTCTATTTTCTATGGATTCTTCCCTTTTTTAATAAGAAACACATTATAAGCTTTAAGTTATTTTGTGATACCCTGATTAGCTCGTCGTTTTCCATTCTGCATCCTGATGTCCCAATGATCTGCATTACCCCTTTTTCCGACACCTCAATCAGTTGATCGTTGCAGACTCTCTATTGCGACGTTGTATTTAACCAATCCCTTATACGTCACGTTGTGACACACTTTCACGGGCTGATTGTTTTGGTTGTCATTTTGCTGTGCCATATTGACAACGCTCTAATCAGCTGATTGTTCTAAACGCGCCATATTGTAACGTATTGATTTCTTGTACGTCATATGGTGGCACTTTCATCAGTTACATCGTGACGTAATTATGTATAAAAATAAAACTTACTATGTATTTAAAATAATTGGCGGCCGAAGAATTGGATTCAACGTGGGTATTTCGATATCTCGAGGGTTCGTGCGGGAGAAAAACACGACGTATCCCATAATTGTCTCAACTAGTCTGGGCAAACGGCGGTAACAGCGTACAATTACGAAATAAGTTACGACAGCATCGCCGAATCCCCCACTGCAGAGTCAGTACTAAATCCATGCTGCATGCGAGTAGTTCTGTGTATATATGTACACTGTCATAACTTATTTCGGAATTGCCCGCTGTTTGTCCAGACTTAGTCCGAACGGGGCGTTTATAAGATATCAATTTAGTCGCGAGGGGAAAATCGAAACGCCGAAAAGTTGGACGTGCACGTCGTCGCACGGACATTCATACAGTTCGGTGCTGTACGGATCGATTAATTTAGAATTAAGCTTGACGCCCGTCGTGGCCTTTGCGTTTTTCACTGGCAATCGATCAATGTTTCGAGCGTAAATTAGGCGTCTTTACGGCGAACCGTTTCTGTCTGTTCGAAGTTAGGAGGAGGCTATTATAGTAATTGATAGTCGCCGGTATCGGATCCGTTCCGAAGTTGGTTAAAGTTATCGAAAGACCCGTTGTCGGTGGAATCGGAGGAGGATTCGTCCTAGTATCCGATAACCACCAAGGAAGTAGGTGCAGGGAATACGAGGGCGATTTGACCGAAAAAGTGACTTTTCAAAAGTTGGCAACACTTTCGCCGATTTCGGTGATTATGTTGTTGGCTAACCGCCATGTTTCTGATGTCAACTGTCAAAATTTCACATAAATCTGACAGATATGATAGGTTATGTTCTATACTAATTTAAAGGAAACTGTTTCCGTTATTGTGTAAATATTAAAAATAAAGATAATTTTGAGTGTTATTTAAACATAATTTTTTACGTAGAAAAAACAATTAAAGGAACGGAGGAAAAGTTACTTAAATGTTGATTATAAATGAATGTGCTCCGTGGCGTGGAATGATTTTTAAGCCGTTTTCCTCTTATAAAAGTGCTTATATGAACACGAATGATGCACAACATCCGAGACCGTCATTTACTGTCAACTATTTCACAAATGGTTAACAAAATCCATGCTCTTGTAATTAGCATGATCGTCGATTGAAGGTAGATACGTGAGATAGCTAACGAAATAAATATTTCAACTGAACGGACATGCAATATTTTGCATGGGCGTTTAAATATGAAAAAGCTATGGGCGAGACGGGTGCCGCGTTTGCTCAATACTAATCAACTGCGCGCCCGTATTAAAAACTCAGAGGAATGTTCGTCCATCTTCAAACGTAATCACCATTAAAAGAAGTTTGCGGCAAATGGGAAGGGGGGCGATATCCGAGAAAAATGCATGTTTTGAGTTCCGATAGATTTTTAGATGGTTTGAAAAAATTGGAAACTGGCGGGGATTCCCCGGTATCTTGAAATTGAAATTGTGTCATCAACTTTTGACTTAAATTATCGTGTACCTGCTTGATTTTTCCTCGGAAACTTCGGACCCTCCCGTTACCCTGGTACAACGTCGGAATTGACTTGTTTAATGTTCTTCGTTGCATTTCTTCCATAGGTTCCAATCCTTTGCGAGTTCCTTCATTTCTCGTATCCTTCTTCCTCTCGTTTCTCCTATTTTCTGTATTTATTGGGTTCATGTTTTCCTGGGTCTGCCCGTTCTTCATGTCTTTTTGTCTTGTCCACGTTACGCTTGCGTATGTTACTATAAGTACTGTGAATGTTTTGTATATATGTAATTTTATCTTTTTATCTATTTCTTTCTTCTCCCAGAATAGTGTTATTAGTGGCATACTATATTCTGTTTGCTTTTCCTGCTCTATTGGCTATTTCTGCATTAATCTTTCCGTCATTTGATATTATAGATCCTATACATATATTCGAATATTCTTACTCTTTCTAACTTTTTTCCTTTATAAAATATGTTCCCGCTCCCTTCGCCACCTTGTGATCTACGATCATTACTTTAGTCTTCTCATCATTGACCTCCGTCTTCATTCTATCTATTTCTTCTGACTCGTATGTTTATCATTGTTTGTCGGCGTATAGTAGTCTTGCGAATATTAATTGGCGTTAGGTTTCTGTACCCTATTATTGTTGGTATTTTCTCAGTTCTGCTCTTTGTGTTTTCATTTATTCTGTCTACTATATTAAATAGAAAAAGACTGAGACTGTCTTCCTGTTTGATTCCCTTTTGCATTTGGAAGATATTCGATTTTTTCCGCTTAGTAATACTTGTCCTCTTACCTCACTGTATATACTTTTCACTATCTGTATTAATTCTTCAGGTACATTAAGTTCCTTAAGACACTTGAAAGTTATCTTCCCATCTATTGAATCCAATGCCGTTCTTAGATGCACAAAGGCTATGTACCTGACCCATCCCTTCTATTATGTCCCTTAATATAAATATATTATGTCTTGCTTTTCTATATGCCGCCTATTCTTCCTCCATTTTAGATTCTACGATTCGTTTCAATCTTTGTTCAATTATCCTAGTATATATTTTAAAAGTTATTCCTTATAGTTTTTACAGTTTGTCTCATCTCCTTTCTTGTGAATTGGGATTATCAAGTTTTGTTCCCATTCTTTAGGTATTCTTCGTCTATGTATTTCAGCTTCTTTGGATGTACATTATCACTATCACTTGCCCTCCTATTTTTAATTTTTGTTCATGCTTCCTCTAGTTCTCTTATATCTACATGATTTATATGATTTTCAGTGTCTTCCTTTTGTTCTTTATTTAGTTTCCTAATCTCCAGTTCTGCATCTTCTTGGTTTTCTCCTTCGTTCTTAAACCGTTGCTCATAATAGTTTTGACATATTTCCATTATATCTTCTATCGTAGCTTTCAGCTGTTTTCCATCATCTCTTAAGCCTCGGATTTGGTTTCTCTTATTTCCTCTCAAGGATTTGATTTTACCCCAGAAAATTCTATTCTTTGTTCTACACTCTAAATTTAATTCCTCTTCCAAGTTTCCCCATTCCTTCCTTTTTGCTTGCCTTATCATTTTTGCTGGAATAGGACAATAAATAAAGACGAATAATTATTATAAAAGAAAGTTCTTTTCTTTTATATCAACTTCCACAAGAAAGAACACGACCGTTTATTTAAGCGATATTCATGAGACAGATACAAAGTTACTTAACGCATCGACATCCTAAGACTATATATTAAACGCTACGATACGTATAACCCTTATACAAGGTCAGGTTGTTTCCCTTTTCAAGTAAATAATTTACGACGGGCCTATGTGGTTAGGTATCAATTCACTTTTGACGTGTGTTATCGGTACGCAACGTTTAGACTCGCATTCCAGATCATGAGAATATAATTATCCCCGCTTGAGTTTTCCAAGAATTTTCGTTACATTACTCCTTTTCTCTTAGTTTAGTATTTTGTCATTTACATTCTTAGTCCCTATATACTTTCTCCACGCCTCTTTCTTATCTCTTATTTCCCCTTCTAATCTCTTTATTTCACCAGCTTGTTTTCCTTTTTGTTGAAATGATTCTCACGTCTCCGCATATTTCTGTTGCTATTATGTTGACAAAATAAAATATGTTTTTTAAGAAATAAAAAAACTTTTTTATAGAAAAGTCATTGTTCCTCATCAAACCGTTCTCGTAAAGCGTACACGAGGAAGATTCGCCCTAAATAATAGTAATGAAAAACAGGAAGAAATGAAGAGGCTCGCCTATTTACAACTTTATCTTTCGTTCTTGCGGGCTCTAGTGAATCTTATAAAGTAAAAGCGGTTTATATTTGCAATATTTCGCCTCTATTTTCTAAATTTCATTCTGCTCCGGTGGCAACAGCGGCGAAGCATCGAAGGCAAAAGCGAATCGACGGTCGCTTTCCGTACGCAACAGTGCCGGTTGAAGAGGGAAACGCTGACCCAATTCGCCTCTGCCGCCGCCGTTTAAAACTGGAACGGCGAACTAGCGTTGCCGAGGTCCTCCTATTGGCGGTGGTGGCCCCGTCAAAGCCCCGTGTGCCTGCGGTCGGAGAGCCTCGGCAACAGCAGCAGCAATACCAGCAAGCAAGCAAGCGGGCAGGCAGGCAGGCACTAGCAAAACAAATCGATGTACCAATTATGCATTCTAAAAATAGGCCTGAAATATGTGTCAATCGTACGGTAGGCAGTCGGCGAAAGATTTGGGTCGCACGAGACCTAAAACGTTGCGATCTTGAAGGGAGAAATATAAATAGGAACGTAATTACGGGTTCGAGGAAAAATTCCTATGGAAAAACACGATGCCGTGTCGGATCTGGATGAATTGAATTCTTCGTGTTTTTTTTTCCACCAAACAAACATTAGATGCGAGTCGATCATTACGTAATATACGTACACAACAATGAGGTTCCCCCTGAGATGAAAGGCAGGCTCAAAAAGACGAAAAAACATCTCGAAATACTCAATGAATTTATTTTTAAAGTTTAAAGCGCGCTACATAGTTATACTACCGCTCAAAAGCATTTGCCCATCACGAAAATTGAGTATTTTTGACACTATAGGTTCGTTCCAACACACCACAAAATCAATACTATAAAGAGGCCATACATAAGGAAGAAAAAGAAAGGACACAAGAGGATGATGAACGAATAACTAAAAATCGCGACGAGGAAGAAGAACCTCCCGAAAAGAAGAAGATACTGCAGGAAATATTAAAATCATTTTACAGAATAAATCCGCCTATAAATACATAGTATCCACCAAAAAATATGGGTGGGCAAATACTTTCGAGCAGTACTGTACATACCTACATAAATCAATAAGAATAACTCTATTTTGCTAACAAGCACGCCTTCGTACGTTCACAGGTCGAATTAAGCACTCACGACTCGAAAATAGAATGCTTGTTAGTAGTACAAAGGTCGGGGTAGTCTGGGCAAACAGCGGTAACAGCGTAAAATTACGAAAAAGTTACGACAGCATCGCCGACTCCCCGCTCTAGTCCAGTACTAAATCGATACAGCATGCGAGTAGTTCTGTGTATATATGTAGACTGTCGTAACTTATTTCGTAATTACCGCTGTTTGCCCATACTAGTGATGATTAGAGTTGCTCATATGAGCCAAAATTGTTCGTTGTGAACAAGGGGTAATACTGCGGTGGGGAATGAGTAATATTTTGCTTATAAACAAGGGGTAATAGTGCGGTTTTGAACAAGGGGTAATAATTCGGTTGTAAACCAGGTGAAATAATGCGGTTGTAAACAAGGGGCACTGGACGAGATCCAAATAATAATTTGCTACATTCTTAACGTGAATTTCGTGTAACTCGGTCGTAAAAGATACAGATCTTTCAAATTGTATTCAGATAGGGGGCTTATTGTAAGAGAAATAAAAAATTAATTCATACAGATTGGTGATTGGTGGAAAAAATATTACGAGAATTACAGATGTAATTTTTGTGGACTGTATTAAATCCCTCGCATGTTGTTTACATTTGCTGTCGAAATCAATTACTACCAATATCTTGATGCTGCCAGCTAAAAGTTTCGAGTCACGTGGTGGACACTTTCGTTTGTTCAGTTCGTTCGTACGTATGTGTATCATCAAAAACAAGATAAGCTGCTTCTGAGACTTCAACGTGACATACGAGCTGTATAAATAAAGTAATGAGACCGTCTTTTGTTTTCACTACTTTCATTTTAATAACATTACTGCCAATTGGAAAGTATTCACACGCAGAATTCTAATCCTTGAGTTGAATTCTAATCCTTCACGGATAGACGCAACTTGGGCTGTAGAAGCAGTAGGGTTTACTACCATTTCTGCAAATATGTCAATTTTTTATCATGCTTAATTGTTGGTCGACCAGATCGTTTGCCATCTTGAATACTACCTGTTGCTTCAAATTTCCGAAGAAGCACCTTTAAATAAATCCTCGATATAGAGCGGTCGGAGTACCTCTCATTAAAACATCTACTCTGCTGCACGGAAATTGTTTCTACATTCATCAATTATTAAGACAGCTGCTACTTTGTCGGCTACAATACGTACTATTTTACGTATTACTTAAACGTCTCGTTAAACAATAATTAAAGTAAATATTCAAGGTATAAACATTTTTGCAAAAACTTAGCCGATTAAAAAGAATTACAAAATTAAAAACATCAATTTCTTCGACAATTAATCAGAGGCGGGCTTTAGGATCTTTGTTAATTAAATGCGAAACTGTAATTTTAGTATCTATTTAATTGGTCCATCAAAATCAGCCTAAACCCAAACAAAATTAGTATGATCGAATAGGTATTTTCAATGCCTTTCGAACGAGATGTCACTTGCCATAAACTCCCATTTAAAATTATTTATCAGAGTGGCCTTGTGATGTGATCAAAGACTATTACCTCACCTGTGACGATTACTTGGGAAGCCCACTATCTTCCAAATTTCATTATCTATCTATATACGAGGTACGTCCAGAAAGTAGGTTCCGTTTGGTAATAAAATTAAATTGTGTACAGATACAGAGAAATTATTTATTGCACAAAATTCTACAACTCTTAAACTACTTTTCCACATAACAGCCGAAATTTTGCAGGCAATTGTCATAGCGTGGCACAAGTTTTTGTATACCTTCTTCATAGAAGTTTTCCGCCCGTGTCTTCAACCAGTTGGAAACATTTTCTTTCAGCTCTTCGTCATTGTTGAAGTGTTGACCGCCAAGGAAAGACTTGAGATGTAAGAACAGATGAAAGTCGCTAGGAGCGAGGTCAGGGCTGTACGGAGGATGGTCAAACACGTCCCAGCCAAATCCCTGTAGGAGGTTTTTCGTCACATTTGCAGTGTCTGGTCGTGCGTCGTCGTGAAGAAAAACAACACCTTGTGACAGCAATCCTCGGCGCTTATTCTGTATTGCGCGGCGCAATTTCCCAAGTGTCTCGCAATAAACATCTGCTTTGATTGTTTGACCACGCGGTAAGAAATCAATGAGTAAGATGCCTTTCCAGTCCCAGAACACTGTGCACATCATTTTTCGAGGTGTCAAGATTTGTTTCGGCTTAACCTTTGCGGGGGATGAAGTGTGCCTCCATTCCATTGATTGCCGCTTACTTTCAGGGGTGTCGTAATAAACCCAAGTTTTATCTCCTCTGATCATCTGTGTCAGAAATTCTTCGCCGTCTTCATCATAACGGGTCAAAAACTGAAGTGCAGTACCCATCCGTTTTGTTTTGTGTTGCTCAGTAAGAATCTTTGGTACTCAACGTGAGCAAAGTTTACGAAATTTCAGTTTTTCGCTAACAATTTCATGAATTAGTGATCGTGAGATTTGGGGAAATTCCATAGCGAGAGCACTAATTGTAAACTTGCGGTTTTCCTGGATCTTGTCATCAATCGCGTGAACCAGTTCTTCTGTGACCAAAGATGGACGTCCACTTCGTTCTTCATCGTGCACTTCACTACGTCCTTCATCGAATTGTCGGACCCATCTTCTCACCATTGAATCACTCATCGCATTTTGTCCGTAAACTTCGCAAATTTGCCGATAAATTTCAATTGGTTTCACTTTCCTAGCATTCAGAAAAGGAATCACGGATCTGATTTCACAAGCGGTGGGATTTTCAATCAACACCGACATTGTAAACAAGCACAACAAAGCGTACGTGGCTGACAGCGATCTCAAAATGGCGCACGTTTCTTCTCCTTGATACAGAGCGTCTACCGCGCACGTGCGGGGGTGCGATCGCAGCGCTGCAGCGGAGTTAAATTGAAACGGAACTTACTTTCTGGACATACCTCGTATATATAAATCAATTGCTGTTCGTTTGTCTAGCTAAAGCTTGAGAATGGCTGGACCGATTTGGCTAGATCTTGAAATATTTGTTGAAGTTCGGGGAAGGTTTAAACGGTGAGAAACATAAATAATAAGTAACGGAAAATACTAAAAACGGCAATTTAATTTTCCAAGAGAAAATGTTCCTAGCTGTGAAACATTTGATGTCTTCTGTCTGTTGTTTTTTTTAGGTGCGTTCAGAAATTTTTCTTTTCCATAGTTGTTGTATGAGGTGTAAAAGTCTCAGTTAGTTGTCGAAAAAAGGAAATCTGTATATACATATATATTATAAATGGATCGTGGTTTGTATCGTGGATGCTTAAAACTTGAAAACGACTGGAGCAAATTGTATATTTCCCCTTTGCGGGTTTGTTCGTAATTGCTACGCGAAGGTTTAGGAAAAAGTCGAAAAATTCTCAACCGGTGGCGCTGTAGGCGGTCATTCCATTTGACAGCTCAGCATATGTCCCTTATAATGATTTTCCGATATTTTTATATATATTTTTTTATTTTTCGAGTGAAATAGTTTACATTTACGAAATATATCATTGCGAATTTGTCGATTATCAATTTCTGAGTGATATTATTTATTGATTTGTTTTGTTTTTGTTTTTCATTTATTTTCCAAATTTCAATTGCATCTTTTTCGTTCATTTACAATGTCACCGCATAAATCTGGAAATGTCTTGCTTTTCTCACGGCCAGCTGTATGTGGCGTGTTTCTGAGTTGGGAAACCATCCTCACTCTTCATTTACGCTCCGGAGCGGAAAACGAACAATTTTGTGTTTCGTGGGGCATTAAATTGAATACAATCATTGTTCTGTTCTTGTTTTAAATTTCAATAAAACGAATAGAATTTAATGAAATTAATACTTGATTTTATTCTATTTTCCCCAAATATTAGGCGAGATGAAGTCCGTCGGACCAGCTTTAGGTATAAATATAGGATATTGAATTCAATTGAATTCGAAGATTGTTTCATTCAATCTATAATTGAAATTATATTATTGCGTCGTCTGTTAACGATCGCTAATTTTCGATCCAAATAACAAATTTCGGGTGGAGTCGTAAATGCTCGAAATTAATTCAATCAAAAAATCTATTTTGGGCAAAACGAAGTTTGTCGGGTCATCTAGTTATAAATATAACCGTTCAAAAGGTACGAGGGGACTTTTGACTAGCGCTGTATATTATGAATGTATAATGTATGAATATTCTCTATTTTTTATTGCATTGAAGACGTTTTAATGTGTCCGTGGGTCATTTCGAAATCATCATATCTTTCTTGATTTCAGGTGTGGCGACTACGTATGGCCTGCCTTCGTGGCCACCACGATGGTGAAGACTTTCCAGGCTTATCTCCCTCAGTGCCATCGCACCTACTCATGCATCCACTGCCGAGCCCACCTTGCCAATCACGACGAACTTATATCGAAGGTAGCACGTTTTGAACGATCCAAAAACGATTTATTTATATGGAAGGAATCCCTTCCCTCCTCCGCTCGCACGCACGTGACTAAAAAGTTAAAATCTTTACTCTGAGAAGTACGCGCGCTTGATGAAACGATTTCGTTTTGTTTTCCGCGATCTGATCGCTTTTTGTTTCCTGATCATAACGGGCTTTAACCCTTTGCACTCGAAGCCTTATTCGCTTGCGCGAACCGGCAACTCGAGACGATTTCGGCCAAATTCGGCAAAAACTTTACGTAAGTACTTTAAAAACATTTATAAACAAATAAACGTAAACAAAAAATAAGATTTCACCAGTTTATTCATTTATGTGTCGAAAACAACAAACTTTGATATATATTACACTCTGTAATTCGTTTTGGTGTGATATTTTGTAAAACAATATCCAAGATGCATCCTAGGTTTGGCAGGACACGTATCACAGTAATACGAAATTTCCCGCCTACTTCCAGGCGTGCTATGATCAGAACAAACCTCGCAGTCCCTTTTTGGCCCTTTTAGTATTACGTGGAGCTTCCCGTTTAATCGGATTTCATCTGAACGCGACGTAGACGCTTGCTCTCGTTGCTGGCGATACGATGATCCAAAGCGGCAAAATCGAATTCGTCCGAACTCGAGCTCATTTGATCTTCCGCCATATTTTTAGGGGTCAAACACCTTTTAGTTATTATATTTACTGCCAAGACTGTTTCAAGCGAATGTTACGCTGAGACTGGCTAAGCTGAAGTAAGATTTGGCTACAATGACAGCGGGCGCCGCAGCGGCGCCGCCCGAGTTGACACTTGAAATCTGCCGGGCGCCGAAGCGGCGCCGCTCGAGTGCAAAGGGAGTAATAAACCGAAGGACGTGAATTTCGACGGTCCGCTTCGCGGCGTATTTCGATACCACCAGAATTTTTCTCTTTCGATATAAGCGGACTACGTAACGTAAACTTCGAGCGAAAAAAATTCGAATGCTGTAATTTCCTGTTATGTTGAAAAGCGATAATTCTCCGGCAAGTTTGATAAATAAACAGACCGAATCTTCGCGTGCGGATGGATTTATCGCAATGGTCTGTTGTCTCGGCGCGCGAGCGCGTGTGCGGTTACTTAATATAATTTTTCTACGGTTTCCTCCGTTTTTTTCTTGAAAATACACCCACCTTCTTTCCCGTTGTACGAGCAAAAAATTCGACGCACAATCTAATCGACGGTCACTTTCCGGTTATCGTTTAACCCTTTATAAATTTGTGGTCCATATATGGACCACTTTTTAGTTAGTACTTTCTAAGCTAACACGTAGGTATTACAGGTACTGCGCATAAAATACTTGATTTCTACCTCCTCAACGCTCTATGGTTTGTGTAGCAACCACGTTTAAAATTTTTCAAGTTTCCTCGGTTTTATTAGTACCTATTTACGCCAACATATCATATTTAAAGTTTGTAAACAAATTTTGCCCTTAAAGGGGTTAATTCTGCTTCCCCTTTCGTACAACTACGCGATTTTAACCCGCATTTATATGAGTCATCCTAATCGCAGCTAACGCTGGCCGACACGATTTAGGTCCAGTTTTCTCAGTAGTGGAACATTCTCGCTGTGAGTGGCGTTTGTTCATGTACTCATCGAAATATAGATCAAAAGCTGTGTTATTTCTAGAGTTTGTTAAAAGGCTCATCAATGACAACTTATCATTGAATAATACAATTCTGACGTGTGACAGCGTCAGTCCGATTTACACTACTTAATGATAACACGTCATCCATCTATCTAATAAATTCTAGGCATTAAATAATGATGATTTTAAATAATCTATACCACTTACCCATTCAATGACAATAAAAGAAACCTCAGAAACTATGCGCATTTTTTTAGATGCAATGAACTACAACCGGTATAAATAGCAGATATGTAAGTTATACGAGGGCCACTACTTGTATATTGAGTATTGTCAGGTGCCATCTAAAATTTTCGCTAAAAAGTTTGACATTTTTGAGCATAACCTTATTTAGAACGTTTTGTGATTTGAGCGAGATTCGTGTTGTTTACAGTCACTTGGAAATTGTGTGTCGGCGAAGAAATGGAATTAACCCGCCAAAATTTGCGTGCGATGATTTATTACGACTTTCGACGCGGACTATTAAGACAGGAGTGCATCGATCAACTTACTTCCACTTTTGGCGATGAAGCCCCATCCTTGGCAACTGTGAAACGCTTCTATGACGAATTAAATCGTGGTCGCCGTCACTCACCGACGAACGTAGTGAAGGTCATCAAAAATCAGTTGTTGTTGGAAAACATTGATGCTGTGGAAAAACTAATAATGCAAGGTCGTCATGTAACATACTCTGAGATTGAGGCATATTGCATGATCATTTAGTCGTGAAAAAGGTTTGTTCTCGTTGGATCCCACATAATCTGACGAAATCTCAAAATGGTGCTCCTGTCGATTAGTGTAAACAAATGCTTAAGAAATATGATGGCGATGCTTCAAAAGACGTGTATAAGGATTGTAACCGATGACGAATTATGAGCCGGAAACTAATCAAGAGTCGACAGTATGGGTGTTGGATGTATTGAAAAACCAGGCTTTAGAGATGTCTCAGGTGGAATGGAAGAAATGCTTTGACAAGTGGTTCCAACGAATGCGCAAGTGTATAAATTATAAAGGAAAATATTTTGAAGAAACAATAAAGTAATTTTCAGTGACAAATTTCAGTTTTTTTTTATTATTGGGCTCAAACTATACATAGTGACCCTCGTAGATATATTGTTTTTGTACGAGCCTCTTTGTAGATGTACATGTAATCGAAAAAAGATCGTTGTACGAGAGATTTTTAGTTTGTACAACATAATAATGGTAACTGAACCACCCAAAAAATCTTGTGCCCTCGGTGCCCTCGTATAGCAATTTTACTGGGACTTCAAGGAGAATTTACAAAATATTGCTGTTCCTCTGTGTTTGCGGGACAGTCCTGCGGGGAATGAACATTATCTAACTAAAATTTGACCGGACAGTAGTGAATTTAAACCGGGAACTCAAAATGTTAAGTATGTGCCTCTTGTAGACTAAAAGATATTCTTTTACCCCCTCTTCTCATTAAACTTGGACCGATGAAAAACTTGGTGAAGTCTATGAATAAAGAGGTGAAGGATTTAAATGCCTAAGGCAAGTCTTTCCCAAGTTAACTGGCGCCAAATTAAAAGAAGGCGTTTTGCTTGGACTACAAACTACAAAATTACCGGACGATGTTCATTGTATAGAGAAGCTCATCGCGCAAGAACTCGGGGAGCTTGGAAATCGTTCCTAAGCGTACTGGGAGGGGATTTTTAGGCAACAAAATGGATGCTAACTACGAAAAACCAGTTAGATAAAGAACTTTTAAACTCCTGCAAATCGCTTAGTTGCCGAATGTCATTAAAAATGCACTTTCTCGATTCCCATTTATCATTTTCCCCCTAAAAATTTGGGCGTATAATAGGATATAAAAGGGCAATGGAAATCCGGTAGCAAGGACGATGAGATCCGGCCATGAGATGGGTGGATTACTGTTAGTTTTTGAAGAGAGAAAATGTGACCCTACATAAAAGGAAAAAATCGAATTAGCGTATTCCAAAGAAATATTTTTGATGTTCTCTTTTTTCTTAGATGTCAACTTAACCATCCGTGGTCACACTTCAATATGGAATCTAGATGGTCATCGAGTTTGTTTGCTTAGAGAAGAGCACATTACGTCATGAAAATATGCGCCAAATGTGACGTTTCATTGGCTTTCACTAGTCGGTTGCCATGGTAACGTATACAGAACACCAAATTTGGTTCATTGCGCCGCTGACGTAATGTGCTCTTCTCTAAGGAAACAAACCCTACTGGGGTCCATGAGACCCTAGCCATTTCAATAAATAATTGCAAAAACACTATCCGTCCGATATTGATGCAAAAATCCTGGAACATACTACAAACATTTTAGATTAAGGACGAATAGTTTATTTGCAAGAAAACAAATGGCAAGATGATGAAAAAAACATTAAAAAAATGTAGCAAA
Organism: Chrysina gloriosa; assembly: GCA_038088585.1. Taxonomy (NCBI): domain Eukaryota; kingdom Metazoa; phylum Arthropoda; class Insecta; order Coleoptera; family Scarabaeidae; genus Chrysina; species Chrysina gloriosa. Next base: position 2,600,792 of record CM076092.1, on the reverse strand, counting down.
AGTTACCATTTTTTATTCAAATAATCGTAACCATGTCAATTTTTAATATTTTCAATAATAGTCGAGAAATATGAAAAATTTGTGCTCAAGGTGAAAAGTGGGGGTCCGAAGGCCCCACGTGACCACGGAGGGTTAATATAAATCATAAGTATAGTAGATATACAAGGTTAAAAGTGGTTAAATCATTTTTTTTTCAATAAATATTACATGGTACAGCTACACACAACAAGGAAACCTTCTTACGTGGCCATTTTCGTATTTAGATAGGTCCATTCTATCACTGCAATACGCTATTCAGCTGTATGTTACAAAAAAAAAAATTCTTTTTTCTGTCGGCCAGTATTATCGACAAGAATACATATTATAAACGGACGTAGAACATGTAAACGATATTTTCGTAAGATAGCCCGGTCATTCCGGTATTTACGACCGCAGTTGAGTCCCCGCTCGCTTTTCATCGTCGTTTCTTGTTCTTCGTCGGTGGCGAAAAAATCAATGAAAGCAATTTGCGTTTTTTCTTTGTTCCAGTCATTCCAAGGCAGCCAAGGCCGAGCGTATTTGTTCAATTCAGTGTAAGTATCCAACAACGGCCCTACCAAAGTCGCCCATATCGATCGATTGGGAGAGAGAGAGAGAGAGATAGAGATAAAAACGGTTTTTGTTTGTCGTATGTGTATTTTGTACTTTAGATGTACGATGGTGGACATCGCCAGAAACTCCAAACCTCTTAACCTTCCTATATTCACGCATTCGGTCTGTGAGACCGACTTATATAGTATAGTATACGTGTTTCATATTTTTACGTGAGTATAGGAAGGTTAAACGCCAAAAGTCCGAGTCATAAAATTAACCTTCCTATACTCACCTCAAAATGAAAGATGTATACTATACAATATAAGTCGGTCTCACAGACCGTATGCGTGAGTATAGGAAGGTTAAACTACGTACCACACGAATGTACTACGTGCACCGCGTACGAGCGAGAACGGTCGCTTTTGTTTTTACGTTTTAAAAGACGAATATTTGCATAAGACGTGTTCGCGTGTAACTCCATTCCGAACGAAATGCTAGCCGGGGTAAAGGGAAGGGGACAAGAACAATAGAGATGATGGATAATTCATGGCGGTTATGTAAGTTGAAAAATTGTGAAATATTTCGCTCGACAAGAAGTAATAATGTTCGGCGATTCAAAGCGGATGGATTGAACGTAGTTCTATTTTATGGGAACGGAAAAACCGAGAATTTTGAAGAGACCTAATCGTTGGTAGTTAATTTTTCGCCAAACTTGATTTTTAAACGTCGACGATGATGCAGAGCCGTAATCAAGGGGTGCAAAAGGATCTCAGTCCTCCCCCTCCTATCTCTCTCTCTCTCCCTCTCTCTCTTTCTCTCTCTTCCCTCTGACCGATATAATAATTAGAGTTTGTTAAAGAAGGTGGATGACGTGTTATCGTTAATTAGTGTAAATCGAACTGACGCCCCTCCGAATTTTTTATTCAATGATAAGTAGTTTAGTGACAGCGTCAGTCCGATTTACACTACTTAATGATAACACGTCATCCACCTTCTTTAACACACTCTAGTATTAATAGAGAAACCTACACCTTTATCAGTAAAAAGAGATCTTCATTTTTCATGACACAGGACATGTTTTCCATATGTTCACCACTTTGATAGAAATTTCTATATTTGTTTTATATACCACGTCCATGTCGTGGTCGAAAAAAAAGGTCCAATGCTAGTGGAATGCCATCAACAAACGCCCCAAAGTGCGACTTATCTATCGTCAGAAATGCAAAAGGATATTATTGAAATTAGGACGAGTGTTAGTGTTCGAGATAGTATCGTAAAGTTTTTTTATCACTTTCAATTTTGACGTACGACCCTGAAGAACAACAAAGTCCAAAACGTAGGAACATAACTAGTTCTAAATTTAAACTTTTCTTTTACCTTAGATTTCAAATTTGCGTTTTATGAAGTGATCGACGTAACACTTACTAACCGAGTTGCAAAAATGTATACTCAGGGTACTATTCACCTCAAGGTCCTACCAGTTAAAATTCACAATACTACTTTTTAGAAGACCCTTGTATGGTATGTTGATCGATTTCCTGTGTAGAAGAACTACAAAATGTTGTTTTGATAGTAAATACGTATTTCGATACCGGAGTTTATCATTTTCAGTAAATATCAAAACAAATGAATAAACATAAGTGCACATTTCCATACAGGGGGTACTAGTTCCGTTAGCGTTTTTCCAACTAAAATTCATAATACCACTTTCTAGAAGATCCCTGTATATTGATCGATTTCTTGTGTAGAAGAACTACAAAATTTAGGTATTTCGATAACTGAGTGTTCATTTTCAATAAATATCAAAACAAATAAAGAAAAATGAGTGAAAATTTGTATACTGAGGGTATCATTCACCTCAATGTTTTTCCAGTTAAAATTCACAATACTACTTTTTAGGAGACCCTTGTATGGTATATTGTTGGGTTCTTGTATAGAAGAACTACAAATTTTGTTTTGATAGTAAATACGTATTTCGATACCGGAGTTTATCATTTTCAGTAAATATCAAAACAAATGAATAAAAATAAGTACGAATTTGTATACAGGGGGTACTAGTCCCGTTAGCGTTTTCCAATTAAAATTCATAATACCACTTTCTAGAATACCCCTATATATTGATCGATTTCCTGTCTAGAAGAACTACAAAATTTTGTTTTGATAGTAAATACGTATTTCGATACCTGAATTTATCATTTTCAGTAAATATCAAAACAAATGAATAAACATAAGTGCAGATTTCCATACAGGGGTACTAGTTCCGTTAGCGTTTTTCCAATTAAAATTCATAATACCACTTTCTAGAAGATTCCTGTATATTGATCGATTTCTTGTGTAGAAAAACAACAAAATTTACGTATTTCGATAACTGAGTGATCATTTTCAATAAATATCAAAAGAAATGAAGAAAAATGAGTGAAAATTTGTATACTGAGGGTACCATTCACACCAATGTTTTTCCAGTTAAAATTCGCAATACTACTTTTTAGAAGATCTCAGTAGACATCGATCGAGTTCTCGTGTAGAAGAACTAAAAATTTGTAGGAACTACCAGAACGGTAAAAATGGCTTTTGAGAAAACAAACGTTTATCTATGGTTCATTAAAAATTAGCATAACTTGACATTCTTAGCATTTGAAAAAACAAGAACTGAAATGTTGGATATGCAAAAGTTCCTACAGAAATTTAATAATAAAAAAGAAATAATTTCAATTGTTTTAGATCATTCATTTAACGTTTTCTTTTACGTCTTTATTCCTTGTTAAGTTTTATCGATATTTATTTGTTTTTCCAATACCACTTACAACTTACCAGTTAAGTAACTGTAAGTAAGTCTTACAACTTCACTTGTTAGTGTATAATAAATCGCTGATTTTTCGTGTCCTAGCTTACATCTTAATCCTTTCTTTCTTTTTCTCTCTTCTACAGGGTGAACGTAGGTTGCGGACCGGCCGAAGAACGAGTCCTATTGACAGGATTGCACGCTGTGGCAGACATATACTGTGAATGCTGCAAGACCACACTAGGTTGGAAATATGTAAGTACATCCTTAAAAATCCGGTTGCTCGAAGTATTTCACCTTTTTTTTATTATTGACGTGGAATCCGCCAACTAAAGCGTATACCTACTTATTTGGTATTTTCTGGGTTTGTTTTAATTTTACGATCATTTCAACGCGCCTCGTAAAATATTTCCTTTTTCCGTGCCACTGGACGTGCGGGGGCCGGTCGAACGATTTCCGAAATCGGATTGCGTACACAATTAAATATATAAGTTCGTTATACGTTTTCAAATTCGTTCGTTTCGTCGTTTTTTGGGGAAGAAATCTTTGGATTTTTGTTTATTGAATGTAACTTTGATGGTATTTTATACGGAAATGGAATGAGGTGGCAAAGAATAACGACGAAAAGAATGAAATGACTCAAAACTGAAAGATCAGCTGATTTAAACGTTAAATATGGCGCCTATAGTGATCAGTTGATTTGAGTGTCATAATGTGGCACCTAGAATGATAAGGTGGTTTGGTTGTCGCAATTTAACGCCTTGAATGACCGTCTGATCAAAACTCAACAAAGATCAGCTGATTTAAACGTTAAATATGGCGCCTATTGTGATCAGCTGATTTGGATGTCGCAATTTAGTGTCTAGAATGACCACCTGATTCAAAGCTCTACAGTAAGCAGCTGATTTAAACGTTAAATATAGGATCTACAATGATCAGCTGATTTGGGTATTGCCATATGGCGCCTAGAATGATCAGCTGATTTGGGTGTCGCAATTTGGCGCCTTGAATGACCGCCTGATCAAAACTCAACAAAGACCAGCTGATTTAAATGTTAAATATGGCGCCTAGAATGATCAGCTGATTTCGGTGTCGCAATCTAGCGCCTTGAATGACCGTCTGATCAAAACTCAACAAAGATCAGCTGATTTAAACGTTAAATATGGCGCCTATTGTGATCAGCTGATTTGGATGTCGCAATTTAGTGTCTAGAATGACCACCTGATTCAAAGCTCTACAGTAAGCAGCTGATTTAAACGTTAAATATAGGACCTACAATGATCAGCTGATTTGGGTATTGCCATATGGCGCCTAGAATGATCAGCTGATTTGGGTGTCGCAATTTGGCGCCTTGAATGACCGCCTGATCAAAACTCAACAAAGATCAGCTGATTTAAATGTTAAATATGGCGCCTAGAATGATCAGCTGATTTCGGTGTCGCAATCTAGCGCCTTGAATGACCGTCTGATCAAAACTCAACAAAGATCATCTGTTTTAAACGTTAAATATGGCGCCTATTGTGATCAGCTGATTTGGATGTCGCAATTTAGCGTCTAGAATGACCACCTGATTCAAAACTCTACAGTAATCAGCTGATTTAAACGTTAAATGTAGGACCTAGAATGATCAGCTGATTTGGGTATTGCAATATGGCGCCTATAGTGATCAGCTGATTTAGATGTTGCAATATGGCGCCTAGAATGATCAGCTGATTCAAAACTCAATAGCGATCGGCTGATTTAAACGTTAAATATTGCGCCTTGAACGATCAACAAATTTGAATGTCGTAATATGGCACGTAGAATGATCAACTGATTTGGGTGTCGCAGTTTCGCGCCTTGAATGACCACCTGATTCGAAACTCGACAGAAATCAGCTGATTTAAGCGTTAAATATGGCGCCTACAACGATCAGCTGATTGGGGATTTGAAACAACAACCTGCAAGAGGTAAAGTATTGGAAAAATTAAGTTCTTGCAAATTCTCTCGGAGCATTGCAAACATATTGGAGTCTTACATATTATGCATACATATATGTGTTGTTTTTTCTTTCTTTGTTAGCTGGACACCTCCTGCAGGTTGTTCTTTTAGCATTGGAATATTGAACGCTTTCATAATATGGAGTTTCCATCTTGAGTATACGCTGCAATCATCTGAAACTAGATCACTTATATCAGAATTAATTTCTTCCGGCCATCTTTCCACAGCTTTTTGAAACTACTTCGGACTACTTCTTCCATCTATTTCTATATCCTAAAACAAAAACATAAAACAATAATATAAATAAAAACAACTATTATCAGTTGTGTTATAACATTAGCTGTTAAGCCTGTCCCTGCCAGGCAGCAAGAAAAAGAAAATCTGCTTGGCAGAAAAAAAAAACAAAAAATTATTTTCCACGCCCCTTTTTTGTCTTAATTCTCCGCCCACAGGCCAAAAATCAAAAATCCGGCTACGTTTGGACTTGGCTTAGGCGTTTTACTATATGCATGCCAATTTTCAGCTTTCTAGCCCATCAGTGGGCTTCAAAAAGCTCTGGATAGACAAAGAAAGAGGAACACACAACTAAGGAAATTATATTAAGTATAGATATAGATGACTTTAAAAAATACTTGCGTCTACACAGACCTCCGGTAATTTTTACCGGTTACGAATTATAAATAGCGATAAATCAACGAAATTTCACTACACACAGGCGACTTGTCTTCTACTATTCGGCTAACGAAGTTTTACTGAGTGCCAAAAAGGTACATATACGTAAAGGGGATCCCACGATATCGATAAATTCAAACTGCTTACCGGTAAAAAATACCGGTCTTCTGTAGTTAAGGGTTAACAACGTTTCCTCGAACTTTGGATCACCAAACTTCACACCTTATACACGCTTTTTCGATGCCGTTATTGCTTTTGTAATACAATTCTCACTTCAATCCAGCTTTCGATTCGAAATTGCAAAGTACGCTACACGGGTATTTATACACCCTGTAATAAGGCAGGTTTCAACTTGTATAAACATGCACGTTTGTTCGCTTCGAATTGTTTGACAACGCTCGCCAGCAATGACAAGCTTGTGGACATCGCTGTTTATGTAAATGCAGGATATTGATGATACATTATTTTCATATTTCAAAAAAAAATAATAAAAATAAAAATTATTTGACGCTAGAAACGGTTGAATGAACGAATCTGTTTATACCGTACCAGAACGCTGGATTAATTGAAGAATATTTAAATTATCAAAACAAGTCGCCTCCAGTCATTAAACAAATTCGCGTCCTTGCCTAGTCCAAGAGAGCAGTTTTTGTTTTATTATTATACAGGGTTAGTTTAATGTAAGGAGACTTACGGCGATTTATTTGCGTTAATATTCATTTTAGGAAATTATATTCAATAGAAAAGTTTCTTATGAAATTTCTACCTACATTTTGGAATGCTTCAATTTTTTTTTTATTCAATTATTTTTAAGTTATGCCTGTCAGCGTAATTTTCTTAAATGGAAACTTGTTAATTTTAGTCTACCATTTCATAGAAAAATTTTTCCTTTTTTAGTAGTTTTTTTTTTTTTAATTTATTAGCGTTCTAGTCCGGTACTCACGAGATCGCTGTTTGGAGTCTCGTCGCGCGATATTTTTTTCTCCCTTCAAATTTTAGTTATTAATTTGTTTTTAATGATAAGATTATAACCTGTAACTTTATTGCATATAATTTTGTCTAAGATGTACCTAACATTTATTAAATACTTGAATCGATGTTTTCTTGTAAAAATGTTATTAAGTAATTTTTAAAAAATACTATTGTAAAGAGAAAAAAATTCTTTATCGAACGGTAGAGTAAAATTAACAAGTTCCCGTTACAAAAAAAAAAAAAAAAAAGCGCGGCCAGGCGTAACTCAAACATAATTGAAGAAAAAAAAAAATTGAAGCGTTCTAAAATGTAGATGGAAACTTCATAAAAAACTTTTGTATTGAATCCTACAATCAATATTAACGACAATAAATCGCCGTCTCCATATTTTTAACTAAGCCTGTACATAGAACCTTATAGTTTAGATAAACTTACAAATAATTTCAACACTTACTAACTAAACTAAACTAACTTCGAGTGGTTGCCGTCTTCCAACTTCGTGTGAAAGTCGATTAGGAACAAGCAGCTGTTGAAGATGAGTTATGGAGGTTAGTCCCTGGTCCCAGCTTGGGCGCCGTAAAGTATTCTGTACATACTTACGACACTTATTACTGCCATTACAACCAGCTTCGTGTAGGCGTCGAGGAACAAACAGCTGGCGAAAATGGAGTATGGGGACTAGTTTATTGTCCCAGTTTGGGCGCCAATTGTTGCGTCTTAGAGTATATCTTCTGTAGAATCTTCCGACACTTGTTAAATGCCACTCTTCGAGCGGTTGTAGTCCGACAGCTTCGTGTGGAAGTCCACCAGGAACAAACGGTTGCTAAAGATGATATGTGAAGAACTAGTTCAATTTCGATTTTTCTCTTTCGTTTAATTTCATTAGTTGTATTCTTTGTAATTTTGTAATGTTGCTACAAAGTTAATAAATATTATTATTATTATTATTATTATTACGATTATTATTAATATAAATTATAAACAATTAAACATTAGTCGGGGTCTGATGAGTCTCCAGCTTATGCGTCCTAGGGTTAAGTTGGGATTCTTTTCTTTTATTAGAAACGTTTTCGTAAATCTGCCAATTTTTTTATCGTGTAGCAAAAAGAATTTGTTACCAATTTTTCTTTCTGTATTTTCTAGGAACATGCTTTCGAATCTAGCCAAAAATACAAGGAAGGCAAATTCATAATCGAACTAGCTCACATGATAAAGGAGAACGGATGGGACTGACCCTTTTGAAATCCTTCGAGATCCGAATTCGAGTCGCTTTTCGAAGGATTATTACGGCTGAATACCATCACCACCACCACCACCACCACGATTTACTACTATTACTACTATTATTACTACTACTATTATCACCACCACAACCACCATCGACATCGACATCCTCCTCATCTCGGCGTCGTCTTCGTCCGACATTCACGGAACGGAAAAGCATCATCAAACTCTTACAACCGTAACTGATAAATAATAAATAATAATTGAACAAGAAAAACGAAAGGAAGGATCGATATATCATCGATACCAAAGCAAAAAATGGACATCTTCGATATTAACGGACTGCTTTTAATGTTAATTATAAATTTTTACTTCATGGATTGGACCTAACGTTAACCGAACGACGTTTTCGTAATATTTAAGAGAAACGATAAGGGATTTCAACGATGTCCGTGTAGTATAAGGACGTGCATAAACACAAAAAATGCTTAGTTTTTGATCGGAGAGCAAGTCGGAAATTTCCGCTATTTTATCCTTATATGGTTAGTTAATTTAGTTTAATTTTTTTACGTATATCCACGACTATAAGTCTCTTGTATGTAGTAGTGAATTGATACGTTTTAGGAATTTTTTTCTTTCCTTTTTTAAAGTAAGTTTTCTCGACTCCGACACACACACACACCATAATACATGTACAGATAGATATCACTTGTGTTTGTTTCAAGCGATATCATCCACCACCGACTTACGCGATTTATTTCTCCCCTCCCCGAGGTGGGGGCGCGAATCGAAGCGGTAATTGCTTTCTTTTTAAATCAATTAATTTAATTGCTCAATTTAGAGGCGATTCGATCGCACATATTATAACCGTGCAATAATTTCGCTAAATCGTTTCGATCCAAACTCCAACCTTTTTTACGCGCATTTCTGCAAATATACAATCCGATACGATAAAAACAGAGGTACTTATAAAACGAAATTTCTCGAGCGAAACACGAAGAGAAACCAAAAAAAAGACAATGGAAGAAAAAGGGAAAAAAAGAAGAGAGAATCAAACTATCTGTGTTAATCGATTATACCAAAACCTACTTTGTAAAACAAACGTACGCAGCAATTCGTACGGAAACGGAAGAAAATGAACCTGTGGTAATCAATCTGTGTTATAATCCGATATATAAATATTAAAAAAGAAAAAAATAGTACCTATGTATGTTATATGCATTATGTATCGAAAAGTGCTGTGCGCACATCGCCTTTACGTAAGGTCGGTGATGACAAGAAAAATACATAAAAACGAAAGAAGGAAAGATGAGTAAAGACGGAGAAAAAGACGTTAAAAAAAACCGCGCGTCGGGCCTCCACGTCAAAAGGTGCGCTTTTCGTGCGATAGAGGGCGGCGCGGACGGACACAAATTTGACAAGTGTGCGGCCGATCGTATATACAACTTTAGAAATATACCTTGTATACAATATATTTATTTACTAAATATATATGTGGTACCGATGTGGTTTTCTAACTGTAATTGTGTGACTAGAGTTCGCTTTTTAGCAGCGTCAGAATTAGCCTGGGCAAACGGCGGTGATTACGAAATAAGTTACGACCTCCTACATACATGTACACCGAAGTACTCGCGTACAGCGCATCGAGTCGGCGATGCCACCGTCGTAACTTATTTCGTAATTGTACGTTGTTACCGCTGTTCGCCCAAACGAGACTCGTAATTAGAGTTTGTTTAAAAGGTGGATGACGTGTTATCATTAAATAGTGTAAATGGGACTGACGCTGTCACTCCTCCGAATTTTTATTCAATGATAACTTATCAATGAATAATTTTTTTGTATTTCGCAGTATCTCCTGCTGCCCTGGTAGTGCCCGGAGTCATTGAATAGTAAAATACCAAAATAGATGACTTATCAATGACAATGGATCATTGAATACTAAAAATCGGAGGAGCGATTGACACTACTTAACGATAACAGGTCAACCACCATTTTAACAAACTCTGCTCATAATCGACGATTTTGTGATGTTTCCGGGGAAATATTTTTCTATATAATCGACACAAATTTATATTATAATTGCATGGTATCGGTATAGTATGTAACGCGTTTATTATATTATCTTGATTTTCGTTTTAGTATTTACGTCGACTTTATCGTTCATTCTTACGCTAATTAGTTACGATTTTTCCTAGAATAAAAAAAAAAACTTTTCTCGCTTGTGTGATGGGATAAGAACTTCTGATAATCGCCCCTTCCGAATATCACACGTAATTAATTGCGAATTTAAACCAGAAAGGGTGTGTATTTCGCGTCAGCAAATCGATATGTAATCGTTAGAGAGCGGATGAAGCGTTTATGGAGATGACCCTTTAACGTTTGAGAGGGTGCAAATTTTTTGCCACGCTTTAAAGTAAATTAAGAATTTGGCGCGTTTATTCTGCGTGGGGGAGAGTTGGTACACGATGACACAATTTTTAGAAAAATCTCCTCTTGTGGGCGCGGGTGCAATTTTGCGAAAAAATCAAGTTCGTGTGTGTTCTTTCACCTTGTTTAACTATTTTTAATATCCGATATGTATTAATAAGAAAAGATACGTGATCAACAAGAAATTAAACAAAATAAGTTATTGCTGCGTCTTTGTTTTGTCGTGTACCACTAGTGGTACACGACAAAACAAATTACGAACGCCTTAAAAATTATTAGAATAAAAAGTATTTATAAATAATAATTTATAATGATAATAAAGTTTATTTCGAAAGGCAATATTCAAGATATGCATGAAATATGTACGTCGGAAAGCAGAATGAAGGCGAATTGAAAATAAATAAATTAAAAGTATAGTTTGATATATCGAATATTTTATATACGTGCATCTGAAACGATGCCTTTTTGAGTAACAAAATTTTCGTTTTTTACCTCCTTCATCTTCTTTCGCCGATCCTTCTGGGCAGCTGCTCGTTTGAAATCATCAAATTTTTGCCTAGATTTCAATTTTCCGATATAATCCTCGTTCCTCCGACCCTTACTCTACTTTTCCCAAACATAAAACGTGTTTTTGAAGTTAGAAAATCATCATCAGTCATAATATTTGATTATCAGGGAAAAATGCCTGTTACGTTATAGGTATATGGTTTTTCGGCTTTAAACACAGACGTAAATGGAATCACTGCTGATTTTTTATTATTTTCGGAAAATTGGTCAAAAGTGCTCGAAGGAAATTTAGGACTTTCCCCAATTTGTCAACGTTGCAATAGATTTTGCGCCAAAAGACTTTTTCGGATAACATTCTTTTATTTCTCAAATATTTTGAGCTGGTACTTTGTATGCACCTAATTATATCTAAACAAAAAGCAAATTGCACGAAGAAATTAACAATCGTTGAATAGAACGTACCTTTTGTTTGGCGTTGTATTTCGGTCCATTTTTATCCATCAAGTAATAACAGAGAAAAAGAACAAACTTGAATAGGTTATACGCAAGTTTGAGGTTTACACAGAAATATATTTTTATTGAAACAATTATATAATAATAATAATAATAATTAATTTATTGATTCAAAGTATAAAAGAAGATTACATACTCACAAATAAGTTTCAATAAGAAGTAAACCAATAGGCAACACATTCAGATAATCCAAAATGGCGCCCTGTATATTATAATTAGGTGTCTATTTCCTCTATAATAACATTTATTTAGGCAAGAAATATGTCATAAATCTTAATTAAAATTCAAATTAACCAAATCAACCCAATCGACCAAAACTCGAGTCCTTACAAGCGCGTCCGGTGAGTCCAGTGACGTCACTAGATTTATGTACGAGCATCGGTTCATTGTCAGTTGTATTTAGTTCTGTTACAAATACAAGTTTTCATAAAGAAATATTGATTCGGAACAGTTTGACACGTACCAAAGTTCTCAGGTGATTCTCTAGAATATCTGAAATTACCTAAAAACGCATTTGTAAAGGCACAAAGTGATAATTTACTGAATATTGTCTTTTTTATGTTGATGGATTCATTCGCTCAAAACGATTATTTCGATGTCGCCGAAATTAGAGGAGTTAAAACTGAATCGTCAGCAAAATTAGTTAAATATGTAATAATTTAATAGACGTACTATTATTTTATATTAATTCCCAGGTTAGTGATATATGTCAAAGAAATCTTTTCTTACTCTCAGACTAACTGTAAGTAACCATGGAAACAGCGAATAACATCGAAATGTAAATAAATATTCATATCTACGTCACACTTGTTTTGTTGTCTGGGAACATTTTTCAATAATTATTTTGTACCGGAAATAATGTATTTTATACCGAATTGATAATGATGTCAGTAATTATTAATGTTTTAAGTATTTAATTAAATTGTAAATAAAAGTCATGCGTATACCCAATTCTCAAACGAAACAAAGTGTCTTGCGTCGACAATTATATTGCTCGATACTATGGGAGATGTATAACCTTAAAATAAGCAATAACCCGCGAATTTTGAAATAAAAAAATTCTCCCTGGTTTCGGTTTACGCAATTCGGGCTACATCAATATCAGTAACACGTCAAATAGAACAATAGAAGACTATATGCTTACAAATTCATTCTGGCGGCGAATTCAAACGAGATAAATACTGTGTTTCATTGTGTGCTATGTATCGATGTGTATCACTCTCTCCTACATATCTCTACATGTCAATAAAAATAATTTTATTATTAAAAAAAAATACACCAAATTGCGATGATGCAGGACATTTGATCCGCCCTGTAGTTTCAAGAACATCAATTATTTATAATGTGACATATCCCTACAAGTAATAAAATTATTATTACTTCAAAAAAATACACCAAATTCCGATGATGCAGGACTTTCGATCCAGCCTCCTGTAGCTTGAAAGACAACAATTATTTATAATGTGACATGGAGCAACGATCAGATGCTTCTATCAGGGCGATTGTGCAAGCTTGCTTCACCCCATAAACCATTCGCTCTCTGCCGATGATGATCGACTTCTCACGAATAAATCGTGCTCCCCCCCCTCCCCTCCGAACTTTTTTCGATACAATCGAAGACAAAAGATCTCATAAACTTTACGTTAAAAAAATTGCCTTCGATCCGATCGAATTTGCGTGGAGGGGTGAAGGATTCGCGATTTATAAATGGCGTGGGTTCTTGTCCGACATACGCCCCCCTCCGTTCTTCGTCTCAGATTAGAATGGACGACGTTTAAGCCGAGCTCATCGCGATTTAACCAGACAAACTTATTCCCTACTTAATTAGAAAAAAAAAAAAAGGAGAAGGCCGTGGTGCGTTTAAGAGGATATTTATTTTTTTACTGCAATCGCGTCGGGTGCTGAAATTTTTTTCTGAATAAAATTTTGGCGCTCTCCAGTTTTTCGCAAAAAATTATCCGATCGAGCACGGCCGAAACTTCCTCCTCTCCCCCGCTTCTAGCTTTCTAGAAAATATACTTTTCCGAAGAAATTCGTGGAAGGCGGTAATTAGCGCGGAATAAATCGAGAAAAAGATTTTTTCCTTCCTCGTCAACGTGTAAGTAATTTTTAGGGTAACGCGTAATCCTCTTTTTTTTTTTCTATTTTAATTTAATGTGATTATTCAATGTGATATCTTTAAAAGTAACGGCTTTATAAAATCGTTTGTTTCTTCGAATTTCTAATCAAAAGAAAGAAGAAAGATAAAAATTGCAATCCTATAATTCTCTCGCGAAACAAGCGATTTTATGCGCGTCCTCAAATATAGTACAAAACGAAGGAAAAAATGGACGAACGACGGTCATCAGTTGTTTTTCTTTTTTACATTTGTGTTATCTGATGTCTGGATAAAACGTTATCGCTTCGATTTTTTTTTGTTTTGGGATATTCTGTATCTTTTACGACCGAGTTACAGGAAGTTCACGTAAAGAATGTAGTAAGTGGCGCTCCGAACGGAGGCGCGATTAAACTAAACGACAAACGAAGTCCGTCTGTTTAAACCGTTAGAAACTGTCAAAATCTATAAATTTTTAAGCTGTCAAAATCTATAAAGTTACTAAATGTCAGAAACTGTCAACATCTAGAAAATTATCGTACTAAACTTCAAAACTGTCAAAATTTAGAAAGTTACTAAAACTGTTAAAATCGGGAAAGTTAATAAAGCTGTCAAAATCTAGAAAATTACTAGAGCTGTTAAATTATCGATGCAGGGCAAACTGTTTCTTGTTTTTGTTTAATGTTATCAACTTTATTCGTTAATTTTTAATCGTATTACCGCACTACAGACTTTGTCAAATTTCACAGATATTTCGCGTTTCTGCAACTGGTTGTTCGAACTGCCAAAATTGGAAAAACAAACGAATAACGTTATTGGAAATTGTAATTTTAGGTCTTCATACCAGGATGTTTCACACGTCACGCTTATGCGTCAATTTTATTTGCGAGATTATTTGTCAGCGGGCCTAAAAGGAAAATAAATGATTTAGAAAAAATTGAGAAAATAAAAATTTTGTTTTGGGTGCACTGATTGATTTATCTCAACGTATGCCCCGATACGAACACTGCGTTCGATGAATTCGACGTTCGATAAATCCTACCACGGTGACAGTGAAATTAAATAGCGTCCTATCCAAATATCCGCATCACCTTGCTTACAATATGACCCGAATTTTACTAACGTGTGTACAAATCCTTTATACGCACTTGAAATGCTCTGATAAACTTGGTGTTTTAGGCGCTGGCCGTGGAATTAAATATACACGTCCTATCCAAATATTCGCTTGACCTTGTTTCACGTATGGACCAAGTTTCCCTAACGTGTTTACATTTCTTTGTCTAAACAGTAAACATATGCCTTTATTTATTGTAATAGATGTCTCGATACACGCTTGAAAAATTTCGACGAATTCGGCGTTTAAGGCGGTGGCCGTGAAATGAACAAAACACGTCCTATCCAAAAATCAACTTGACTTTGCTTAACATATGGCTCGAATTTTACTAGAGCGTTCACATTTTTCGTCTACATAACAAACATAGGTGATCTCAGCGGTAATTGATCGGTTCTTTGCGAAACTTGAAAAATTAATATCGGTTTTCCTGTGATAGTAGCAAAATATTTTCTTTTACAAACTTGCTTGATTTAATATGAACTTCCGCCGTGTTTTAATTTGGCGTGTAAGTTGTGAAAAATGCTGTTATATAATTTTTTTTTTTTTGATTTTGTGCCTCCCTCTCATACGTCACAACAAATCTATTTTGCTCTTGGTCTTAACAAGCCTACGTATTCTTGATTCAATGTGTCGCAAAAGATACAGAAATCCATCACGTATATCGCATCGACAAATTCTCGCAGCTACGTTTTGAGGACGTGCCTCTAACTATTTTTGTTTTTGTTTTTTTATTATTATTAATAATAATTGTAAGTATTAAGAATTATTGTTGGTTGTTTCAAATCAGTCAATTACCGTTTCAACGACGATTTGATTCTTTTTGCGGTCGGAAACTCTAGTTACGGGACGATTTGGAAAACCATACATGCATAAAAATGAATTAATGAATGAAAGAATGAAAAAGAAAAAAAGGAAAAAACATTAAAAACTAGGTTTAAAATCACGCGATAATCTCACACGTCTTATTCAACTATCATACTGCCAGTAGTTTTAGCAGTGTCATCTAATATTATTATTATTATTATTATCGTCATTATCGTTGTAATCATTATAATTATTATTCCACATATTATTTATGGTTTAACATTGTAACGAGATGTTTCTTTTTCGTTTCCTTTTTTTGTATCTAGTTTTAATGGAAAAACAAACAAACAACATGAAAAATAAATAGCGAGTAAGTGTATCCATTTATAGATTTCTATTTATTTGTCATTCATAATATTATGGTAATGTTCCTTTGTGACATTATTATTAAACGTAATTATCGTAAAATTATTTTCGTTTTATTTATTACTAATTACCTTTTTTACGGAATCCAATTCAAAAGGAAATAATCAAGAATAATGGATGTATTCCATCTTCTTGTAAAGGGAAAAGATTGAAATCTGCGGTCATTACTGAAGAAATGAAGCGATGACCGTTGTCTACGGTAAGTACAGAGCGAGCAATCGTAAGTGTCCACCAGGTGACATGACATTTTTAGTTGGTAACGCTGATACGTTGGTAGTAGTAAAAATTTGACAATTTAAAGGAATACATAACCTATACAAAACTAGGCTTAATATATCAAGGTAATGCTTTTAGTTAGTATACCGCTTCGGAAATGCGCCGTAATAATAATAGCAGGTGATTTAACGGTAACAGCATCTAGTCAAATGTCAGCAAAAGATGAAACATGCATAACAAAACTGACAAAACAAAGAAATGACAGGGTCGAAATCCTATGAAAACAAAAATGTTCATGTTTAGGGTATTTAGTATTGTCACCTTGGGACACTCGCGGTTGCTCACATTGTAATTTCACAAACTTGTAGTTGATCAAAATACAATATAATCATTGGAAAACCTCAAATAAGTAAGATTTTAAATCGAAATTACAGAATTCTGCGTTAGTTATCAAAACTTCATCAATTTAACACTAGATGTCAACCTCGGCATACGCATCTGTCACTTTGAACCCGGGCTAACTTGAGCTAACTTCGCAATATACACATATGTTTTATAACCTTTGATTTTGTTCTTTTAATCTGTGATAAAAATTTAAAAAAGAAACTAAAAAGATGTCCTAATTAATGTTATACTAAACGAAGATACATGCACACATTCATTGATATATATTTTGGATACCGAACTTATAGGCCAACATGTATTACGATCAATCGGGGGTAAGCGTATTCACATGCAAATCGGCGCCCCACATTACCGTAATTATCTCGAAACTTAACAGATCTTAGTCATAAAAGGCCTTAGATCATCGTATAATGCTCAAGAAGTTTAGAGGTAATTACGAATCGATGGGGGACGTTCAATCAAAATTGACAAATACCCCCTCACGTTGATATTTCCTTCAGTTAGCGATGGTCGGGGGCCCGAAACGTCGGAAATACCCGGCATAGAGCACGAATATATACAGACGCAATGTTTCCTCGCCGACGGCGGTGATCGCTTCGGTGTTTGCGCTTTGGCCTTCGATCAGAACGAGGAACTGTTATGGATGGGAAATCAGGGCGTAAGTACGGCACGGTTTTTGTATTGTATAGAATATCCGGATATCGATCGTGGAAGTTTTTAGGGCCACGTCACCTCATATTATTCTGGTATAGTACAAAAGTATACATCGTTCCAAGTCCATTCGAAGTTTAGACATCCGACAGATCGTTACGATCGACGAAGGCATTTTGGCTTTAACGGCTACCTCGTTACGATGCCAGATTAGGAGAGGGATACCGGTATTTACGCATTCGTAAGTATTACCTTTACTTGGCTTTTGTGACAGTTCAAAAAGAAGATACACAACACCTTTTAAGTGATGTGAACGGATATATGCATCATATGAAGTATGGATTGTGGATGCATATATCTCAGTGTGAGATATGGACGCACATGTATATTTCTTAAGTTTACGGTTTACCTAAGGTTGCTTTAGGGTACACATAAGGTTTAATCCTTTGGTACGAAACGCGAATATGCGCTCTGTGGAGAGGTTAGCATTGTGGACTTTGGACGCACATATACGTCCGGCATAGACTATCGAAGTGAATATACGCGTCCTATCTAAATATCCACTTGACCTTGCTTAACATACGGCTCGAACTTTACTAACGAGTTTACATTTATTTCGCCCGTAACAATATTCAGTGCTTAGGATGGACCTATTCGCATGTCACCAAACACTTTTTCTTTGTTTTTGTTGTTTAACAAATTATACTGATTATACCGAATTTGTCTTTTTAGGTCGCAAAACATGACGGCGATGCAATGTATGTTACAATTATCGCCATCAAGATTACTACTGGCCGGGCATCAAGATAAACTGATCGATTTTAATATGTCGATCTGTAAGGAAACGAGTTTGGTTAGTCTATAAATATCCCCTGCGACCACTTTCGTCTTGAAAACGAAGCGTTTTTTTTTTTTAACAGTTAGACGCAGGTGAAACTGGTTGCGCGATGCTTCGAGGCCATAATAGATTCGTGTGTGCCGGAAATCCCTTGGGAAGGATCGATTTGCGCGATCCCAACAGTCTGAAAGTGGAGCACTCTTTGGAAACCCACAGCGGTAGCTTGAGCGATTTCGATATCCAAGGGAATCTCCTGGTAACGTGCGGATTTAGTAGCCGGTTAGTGTTTTTAGTTTTATCCTCTATCCCCCTCTATTCGGACGATTCCATTTCTTTCGCGATTTAGGCAAGGAAACCTTTCGGTAGATCGATTCCTCATGGTGTACGACTTGCGGATGTTGAGAGCGGTGACGCCGATACAAACGGTCCTTGATCCCTTGTACCTCAGATTTTTACCGTCGGTTTCCTCCCGACTGGCCGTGGTCTCGGCGTTGGGTCAAATCCAGTTGGTCGATACCGTAGCGCTCTCTGAACCAAGATTGTGCCTATTACAAATAGACAGTCCGGGTAAGTATTTGTTCGTTGACGATCCGGATGATGACCTTAACCTTTTCCAAAATCGGGAACTTCGTTACAGGCGCGATGTGTTTGGCGTTCGATATCAGTTCCACGAGCCAAGCGATGGCGTTCGGTGACAGCGCCGGCTCCATTCATTTGTTTTCCAGCACACCGGAGCCGATTTTTAATACCTATTCGAGGATGACCGAGCACGCCGATCAAGTGGCCGCTTTCCCAAGCTTCGCCATCGACGATTACGAGACGCCACTGTCCGTGGTGCCCTTACCAGTCGTCGGCGGCGATATGCCTTTGGCATCCGATTGGCCGCCTCATCTCATGAAGAAGTACTATCGGTGAGTAATTTTGATGTGCTAATATGCGAGTCGTAGGCGATCAGTTGATTTTGGATATGTCATAATTGGGGTTCGACAAACGAGTGCAACTTCAGAGATGTATCGCGCGATATGAATTGAGGTTATGTTATTCAGGTTATAGGAAAATAACATTCCCGAATGCGGCAAAAATTTGAATGTATTTTTACTTGTGCGCATTTTTGAGCAGTCTCAAAGAGTGAGATGATATTTGTATTTTGTCTCACTTAGATCGCAAGATTTTACTACGGATTGCAAAGATAGTTATGGCGCGTTGTATTTATGGATAGTTCACGTACCAGGTGAGACATCTGTTGATAAGTAGCAAAACTATCACTTTTTCTACTCGAAAATTCCTACCCTTACCAAAAAAGTCGCCCTCTTAAGGGGACGCCTTGAAATTAAAACTTTATAGTATGCCACTTTCTGCAATATTTTACATAAAGCAATAGTGTACTATCAACTGCTGTTATTTGGGTTGCCTAATTTGATAGTCACGTAGTGAACAAGCATTGTTGATATCTCCGTATATTCTTATCTTTTATTGACGTCTTGATGTCCAAGACACACACCGATTAACCGATAATTATCGAACGATCGTTCGCTTTCACGGCTATCGAATGACTAAACCCCCACTGGCTTCCCATCGACGACCTAAATTCTCTCTCGACGCTTCTGCCGTAGCACGCGTTTGTCGAACCTTATTCATAATATCGTGTTAGAAACCTGCTTCACGAAAACAATCGCTACCGGACAAACGACGTGACTCTAGCGAGTTCCATCTCGCACTAATGGCGTATCACATGTTTACCTGTATATTGAAATATACAGTTTGTATTGTTATACAGAGTGAGCAACCAGAAGTGGACTCGGTTGGATTGATTATGTGCGTTTTTAATTTTTGGTTATTACATTTTTAAGTACTACTAA
Organism: Chrysina gloriosa; assembly: GCA_038088585.1. Taxonomy (NCBI): domain Eukaryota; kingdom Metazoa; phylum Arthropoda; class Insecta; order Coleoptera; family Scarabaeidae; genus Chrysina; species Chrysina gloriosa. Next base: position 2,580,734 of record CM076092.1, on the reverse strand, counting down.
CATTTCAGTGCCCACAATACGAAAAATTAAAACAACATGGTGCTCACTCTGTATTTTATTATCATCATCACACTTTTGTGTTTTTTTTTTTGTTTTTCTAGCAAAGCTCCTCCGATCGATGCCGAAATCCTGCGCACCATGAAGATGCAAGGTCCCATCGGCTACGCCCCCAATCCGCAGGCGACGAGGAGAAATCAAGTGAGATTGTCCGAAAGATTACCTTCAGTTTATTTCTATCGATAGATCGATTTTTTATTATTATTATTATTTAAGCGGGAAGTAATTCGTTTAAAGAAAGAATTATATAATATCGGCATTTTGGGGAGTACAGAGGGCGACCGAAGAAATCCCAAAAATACTTTTATTTATATTTTTGTATTTTTTTCTTAAAATCTGGATGAACGTTTTAGGTTTTTCGAGTTCATTTTTTTTTTCGCCAGTGATAATACACCAAAGATGTCATATTATGGAGACTTATTTTTTTGTTATTTCTGTTTTTTTATTTAGAATAAATTTTGTTTATTTAAATTGGTGGTAGTATCGTAGTCTTTTGCTCCTTCCCTACATTATTGTTTTTGTTTCTTTAATTTTTCTTTTTTTTTTTTCTTCCACGTAAAAGTAATTATAATTTTGTAATTTTTCTATTCTATACATTTCCAAATTGCGTTTGTTTTCTTGTTCCAAATAATAGTAGTAATGCGGTTGGTCGATTTTGGATGGTCAGCGGGAATCCTGTTTTAACGGTTATAAGAGGGTCTGGCCCGTTTTAAGGGGCTAGGGAGGAGCAATTGCCCTGCTTTAAGGGTCAGGAAGAGGGAAGTGTTGCAACGCGTTTTAGGCTCGAGCGGGTAGGCTCTGGGTACCTGGGTGAAATATGGAGGGGAGGGAGCTAATTGGTTTGGTGTTGAGGTGCCGGCGTGGATTTGGGGGAAGACATATACAACTCGTCAGTTGGCAATCGGTGACAATACCACTACACTAGAAAACCTTGCTTCAATGATATACGTGTTGATTTCCCAAATTTAATTTTTTCGAAAATGCTTGAGTAGTGCGTCATATCCGATTACCCAGAAACACTCGACATAATTAACAATCACTCTACAACGGAGTTTCATTGAAATCGATTGTGGTATCACGTCGCGATGTGCGCTTGTAAATAGACAAATGAGAGTCTTTTATTTTGTTTATAATCGTTTACAGTATCGTATTGTTTTTATACAAATCCAAATAGAATTAGAGTTATTAATAGATTGTCGGCTTTTGTTCTCCTTTGCTTTCTTCCAAACAGAAGTACATAGTTATTCGATTGTTAATCGAACGCCATCTGCCGTCGTTTTAATTCCGTGATAGTCAAAATAATATCGGGCTTTTGTTTCATTCCTTTTTTTCTCTCTAAATATAAGCAGCCATTCAGTCGTTAGTAGATTGTCTGGTTTTGTTCCTTTTTCTTCCAAATGGAAATATTCGTTCAATTTTCAATCACAAAAACAAAAAAAAAAGGCAACGCGTCCGATCATCAGATCTTTAGATCTGCATATCTATATATAATCTCATTTCTCTTTCATTCCACTCTTCGCTGTGGGCAAAAGACAAAGATAGTGAAGACTAGCTGACGTTTTTTCACGTTTTCTGTTCTTTCTTACTTACCGTTTCTAGCGTGTGACGTTTAGTTCGTATGCTCGCGCCTAATAAGCGCGCATTGCGCAACGAGACAAAGATAAGGATCCTTCGCGTGTTACTGCTTTACAATAGTTGATAAGTTAACCGCTAATAGCTGAGAATGGAGTCCGACAAGAAAAAGCTGCTGTTAGCTGTTAATTCTTATATGTAGCTTGTTTATCCATTTATTGAATGTTACGCTTTAGTCAAATAAGCCACAAATGCGTCAAAAGCATCGATCTTACGGGGTGCCCCACGAATCCCACACGAATTTGTCTTTTAACTTTCGGTTCTCTCAAATGAAAACGTAATGAAGATTTCGCGTTTATATCGCACAAAACGATTTTTTGGAAACCATCTCTCTCTCTCTCTCACTCTCGATGGAAACGTTACACAAACCGGTGACGGATCGCGTGGAGATGACAACGTCAAAATCGTAGAATCCCGTTTTCGTCAGAGCCGCACGCGTTCGATTCGGCCGTTTGCAAGCGCGATTTTTGACCATTTTGGAATATGGATTGTTTACACGTAATTTTATCCCTTTCGTCGCCGCGTCGAAATTCCATCGGATTTCCTTCATGTTCTGTCGTGTCCGTAGGTCATTTACAACCTGGAGAAGAACGGCGCCCGTTCCCAAGTGAAGCAGTTTACGCCCGAGAATCGCGCCGTCAAGCCGCCGTCGGAGGACGGCGTCTGCTTCGTCGCCATCCCCAAGCGATATCGAAAGTTGGACATGAAGTACGGAAAGTTGGGCAACGAGGATTTCCCTTACGAGCAGTTCAATAAGACCGGCTTGCCCGGTTTGGAGGCGATGTTACCGAACGCCTATTGCAACGCTATGATACAGGTATTTTTCGGGATTAAATTTTTTTTTAAGTTCGACGGGGGAGTCAAGATTTATTATGAAATACCTTCTCAAAGCTACAGTGAGTCAAATATAGGAACGCGCTTCAAGGTCAGGCACAAAATGTAAGTTTCCACGGCGCACCTCATTTACCTAGCGGTTGTGATCGTATGAACATCGAATTGCTCTTGACTCATTGAACTCCTTTTTGGGTCGCGATTTTCCAACGAGTTTCCAATATATATATATTTTTGGTATTCTAATCGTTACAACTCCTATTATTCATTTTCAGGTGTTATACTACACGGAACCTTTAAGGGCGGCCCTACTCTCGCATCTTTGCGTGAAAGAATTCTGTTTATCGTGCGAGCTCGGTTTCTTATTCCACATGCTCTCGACCGCTCAAGGACAGCCGTGTCAACCCGGCAATTTCCTGAGAGCTTTCCGAACCGTACCGGAAGCGTCCGCCCTCGGTCTCATTCTGAGCGACCTCAATCCGGACGTGAAACTCAAAACCGATCACGGTGCCTTAATACAGGTAGGCTTAATAGTCGCGTTCGCAGTATGGCGGAGTTGAGTTGTGTTCGTTTGATTTTGGGGTAGAGTTGGAATCGATTTATTCTGCATCAAATGCACGTCGAGCTGTTGGAAACTAGGAAAAAGAAAGAGGAAGGTAAGACGACGAGGAAGCCGTTCGTTTATAAAGAAACCGATTTCCCGAGCATAGCGTGCAGTTCGGAGAGGAAGAAACCGACACCGGGTAAGTTGAATTGGAAATTATTAAGATTTTAGTCCGTTCTAATGTTAGAAATTAATGATTATCCAAAAAAAAAAAAAAAAGAAAAATTGCGGTGTGTTACGAAACACACAGATGAAGTGAAACTTACGAATGGTGAAATAATTACTGATTCCCAGTGATTCCGTTTGTGTGAACTGATAACCGACGAGGGAATCGAGTGAGAGAGAAAGAAAATACGACTCCGAACGGTGCGAGTATACACCTTTCTCTTACGCTCCGACCAATGACAACACGAGCTACTAGGTCATCTTTCATCCTTCCACTCTCGCTTTTGCCACCATTCATCTCGCGTGTAATTTTCGATTTGCCCTAATACGGGAAGAAAAAACGTTTCACTTGAAAAAGAAACGATCTGAAAACACTAACAACGCCCAAACTTATGAGTGCACCTGCGTATATCTAATAAAAAATAAATGACAGTTATCACATTACAGTTTTGTTCAGATGACATATGTCAAATGACTGCTGTAAAGTGTCAGCTGTCAAATGGCAGTTGTAACGTGACAGTTGTTAAGTGACAGCTGTTAAAATGGCAGTTGTCACACGACAGTTGTGAAGTGTTAGCTGTCAAATGACAGTTGTCAAGTGACAGCTGTTAAATGACAATTGTCAAGTGAACGCTGTTAAATGGCAGTTGTTAAGTGTCAGCTGTCTAATAACAGTCGTAAAGTGTCAACTGTCAAATGGCAGTTGTCAAGTAACAGCTGTTAAATGACAATTTTCAAGTGACAGCTGCCGGAAACGTTGCCTTTCGTATTAATTGAGCGACATAAATAACCAATGTGCCCTATATGTCAGCGCCTGATCCAGTCTTATATAACAGAATATCGTTAGTTCGTCAAACATTTGATCGTAGCTCTGTAGGTTATAAAAAAAAAGAAAATACGCGAGAAATTCAAAAACCGATGTGCCCTCGATCAGACACGTCGTCATCCTCGCGTTATTTTGCTCTGTTTCACACTTATTTTCACGACTTTAGAGGAATCGTCGTACGCGTAAACTCGACGACTATTAATAGAATTAGTGATTCCCAGTGATTCCGTTTGTGTCGGCCCGTCAAGAACGCGGGAATCGAGTGAAAGAGAGAGAAAAATACGACTCTGAATGGTGCGAGTATACACCTTTCTCTTACGCTCCGACCAATGCCAACACTAGATGCGAGGTCATCTTTCACCTCTCCACTCTCGTTTTCTCCGTCACTCATCTCGCGTGTAATTTTCGATTTATCCTAACACCGGAAGCAAAAAGTGTCACCTAAAAAACAAACGATCTTAAAACAGCCCAAACTTATGAATGAAGCTACGTATATCTAATAAAAAATAAATAAAGAAACGATCAAATGACAGTTGTCAAATAACAGTTGTCAAGTGGCAGTTGTTAGATGACAGCTGTGAAATGTCAGTTGTCAAGTGACAGCTGTTAAATGGCAGTTGCCAAGTGACAGCTGTCAAATATGTTGCTATAACCTTAGAATCAGCGCATGCTTCATTCTTATATAACGACATATCGTTAGTTCTAAAAAATAAATTATAGTTATCAAATGACAGTTGTTAAGTAACAGCGGTCAAATGGCAGTTGTCAAGTGACAGCTGTCAAATGTCAGTTAAGTGCCAGTAATTGAGCGACGTAAATAACCATTACCTATGTGAATATAGTTAGTTCTTCAAACATTCGATGGGAGCTCTGTAGGTTATAAAAGAGGGGAAAATACGCGCGAAATTCAAAAATCGACGTGCCGTTGGTTATACACGTCGTTATAACGAACGATATGGATCTAATAAGCAGTAGTAGTACGATTTATTCCTCATCATTGTCGCATTATTTGGTTCGTTTGCTTTGCAGTTCCCGAAGTCAACATAGCCAAGTTGGAGGAAGAAAAGCGCGAAGAGGAGAGCGAGATTAGTCAACTTTTTCGGCACCAAACAACTGCACATCAATTCCTGCCTGAAATGCGGACACGAAGTGAAGAAGGAATCGATCCTATTGGCGTGCAACTTGATTTATCCGACCAACGAGCCGGATAGGGACGAATGGTCCTTCTGCGATATACTCGTGAGGTCCTTGACGCCCAAACAAAACACGCCCGCCTGGTGCGATCAGTGCGGGAAATTTACGCCCACGTCGCAAGCGCGCATCCTTCAGGTAGATCCCCGCGGTGTCGAAAGGACAAAGGAATTTTTCGATGAATTTTTTTATTGCAGTCTCTGCCGAAGTTGCTGGCCATCAATACCGGTCTCCATAATACTCAACACAAGTTATTTTGGCAGAGCCAGATGGATAAGATCGTGGCGAAAGTGACGAAGGTAAGTGCGCCATCGTCTTGTTCATTTACATCTGTTTTATCTTGTTCGCGTGATTCTCTTGTTTTATTTCATTTCTGTATTCTATTTTTCAGTTGTTCCTTGCTTACTAAGCTCATATGCATTTGTTTTCCGTTTCCTTCGCATTTGACCATTATTTTGCCGATGTGCCCTTGTAATCATTACCGAGTTATTGTCTGTCCCTTTCGTTTTTCTTCTACATTTTGTTTGTTTTTGTTTTTCTCTCCCATTGGAAACTCACACACTTTAAACGTAGGCCGTCACCACCGAAATGCCCAGATCTTCAACCCCCAACTCGGTCTCCTCTACCAAGCCTTGCCGTTACGGGGACAACTGCTCCAGGCCCGGCTGCAGGTTCAGGCACAGCTTCGACAACGTCCAAGCTCCGGTGAACAATCCTTACTGCAGCAACAACTGGTTGCCGCATCACATCCGCATGACCTTGAGGAACGAAGAATTGGCGATCGAAAAAGTCCAGATCGAATCGGTGAGTTTGTAAAAAAATATCGCGACGTCGTCAACGTCTTCGATTTCGTTTTCATCGATCTAGCCGGCGGCGAGGCAGCTTTTCCCTCCATCGGACGTTCCCCCGCCCACTTCCGACGCGCCAAGTACGAACAGCGCCCCGATCCAAGAAACGAAGGAATACTCTTTATCGGCCGTCGTCTGTTACATTAACGAATCGATCGCCGGCGAGCGCAAAAATCTGGTCGCCCTGATCAAAGTGCCCTCGCTCTATTTGGCGGAAACGCCCGATAAGGATCAAAGATGGTACCTCTTTAACGACTTCAATATATGTCCGGTGCCGGCGCAGGAGGCCGTCTGGTTCAGTCTCGATTGGAAGACGCCATGTGTCCTGTACTATTCGACGGGAGAGGTCGCCTCCTCGCAGACCGAGATAGTTCCGGCCTTGTCGAAGGAAGTGTTCACGCAGGACGCTTGCATCGCCAGGAGCGGAGGGACGGCCGGTATCACGTTCACGCCCCTCTCCGAGACGGAGATGCCGAAACCGGGCGATCTGGTGGCGATGGACGCCGAATTCGTGACGCTCAATCAGGAGGAGGCCGAATTGAGGAGCGACGGGAAGATGTCGACGATCAAGCCGTCGCAGATGTCCGTTGCTAGGATTACTTGCATTAGAGGGTGAGTCATTGTGTTTCGAAACAGGTACTATAACTATCGAACAACTACGTCCCGGACAAAATCCACGTGAGAGGGACCACCACTGCGAAGTAAAACGTGCTTCAACCTTTTGAGGCTCATCATTAGAGATGATCGAGTGTGTATACTCCGATCGAACGCGACCGCCAATCAATCGAGTTCAGTGGTAAGAGACAGACAATGGTGATTGCCTGACTGCATTGATCAGCCTTGCACGAATTGTGTTTCGATAGCTGAAACTTACTTACCACGTAATAAGTCGTCGTACGATTCTCGACCTGTCAGTAGTTCAATAAGCAATAGTGCTTTTGTACGGGGAAGTAGTTGTTAAATAAGATATAGGTTTCTGTTGCAAGTAGAGAGAAGTGGCTGTTTGTAGGCCCAACGCAGCGAACGTTGGAACGGTGAGTCTAGAACCGGTCATCTCTTCCTACTATCGCAAATGGAAAAGTACTCGATTCAATTGAAGCTTAGTACATCGTTGCACGATTCTCGGTCTATACATAGTTCTATAACCGGCGGCGCTTTTGTACGGGGAGAAATTGTTTCTGGAGATATGCGAAATTTATCAAATCGATTTGTTCGTTTATTTTACGGTCGATTTTCAAACGAATTAACGATTTTTTCGTCTCTTTTTGTTTTTAAAAACGCAGTCAAGGTCCGCTGGAAAGCACGCCGTTCATCGACGATTACATCTCGACGCAGGAACAGGTGGTCGATTATCTGACGAAATTCTCGGGGATCAAACCGGGCGACCTGGACGCGAATTTCAGTAAGAAACACCTAACGACGCTCAAGTCCACCTACGTTAAGTTGAGATTTTTGCAGGACAGCGGAGTCACGTTTGTTGGACATGGACTGAAGAACGATTTTAGGTGAGGCCGCGCGATTTTCTTTTTGTTCCCTTTTTTTATTTGTTTGTTTCTTATCAAGACGAGAAATTCTCGTTTCCGTCGCGCGGAAAGGAAGGAAACGGCGACGGAATAATTGTGTGCGTTAGCAGTGGGAGCAATAAATTCGTTTTCTGTTTAGAGTGATCAACTTGGTCGTGCCTCCGGAACAGGTGGTCGATACCGTATTGCTATTTCATTTGCCGCACCATCGCATGGTCTCGCTGAGATTTCTCGCTTGGCATTTTTTAGGTTAGTTCTCGCGATTCCCGTTTTAATCGAAGTCTATATACTCTTTTTTTTTTGTCGTAGGATTGAAAATTCAATCGGAAACGCACGACTCCGTAGAGGATGCTAGAGCAGCTTTGCAGCTTTACCGACGTTACAAGGAGTTGGAACGCGAGAGTACGGTCGGAAACGCCCTCTCGGAACTGTACGAGACGGGCAAGTTGCTGAACTGGAAGGTTCCCGACGATTGAATATGAGATTATTAAAGAACGAATAAAATCTGTACAACAAAACCACGCCCCTTTTCTATATGTTCGTTCCCGATACGTCCGATTCGGCTCGGATCGGGTCGATTTCGTTTTAAAATTGTTTCTCTTTTTCTAATTGTAATCGTCTCAATTTTAATTTGATTGGAGGTAGATTTTAACCGATTTTTTTTTTGAAAAGAAACTACATAATCGTGTGTTCAACACGTTTTCATTCGATGCGTACCTGTTTAGCCGTGTAATTAATTTTTTGTCGATTTCATCAAATTTGATCCTGCCCAAGATGATATTTTGAAAATTTTTAATATTCCTCATTTTATCCTTCAATTAAATTTTTATTACTATTATTTCTCTTTATATTTCTTTATACATTGTACCGATATTATCGTGGATTTAAAGCGATTATACAATATATATTTTTTCAATATAAGAAATTAAATGACTTCATTGCGTTTCATTTCTCCTCCCCTTCCTGGAGAAAAAGCGAGTGCAATTAGTTGAGTTGCTCACTAGCGCCAACGAGCTGTTGCGGTGGTTCGATACAACCTTCAGTATAATTGCGAATTTCGATGAGATCTGTTGTGTATATGCATGTACTCTGCCGTAATTACTATTTCACAGGTTTCTCGGTTTGTTTTAAAAAATGTTGCCTACGTCGCAAAACGATCATTTCTTTTATTTTATGCGTTAACTTTTATGCCCCGCCACTGGCTATTGGCGCAAATTAACCGTTCCGTGCGTAATTTTTATTAAAGAAAAACAGTCAGTTTTTTCGATAAAGGATGTGTTTTGAAACTTAAAAATTAAAGGAATTTTTTAAATTGTTATCTATTTTTAAGGATTCTTTATACATAGAAATCACAGTTATATACATATTTTAATTTAATTTACTTTTAGCATATATGCACATCACATAACCTAAATATTAATGTTTAAAGCTTACTTTGATACCTTGATAAAAATTTATTATTTAGCTTTCAATTGTAAGTTAATCAGAAACTGCAACATTCGTATTTAGCAAAGAAACCTTCTAAAATAGCCGGTAAAATCTGCCGTTACAATTCAACGAACTTTATGACAATTAAGAAGATAAAAAAGTGACATCCTATCCTATGATCAAATTTGACTTCTCACCGGCAGATGGAAGCATATGCACAATAGAGCAATCCAAAAGCATATTCAGGGCGGGTAGTTTTCAAATTACATCAACAACATCGCCCCGCATAAAATGAATTCCAGGCACGCGTTTCGCTTTAAATAATCATGACCATCAAGTGAGATTTATAATTATAATTATTAATAAAGTGGGTTTAAAAACGTAAAAGGACATTACTTTGTGCTAGTAGGCAACTAACAGCACTATTTCAGCCAGCGACATCTAGAAACTGAGTCCTATAACTAGAATCAAATAATCTGGCTACCCTTCTAGAGCTCTTCATTATGGTTTGGCACCGAACTGCGCGTTGACCTCAATGACCTTGTATACAGCCTTCTAAAAATACTGGGTTATTTCGGTTTACGCGGGAAATCTGATTATAATTTTTTGAACTCTTGTGCAAATTGTTAAATTTCGGTAACTATACCGGTGCAAAAGAATAATGAAACAACTCTATAAAGCAACGCTTATACGTTACATCAATACACCATTGAAAGGGTAATTGATTTGGATCTCACGCGTTATAAGTATAATTAGCGACATCTATCTTTTGATCTCTTCATCAAATAACACGACATCTATCGTTTGATCCCTGGATGAAGTGGTACGACATCTACTATTTGACTCCATCACTCAGTAACGTGACATCTACCATTTGATTCCGGCATTAGGTAATATGACAGTTACCGTGTGATCCCGGCATTAAGTAGCGCGACATCTATCGCTTGATCACTGTATTAAGTAATGTGACATCTATCGTTTGATCCCTGAATTAAGTAATACGACATGTACGAAGTGTAGTATCGTAATATAATGAAATAGAAGTGTTCATGTATACAAAATGAAATAAAAGAAATATATATACAAATAAAAGAGGGAAACGTATCGATGTATTTGTATAAAGGAATGTGCAGAAAAAATGTAATTAAATATCTTCCCGGTGATAATTGGTTTGTTAAACAAAGAAGGCACTAACAGCTTTTATTATCTATAATTAAACATCTTCCTCGTGATATGTCGTTTGTTTGAGAGAGATCACGCTGACAGTTTTTATTATTAGAGTTTTGTTAAAGAGATGGATGACGTGTTAAGTAGTGTACATCGGACTGACGCTGTCATATCTTCAAATATTATTATTCAGTGATAAGTTGTCATTGATATCAATGATAATTTATCATTGAATAATATATATTTTTAATTTTAACAACTTCTATTCATTATATATAATTAAATATTTCTCTCGCGATATCTCGTTCATTTGAGAGGGATAGAATTTATTTAATTATAGTATCACTACATTATTCTTGAAACCTACAAAGTCTTTTGATTCAATTTATTCGTGAGAGAAATAGTACCAATAATTTTTACTATCTATAATTAATCATATTTTTTGCGCTATCTGGTTTGTTTGAGAGAGGTAAAATTAACAGTTTTTACTATCGATAATGAAGCACATTCCTCGCGATATCTCGTTTGTTGGAGAGAGATAGAAGTAACGGCTTTTATCATATATAATTAAACATTTTCCTTGCGATATCTCGTTTGTCTGAGAGAGATCGCACTAACAGCTTTTACTATTTATACTTAAACATCTTCCTCGTGATATCTCGTTTGTCCGAGAGAGAACAAACTAATAGCTTTTACCACATATAATATAAACACATCTTTGCACTATCTCGTTCGTTAAGAGAGATAGAACTAACAGCTTTTACCGGATATAATTAAGCAACTTCCTCCCGATATCTCGTTTGTCTGAGAGAGAACGAACTAACAGCTTTTGCTACCTATAATCAAACATCTCCCTCGCGATATCTCGTTTGTTTGAGAGAGAAAGCGCTAATAGTTGATTTATTAAATATAACAAACAAAAAGAAACGCACGAGGACACTTTTAGAAAACGAATACTTTATTTCGAAATCTTCGTTTCGATATTACAATACATAGGTACACACATTTACACACGCACACACTGGGATTGTGGGATTTCCTTAATGTTGCGGGCGAAAGGGTGCGCGTGTACACATAGATACAGATAAAGGTACAATATATTACGTACGTGTACGTATAAATACAATTCATTTCGTTTCATTCCCTATTTTTTACTTCAGACTATCATTTTTGTCTTTTTCTCGTAAAGCACGTCAGCGCTGATTGGTACAAACACAGTCTTAACGTTGAATTGATTTGGGACAATTTCCAGTTACCAAAACGTTTCCTAAGTTTTCAAACAAATCCTTGATGTGATTGTGTAACAGTAATAAATATTTGGACTACGTATACATAGCTACGACATACATTAGATATATATATAAATAAATAAATATGCAAATATTGGTCGTCAGAGACACACAGCACGCGTTACGATGGATCGATTGGATGAAGTGGGGAACATTGATTCGGCCGGATATGAATTGAGTTGCTCAATAAGCGCCAACGAGCAGCGGCGGAGGTTCGATACGATCTTCTATATAATTGCGAGTCCCAATGGGATTTGTTGTGTATACGTGTACGCTGCCGTAAATACCATTTCGCAGGTTTTCAGGTTTGTTTCGTAAATGTTGCTTACGTCGCGAAAACGATTTTATGTGCGAAGTTTCATGCACCCGCCACTGGCTATTGGCGCAAATTGAGCAACTCTAAATATGTGGATGAAGGTGGTTTTGGGTGGTTCGTGTGGTTCAGGTGGTGGTGGTGGTGGTTTTGGTTATAATAAATATTAATTGGAAGATATGCTTGTTTTAAATTTCCCCTTAATTTCCGGATTACTTCTTCGTTTCCTTTTGTACTTTCGAACGTTTAAAATTTGAAAAGACGAAACTTCAACGTATCAGTAAATATTTGTATAAAATTTTCGATAATAAATATATTCTTGACCTATGATTACTTTTATTTTGAAAAGATCACCGATCCAAACGATATGTTGTTTATTGATATAAGCGCGGATCGATAAGATCTTCAAAATAAACGAAAAAGTTTGATTAAAGCGATAACGATTAGGATAAATATGACAAACGATAAACGTTTGAGAATTTTAGAAAAATTCTCTTTCAAAATTGTGTAAATTTATAAGCGATATAAAAAATATATTACATTATTATTATTAGTATTCTTTTTTTAGAAAATAGTTTTAAATTCGGTTATTGATTAGAAAAATATTTGACATAATTTATTCCACAATTTCTTTTTTTTTTTTAATTTGACTTCCTGATAAAAGGCGCGAAACTGCAATAAAGACTATACAGGCTGGCTCACGACTAGCGCGTCGGACTGTAACTCCCAAAATGATACATATTTTTTAAATCCCTTTTGATAGGAAGGTGTATGTTCATAAAATCCATAATTAGAAAATATTGACATTTATACAGGCTGCCCCAAAAAAAGCGCTAAGTACAAAAATTATGTTTTCTTTTCCATAATGGAACAAAATCTATATTTTTGGCCTTTTCCGAATTCTATAGAAAAGATAAAGGTGAGTTACTTCAATGCTCTCTATACTTATAGTTTACGGCTTTCAAAGTGTTTGAGGATTTTCGAAAAAGAAAGATGGCTTGAAAATGGACATAACAGACAAACTAAGCTTCAGATTTTCGCTTTGCCGCACTGGATTATACTATTCATCTATGCTGCTGATCAAAGTCATCCCTCCCTTATCGTCTCGTTCTGGACATTCAGGGATGGGACGATCGCCGACTCCCTCTTCATCTATCCAAGAAGCGTCTTCGATGCCAGCAGTATCATTGTAGAAAATACATTCTTTAGCTCTTCGTGCTGCAACTCTATCAGGGCGGAGCTCTTTTGCCGTTTTGCAATAATTTTTTGCTTTTATAAATTAATTGCTTGTGTTTGGTAACTTCGCAAACCCTGTTAAAAAGTTTGATCAGAATTATTGACTACCAACAGAAAATTGCTGATGATTTTTGTTCACTGAAAATTGTTATTTTGAGGTCATGGTAAAATAACAATTCGCAATCACCTTTCTTCGATCGAAGACTGTAAACGCGGGCAGTGATAATCATGTGGAGATGATTGGTACTCATTAGAATACGGACGAAGTTTCAAAACCGGTTGAAGAAGTAAAGGCCAAAACTTTTGTCCTTTCATCTCCGAATTTTTCACCGCAGTATAAGCATTGGTAGTTTCTTGAACGGTTACTGGAGGTGGTAAAAACGTCAGCTCTAAAGACTTGATCATCGAAGATCACAGCAGTGCTCCGAACCACATTTTACACTTTGAAGAAAGTATTGAGACTTTCGAACATACCTCGAATACCATTCTTCATCAACAGTTAATGTCGCAGCTAGATGTTCTTTCGGGCCGATGTATTCTGCCTCGACAGGAAAATGATCAATTTCCATGCTATTCCAGACTTCAGACAAAACACGGTCTGCATGTACAAAAGTACGATTTTCCAATTCTACATCCACTCTTGCATCCTTTGAATTAAGATGTGACCCAAAATGTTAATGTTCCAGAATTAGCCCAGTAAGCTCTTTGCTCAGCAGCGCCATGCGCCTTTTTACTCTATCATATGTACTGCGGCCTGGGGCATTGGTGTCAAGGTAACAGGCATCAAGGTCATATTTTTAAAAATTTCTACAGCGCTGCCTAAGACTCGGGAGTAACGTGAATTCTCATCTGGGCCGTCGCGCCGTCGCAAGTGTAAATGATAATCGGTTCTACTAAACTTTTTTGGCTCGAAAATCGGAAACTTGATGGGTTTCATTAAGAGCATTAGTCTTAGCTTGTAAAGTTTGCTCTGTTTTCGTAGGCTGATATGCTTCTTTGTAAGCCTCGTGAAGATGAGGATATAGAGTGTTATGAGATCTCTTCATTTGAACTCGAGATAAAAAATTACCGACAACAACAAACAAGCATAAACAAAGCACATGTTGCGTCGCGTGTATGCGTAGAAAGATAGTCTATACTTAAAATAGTGGTGCCATCGAAGAATCATAGCCCGCTAAATTTGAAAATAGCTTCGGATGTAAAGCAGGCTAAACATGCAGAAAACGTGACGTAACGTGAGTGCTGTCCCCCCTCCAGCTGTTACGGCCAATTGTTAGTTTTCTGTATTGTTACTCGCTTTAACGTTTGACGTGTAGATGGTGCTCCGCGTTCGTAATTTTTTATCCAGCAATACTTGAAACGGATTGCGCCGATTGGATGCGCACGTGGTATTCATTCACTTTCTGACGTTGGTTGGGAACAGATCGGTTATTCCGCGAAGCCTATTCCGTTTCGCTTTTAAATCTGTTTTCGACGATATACACGGAAATTCGACGCTGGGAAGTGTATAGTATCGTTAGAAGTTTCGTTTCCCCAAGTTTTGGCGTTTAAACTAATCGTCCACGTTGCATTTTCCTCTATTGCAGGTGAATCTTTCTCTTTTCTTTTTGTTAATTACAGCGATACTATCGTATCTTTCACGTTCTTATAGGGAACTAGTGTAGGCTAGGATAACTAGTGTAGGCTGGTATTAACTAGTATACACGAATACAGAACTATCGTACGAGCTAGAAGATAGTTTTGCCGACAACTTTTCATCAAGTGCGAGAAAACCCGCCGTATTGGACAACTTCCGTCCCGATACCGATTACCACGCCGTACGAAAGTCGACCACAGGAAACTACATCACGTTAAGTCCCGCTTTTATTTGATTTTATTTATATTTTTGTATCGTTGAGTTTTTGGGAAAAATTCCCTAGAATCTTCTAATTAATTTAAACTTAGCAAATTGGGGATTTGTGTGCGAGTACACAGGGAGTTTCCTTATTTCTGTAAACATTCAATTATTTTAGTATTTTTAAGGGGGAAATTCAAATTTATTTTTGAGTAGAAAGTTGAAGTTTTTTTCGTTACGTTCGTATGTTTTTGACCGTCCGTTTATCATTTCTTTTATTGTTTTCATTTTTAACAACAGGTTTAGACGCCAGTATAACCCTCTATGTCACACTTCGTCAAAAATCGCACCCTCTCTTCCCCCAAAGCGCGTGACGCATATATACACGACTCCTTAGCGCTTTTGTTGGGGCACCCTGTATAAATGACAATATTTTCTAATTATGACTTTTATAAACATACAACTTCCTGTCAGAAGAGATTTAAAAAAAAAAAATTAGTTTGGGAGTTACAGTCCGACGCGGTAGTAGTGAGCCACCCTGTGTAGGTAGATTAAAAAAATTTTCAACTTCAATCTCCGCGAGTAAAATTGTGCCATCGATAGAATTCGAAATCGTTAACGGTATTCGATGCAAGATTCTTTGGTATGCAATAGATATCGTTCGAGCAAGGATAAAACGACAAATTTACGACAAGAAATTTCGACAAAAACCGCATTTTGTTTTTTTTTTTTTGGGTTTTGTTTTGTTTTGTTTTTGTTTTTGTTTTTGGTAAAAGCGGCATGATCTGTTGTATCTCTGACCGATCGGTTAGTGTCTGTGCAGCAGACGGATATGCGCGTGCCGATGGGGCGAAGGGAAAAAACCTCCTTCGACGTCGACCGACGCCTTCCTCGTCGAGGACCTGGACGTCACGTATCCGCCTTGACCGGACGGGGCGCTAAAGTCCGGCTCGAAGTGACCGAAACCGTTGCTGCAGCGTCGGGGATCCCTCGGACCTACTGGAAAGGAACAGCGTCGGTATTGTGGCTGTGACTGTCGGTCTACGAACAGAAAAAGGGGAAAGGAGAGAACGTGCGTGAAAAGAATTTCTTTTTGTGATCATAATTCGCGCGATGCGGTACACTGCTCAAAGACGTGCTCGCCGAAAAACTGGAAATTTTCGAGTTTACAAACCGAAAATGTCTGGAAATTTGGAATCTATCGTATCGTGTGTCAATAGCGGTTTCTGACACTGACACTGACACTTGCACTAGATCACATCGGTAAGTTTAGGAGGAGTTTCCGCCGTTCAAATTATTTAATTAAATCGGGTGACACGCGTTTCGCTAGCGACGAGGGGAAGCATCTACAAAACCGACGATTACCGAATGAATCGTGATTTTTAATTTCCGCTCATGCAAACTAAATTTCCCGAATAATTGTACGGTGAGAAGTTGCAAGTTTACCAATGTGATATAGTGTCACGGGATCTTGTCGTGAGACTCACGAGTGTGAAGGCGGTAAAGACAAAACGGTAATAATGCAAATAATTAAAAGAAAACATTGAATTTTACGGATTTTGTATTCCGAATCGCCCGAATTGAAATTTCTCGCGCTTCGAATGAAAGGAACTTCAAATCTTTGAGATCCCAAATCTATCGAGTTTCGAATAATTTTTGAACCCCCAAATCTAAAATCTTTCTACGTACGAATTCGCACCACGAATCTTTCGAATTTAACATCTCTCGAATTTGGAAAGATAAGAATTTTGAATACCGCCTATTCCTGGACCGAAACTAACGTCAATCCTCCCTGGAATTCCATATCCCTTGACTTTCCAATCTTTCAAATATAAAATCTAAAATCCTACGAATTTAGAATCTTTTGGATCGTAAATTTTGCGAATCTGGGATTTTTTCTTCTTTACGAATTATCCGTAATCTCGTAGGTAGGTATATTTTGCGCTTCAAATTTCTCGAATTTTAAATTTCAGATCTTTCAGCTATAGAATCGCTAGTAACTCGAGTCTCCGATCTTTCGAATTTCAAACCTTAGACTATTGTGAATCTTGAGTTTAAAGTTGGAAGTTCAAATGCCACAGGTCTTAGGATTTTCTTTCTCACGCATTCGAACTTCGCCGCATCTCAAGCTTCTCGATTCTTAAACCTTAGAAGTTTAAAATGTTTTGAATTCGAAATTGGACGAATCTAAAATTTTCTCGCTTACATACGAGCGCGAATTTCGAATTTCGAATTATCTGTCTTTAAAATTTCTTGAATTGTAAACTATAATATCTTCCGATTCATGCGAAAAATGGCTGAAAACGACAGTCCCTACCGAGATTGAACTCACGTTATCTATCAGTAGTATGCTATTTCGAAAAACTGACAAAATTTCCATGCTTTCCAAAGATGGCGTTACGAACGCTGTAGCCCTAATCCTTACGGAAATGTCGATTACTATGTCCCATCGTGTTCAATCATACACTAATCGACGAGTCTTGACGCTCTGATTCCAACGGTATATGATTTGTTTGGATTATTTCAAACGGTCGCCGAGAAAATGCAAAAAAAACCGCAAAAAATCGCTAAAGTCGCATACCCATTTTCGCTAATATGGATCTTGAGAGATTCAATCATACACCAATCGACGCGTCTTGACGCTCTGATTCCAACGGTATATGATTTGTTTGGATTATTTCAAACGGTCGCCGAGAAAATGCAAAAAAACGCAAAAAATCGCTAAAGTCGCATACCCATTTTCGCTAATATGGATCTTGAGAGATTCAATCATACACCAATCGACGCGTCTTGACGCTCTGATTCCAACGGTATATAATTTGTTTGGATAATTTCAAACAATCGCCGAGAAAATTAAAAAAACGCAAAAAATCGCTAAAGTCGCATACCCATTTTCGCTAATATGGATCTTGATAGATTCAATCGTACACCAATCGACGCGTCTTGACGCGCTGATTCCAATGGTATGTGACTTGTTTGCATTATTTCAAACGGTTGCCGAGAAAATGCAAAAAACCGCAAAAAATCGCTAAAAATCGCTAAAGTCGCATACCCATTTTCGCTAATATAGATCTTACGAGATTCAATCATATACCAATCGACGCGTCTTGACGCTCTGATTCCAACGGTATATGATTCGTTTGGATTACTTCAAACGGTCGCCGAGAAAATCGTTACAATCATACCGGTTTTCGCTAATATGGGACTCAGAAGGTTGAATCATACATCAATCAACGCATCTTGACGTGCCGAATTCAACGGCGTAGGATTGCTTTACTTTACTCCAACGGTTCGCGAGAGAGTCGCAAAAAGCCGCGAAAAATCGTAAAAAATCGCTAAATTGCGTCTCCGGACTGGATTTTGTTTAAGTTATGAGGTTCCTTCTTATGCAATTGCAATCTTTTAGATCTAAACTCTCTGACGCTACGAAGTTCATAAACATTTTGAATTTCAAAACTCCAAATCGTTTAAATATTGAATTCCTTTAGTTTCCAATTTCCACGAATCACATCAAAACTCACATTTCTATAATTTCAAAACCTCACGAAACTCGCATTTCGATCCTTTCGAAGCAGGAATTTTAAGATCCTGCAATGCTGACTGCCATCGATTTGGTTGTCGAAGTTCTTGAAGTTCAAATTTCTGGAACTTCAAATCGCTAGGAATGAGATTTGAATTTGAAATTGCGAAATTTTTGAAATTCGGCAAATTCGCAAATCTCTCGAATTTCGAACTTTTGCGAATTTGAAGATTTTAGCGGTTTCACCACCTTGACATCTAAAACTTTACGAAAATTTCGAATATTTTCAGATACGAATTACGATAATCTGGAATTTTGATTTGCCGCCGAATTCCACGATTCTAGGATTTCCTTTCGTACGAATTCGAATTTCCCGAATTTCGATCGTTTCGAATCGTCAATCGCTAGGAATTTAGAACCTAGGAATTTTAAATTTCACAAATCTAGACTTTTCTCGCTTATACGAACTCAAGTTTCGAATCTTTCCTCTTCATCTGCAGTGGATTGATTCGCAATATTCCGCAGTCTAATTGCATTACGGCTTCGTTGTGAAAGATTCGATCTTCTCGCTCGCGGCATTGTAAATAAGACTGCGATGGATATTGCTGACTTTGCTACTATTATGACATAACAATTATTCATGCGCGCACAATCACAAATGTCATAACCTTAACTGTCTTTGCGCGCACCATGACAACTGTCATAACCTAACCCACCAAACGTCGTCAATTTGTTTAATCTATAATTTTTTCTTAATTTTTAAATGTGCCGGGCTGATTTGTGAATCTAAACCATCCAGGGCGCCACCCAAACGCATGCAAACAAATTCATTCAAATCGGTCAACCCGTTTAGGAGGAGTTCAGTGACAAACACACGTACAGTAGAATTATATATATATATATATATATATATATATATATATATATATAAAGATGTGGAATTATCAAATCGTGAATATTCTTCTTTTTCACTTTGAGCAGTGTAAACGGTACTTTTCAGGTTAAAAATATGAAAAGATGTTATGGTATTAGAATATTGAAATAGAAACAAAAATTGGAGCGCAACAATCCTTTCTGGATTTTCGACGGACATCTTCGGAATTTGAAGTCATCATCAGATCCGTATACGTTGATAATTATTTTTAAGTCAAATAGGACGTCTTTAGTATAAAATTATCGCCGGTTTCGTAGTGGCTTCAATTCAACGCAATTTTATTCGGAACACAATGCAGAACATGTGAAGAAATTCAAGCAAGGCTTGCTGTAAACGTTATGGGCACGACATATAACAGTTCTTACACGTATTAAATAAGTGAAAAGTGGTAGCATAATAAATGATCATCATTAATATTTCTAGTGTTGTAACTATCAGCTGATTCGAGTGTCATGATGTGGTGTGGGGTGAAGATGCTCAGCTGATCTAACTATCGCAAGGAAATCATCTCGTTTAGATATTACAACATTGCACTAGACGCGATTAAGTGTTTGTGAAAAATCGGAAGTAAGATGAAGTTAGTCCCGCTTTTACCGGGTCAGTTTCCATATTTTCGAATATTTAGGTACATATTTCGACTTCGAAGTTATCATCATCAGTAGCGAAATAAAGCTTGAAATTTCTGGATGACGACTATTTTAAAAGTGGAACACCTCTACATAACTCTCCAATCAACGACCTGTATATTATTATAGGTCATCAGTAAATTTACACCCTGTATATACAATACGAGGTGTAAATTAAGTGATGACTTTAATTGCGGGGATGATTCCTCGTCATGTTTTATGAGGAAAAGTTCATATAAATATGTGTCCTAACTTGCGTCGTTTTCGACGAATTGGGTGTTAAAGTTTTAATAAAAAATCGCTTTTATTTTCAAATTAATTACTAAAAGGTCTTTTCGACGATTTCGATGAAACTGGGTCCGTTTGCGATAGCAAGGGACTTCTTTCGTTGTAACTACATTCAAAATAATAATTCCAGTGGCGTCGCAGAAGGTTACCTTATTGATTTTTATTGTAAAAATCATTGTACGGCACTGTACCTCTCCAAATTTGATACTTTTTATTAAATGAAACAATTGAAACTGCAACTTTTTTTTTGTCATACGAGCTTGTTGTATCTCACTTAGTGTTCGAGAAAGAAATAAAAACTTAGCAAGGGAGCTTCTTTTGATGTAATTAGATGTAAAATAATAAATCCAGTGGCAGCGCAGAAGGTTACCCCGATTGATTTTTATCGTAAAATCGTTGTATGCAACTGTTTTATTCCAACGTTGATATTTTTATCAGATTTAACCATGAAAAATACAACTTTTTTGTGTCTCAAGTTTTTCTTTACCATGTCACTTAGTTTTCGAGAAAGCAGTAAAAACTTTATCCTCTTCTCTGAGATAATCTGTGGGTTAAGACGCCGTCCTTGATAAATTCAACGGGTTTCTGTAGCATCTCCGTTTGCAAGTCTATAAATGAAATGTACTTGAGCTAATTTGATGTTGTTCATATTTAGTTCACAGGATATGATAATCAGATAATTTTCTGCGACGCCACTGGAATTAAAATATACAGGCTGCAAATTAAGTAGGGACTTTAATTTCGGAGGGGGGCGATTCCTCGTCATATTTTAAGAGAAAAAGTTGATATAAACATGTATCCTAACTTGCTTCGTTTATTCTAGTGTGCAAACGCGAAGTAAATATGAACAACTAGTCTAACTACTTTAGGGGTCTGCACCCCCTTTTTACCCAGTTACTTCAAGACTTTTTCCATTAAATA
Source organism: Chrysina gloriosa (assembly GCA_038088585.1). Classification (NCBI taxonomy): domain Eukaryota; kingdom Metazoa; phylum Arthropoda; class Insecta; order Coleoptera; family Scarabaeidae; genus Chrysina; species Chrysina gloriosa. Next base: position 2,559,501 of record CM076092.1, on the reverse strand, counting down.
AATGAAAACGTGTTTGACTATGTTTACAGTTCAAAGTGCAAGGAATAAGTTTTTATTTCTTTCTCGAAAACTAAGCGAGATTCAAAAAAAAAAGAAAAACTCGAGAGACAAGAAAGTTCTATTTTTAATCCCTTGATCCGATGAAAATATCAAACTTGGAAGAAAATAGCGGCGTACAATGATTTTTATGATAAAAATCAATCATATAAGTAGTAAGTTAGTAAATAAAGAAACAACTTTTAAAGTGATTAATTCGAAATTATTAGGAATTATTTGATTTATGACTTAATGTAGAAATTCCCAGGAATTTTTCACATTATATGTAGTTTTACCTACAATATTGCTTAAAGTTTTAGATAAAAATTTGGAAAGATTGTAAGCGGGGCAATTAATACAATTTACGATTTATGGTATGTAATTTAGAAATACCGCAAATTCTAGGAGGGAATTTAGAATTTTGTTGTTATTATTATTATTAATTATGGGAGAACAACCGAACGTATAGCGATGAATTTTTTTTTAAATGCACCGGAAACACTTACCAAGGTCCCGACCGTTCATTTTTGGAAAATTTCGTTTTGCTGATTTTTGACAGCTTCGAGTGGGACAGAAAACATAATAAAAGAATGACTTTTTGGAAAAATGTTCGCTATTTTGCGAAAAATCGGAATTTCGAAAAAGTGAACGATCAGGACCTCGCTGACGTAACAATGATCAAAAGCCTTGTTGAATTTTTCATTTCAGATAATTAGGGTGGACCCAATTCTGTACACCGTTTGACCCTTCACTTTACACAGAGGCGCTGTCAAAGCCATCTTCAGGTCTTAAGAGTCAACATTGACATTAACAAAAAATCACGTATGATGTTCAATTGATGTATGATAACATAAGAAAAAGTTCGTATCGAAATCTTCTCTAGTTATTTTACAATAAATTCTTCAAAATTGGTTCTAAAATTTGCCTACAAGGTGTAAGTGCCCCTTAAAACTTGAAAACGACCGGACCGAATCGGATACTTCCTTCTGCGGGCTTGTTCGTAATTGCTACGCGAAGGTTTAGGGAAAAAAAGTCGAAAAATTCTCAACAGCATATGTTCTTCCTAATGACTTTCCGATATTTTTATACATTTTTATTGATTTTTCGAGTGAAATAGTTTACATTTACGAAATATATCATTGCGAATTTGTCGATTATCAATTTCTGAGTGATATCATTTATCGATTTATTTTGTTTTTTTTCAGTTGTTTCCCAAATTTCAATTGCATCTTTTTCGTTCATTTACAATTTCACCGCTTAAATCTGGAAATGTCTTGCTTTTCTCACGGCCATATGTGGCGTGTTTCTGAGTTGGGAAACCATCCTCACTCTTTATTTACGCTCCGCAGCAGAAAACAAAAAATGTTGTGTTTCGGGGAGCCTTAAAGTTAATACAATCATGGTTCTATTCTTTTTAAATTCCAATAAAACGAATAGAATTTAATGAAATTAATACTTGATTTTATTCTATTTTCCCCAAATATTATTGCGTCATCTGTTAACGATCGCCAATTTTCGATCCAAATAACAAATTTCGGGTGGAGTCGTAAATGCTCGAAATTAATTCCATCAAAAAATCTACTTTGGGCAAAATTAAGTTTGCCGGGTCATCTAGTATATGATAATTAACAACGACACCAAGTTTCATCGAAAGCGTCGAAAAGACTTTGGATTAAAGCAATTACAAGAAAACGCTTTTTTTTTAATCAAAACTTTGCCACTCCGTTTCTCGAAAACGAAACAAGTTAGGACCGATGTTTATGTATGAACTTTTCTTCGTAGAGTATGACAAGGAATCATTCCCCTGACATTAAATTTCAGGAGTAACAACGCGTTAGACTGTGTCGGGGAGGTCAAGGTGAAACGACCTAAATTTTGCTAATATCGTTTATTGCTGTTTAGCAAAATTTAGGTCTTTTCACCTTGACCTCCGCGAGAATCTAACACGTTGTCACCCCTGACGTTTGCAAGTTACGTTGTACTCGTTACTTCTGCCTAACTTGAAATTAAAGTCATCACTTGATTTCCATCCTGTATATACATGCATAGGTCGTTGATCGGGAAGCTATTTAGATGTTCCATTTTTTTTTATTTATTTCTAATTTTGGGTCTCTCAAGTATCTTTTCGGGACTAGTTTTATTTATTCGTCAATTTCAATTGTATGTATTTAAATCGTTGATTTTGAACTACAACCTCCGTTACTTTTTTTTTAACCCGGTATTGTGAACTCCGAAAACTTCTTCCAATTTTGCTAATTAAAAAATGATTTTCGAAAACCAAAAAAAAAAAATGAAAAATGATAATAATAAGGAAAACGTAATCGTATGTAATTTCAGTGTGTGTTTTTCGATATGATCTCACATGCTACCAAATCGTCTACCTTATATGTTATTCTAAACGCAAAAGTGGCCTGGACACCTTCCTACCAAGTAGTTTCGAGGAACCGCGGGACTCCCAATGGCCCGGTCCTCCCTCCACCATCGAATCGCGACGCATCAGCTCCTTCCGATTGTGCCTCATCACGGTCAGATCGGCCAACGAACACGACCTGTTCAGCGCCGGCTTCGTCTTGACGGTCGGCTGATTGACGAATTTGAAGACCTCGAGGAGGGCCGCCCCCAAAGACACCAGCAGCAATCCGACGGCTATATACACCACCATGCTCTCGGTCGTTTCCGATTTCGATTTCTTATTGCGATTTCTCTTCTTGGCGGCGCGCACGATCGACGAGAACGTTTTGGATTTTTCCTTCTCGACGTCCTCAGGTCGACAGCTGAACGATTCGACGATGAGCAGATGCAGGGAGATTTCCATATTGATCGGCACGCAATGCGGTTGTAAGGCGATCCTTTTGATCGGAACCGCCGGAAGGATATCGATGGAGGAGTTCGTTTCGATTTCCGTTTCCGTCAGCGATTGTTTCTCCTCCTCCTCCGAACTGCCCAGCAACGAAGACATATAGCCTAAAACGCACAAACCCAACAGGACTTTAATCGATATCAGGACGACGTTTTCCCTTAGATGTTGGTTCTCCATGTTTCACTTCGACACACTTTTTACACTTTATTTGGAATTAGAACAATCGCGAACCGGTCACCATGTCGATTACCCGCCGACGATGTACGATGGTCTATTCCACCAATCGATGACGAAAGGTCGAGATTAAAAGGTAGATTAGATAATTTTTCGTTGTCCTGTCACAGCTAACGCGCTTACGATCAGATGCGGTAAACGGCAACATACGGTTTGATGATTGTGTCGGGCGGAATACGCAGGCGTCTTCGGCCGGTAGTTTTCAAATCGATACGGACACAAGGAGGAAATAATAGAAAACGAAAAAAACCCGTTCGTACGTCCGCAGTTCAGAAAAAGAAATTCGATAATGTTAATTGCAGGAATAGCAGGAATTGCGAGAGCGTGTGTCGATTAATCTCATTAATTTTCTTATATTTATACTCCGGTAAAAGTTAATAGCGCGAGCTCCGTTTGACCAATGAGATATTGCGGAAAATTGTAATAATCGTGAGTGGAAACCTTCTAATTAATTTCTTTCACTTTTAAAACAAACTCGTTAGCGCTAACTCTTTCTAACTACCGTGATATCAAAAGGAGCTAATTTATTCTATTTAATAAAAGTTAGTATAGCGAACTCTCTCTAACCGATAGGATAACGCTGCAAAAGTAGCGATTTTCGTATCTAGTCAAACCTGTTTGCCACAACTCTCTCTAATCGATGAGAAACCGCGAGGAATTATCATTTGTTATAGAAATGGTTAGCGTGGACCTTCTCTAACCTTTGGTAACTCATTAGACAAAAGACGATTGATTAGATTTGGAAGAATCACTGTTTCCAATTAACGAGAAATCGAAATAAGGTGATAAAGCAAACATAAAAATATAATTTAAAAATTATTATCGTGAACTCTCTCTAACTAATGCAACTACTATTATATTTAATGAAAATTATTATCGCGATCTCTCTCTCTCTCTAACCAACGAGGTATTACAAGGAAGAAGAGTATTTATTATACTTAATAAATTTGTTTCCGTTGTGAACAGCACATACGTCGGGTCTTATCGTACGATTTCGGCTTGGATCGAACGTCATGCGCACTAAAAAGTTGTTCAAAATCGATTGAAATAAGTCATAGCAGCTTCTGTTTCGTTCAAACATGTTACTTTTATTTCCGATTGGTTGATTCGTATCAAATTTGCTACTGATACATCAAAAGCGACTGTAATAGCTTCTGACTGGCTCAAATATGTTTAATTTATTTCTGATTGGTTATTTCGAATTATATTCGCTTCTGATTGGTTAAAATATATCGTACTAGCCTGTGATTGCTTCAAACATGTTGCATTTTTTCCTGATTGGTTGATGTATATCAAAATGGCGTCTGATTGGTCGAAACCGACTATAATACCTTCTGATTGGCCGAAATCTATTGTATTTATTTCCGATTGGTTGATTCAGATCATATTCGTTTCTGATTGGTTAAAGGATATCGTAATACCTTCTGCTTGATGTAAACATGTTAAATTTAATCCTGATCGGTTATTTCAAAACATACTCGCTTCTGATTGATTAAAATATATCGTAATAGCTTCCGATTGGTGTAAATATTTGGTAATAGCTTCTGCTTGCTTCAAATAAGTTGCATTTATTTCAGATGCGTTGATTCATACCAAATTAGCTTCTGATTGGTGAAACCCGAGTGTAAAGGCTTCTGATTGGCCCAAATATATTGTATTTACTTCTGATTGGTTGATTCATATCATATTCGTTTCTTATCGGTTAAGCATACCGTAATATCTTGTGATTGGTACAAACATGTTGAATTTAATCCTGATTGGTTATTTCAAATCATATTCGCTTCTGATTGATTAAAATATATCGTAATAGCTTCTCATTGGTTAAAATATATAGTAATAATTTCTGATTGCTTCAAATATGCATTTATTTCTCATTCGTTGATTCATACCAAATTGGTTTCTGATTGGTGAAAACCGACTGTAACATCTTCTGATTGGCCCAAATATATTATATTTAATTCTGATTTGTTGATTCAAATCACATTCGTTTCTGATTGGTTGCAACAGCTTCTGATAGTTTCAAATATGTTACTTTTATTTCTGATTGGTCGATTCGTATCGAATTCGTTACTGATTGGTCAAAACCGACTGTAATAGCTTTCGATTGGTTCAAATATATTATATTTATCCTCGATTGGTTGATTCCGATCCTATTCGTTTCTGATTGGTTAAAAAGTATCGTAATAGCTTCTGATTGGTTCAAACATGTTGCATTCATTTCTGACTGATTATCTCAAATCATATTCGCTTGTTATGGGTTGAAACATATCGTAATTGCTTTTGATTGCTTCAAATACGTTATATTTATTTCTGATTTAAATTCGTTACTGATGGGTTAAAATCGACCGTAACAGTTTCTGATTGGTCCAAATATATTGTACTTACTTCTGATTGGTTCAAACATATTGCAACTATTTCTGATTGGTTATTTCAAATCATATTCGCTTTCGATTGGTTAAAATATATTGTAATACCTTTTGATTGGTTCAAATCGATCGTAATAGTTTCTGATTGGTTCAAAGATGTTGTATTTATTTCTGACTGGTTGATTCATATCGTATTCGTTTCTGATTGGATGATTCATATCATCTTCGCTTCTGATTGGTTTAAACATATTGTAATAGCTTTTGATTGATTAAAGAATGTTACATTTATTCCTGAATTGGTTAATCCATATCATATTTGCTACTAATTGATTAAAACCGACTGCACTTCATAGCTTCTAATTGGCCCAAATATCTAATATTTATTTCAAATTTGTTGATCTACATCATATTTGCTTCCGATTGCTTTAAACATATCGTAGTAGCTTCTAATTAAGTCAAATATATTATTTCTATATTTGATTGATTAATCTACATGGTTAAACCATACCGTGACCACGTCTGACTGGTTCAAATATATTGTATTTATTTCTGAATGGTTGACTCATATCATATTCGCTTCTGATTAGTTCAAACATATCGTAGTAATTTCTGATTGGGTCAAATAAATTATATTTACATCTGATTTGTTAATCTGGATCATAATCGCTTGTGATTGGTTAAAGCAAACGGTGACCACTGGAGATTGGTCCAAATATATTCTATTTATTTCTGACCGGTTGATTTATATCATATTCGTTTCTGATTGGTTAAAATCGACAGTAATTGCTTCCCAGTAATTTTTTTAATTTTGCGGACAGTTTAAATTGGTATTTCCGGCAATACTGGACATATTCGCCAATTTCTAAGCACGATGCATGCGAACATGCTCATTATTGCCGGAACTACCAACTTAAACTATCTGCGAAATTTAAAAAATGTTTACCGGGTTCTGATTGGTCCAAATATGTCATATTTATTCCTGATTGGTTATTTCAAATCATATTCGTTTCTGATCGGTTAAATCGTATCCAAAAATTTGGACTATTCCAAAATCGAAGTGGTTAGGACGAAATCCACGGGGAGACGCATCTCGGTGTTTTCCTACGTATCGTTCGTAAATAAATCTTTCGTATTCATTTCGATCGGTATCTACCCGAGGAAAAGTAAAGATTTAAATAGAAAATAAATGTAATATATAGGGCACGGTTATCGACGAGGAGAAAATAGTGATATACGTATGTAAGTAGATCAACCGACTAAGTTATTTACGAACGAATTATCAAACGCACAGAGAGGCGTGCGTGAGCAGATACGGTGAAATATCTACAACAAACACGATTGCCAACGAATAAATTTCCTGTGCACACATTATTCACCTTTAAACGTGCGATGGTGACCTTTATGCTCGCGCCAGACACATCTGTGCTGGTTTGTTTACGCGTAGTGTACGCGGTGTACGTAGAGAGGAGATAGCGCGTAAATACGCACATTACCGGCATGCTTCCGACATATCACACTATATACATAGAGATATTTTCCACAATATATACGCATCGCACACACACACACACATACAGGGAGACGTGTGTGTATATCGTATACCTGTACGGTACGCGCGTATGTGTTTGCGCGCGAACGGAGTAGAACTATTTGATGATAAGAGCAGACCTAAATGGTGTGACCCAGGTACGGTGATAAGGTTCACCTCGATACAGAGGTGAACGTTGTTCAGAAGAGAGCGCTACTACGCCGCACTTCGCACGCGGCGCGTTCGAACGCAGTACCGGACGACGCTTTTATTTTCGACGAGAGACGCGACGCCATCGCCGCCGGTTCGTTCTGCTGCAAATTTTAAAAAGCGAAAATAAATTAGTAAAGACGCGCACGACGGTTTCGACGGTTTAAATCGCGTCTCGTTCGGACGTTCAAGTTTGCGCTCTCGATAGTGTTACGATTACGAAGTGCGAATCGTTTCGTAAGTGTTCCGTTATTAGTATTTATTATACGCGGACTCTCCGCGGACGCGTGAAATTCGATCTTATCGGCGCCGAAAGTGTGTTCGCCTGGAGAATCGCGTAAGTCGACTTTTGCGGCCGGAATTGGCGGTTGTGTCGTCGCATATTAATTTTGATTATAGCGAAATACGATTGGCCTTGTATAAAAGAACAAAGTTTTAGTTTCATTCAAATAGAATTATTTGAATTATTATTATAATTATGGTTCTAAAGTGCCAATTTTAATGAAACAATAAGGATAACACGACATTGTGACACCTCTTCAACTGATCCTCTTCAACGCCATGTCAATTGAGTGCTTTTAGAACCAAATTGTGTCACCTAAATCATCTAACTTAGTGACGCGATCTTGTGACATTTCATTAGCGGGTCGCTCTGCAGGTTATGTTATTGTGATATCCTAATCAACTGATCACTTTTGGCACCAGAACGTGATACCCTATTCAGTTAATTAATCTACGCGATATTGTGATACCTAATCAATTGACGACCTCCAACGCCATATTGTAATACCTGAATCGGTTGATCACTTTTGACGCCATATTATAACACCCAAATCAGCTGATCGCGTTTGCAACCAGAATGTGCAATCAGAATCAGTTGACGCAATTAATTGATTACCTACAGCGTCATATGGTGACAAAAATCAATGGATCGCTTTTAGTATCAAAACTATGACGCTTGAATCAGCTTAACTTATTGACGCGATCTTGTGACATTTCACTAGCGGGTCGCTTTCTACGTTATATTATTGTGATACCCTAATCAATTGATCATTTTTGGCACCGGAATGTGATACCCGAATCAGCTGACTGAACGACGCGATATGATGATACCTAATCAATTGATCACCTTCAACGCCATATTGAGACAGCTGAATCGGTTGATCACTTTTGACGCCATATTATAACAGCCAAATCGGCGGATCGCCTTTGTAACCAGAATGTGGAATCCGAATCAGTTGATGCATTCACGCGATATTGTGATACCTAATTAATTGATTACCTACAGCGTCATATGGTGACACAAACATCAATTGATCGCTTTTAGTATCAAAACTATGACGCTTGAATCAGCTTAACTTATTGACGCGATCTTGTGACATTTCACTAGCGGGTCGCTTTCTACGTTATATTATTGTGATACCCTAATCAATTGGTCATTTTTGGCACCAAAATGTGATACCCGAATCAGCTGACAGAACGACGCGATATTATGATATCTAATCAATTGATCACCTTCAACGCCATATTGAGACAGCTGAGCCAGTTGATCACTTTTGACGCCATGTTGTGATACCTAACTCATCTGATCGCTTTTGTCAATCAGAATCAGTTGAATCGCTTTTCGCACTAGAATTTGGAATCTGAATCAGTTGACGGGGTGACGCGATAGAATGTGGTACCTGAATCAATTGACTGAGTGATTTAACATTGTAATATCTAATCAATTGATCATCTTCAACGCCATATTGTGACACTTAAATCAGTTGATCGCTATTGGCGCCATATCGTGACATCCGAATCAACTATATTTTTTTCCCATCAGAATCAGTTGATCGGTATTTGCACCAGAATGTGGAACCTGAATCAGTTGGCTGAATTACGCGATATTGTGATACCTAATCAGCTAATAATTATTGAAATTATAAATAAATTATAGACACCCTAATCAGTTGATTCCTTTTGGAAGTAAAATTAGTTAATCACGTTTGGTATCATAATATGGCACCTGAATCGGTTGATCGTTTTCATCCCCAGAATGCGGTACCCGAATCAATTGACTAAGTGATTTGATACTGGGATATCTAATCAATTCATCACCTTCAACGCCATTTTATGACACCTGAATCAGTTGACCACATTTAATGCGATGTCGTCACCTTCAAATCAGCGGATAGCCTTTGCAACTAGAATCGGTTGCTCACTGTTTGTACCTAAATCATTTGATCGTTTTTCGCACCAGAATATAGAATCTGAAATAGTCGATGGAATGACGCGATATTGTGATACCTAATCACTTGATCACCTTCAATGCCATATTATGACACCTGACAGTTAATTACTTTTAATATCATATCGTGACACCTAAATCAGCTGATCCCCTTTGCAACTAGAATCAGTTGATCGCCTTTCGCACCAGCAGGTGGAATCAGTTGATGGAGTGAGGCGATATTGTGAAAGCTAATCACTTGATCACTTTCAGCGTCATACTGTGATAGCAGAATCATTTCATCGCTTTTAGTATCTAGCTGTGGCACACGAATCAGCTAACTTATTGACGCGATATTGTGACACTTAATCAGCCGATCACTTCTTACATCATATTCTGAGACCTGAATCGTCTGATTGTTTATAGCACCAGAATCAGTTCAACACTTTTGGCACAAGAATGTGGTACTTGAATCAATTGATTGAATCACGTCATATTTTGATACTTTATCAACTGATCATCTTCAACGTCATATTGTCAGGCTTGAATCAGTTGATAGCGTTTGATGTCATATTGTGATACTTGAATCGATTGGTCGATTTTCGGTTAATAATTTTGAAACGTGGAACGCATGCGTTTCTTTGCGGTGCTGATGGCATCGTTTTCGAGAATTTTTAATCAATCAACTCGCAACGTAAAATATCAAGCTTCAGTTGCGATTGTGGTGATGATAATTAGATATTAATAATTGATAGGGTCAATCAACGCTCAACGCGTCATTGTCAATCAAATATCAAATAACGGTTGTCCAACTGTCAGTCAATTGGTATCAACTGATCACATTTAATACTATCGTGTGACACCTGTATGAGCTGAGTAGGTTTGAGGTGATATCGGGACAGCAAATCGAGTGATCACCTTCAATGATATCTTGTAGCATCTGAACGAGCTCATATCTCTGAACGGCATATTGCGATACCGAAATCAGTTGATTGGCTTTAGGCCGTATTGTGTATCACTTAATGTGATACTTAGTTGATCGTTTCATACGCCATATTTTCAAATTAATTGATGACTTTTGCGTTACCGCTGCGAACTAACTATTGAAGACGAAAAAGTCAATGCTTTCCTTTTTCTCTGGGAAATAAAAAATGTGATTAGATAGATTAAAATAAAACATATTTTCAGGAAATCTTAGAAATTGTCATCAATCTCGTTTCGTTGTCCAATTCGAAGAAAAAAGCTACCTTTCCATCTTCGCTTAAAACTTTTTCAAACTTCAGTGGATCGGAATTTCCATCGAATCGCTTGACTTTTTAGGGTGGTCTGGACGCGTCGTCTTCCGGTAACGAAATTACCGATTCAATAACGCATATACGCACACATATACCGTACATAAGCGTCGCGTCGCGTCGTCGGACAAATAAACGTTGTACATATAGTATTTAACTCCACCAATGTATAAACCCGAAAATATTTCTGGCGTCACACGGCGGCGTCCTGGTCGTCGGATAGAGAGAGAGAAAGAGCGTGCGTGCGTGAGCGTACGTATGTGTGTGTGCCTGTATACGTACGGGTAGTGGGCAGGAAACGTTATTTTTACTCAAAGGTGTCGGGTTATTTTGAATAGGAACGTTTTTAGACGGTGAGGTCGCGTCAGGTCATTACGTTAACTTTAACCTCTGCCCACAATAACCCCGGCGAAACGAGACCGCCTCGACGACGTTCGGCCGATTCCGTCGCGATATTAATAACGTCGGGACGCGCGCGCGACGCCGGCGGCGGCGAAAATCGAAACGCGCGTGAGAGATCGACGCGTCGCGCCGTTTCGGATTTGCGATTTTTTCGCGAGTTCGATAATCGTGGAGATATTTTAGGTGAGAACGTAATTTTTGACTTTTTGAAATTTTTAACCAATTAACCAATTTTGCTTCGTGTTTTATCGTTGTGCTTAGTGCGCTACGCAAATCGAAATTTTCATAAATCATCGGCCACGGTTTCTTGGAATGTTATTTGAAAGATGAAACCCGAAATACTTTTCGTTGATCGTCGCAGAGCTTGTAGTAAGAATTTGCGGTGTGATAAGCGAAGAACACGGAGATACGAGGCGTCATTTGTTTGGAAAAGTGTTGCAAATTCCTAAATTCAAATCTGTTATCACAATATATCCCACGTAACGATTTATCGACCTACATTTCAATATGGCTCCGATAATGATGAGCTGATTTGACTTTCAGAACATAGCACATCGGACGATCAGCTATATTATTTCTTTTAGATAGGGCGTCAAAAGCGATCGGTTGATTTCAATATTATAATATGACGTACGCGCTGATTCAACTGATTCAGATGTTTAAACATCGCGTCAGAAGTAATCAGCGCATTTAAGTGTCACAATATGACGCACACGATGATCAACTGATTCGGATGTCTCGATTTGACCTCCGAAGCAATCAGCTGATTATCACTCTATATAACACCAGAGACGATTAGTTGCTTCAGGTCGCCCGATATTGACCCAGAAATATTCAGCCGATTTGATTATCACAATATGACGCATCGCACGAATGAATATTTTTTAACAGGAAGTAAAAGCAATCAGCTGATGTAGATGTGAACTCACGATGTACGCGGTGATCAACTGATTCAGATGTCTAAACACTGCGTCAGAACGAATCAGCGCATTTAAGTGTCACAATATGACGTACAGGATGATCAATTGATTCGATTGTATTAATTCGACCCCAGAAGCTATCAGATGAGCCTCACTCTATATAACGCCAGAGATGATCCGTTGGTTCTGATCGACCAATATGGTAAGAAATATTCAACTGACTTGACTATCATACTGTGCTGCACACGATGATCAATTGATTCGGATGTTTCGATTGGACCCCAAAAGTAAGCAGCTGACTGTCCTTGACTATCACAATATGATGCACCGGACGATCAGCTACTTTTTAAATAGGGCGTCAAAAGTGATCAGCTGATTTAGTTGTCACGACATGACGCACACACGTTAGAGACTATCAGCTGATTTAAGGACTCCCGATAGGGCGACAGAAATGATCGGTTGATTTGAATATCAATATGACGCACACGATGATTAACTGATTCAGATGTCACAGCATGGAGCCAGATGCGATCAACTGATTGTCACTATACAGCGTTAGAGACTATTAACTGATTTAAGGTCTCCTGATAGGGCGACAGAAATGATCGGTTGATTTGAATATCAATATGACGCACACGATGATTAACTGATTTAGATGTCACAGCATGGAGCCAGATGCGATCAACTGATTGTCACTATACAGCGTTAGAGACTATTAACTGATTTAAGGTCTCCTGATATGACGAGAGAAATGATCAGTTAGATCAGACTAAGATTTAAGTCTCTTGAATAGGGGGAGAAGGGATCACTCGATTTGAATATCACAATATGACACACACGAAGATCAAGTGATTGAGATGTCACAGCATGGAGCCGGAATCAATCAGCTGGTTGTCACTACATGGCGTTCGAGACTATCAATATCACTATATAAAGCTATACGCAATCATTTGATTGTCGCCATATAGCATAAAGACTATCAGTTGATTTAAGGTTTCCTGATATGGAGCAAGATCAGTGATCAGTTGATTACAATATCACAATATGACGCACACGCCGATCAACCGATTCAAGCAGTAGTAAGCGGTTGATTGTCACTATACAACGTTAGAGGCTGTCGGCTGATTTAAGATTTCCTGATATCGCGACGGAAGTAATCAGTTGATCTGTATATGACAATATGATTCACACGAAAATCAACTGGCTCAGATGTCTCAACTTGGAGCGAGAAGCAATCAGTTGGTTTAAGCCACCTTGCAACCAAAATGATCTGTCGTTTTGAATGACGCACATAACCGATCAGTTGATCTGAATATCACAATATGACGCACAAGATGGTGAACTGATTCAGATGTCACAACATAGAGACAGAAACAGTCGATTGATTGTCACTACACAGCGTTTGGTTCTTTAACTATAGCGACAGAAATAACTAGCCGATTTAAATATCACAATATGATGCAGGTTATGATCAACTGATTTGAGGTATCTGCATGTTGAGTTGATTTAAGGTCAATTAACCGGTTCAGCGTTAAAGTTGAATGTCACAATATGTTGCGTGCAGTGATCAACTGATTCTGAAGTCAATATTAATCCAAAAGCAATCAGCAATCACCATTTAAGTTCGGAGACTATCAGCTGATTTAGATGTCATAATATGACGCCAAGAGTGATCAGTTGATTTGAGCGTCACAATATGACTCGCCAGATACAATCATTTACTTGATTGCTCTCTGTCATATTAATCGAAAATCAATTTTTTTAGAACAAAAAATTTTACGTATTTTATTTTCCCCTTGCAGATAATTCGAAGTCGCGCTGAATTTATTAGATTACTCAAAACTGCGTGTTCGTTTCTTAGAGTTAGGTGGGTGCAGTGCAGTGCGTGAGTCCTGCCCAACAATAGAGACGAAAGAAATTCCACATTTCCGCCCCGAATCGAATATGAATTTTGACCGCAGAAAAGGACTAACCTCCATAATCGAAAACTTGAAAGAGCAGAAAACGAAGGAAGTCGTTGGTGAGTGTTGCTTTTAATGTTGTACGTAACATACCCATAACTCCGTAAAATTTACTATTTAGATACGTACGCGGCGATATGATATAATTTGTAATCTTCCTCATCAACGCGAGCACGTTTCTGGCGCTGACTGGTGAAAACGCGGCGGTGAGGTCGCGTTGCGGCAGCAGCCGCGATCAAAACGACGAAGACGCGCGCTCTTCAGATTTATCGTATCCGTTTCGGCGATAAATAAGAGTTATTTATTACGGCGAGGTAATTAGGTAACGGGTCTCCTTTTCTGATACACATCGAAACAAACGAAAAACAGCGGTTAAAACAAAACGCTCGATGTTTATCTTTCATTTGTTTTGTAAACGTTTTGGAACTTAAGAGCATGCCCGTATATTCGACACGAAGAAGTTCTTTCAGTAAAGGATTATCCAGGTCGAAACGCATCAAATTGGAATTTGGAAGGAAAATGTGTGACAAAATCAATATTCTAAACAAAAGAACTTCCATATCTTTTAAACCAGTTCGGTTATCGCCGAATTTCGTTCACCAGCGCATTCACCACGTTGTAGTGCTTCAATCTACATAATTGAATTGGCATTTGTGCCCTTAATTTATAGGAAAAAGACAAAACACATAAATCCAGAAATTTCTACCTTAAGTAAACGAACGTCGATATCTTCTAAACGAGTTGGGCTATTGCCGAATTTCTTTCGCCTGCGCATTCTACACGTTGAAGTGCTTCCATCTACATAATCAAATTGGCATTTGTGTCCTTGATTTGTAGGAAAAAAGAAAAACATAAATCCAGAAATCTATATTCTAAACAAAGATACGTCGATATCTTCCGAACTAGTTAGGGTATCGCCGAATTTCTTTCACCAGCGCATTCTTCACGTTTGAGTGCTTCAATCTACATAATCAAATTGGCATTTGCGTCCTTGATTTGTAGGAAAAAGAGAAAAACAAATCCAGAAATTTCTATTCTAAGCAAACGAACGTCGATATCTTCTAAACCAGTTGGACTATAACAAAATTTCGTCCACCAGCGCATTCTCCACGTTACAGTGCTTCAATCTGCTTAAACGATCTGACATTAGTGCCCTTGATTTGAAAGAGAAAGACAAAAACATAAATCTAGATATTTCTAATTTAAGAGAATGAACGCCGATATCTTCTAAACCAGTTGGGTTACCGCCAAATTTCTTTCACCAACTAATTCTCCACGTTAAAGTGCTTCAATCTGTATAATCGAATTCACATTGGTGCCCTTGCTTTGTAGGAAAACAGACAAAAACATAAATCCAGAAATTTCTATTCAAAGGAAATCAACGTCAATATCTTGTAAACCAGTGGGGCTATCGTCGAATGTCGTTCACCAGCGCATTCTCCACGTTAAAGTGTTTCAATCTGCATAATCTAATGGGCATTTGTGCCCTTGATTTGAAAGAGAAAGACAAAAACATAAATCTAGATATTTTCAATCCAAGGAAACGAACGCCGATATCTTCTAAATCAGTTGGGTTACCGCCAAATTTCTTTCACTAACGCATTCTCCACATTGCAATGTATCAATGTGTTTAATCGAATTGACGTTGGTGCCCTTGATTTGAAAGAGAAAGACAAAACATAATTCCAGATATTTCTAATCTAAGCAAACGAACGTTAATATCTTCTAAACCAGTTGGGCTATCGCCGAATTTCTTACACCAGCGCATTCTACATACTGCAGTGCTTCAATCTGCTTAACTAAATTGACATTGGTGTCCTTGATTTCAAAGAAAAAGACAAAAACGTAAATCCAGATATTTCTAACCTAAGTAAACCAACGTCGATATCTTCTAAACCAGTTGGGCTATCGCCGAATTTCTTTCACCAGCGTATTCTCCACGTTAAAATGCTTCAATCTGCATAATCGAATCGACATTGGTGCCCTTGATTTGAAAGGGAACGATGAAGACATAAATCCAGAAATTTCTATTCTAAACAAAGAAACGCGCATAACTTTCAAATCGGTTGAGTTATCGCCGAATTTCTTTCACCAGCGAATTCTTCACGTTCAATTGCTTCTTAGTAACGTTCATTGGCATTTCAAAATCAATTTTCGTGAAGTAAAGAGGCTTTCTCGCTATGTACCATTTTTATCGGTTTGGAAAACGAACACCTTCATAAAAAAGGAGAGGCAGTGCGAGGAGAGCTTAACGACCCAACAAAAAAAGTTGCGGCGAGTAACTCCGAACCCCGGAAAGGCGCGCGCACTAAAATTAACATGGAATTTATCGTTATCGCGTAATTTCGCCCGGATCTGTTGCCGTCGTTGAGGTTGAGTCGTATGCGACGCGGTATACGTATACGTCGTAACGTCCGACCGGTGCCTATTAAACGGTAAATTTTTTGATCGGCGAGCGTGCCCCCGCACTCAGAAAATTACTATCCGAAACAATAAAGCGTCGTGACCGTCCGCCGGGCGAATTCTCCACTAGTTTCGCCGGCGGCCGACCGTCGCGAATACGAACCGAGCACACATGTATGGGTATCGCCGGACGCGCCGGAAAAACGAGCGTTTCCTTATAAATACATGGGCGTTGTGGTACGTACGGTATTGTTGGTATAGTATATTGTAATGGTCGAACGCGGCTTTAGGGTTACGAGAAATATGGGCGGCGGATTATAGTTGTGAGAGCGTAAGTACGTAATAATAATGATAATTATAATAAGTTACAGGTTACCATCGGCGAAACGCGATTTACAACCCGCGTATAAATGGGTAGAATATGCGTCTATAGACGTCTGTTTGTTCAATTGTTTACGAATGTAATATTGGAATTTATTAAAAAAAAAAAAAAACAAGATAAACGTGAATAGGGCACAATCTAACCGTTAAAATTACCATTGGACGATCCGATATGTCGTATCCCATATTCCGCACTTTCTATCACACATCACGTCTCCTGTACTTTGCAACTTGTATAGAATATTACATATTTCCTATCTTGTATCAAGTAGCACGTATCCTGTATACTGTAGTTCGTACCTTCTATTTTATGCCTTGCATCATCCCTCTTGTATGCATCATATATTCCGTATCTTGTATGATACATCCCGTCTCCTGTATTTTGTATCCCACATCGTTTCTCTTATATTTTGTATCTTGCATTTAGTATTTGAAATCTTACATTTTGTATATAACATTCCGTATCTTGTATGATAAATCACATCCCCTGTATTTTGTATTTTGTATCTTGTATGATGTACCATATTTGTTATACTTTGTATTTCGTATCTTGTATTTCCGTCCTGCATCATCTCTCTTGTATTCTGCACCTTACACGTTGCCCTCTAGATTTTGTATCCCGTATTCCGTATCTTGTATGATGTTCCACGTTCCTTGTACTTTGTATTTCCTATATGGTATTTTGTATTTGTATCCTACATAACCGATCTTGTATTTACTCTCCTGCATTTTGTATTCTACATCTCATATTTTGTATCCCATATTCAGTACCTTGTATGACGCATCACGTCTCCTGTATTTTGTTTTTCGTATCTGGTATTTTGTATCCTACATCATCTCTTGGGTATTTTGTATCATGCGTTTAGAATAAATAATCTTATATTTTGTATACAACATTCCGTATCTTGTATGATAAATCACGTCTCCCGTATTTTGTATTTCGTATCCTGTATGATGTACCATGTTTCCTGTACTTTGTATTTCGTATATGGTATTTTGTGTCGTAAACTATAGATGTTGTATATCCTCTCCTGCATTTTTGTCTTCTACGTCTCATATTTGCATCCCGTATTCAGTATCTTGTATGATGTATCACGTCTCCAGTATTTTGTATTTCGTACCTACCACTTTGTATCCTACATCATCTCTTGCGTATTTTGTATTCTGCATTTAGAATACAAAATCTTATGTTTTGTATACAAAATTCCCTATTGTGTATGATAAACCACGTCTATTGTATTTTATATTTCGTATCTTGTATTTGCACCTTGAATCATCTCTCCTAGTATTTCATATCTTATATTTTCTATCCTAAACCGCGCTTTTTATATGAAACGTCACGTCTCCTGTATTTTGTGCTTCGTATCTTGTATCATGTCTCTTGTATTGTGCATCCTACATTCTTTTAGATCTTGTATTCCGTATTTTGTATCTTGTATGAGGTACAATGTTCCTTGTACCTCGTATTTTGTATATGGTATTTGGTATTTGTATCCTACATCATCGATTTTGTATTTTCTCTCCTGTATTTTGTATTCTACATCACATATTTTGTATCCCATATTCAGTATCTTGTATGTAGCATCGCGTCTCCTGTATTTTGCATTTGGTGCCTGATATTTTGTATCCTACATCATCTTTCTGGTATTTTATATCCTGCATTTAAAATACAAAATTTTATGTTTTGTATACAAAAGTCCGTATCTTGTATGATAAATCATGTCTCCTATATTTTGTATTTCGTATCTTGTATTTCCATCTTGCATCATTTCTCTTGTATTCTGCATCAGACATGTTGTCTTTTAAACCTTGTATCCCGTATTCCGTATCTTGTATGATGTACCTTATTTCTTGTACTTTGTATATTGTATGTGGTAATCTGTATCCTACATCATCGGCCTTTTATTTCTTATTCTGGATTTGGTATTCTACATCTCACATTTTGTACTGCATCTTTCTTGTATTTTGTATTTCGTATCTTGTATTTTGTATCTTACGTCCTTTCTCTTCTATTATATTCAGTAACGTGTATGATTTATCACGTTTTTCGTATTGTATATTTTTCTTTTGCATCATCTCCCTTGTATTCCGTACGCTACACGTTGCCTTTTAGGTGTTGTATCTTGTATCTTATATTCCGTGTCTTGTATGATGTATCAAGTTTCTTGTACTTTTGTATGTTGTATATGGTATTCATTATTGTACATCATCGCTTTTGTATATCGTATCCTGCATTTTGTATTCAACACATCATATTTTGTATGCTATATTCAGTATCGTGTATGATACATCACGACTTCTGTATTTTGTATTCCGTATCTTGTATTTTGTATCTTGCACATTGTGTTTTACATCTTGTATCTTGTATGCCACATTACGTCTTCTGTATTCTGTTCCTCGTATCTTGTATTTCGTATTCTTGTCTATCTCTCTTGTATTTTGTACTTTACAGTTTCGATCTCGTCATCCATGTCCTGTACCTTGGATCACGCATCACCTTTCCTGTATCCTTCATCAAGATGCAGGATACAACAACAAGTATCTCTTGTATTCTATGTGCTACAGGCTACATCCTATATGAGAAATATTTAAAACTGTATTTATTCGTACATCTCGTATAGTTGAACTTTTCGAAGACGTCGGGAGTTCCAACTGCGAACCAGATATTTCCTTCAGATACGCACATAAACATAATAGTGCGCGCTCTTCTCCCGAACGTTATCCGACCTTAAGCGTATCCGACAGCGTCTAGTTGCCTTCGCCGCGCTCCATTGTTTGTCCAGCGTATTCTTCTCAAAAGAGGCCGCCGCCTTCTTGATTTATGTATGCCCACGTAATATAAGCTCTACCGGGCAGATGCGCTGGCGGCCCGACCGCTCCGTACGATCTACACTGGCCTTTGTACTCGTTGTTATTGTTTATAGGCTAATGCGCGCGGACGACGACGAACGAACGGTGAGTACGACGCGACGTATCGAAAGCCGCTTTCTTGACCGTCTGGCGGTCCGAGATGGGCGTTTTTGAAATGAAAAGGAGGAAAAGAGACGAAACTCAAGCATCTGACACTAATCTATCAATTTTAGTAGATAGATTTGACAACGTATATATGTACGTCAAGTGTCAACGTCAAATGTCAAATTAGAATGTATCTTGATCAAATCATACTTTGACATAACCTCAACGATATTGTTGTAGTCAAAGATCAACGTCTATTGGAAGACGAAAGGGAAAAAACTGAACTACCTAATACTGTTTACCAATCATATTAGATCGATTTAACAACTTATGTCAACTGTCAACGTCAAATGTCAAATTGGAGCGTATCTTGATCAAATCATACTTTAACATAACCTCAAAGTTATCGTTGAAGTCAGAGACTAACGTTTATTGGAAGACGAAAGGGAAACAAACTGAACTATCTAGTACTGTTTACCAATCATATTAGATAGATTTGACAGCTTATGTCAATTGTCAACGTCAAATGCCAGATTTTAGTGTATCTTGATTAATTCATACTTTGACATAACCCCAAAATTATCATTATAGACGGAGACGTGCGCTCGTTTAACACAAAAGGAAAAAGAGACAAAACTGGAGTATTAATACTATCCGTCCAATCGTATTAGGTAGATTTGACGGTTTATGTCAATTGTCAAAATTAAAACGTCGAACGTAACCTAAATGATCAAAATAATATATAGAAAATCAAACCCCCATCGTACATACATATGTACTACGTGCAAGTCTGCCAAACGCGAAATCACCTTGGGCGATAGAGGATGTGACGTCAAGAAGAAGAAACGTCGGCTTCCGCCTCGACCGCTCCTAGCCGCTAATTATTGTATCGGACGGGAGCAAAAACGCAGAAATTGATGACCGCAACGCGTAAGAGAGGAATACCTGTTCGAAAAACTCACAATCCGCACGATATCAGAGTCGTCCGCGAGCGGAGCTTCTCGTCGCTGTTTTGAACGCGAATTCGTGGGCTATCGAGTAAAATACAAAATAAAATATACGTAGGTACGTGTATGTAATAGCGATGAAAATTTAGAATTAATAATAACGATAAAATAATAACTAGCGGTATCACGCGAGACATACTGTAGAATCGTAATAAGCTGGTCGTAATCAGCTTTGACATCGTATTGTAACAATTTAATTAACTGAACGCGTTCTTGATTCTCTATTGTGATTTTGTTGTTAACTGATTCTCCTTCTCCCCCATGCTGGTATATGTCATGGTACTTGATTCAGTTGTTCGTTTCTGAAGCCATGTTGTATTGCGAATATAAAATTAGCTGATCGCCTTTTTGCCATATTATAACTTTCGAATTAGCTAATCATCTTCGGAGCTTATTTCTGATAGTGCATGTGACAATGGAATTAGCTGATCGTCTTTGGTGCCTATCTCAATTAGCTGATTATGCTCCTGACGTCGTACTGTCAGTTTGGAATTAGGTGATCGTCCTTGTCGTCATATATAGACTGCGATATTTGATTTATCTTATCATTTCTGATGCCATATTGTGACAACCAAATTAGCTAACAGCATTTGGGGTCATATTGCAACTTCTCAATTAGCTGATCGTGCTCTTGACACAATCGATATATACTGTGGTATTTGATTCAGCTGTTCGTTTGCTCTATGCCATACTATATCGTGACAATCGAATTAGCTGATCGCCTTTGGTACCGCATTGTAACATAAAAATTAGCTGATCGCGCTCCTGGCGCTAACTGTGACCTTGGAATTAGCTCATCATCTTCGTCGCCTTATATTTTTAATTCAAGCTCTTATGTCTGATATCACATGTCACAATCGAATCAGCTAACCGTCTTTGGAAAATATCTCAATTAACTGATTCTGCTCCTAACGCTGTAGTGTAAGTTTGGAATTAGCTGATCGTCTTTGTCGCTCCATATAGACTGCGATATTTTATTTACCGTATCATTTTTCATGCCATATTGTAACAACCAAATCAGCTAATAGCTGATTGTGACCCCGTACTGTGAGTTTAGAAATAGCTGATCGACTTTGTCACCCAATATAGACTGCGACATTTGATTTACTTTATCATTTCTGACGCCATATTGAGACAACTAAATCAGCTTGGCGTCATATTGTAACTTTTCAGTTAGCTGATCGTGCTTCCGACACCATATTGCTATATACTATGGTATTTGACTCCGATGTTCGCTTCTGATGTCTTATTATACTGTGACAGTCAAATTAGCTGATCGCCTTTTAAATCATATTGTAACATAAAAATTAGCTGATCGAGCTCTTGGTGTCATATTGTGACATTGGAATTAACTGATTATCTTCGTCGCCTTATATGTTTGATTCGACCGCTTGTTTTTGATGCCACATGTGACAATCGAATTAGCTGATCGTCTCTGCCGGATATCCCACATAGCTGATCGCACGGCTAACGTCCTATTTAGAGTTTGGAATTAGCTGATCGTCCCATATATACGGCGGTATTTATTTTATGACGCCATATTGTGACAACCAAATCAGCTAATGACGTTTGAGGTTATATTGTAACATTTTAATTGGCTGATCGCGCTCGTGACACCGTATTGTAACTTTGAAATCAGCTTATCTTACGGCATATAATTTGGGTGCTCATTTCTGATGCTATATAGCGGTAATAAAATTATCTTATCGCTTTTGACGCCTTATTCCAATATTCCGATTAACTGATCGCGCTCCCGATGCGATATTGTGGTTTTGGCATTCGCCAATCGTCTTCCTCGCCCATATATAATATAGCATTTGATTTAGCTGCCCGTTGGTGTTGGCCTACCGCGAAGTTTGAATCAACAGATCGGTTTCGGGTTTCAGATGGTGACATCGCATGTATGTAGCTGATCGCGCTCATACATGCGACATTGGAATTAGCCGATCGTCCTTGTCGTCATATATACTGCGATATTTGATTTATCTTATCATTTTCGACGCAACATTGTGATAACCAAATCAGCTAATAGCCTCTGAGATCATATTGAAACACCTCAATTAGCTGATCGCGTTCCTAACACAATATTGCGACTTCGAAATCAGCTGATTTTACAGCATCTAAGTTGCTAGTTTCTGATGCTATATCGTGGTAATAAAATTATCTGGTCGCTTCTGGCACCATCTTGTAACATCTCGACTAACTGATCGCCCACCTGACGCGATATTGTAGCTTCGGAGTTCCCCAACCGTCGGTTTCAGATAGTAACACGGTGGTAGAATTCATGTATGTTTGATTAATGATAAGAGGAAGTAATCAGGGTTTTATAGTTTCCATGATAGGAAGGTGTCGATGTTTTCTTCAATGTTAATAGAAAAGAGGTGGATTTAGCTTCCCGTGGTTCTGATATGCTAGAGATAATTTGCTTTGGACTTTTGCCTTTAGGAGGCGCATTTCTTCCTACCTCGTCCATCGTCTTATCCTGCCTTTACGACTATTCTTAGCACCGCGAACCTCAAACGCGTTTTTGAAAGTATCTTTTCTGAAAGGAGAAAACATTCCGTTTGGTTAAACGTCGATTCGTACACGAAATCGTTCCTATTAACCATCGGAATGTACGCATCAAATCCGCACCTAAGCGTCGTTTAGCGTAAAACGCATCGTCATCGTCGTACAAGCGCTACCTTTAATAAAAATACCTCACAATATGACTTGCATTAAGGAAAATTGCGGCGAGAGCGATTATTTCCTCTTTACCCCATCCAATTTGCTTACTTAACCGAACTATTACGCGCGGCGCGTTTAGCAGATGTTCTTCGCGACGTGGACGTGAATAGGAACGAAAGAACGGAGGAGGACGAAGAAGAAGAAGAAAATGGAAAAAACGACGACGACGATTACACTCGCAAGCGCACATGTTGGTTCATTCGTTTCGAGAGAAGCATCAGGCGCGTCGGTAGTACGAGATGAGGATGGAGAGAAAAGAAAATTGAAATAAAAACGGGAGGGAAGAATGGAGGTCTTATTCGAAGATGCTGCCGAACCGGTAGGTCTGCGCGTCTCTCCGGTCGAAGAACAACGGCAGGAACGGCCTGAATACAAGTGATAGCCGCGCGTCCGAGCTCATTACTGGAAATGATTCGGCAGATTCTCGGTAGGTAATGTTCGGGTCACGGCGACCTTTTACCGAGGAGAATGCGTCGTCGTCGCGACCGCCTCTTTTGGATCGGTAATCGCGGTTAGGACGAGCCGAAGCGATGATGATAATAATAATAATAATAACAATAATAATGATGATGACGGCGATGACGAGAATGGGAATGATGATGGGCAACGGTTGCGGTCGAAAATGTATTGTAGAAGTGGAGATTTTCGTGAAGTAGTCACGTGAACGACTTAAGGTCATTCAATTCTTATATTTTACTTTTCGTTTTCTTTAGTTTTTCTACATTGCGACGTGTTTCACGTTGCAAAACCAAGACCTTACCTTTATTTATACGTTGCTATATCATTTAATTTCTTTTAGAAGAAGTCAATAATAACACGAAATTTGACGGTTTTGTGGCCAAGCTTACAGAACAACGAGTGGACGAAATAGCTTTGTTTTTATGAAAATTGTAAGATGTATTCGAAAACTGGAGCGTACCGATCTCGATTTTTTAAAAGGCAACTTGATTTAGCTGCAAATCAGATTTTTTAAATATAATGTTTTAATAGGTACTGTTAATCAGAAAAATCTTCATTTCTACAATCGGTATGCCCTAGGTATGAAAAATGTCTATGCATATTGTACTGAGAATTTAGTTAATTATATCACCAAGATTGCACCGGCGTAGCTCTTAATTAACCATATAAAAAGCATGAATTAGAACAAATTATATTTACAAGATTTTAGAAATATTTGACATTAGTTGAATACCTATTGTGTCGTGTGTGTGCCAGTGTGTAATGGGATCCCCTCTTAAATTCTTTCTTCGATGTAGCTCTATTCTCTATGGATACCCCCTCTTAAATCCTTATTTCTTCGATGTTGTGAAGCTCTGTTTATTTAATGTTGCTTCCTTTAAAACCGTTTTGGTTCAAATATATAAATAATTCACCTTCATCGCAGTAAAAACGTACTTTGATGACTTTTCTATCTTGTCATTTCTCGGTCGTCAACCAAACATACTCTCATTTTCTTTCGGAAACCCGTACTACACTACATTAATTCTCCATAACTAGCTGTTTATTATTTACCATGGAAAACACTTCATCCTGGCGTGTCGTTGTTATAGAGATCTATATTGTTGATGCCCAGGTATCCCTGGTGTTTTTAGATCCAGTGATTATTAGGAATTCTTGTGATGTGAAAGTGTTGAATGTGTGTGTTTAAATGGTTACATTGCTTTCTATCTTTTAATCGATGCTTTTTATAATAATTGATCATTTTATTTCTAGTTACATTTTTTTCTCCCATTAAACGTCTCTGCCTGGACTTAAAAAGAGAAGCTAACACCCGCAGGGTAATAAAATGCTTAAAAGGTGGCGCGCGTAGTAGATGAAACCGTCAACTAAAGTTCATTCTTTGCGAAAGTTCTCTTTCGGGACAATTCCGAATTGACTGGTTATTTACAGAAAATTAGTCATCCTTGACGTTCGGTTGGAAGTACAACAACGAACCTTTTCGACTTTTATTGCATCAATAGAAAAAGGGGTAGGGGGCACTCTAAATATTAGAAGTAAAACTGAACTACTAGCGGAGCCTAGCGGATTTAACTTGTTCCTACAAAGTACTGAATCTTAGATTTGAAATTAAGAAGCCGTTGAAGATTTGCTTTAAATTTCTCTATTTTTGTTTGAGAATCCATCTCCGTCAACAATTAGAAGAAAAACGAAAGAATATAAATAAATAACTGTGTAAGAATCGTCAAAGGTGACCTTTAAGTGATTTCGACTATCAAACAACTACTACCCGTACAACTACATGCATCAACTTATCCTACAATCCAACTCCCGTCTTCCCTCTACCACACACACACACACACACACACACACACACACACACACAATTTCCCCGAATTTCGTCGACTATTTATTCCGCACTTCGTCGACGGTTTCGAGAATCGTCGGAAGCGACCGGTTAGCGACAAAAGCAGCTTCGTCGTAATTTCTAGCAATTTATTTACCTTGCACTCGCTTCGACCGGCGAAGGCTTCATTATTTACCAAGAGTCGGGTCATTTTTATCGAAGGACGATTGCCTACTCCTCGAACAGATGCTCGCTGCTCGAACGATTCTTCTCTCTCCCGTTCCCCATTCAAACGTCCGCGAACGCGTATGCGCCTATAAGAACGAACTTGTTATAGAACTTGGGAGGAATGTTTCGTTTAGAGCCGATTTAAGCGAAAAAGAATACATATCAATATCATCTTCATTTCTTCTCGCAGATGGAACCAGGTCAAAGAGAACGTTAGTTATCGCTGTCGAATCGGCAATATTCATTCATGTCAACTGTCTCATTCGCACCAGGTAATGATTGCACTATTGTAAAATCGAAGAAGACCATCAAAGACCATCAACTGGATCAAATGTCCTAACATGGCCACCAAATGCGATCAGTCGAGTCGATTGCGACGATCTGGCGTCAGAAACGCGATCAGCTAATCGACATGTTACACTAACACGTCAAAAGCGACCAGATAATCTTATCATCACAATATGGCATTAAAAAACGAGCAACCAAATTAGATATCATAAGATATATGGCGAAGAAGGCGATCAACCGAATTTCGAAGTCGCAATATGGTGTTAGGAACGCGATCAGCTAATTGAGATGTTACTAACTGAAACCGAAAGCGATCAGCTGATTCAACGATGAAATGCCATGATATATATGGCGAAGAAGACGATCAAAGACTTCCGAAATCACAATATCGCTTAAGGACCGCGATCAGTTAATCGAGATATTAGAAAAGGAGGGCCAGAAGCGATTAAGTAATTTTATTACCACGATATGGCATCAGAAACGAGTAACCGAATTAAATGTCGTGAGATCAGCTAATTTCAAAGTCGCAATATCGTATCAGGAGCTCGATCAGCTAATTGAAACGTTACAATATAAAACAAAAAGCGATCCGTTGATTCAAACTTCCCAATAGGACATCACGAACGAGCAGCTGAATCAAATGTCATATTACATATAGCGAAGGAGAGGATTGGTGGCTTCGGAAGTCACAATATCGCACCACGAGCGCGATCAGTAAATCGAGATGTTACAATAGGGCGCCAAAAGCGACCAAATAATTTTATTACCATGGCATGGCATCAGAAATGAGTAACCGAATTAGATGTCGTGAGATCAGCTAATTTCAAACTCAAAATATGGTGTCAGAAACTCGATCAGCTAGTCGACGTGTTACATTATGAGACCAAAGGATATCGGCTGATGTGATTTGTCATAATCTGGCGTCACAAATGATAAGCTAAATCAAATGCCACAATGTATATGGCGACGAACACGATCAGCTAATTCCAATGTCGCAGTATAAGCGCGATCAGCTAATCGAAATGTTACTATCTGAAAATAAAAGCGATCCACTGATTCAAACGTCGCAATAAAGCAACGCGAACGAGCAGCTGAATCAAATTCTACATTATGTATGGGCAAGGAAGACGATTGACGAATGCCAAGGCCACATTATCGCTTCAGATGCGCGATCAGTTAATCGGTATGTTACAATAAGGCGCCAAAAGCTGTATAATATAGTTCTATTACGAGGATATAGCATTAGAAACGAGCAACCAAATTGGATGCTCTAATATCAGCTAATTTTAAAAGTCCAATATGGTGTCAGGAGCGCAATCAGCTAATTGAAATGTTAAAAGGCTATCAGCTGAATTGACTGTCAAAATATGGCGTCAAAAATGGAAAGATAAAACAAACATCGCAGTATATATATCGCGAGAAAGACGATCAGCTAATTAAAAACTGACAGTATGACGCCAGGACCATGATCAGCTAATTGATGTATCCACCAAAGATCAGCTAATTCGATTGTCACATGCGTGACGTCAGCTAATTCCAAGGTCAGAATATGGCGCCAGGAACGCGATCAGCTAATTCTTATGTTACAATATGGTATAAAAGGCGATCAGCTAATTCTACTATAGCTTTTTATCAAAGTCTTAAAAGCCGATTCAGTTATTACTAATCAAAACCACAAGAAACTGAAGTGGATTTGCTAAAGACAAAATTCGGAAGTAAACCTGCCTTTGGTTACCAGAACTACAGAATGCTAAACTTTACCATACTTTACTGATTTTGCAGAACGTCAAAACCTTGGGTTTGTCATCTTGTGCTTGGTATTGAACTAACTACTGGCGAGTTGAGTTAACCGTATCAATCCAGAATTCGAGTTTAATAATTTTGTAGGCAACTCCATCACGATGGAATGTTGATTCAAAGATAAGAGCTAAGTCGAAACAAAACTATGTGTATCACTATGTCTCTTAGTAGCTTTTGGCAGACTTAAAGCATAGTTGAGTTGATGCTAGACACATGTCTTCGGAATTCGTTTGTTGAATTGGCTACTTTAATTTCATGGTTTTAAAAGACTATCACCTCAGAGATATTAAGATGTTGGCTCTCTAAAATAGTTTACTACAACCTCAGGGATATATTAATTATAGAGGTCTGGACGATGCGGCAACGCTTTGTTCTGTGTGTGATTTTAACAAACTTTAGATGTTGTCTGTTTACTCCTTCATTATTAATCACCATAACAAGGACTTTTGAACATCAATGGAGAAGAGACCAATCTAGGTCTGTACGGGGCTAAATTTGCGGAAATAGTCATATTGGTAATTTCGCTGGGTGATGAAAATAACCGATTTTAGTCATTTAATTAATGATCGATTAAATCGCGATATTAAAAAAATAGATCCGATGGGACGTACATACATATGTGCCTTTTGATAGTGCACTAAGAACACATTCAAAGGCACACGAAGAGAGTCATAAATAGGAAAGAGGGTAGGCGTTTCCAACGTGCTTTTTACGGGGCGAAGCCAAATCCTCGGAAGATCTTCTCAATAACGGTTGTATTCGGTAGGTTTCGACTCATTTATCGATTTTAATCGATTTCTACCAGGGTCTTCGTCTTGGTACTCCCTGGACAGGGGTGGGATGGTTTAAAAATTATGTCAGCTTTCAACTTTGTTCTCGAGGTTATGAATGAGATAGATGTAACTTGTCTGGGCAAACAGCCGTAATTGCGAAATAAGTCACCGACAATCTACATACATGAACAGATCTACTCGCATACAGCATCGAGTTAATACTGACTAGTTTATTTCGTAATTGTACACTGTTACCACTGTTTGTCCAGGCTAAACGTAACTTTTGAGGTTATGATTGAAGTTCGCTGCAACAAATTTAAGTAGCTATCTTTAAATTGTTGCTCAAAATCGATTTATTTGGTTTTTCAGCTTTTATTTTCTCTTTGTTGTTTATTTTACTTTCTTCTTTTCTATTCAAATTCCTATTTAATTACATAACTTCAACTTAATCGTCGCTCTTTTTTTCCCATTCAATCCTAGTCAATGAGCTAGTATCCGCATTACCACGAACGTATCTTTCCATTCAACACGACAGCGTGCTGTTCCGTCCCATTCTCCCTTTCTCCCCTCGTTCTCTACGCATAATAACTTCCTTCGAGTCGTACAAAGGAAACGAATGACCATCACAGAAAAAAACATCATCCGACACGACACCGACACCGACGATATAATCATCGTAATTTCTACAAAGTCGTATGGTATAAAAGGTAGATTAGACCTTCCTACCTTTACGGGTGAGAGCTCCTTTTCGCGCTGGCCGGTTGTCTCGGCCAGCGCGGGAGCATAGTGCACGCTTCCGGTCGCCGTTTCCGGTCGTCGCGTGCCGATCCCGAGCCGGCCGCTCGTCCGTCCGTTTATGCACGGCGAGCGCCGTAATCACAACCTCGCGCTGGTTAGTGGCACGAAACGCGCACTATTACTACTACTACGAAACGTCATCCGCCGTTTTGAGTTGATTCTTTCCTCCTTTTCTAATAGTTAGTCGTCGTCGACACGTTTCCGGTCGTCTTGACCTTTTCCTCACTTCGTTAACTCTTAGGAGGAGAGAGAGAGGAAGGAGGGGCGAGAGGGGGCTCGGACTGAGAATATCGCATTGTTTCCGAATCCATTAAGTTATTTATGTAAGAGAAATAAAATTACCCTTACCTTAGCAGAAAACTAAGGGAATTAAGTATCGCCGCCGATTTTCGCTGAGAGTGACAACTTAGTTGTCGAAACGTGTATCTGGAATTATTTTCGAAAGGTGTGTGTGTATTTTATTTTAACCACAATCTCCTTATATTATCTACTTATAATTTTCCGATACCACGCATGCCATCTTTAAAGCATTTAATTATCCTGCGGGTGTTAGCTTCTTTTTTAAGTCCAGCCAGAGACGTTTAATAGGAAAAAATGTAACTAGAAATAAAATTATTACTTATTATAAAAAGCATCGATTAAAAGATAGAAAAGCATTGTAAACATTCAGACACATACATTCAACACTTTCACATCACAAGAATTCCTAATTACCGTTGGATATAAGAAATCAAGGACACCTGGGCATCAACAATATAGACCCCTGTAACAACGTCACGTCAGTGATGGATTGCTACATGATAGTACAAAATAACATCTAGTTATTTGGACAATGGAGAGATAATGTAGTAAACTTTGGATGGGGAAGTGTCCTGGTTTCGGAAAAAATGAAGGTATGTTTGGTTGACGACCGAAAAGCAACAACAGAAAAAGTATCGTTAATTAAGAGCTAACTCGGTGCAATCTTGTTTATTACATTATCCAAATTCTCAGTACACTTATTAACGAAGTTATTGCTCATTTGTTTTAAGTTTGAGAAAGAAAAATATTTAAATTTTTTAGTGCCAGTTTCGAAATCGACAATCACGTTCACCCGATGCGCTTCGCAATTTCATTTGACATTTAGATTTTAATTTCGGATATTTCGATTACGCGCTTGACGATTTCCAATTTATGATGTACTTACACACGCACATGTAAAATGTAGAATGTAGGAAACGAACGCGATATCTGGGTGTAAAAATTTAATAAGTTATAAACCGTTACTAATCATTGAAGAAAAACAACAACGAACGGATCGTGTGGTAGTAGTTACAATATGGGGGCGCCTTTTACTTCTTAAGGGGAAAGAAATAAATAAACCGTTTTATTGCTCTTCAAAAGATTGTTTTTTAGGCCTATGGGCGTTTGCACGCGTTTCAACTATTGAGATAATTGGTGATCGCGTTAAAATTAATGACACCGCACACATGTAGATGGAGCCAAAAAAGTTGATAGAAATAAAATGTAACTAATGTGAGTTAAATGCTGTAAAAACGTTAAAAAAGGTAAAATAAAGTTTAATTTATTTTTTGCAATCAAGTCGACGATTATTGTGCTACACTTCCACGCATAGAAACGGAAAAGCGCAAATTAATAACCATAATATATAATATAGTAATAGGTTATGGGCCCAGAAGCACAAATCGTAACAAAAATAGCAAACCTGCCTTATACATATAATTGACGAAGCATAACTCCTCTCATGGATTATGTTATTGGCATATGCAAATTAGGTACGTCATATGGGGAGCCATCCAGATTTTATTTTATTAAGATTTTGGCTCTTGACAATAATTTACTATTTTAAAAATATTTTCTGTCAACTTTAGCGTGTCCCACGCATCAATATATGTAAGCAGCCTATTAGGTGGGGTATTGCTAAGTATTACTGTTAAGTTAACTGATCGATCTCTAAGCTTTACCACATCGGCACTAACAATGGAAATGCTGTACGACGAGGGAAGAAATAGCATATACCAAAGGTAGTAAGTTACTAACCTTCGGTATATGCTATTTCTTCCCTCGTCGTGCTTATTTCATCATCATTTCCATTGTTAGTGCCGATGTGGTAAAGCTTAGAGATCGATCAGTTAACATCACCATCGTCTAACAAACGTACGCGGTCTGGCGTACGGACGCGATTTAGAAACGTTCGCGCGCCGCTCTAAATCTCGCGCTTGCATAAATTTACACGTTGTGCGCGCTTTACGGAGCCCGGCGCTCTACGATCCATCTACATTAGCCGTGCACGCGGTAGAATCGACCGGTAGGTGAGGTAGGTAACCGAGGAGGATATCGGCGGCAACGGCAGCAGCAGGTAGATAGATCCGGTCGCGAGTTCGTAAACGTACAGTTTTGATCGTTAATAATCGGGCGTGATTAAATTAAACTTATCGATATCGATATTGTATACTTTTATCAGAAACGCGACTCCTTGCTAGTTTAGAACTGTCGAATAGTACTGGTAGCATATCCTATATTTATGTGACTTCATGGGCCAGATGCAGAAAGGTTGTAATGCACCATGAGATGTAAGCCTTGTCATTATTTTGACTGTTAATACACCCCTTCCTGTTCTTTATTTAACCGAGGAAATGGACAAATGATGTTTTCGTTTCATATGCTCACAAGTTTCATATTTTCCGCTCATCATCTCACCCATCCCTGCTTTCTTCGTCTCCGATACGATCAGTCAACCGTTCTTAGGCGCGTTTTTACATATATCCTAGTAAATTAATAAATCATGGACTAGTGTTGCGTTAAAGAAATTATTATTACGATATTTCTTCAGCCATAATTCTTAGAAAGTCGCTAGGTCATTTCATGGAATGAATCACACTCGATACCTGAGTACCATTTACATTGACAGTTGCAGTTACTCCTGTAATTGAGTTTTCCTTCCGGCTTCATATTAACGCAATTGATTAATCTGCCGTATTAAACCCATGGATTTCGTAACACGTGTGATAAAACGAAACGCGATTTGGATGCTGTGTCCTGTACTGTCCTGTCCGGACGGTAACATCCGACACTACGCACACGTAGATATACAACGGAATGGGATATCTCGTTCCGTTCTCCGGTAGTTTCTCGTTAAAGCGCTCTCATTATTGTTTTAATTGGCTCGCGTCCGTTTCGGTCGGGCGACCCGCGCGCGCGCGCGGCCAAGGAAGAGGAAAAGACGAACGACGGAGGATCGTGTGTGCGGACGCGTGCCTCGCCAATTAAGACCATTAATTACCGTTCGTCGGCACTGTACGCGGACGAAACGTACTACGTGCTAGCCAGCCGCGGACCGCTATCTACCGCTTATTTTTTCAAACCGGCCGGTAAACGGGGCGACAGATGCCGGTCGAAACTTCGTAGCTTTCGTAAGATTCGATCGCTGGTCACCGGCCTTATTAGGAAAGTTAGGCGAGGAGGAAGAGGACGACGCGCTCGAAATCGTAGGAATTAGAAATGTAAATCGAAAGCGTGGCGGCGCGTGGCGCAACGGACGCGCTTGACCCTCCCCGCGACGTGGGTCAGAAAGAAAGAAAACCGGGGAAGGAGCGTAGGGAAGTTCTTAATTGTGTTGTGTTGAAGGACGCACAAAAATCCGAAAGAAACGCAACTTGGGAATTCATAAAATTGAGTATAGCGGAGGTGATAAAGTATACATAGGACAGTCCGGGAGGGCAATAGTCAAACGATTCAAGTAACATGTGGCATAGTATCGTCACGATAGAACGGATGTATCGAGTGTTGCGAAGCATTTATTACAGGGGCACTTTAACTGCTAGCCGTCGTCTGTTTTACAGAAATTATACGAGGCATTGACTTATAGAGTCGTATGCCAGTTAACATCTTCAATAATTGTGTGGTGGTATTTGATGCGTTCAATACCTTATAACTTAACCAGTAACTCGATTCCTTGTGAGGGTTATGACTGTCGAATAGTACTGGTAACATATCATCCTATATGTGACTTCATGTGCAAAATAGAGAAAGGTTGTAATGCACCGTGAGATGCAAGCCTCGGCATTATTTTGAATGTTAATACACACCTTTAAGTTCTCTCCTTAACCGGAGAGATCGACACATGACGTTTTCGTTTCGTGGCTTACAAATTTTATATTTTCCGGCATCATCTCACCCATCTTGGTTTATAAAGAGAGATGATTTTTGACGTGTTCAATACCTTATAATTTCATCAGTAACTCGACTCCTTGTGAGAGTTATAATTTGTCGAATAGTACTGGTAACATATCTTCATTTATGTGAATTCATGTCGAGGAGGAAGGAAGGTTGTAATGCCCCATGAGATGCAAGCCACATCATTATTTTCAACGTTAATTCACAACTTTAAGTTCTCCCCTTAACCGGGGAGATCGACATGAAGTTTTCGTTACGTGGCTTATAAATTTTATATTTTTCGGTGATGATATCACCCATCTTGGTTTTCTTCATCTCCGATACGATCAATGTAACGTTCTTAAGTGTTCTTTTACATATACCTGAGTTTGGTTTGATTTATTACAGGAACACTTTAACTGTCAGCCGTGTTCTTTTACGGAAGTTATACGACCAGCCGCCAACTGGTATGGCAGTTACGTGTTAAATAATTGTGTGGCGAGGAATTTAGTAGTGTGAACTGTCAGCAGTACTACATTATAGTCGTGGCAATCATTATCAATTGGACGTAAAAATAATAACAGTGACTTCCTTATCTTAAGAATACACCCCCAAATTTTGGGATCTTGCAAAATAATATGGCAGAAGGGCGATAGCCCCATCGTGAGCCCAAATCACAACTTCATGCCGATTTTTTCTATACTCAACGTTTTGATCGCGTTCGGTTTCAAATTTCTTCCATTATATCTAAGAACGTTCGCTAATTTCGACCGGTTAACCAGTTAACCATCGTCTACAGTTGCGGAATAATTACCCGAGACCCGTATACGTACGCGAGATTATTGAAACAGGAAGTGACTTCGCGTTGTTAATTCTAATTGGAAGAATAAAATCGCGCGCCGATCGACCGACCGACCGACCAACAATGCTCCTACGATGACCGCGGGATATTTTAGCGTTACTTCGAGAAGTCCGCGAAGGAAACGCGAGTAATGCCCACGTAAGACATGCCGCAGATGCGTGCGTGATTAAACTCTTTCGATCGGCAGAAGGCGGCCAGCTTCCTATGTGTTAACGCTCATATCGCGCAGAACGAAATAGTAAACGTCGTTGTATTGTTATTTACGTTTAGTAAAAAGCGCTTTATATAACCTACGTACGTATGTACGTATGTATGTATGTTCATACAGCGCTTTTCACAACTTACGCATTACATTAAACCAAAAGAAAGTTCGAATGACATTGAACAAAATTCGATCTAAGCGAGTCTGGGTGCGAGCAACTCGCCAGATAGAATGTTAACGTTTAAGTAGAATAGGTCATGTCAATTCCTTTTCGTTTACATTAATTGATGTAGTTTGACCTCAAATAATCGTTTATCTCATGACAAAATCGTGGCCCAATTTCACAACTTACGCATCGAATTAAAACAGGGGGAAGTTAATAACAAATGAATCAAAATTTTCGAGGCGAATATATTTGTCTACAATCACAGGAAGGCCGAAAAGAATCCTTGACGTTTCGAAAGGAAATTCATATGCATATATGCAGTAAAATAAAGATGTACGTTTACTGTTTAGAGAAATGTAAACGGTAGTAAAATTAGGTCAATATGTTATGGAAGCTGTTCGGTAGATGTTTGGATGCGATTTCTACGATTAATGTGTCTAACGCCGAGTGCGTATTGTGGGGCTAGCTCTCGTGATAAATACGTCAGCGTACGCATCGTTTTTGGTTCTGTTTCCGATTTCAGCAAATTTCGATTCTATTTCAACTTATTTACGGCTTCTCTTTTCCCCTCCTGCTATTCCCGCACATGCCCCCGAGTAAATAAAATAAATTACCGCTCATTTGCGTCCCACATTCGACGACGCTCCCTCCTGCTATCCGGTGGAACGGAACGTAACTTAAAAATTTCGCGCGAAATGGTAGCCGCGCGCGATTCTTTAACGATTCGTCGTCGTCGCACGCCGTTATCAGAAAATTAAATCGCCGCGCCCGCGGCGATTAACGAAACAGACTAACGTACGGCTCGTTCGTTCGAACGGAAAAATTACGGAGGCGACCCACGCGTAACAATAACAAACACAATCACATCTCCCTGCGAACGAAACGGACCGACAAAACGTAACCGTTGCAGCGCTACAGCGCTCCAGTGCAGCGATTATTATTAAATTGTATTATGATGGCGTGGTGCTCGTAAGCTCGAAACTTTCCAACCTTATAAATTTCAATTTTTCGTCGCAAATTTGAGAAGGCGATCGGGATTTCGATAATGGTCGAAAGATACTGGAGATGCCACCGCGTACGCCACCTAGCGGATGGAGTTCTGCTTAATTGTTTAACGACGCGAAATTACGGTTTAAGTGCGGTTAATGGTCCGTACTAGAGTAACTAGAAGAAGTATGTGGAATAGGTCAAAGCTTCGAGATTTTAGTTTCTAGCCAGAAAACCACAGAAGTTCCCAGCCATTTTCTTTTTATTTTGGAAAAGCACTGGAAAATCATCGAAATTGTTCTGCTATAAGTTGCATATCTGTCGCGGCTATTCTTAATCGCATTTGAGTCTTGCAGGGTTAAAAACTACCTTTGTTGATATTCTTACCGTAGCATAAAGCTTCACCAAGCCGCGTTTCCCATCTCGCTATAGCACGTTGTGGTGGTATCGGAATTTATGGACACAACGTGAACGGCGGTCCGCACCTTGTGGGTTCATGTTTCTCAATAGTAAATTATCTTCGACAGCCGAACATCCTAATAAAATAAAATCTGGATGACCCTTCGTGCAACGCACCGAATTAAATTAGGTACGTTAATGGCTAACGAGCTAGCGAGTAATTGTGCAAAAGTTTACTAGATAAGCACGATTTGCATACGCCAATAATCGGTGCCAGAAACGATCAGCCGATACTTTCGTCACAAGGTGGCGCTATACACGATCAGTTGATTCGTACGTCACACCATGGCGTTAGAAACGATCAGCTGATTTATATCGCCCAAGATGGCGCCGAAAACGATCAGCTGATTTAAATTTCCCACGTGGCGTCAAAAATCATGATTTCTAAGAAAGCATTTGTTTTAGTAACTTTCATCTCTTTCTTCTCTTGGTTAATTTCACTAAATTCAATTGTTCGGAGAGTATCGCTTTCTACCTGTGATATTTTCTTTGGTGCGAATAATCACAAACAAAAATGGATGTATTTTTTCACGCATCTTCGTCATTTACTCGTCTGTAGGTATATCCAAATCGATTTGCAATACGTAACGTCGCTTCTATTATAAATTGGGGACAAAAATAGTAGCCTGCAATTCTTGTGGCAATGAGTAAATAACTAACTCTTTTACCTGAAAACCAATCTCGTGCCCTCTTCCTCCCCCTCCCCCCACCCCCACACTTAATATACTAAAAGAATTGAATGTTTCCAAAAGAAAAGAAAACCTCTGTTTTATTCGAAGTTAAATCTCCGATTTTCTAACTCTAAACTAACTAAAAGATTCTGGGGAATTTGTCCTAAAACTCAACGAGTCAAAAATACAAAATAAAATCTAATAAAAGCGGGACTTAGCGTAACGAATTTCCTGTTGTCGACTTTCATACGGCGTGGTCTTCGGTATCGGGACGGAAACTGTCCAAGATGGCGGGTTTTCTCGCACTTGACGTAACGATGCCAGGTAAACAGCCGAATACAGCAACCTGAAGACTAAGTCGGCTTCCAGCTCCTATGATACCTCTCGAATGTTCTCAAAAATAAATCTTAGCTCTCAACTAGTCCTATACTGGTATATACTAGTTCTCTACTAGATTATACCATCTTTCACTAGTTATATTAGCCTACACTAATTCCATACAACAACGTGAAGGCCCAAAATAACGACTTCGCAATTAGCAAAAGGAAAGGCTCACCTCCAAATGAGGGAAAAGAAATTGCTCAACGTGAACGATTAGTTCGAACAGCAAACTTGGGGAAGCGAAATTTCCAGATTCACACAACGATATTATTACATTTCTTAGAGTCGAATTTCCGTGTATATCCTCGACAAACGAGGCTTAAAAGCGAAAACGGAATAACCGGTTCATGGAAAACGATCTGTTCCAGGTTTAAGGTTACGAACAGAATGCCAACACGTCCGCTCAGAATGCGCGAGTCGTATCAGAAAGCTACGAAAGCGAGACGCCATCTACCGCGAAAGTGGAAACGAGAAGCTAAAGGTAATACTACGGAACCGTGAAAATCAACCGTAACAAGTTTGGCTCTTGTCTGGCTAATCTTGCCGGCATCCGTTTCTATACCGTCTACACATTTTTGTAAACCTTCCAGCAACATAAAATTCTCGATTGCGAAAGCCCATTTTCGCAATTTAGGAACATTCGAGATAAAATTTCCACCAGAACACATCTTGTCTTTTCCTCATTTACTTTCAACTTGCACGTTCACAGGAAGGTACGGAGTCCAAAACCTGTTAAAAATTGGGGATAAAAATAGTAGCGTGCAACGCTTACGACAATTAGTAAATAACTAACTTTTACTTGTTTCGACATATACGCTCCTAACCGAGAGATGGCGCAACTTATAATACAATTAAACCTATTATATTATAGTTATGTTGTTAAAGTCTTTGCCCTTCATTTTCAACAATTTTGACATTTTAATTCCGAGAATCGGAATCTGCGTGTACGATTTTAAAGCCGAAGCGATGATATTTGTATCGTTGAGTGTACACGAATACCAACGTCGACCGCGACTCGCCCGCCGACCTTGGGTCAGGACCGCATATATACACACAAAGGTCTAAGGTCCGAGGTCAAGAAAGCGACTGCACATTTTGAACTTAACCTGCCGCCTTCGATCCATCAACCACGCAGTTCAAGCGGGTCGGAAGGCCGGCCGAATCGACGACGAAAGAAAAGCGACGTAACGCAGCGTCGTCGTACGAGACGAGAATAACACCGTGCCGAGAACGATGCTAAGAAAACTAAAAAATAAAAGGAGGTATTTTTTCATTTTTTCTTGTCGTAACACAGTCTCTATGGATCTGCGTCATCGTCGGAATCCTGCGACTTTCTCGTTTCGCTCGAGAAATGTCAAGTTTAAGGAATGGTATGGGAAAAAGAAACGGGTCCTTCTAGATATTTATATGGTCGTGGGTGATTTACTGCCGGCCAAATATCAAGGTGATTTTACGGCGTGGATGGCGCGAAACTTGTAAAAAATTGCTATAGTTTTGAATTAACATCAGAGAAGGATTTCGCTTCGGTTTTTTTTTTTTGGTTAATAAATTGACGATTAATTCCCTTTTTTCCGAAGAGAATCCGTTAAGAACGGAATAACATTCAGTCGTTCCATTGTGTATGTATGTGATTAATGTAAAATAGTGCATTCATTCCAGGAATTAGTAGAGACCTTAAGGATACGTGAAATACATAAGATTTAAGTGGTTACTTCTTATTTTCCACGTATATTCGTGTAATATTACACTTTTTCTATTTCCTTATGATAAGTTAGAGCTGCTTCAATGTAATTTAACACCGTTGTAGTTATCTTCTCGCTTACCTTTTCAACACATTCAATAATTGTTTTTAAGTTTCAGCTAATCTTGCCATTACTATCGTCTAGGACAGAATGTATTACTTTGTTTTTCTTAAACCTAATTTAAGACATTTCTGCCCTTCGACTTGACGAAAGTTTAGCGATAAAGAAAGTTATATGTAATACACGAACGGGGAAGTCAGGACAGTAAGTTAGTTACCTCTATTCACTTCACTCACATACAACAATCGGGTACGGTCAAATAAGCAACACCTAAATGGTTAAAATGTATGTATAATAGTTCTATAATCGGTTT
Source organism: Chrysina gloriosa (assembly GCA_038088585.1). Lineage (NCBI taxonomy): Eukaryota > Metazoa > Arthropoda > Insecta > Coleoptera > Scarabaeidae > Chrysina > Chrysina gloriosa. Next base: position 2,519,841 of record CM076092.1, on the reverse strand, counting down.
TAGGAAATTAAGTCAAAACTGACATTAATTACATTCTTGAAAAAATTGAAAACTGTCATACCTTTTTCTATTTATCTTGTTTGAAACTTGATCAAAATAGATCTCTCCAGTCCTAGTCCTTAACACTTACTTATTTATCTTGCTGAAAAGTCTTGCGAGAACGTCTATTTTTGGTAATGTCGGAAAATATTTCAGAAACGCATTTTGCGGATTTATAAAGGTTTCTTTTGCGAATTGAGGCCGTTTCCATAAACCTTACGACGATCGTCGCCTTTCATCTTTTTAACAGATCCTACCGCCGAAGGACGGTCGTTTTAGAAAAACAAAAGGCGATCGAAATATTATTGCAAAGGCGTACGTATTTACAGTAGACTGCATAACCTTTAGTGTCATCGATACTGGCGGATCGCGCGTTAAAATATGAACCTCAGGGTCGTTCAATTCTGGTCGTCAATCGTCACTCGATAAACACCAAAATAAAATTTTAGTTCGAGCTACAAATGGAATTAGAAATCCACCAAGTACTTGTTTTCAACAAATTACCGATCGTTTTTCTCTTAAATGCTCGGGCAATTGTTTCTGTTTCGTTCTCATTCATTGGAAGAAAACAAACGATTGCGCCCCGTTAGCATATGCGGTGTTACACGATAAATTGTAAAAGGGAATTTAGAATTTGAGAATTTCGTTCGTCACATCTTCGGAAGTAAAACGTCGATTTTTACCGGTAACGTAGAAACATTGATCGACATGTGGGTAGCTTAGTTTCGAAACAACACAACGACCTGAGCGAAGGCGAAGAGCCACGTAAACGGACGCGAATAATAATAATATAATACAGCTCGCTTACGAGCGAACGAAACCGTCGAGGAGGAGAAGTCGACGGTGATTCAATCCCCGAACTCGGCTCGACTATTAAAGTAATAGCAAGGTTAGGTCGAAAGGCGGTTGCGCCCACAAACAATGCCTCACTCCACCCACCGAGGTGAACTCTGAACTCGCAGGTACGTATATTCCGTCCGAGTCCGTCGGTCCAGAGATGCCATCGAGATTGACGAGCAAAGCACGGAGGCGAACGTTTCGAACGGATGGGGACGGACGTGAAACGTAGGTAATACCTATCTATCGGGAACGGTCGTTACACACATACAATAAGACGTTCGAATCGAAATGTTAGGTTGGGAATCGTCGATGCTTAATTTCTTTTGTTTTGAGTGAAGCGATCGCTTTCAGCCGGTTGCCATTTCTACGATTTCCGTAATGATACTATTGAGGGTAACCATCCGATTACCATTCTTTGCGCTCTTTACAAGAAAGGTTCGCTATGCTCAATTTTGAGGGGTTTTAAATTCTCGGCCCTGTATAAAAGTGTAGTTGTTATGGAAATATATATATCAGAGATGAACTCGCTTATTGACTGAGTGGTAAAGCAAGCGCTTCACAATGAAAAAGTCCGGCGTTTGAAACCCGGTCGCCTCCTACAACGTTTAAAAACCTTAAATTGGGCCCGTAACCTCCAATATATTGCGAAAAATAAGGAAATGCCACTGAGCGGAGGACCAGGAGCGGAGACAGTATACGTACGTATACGGCTGGGTGGTCCCGAATAAGCTCTGGGCTTTCAAGACCTGCTGTGCCGCTATATTATATCAGGGAAAGATTAATTTCTACATTTTCATATATACAGGATCGAATTTGTTTCTTTAAAAAATTTGTCGCGATTTGCTTACTGGAATCTTTACATTTAATATATTCTCTTTGGCACCATTATTGGTAACAATGATTACAAAGCAGATAGCGCTTGCGCGTCAAAATCGTCCCCTCTAGGCTGTAATCCAGCAAAATCGCTTCGCGATCGACTTGCTGGCCACTCTCCCCCTGATATAAGGTACTTGGACCCAATATGACCTACCGCACGGTTGCCAGATAAAGTTTCCTTTTCTTCTTAGGAAAAATGGAGAAAAGTCCCTACATTTCTCGGGGCCCATATCGAATCCTATCTCCTCTCGTCTCCCGCCAAACAATGTTGGTTAGAGGGAGCTAGCGCTATCAGTTTTTATTATTATATTAGAGCGGTTGATTTCTCGTCGCTCTGCCTATACCTACACACAATAAACAAGGACGAAGTGAAACGCCTGAAGGAGTAGATCAGCGATTATTATACATCGAGACGGGGGACCGATTCAGCATTCTAGTTTATTCCGGTTAACAGAATTAAATAAATAATTAAGTAATATTGTGCATGGGGGCGGGTCCAAGCGTTTGAATTTAAACTTTCTCGGGAAAATTAACCGAAATATTCATATAGCGATATTTGTAATTTTTTAATGTTCAAACATATTCAAAGAGAGCAGTAGGGAGAGATTGGCGGTTCTCGGTCCGCAGTGGCGCCATCTGTTGTGGACACTGGGAGCTGTTGCATCAACAGGAACCGGTGTCCACAACAGATGGCGCCACTGCGAGAACCGTCCATTTCTTCTTACAGCAGTTTAAGCAGGTACTTTCGCGGACGGTCCACTTGAGATTGTGTAAAAATATAACGCATATTTCTTCTCGCGACATTCAATCGGTTCAAAGGATAGATGGCAGTGATAGTTTTTATTAAATACAAACGATAAAAACGATAAAATCATCTTCTTTCGAAGACTGAAGAAAAACTATAGGTTATTCCACATAGAGTCCTGAGTATAAGACTTATGGAGGATCAGATTGTTGTGGCCGTATCGCCGATAATAGGGAATTATTTATATAAGGCGTGTGACCTTCGGACTAGAACGTGGCAACGGAGCTTAGAAGAGTCATGTTTACGAGAGTAAGCAAGTATTCTTGTTTTGAGTTAATTGAGTTGTTGCCATATTGTGCATTAGCTGGAGTTTCGGCGCCATATCGATACAGCTTAAGCAGTTGATTGCCTTCGGCGCATATTGCAATGTTGAAGACTTAATTTTGTCAGAAATTGTAAGTTGTTTAAAAGTCGGTTGACATAACGAAGTGTACAGCACTCAGGGAGGCAATCATCGTGCTTTATTAATCGTAGACTGCAACCGCGTGGATTAGTTTCATCCTTATTAAGACTCTTCAGTACAGTGTAGCACTCTGCGATCAATAAACCGATTCCATTGCACAACTTTCTATTAGAGTTAGCTAACAAACAAACCTGTGATAGCTCGATCATTGCAGAGCTTTGTGGATATATAAAAAAATATATATATATACACATTTTTAAATCTTATATACCTACTATGTTAGCTACAGTCTCCTGATTCTTACTTGCAGTTATGTACCCAATGTATGCCGAGTATGTCAGTATCATCTCTGTTCATCAGATGGAGCCACTAGTTTGGTGAAATCTTTTGATATGATGAACTTTTCTAACACTTAGTTGTTAATAAATCTCGAAACTAGTCTACGGTTGCAGTCTATAATTAATCAAGCACGATTCCTTTCGTGACAATTATTGGCGTATGCCATGTAGTCTTGTAGTGCAGCGATTGCAACATTTTCTGCGAGACTTGCCTAACAGACGGGCCTTAGTTATAGTTTTTTCAGGTGAGAGTTACGTGGATATAGAAAAAATAAATGACACTGTCAACAGTGTTTCGGTGTGCTTCGCGCAGGCGTGCGGAGTGCTCGTTGTGTGGTGTTCGTCCTGGTCGTTGAGGGTATATCAATAGTGATACTGAATTCCCCCAGTTTTCAACTGAGGATGGCACCTTAGTTGCCGAAATACGTATCTGGATTTATTTCCGAAAGGTGTGGTAAGGGTCATTGTATTTAGTTTTTTATATATTATTTTAACCACAGTCCCATGTTAGTTGGATGTGCTACTTTTTTATTCATTATTTTTTTTTAATTTTAACTCTTTCGAGCACCTTTTTTTTTTAATTTGTTTTCTAGGCTTTCCTTTTAGGTAGGTTAGAGGTTAGGTAGATTATTTATCATTGTTTCTCGGGTAGAAAATTAATTCGAATTGATCCGCATTATCTGAACTTGAACAAGGAGGGCTTAGCACAGGCGCAGCTTTAGATTTTCACGAAAAGTCATCTCAGCTCCCACAAAATTTCAGATCAGAGACGATTTTTATTCACGACTTTACACCGCTCGAATCGCTCGCTTACAATTTGTCCCACTCCGGTCATTAAACGAAATTAACGATTTGTACATTTCCGCCTCTTAAATTTCGTTTTTTCCTTACATATTATTCGTCTAAACCAACACATAACACACAAGAGACAGAGATTACAAAATAAGCATGACTTCATGCGCACACAAACACGTCCTGTTTATATGTGTATAATATATACCGCCATATCTGGCTCTCCGCCTATATAAGTACGTATGAATCGTTGAGGTAAGGTCATAGGTCCGAGAACCCGGCCCTGAACTGCGACCCGCGCACTTCGGGCCGCTTTTATACACACACACACACACACACACACGCACACACAGAATCGACGGCTCTCGTCGGTTATACGGACGAGACGAATGGTAACCGACGACGACGACGCAACATTTCGGTCCGTTCGCTTCCCCAAAAAACGCGTCGTTTTCGGACCAGATCGTCGGGTTTTCGGTACGTGCGAAGTGAACGACATCTATCGGTGATTACGATTAGATAAGTGCTAGGTGCGCTCCGCGCACCGAACTTGACTTTCGATTTCGACGTTTCGCGTTCGTCGTTGGAGAACTTTTACCGGCGAAGAACGACAAACGATAAAAGAAGACAAAAAAATAATAAAGCTGGAAGATGCTCAAGGCCGGTCGTCTTCGGATCGAAATGAATTTATGTAAGTCGTCAACGTTAAATTTAACCGTTCCCGCTGGTAATTAAAACGCGCGTCGTATTTTATCGTCGAAACGCACCTACCTGCCCGGTTAAGCATAAATGTCCAATAAGTCATTGTTCGAGACGCCTAATCGAAGGGCGAAGAACGTAACGATGCGTCCGGCGGTAACGTAAGTTATGTGACTCGGTTTGTCTAGCCGGTAATTAATTTTTTGACGCCACGGTCACTTCGGTGGCTTAATTATGTAACAAGTTGGAAGTCGCCTGCGTTTTCTCCGGGCCGAGAGTTGTAAATAATGCCGGTCATAAATGGCAAAAAGTGAAGAATGAATTACGTTTCGCTTTTGCAGATATATCATCCGTGAGGCCTGAGACGTTCGAGACGTACGGTATGTATAGTTCTATTAGACATGCAATTCCTAAGGAAAAATAACTTTTTTTTGCGTTAATCGATATGCCGGAGATTTTCCAAACTCGCTCGGTCCCAACCGAATTTACCAGGGAGGGAAACCATCATCACGAATTGAGGAGGTTTCACTCGCAAAATTAAGAAAGTTACACCAAACCGACATTTTCTGATATTTTTCGAGGTGTCAGTTCCTTCCGTTTTTCCCTTGCCTTCGGCTTTCGCCATTTGACTATTTTCCCAGAACTTAACGGACTGGAATGAAGACAAGTTTAAACATAAACTCGCACTTCAATTCTTTGAGGTTACGTCTCCAATAAATCTGCTACGACAAATACATTTCCAACTTTTTCTTAAATATTTTTATGTTAACTCGTACCGGTATATGTACTTCACGTCGTACAGTACTTATCCAACGTTAAATACCAACAATGATTTAAAGAGAAAATTATAAAGTTTTTGCGCGTGTTATTTCTTATGGCGAATCGGTTTGTTTAGAAACACGATTCCGAGTTGCGTCAACAAAGATGGCGGCGTGACGTAAGTGCTAATATAGCGCATTTGACGTGTCGAACGATCAGCTGATCGTTATGTCTGCCATATTGTGAGGTTAACGAAAGTCGTTCTAACCTCTATACTAACTGTCAAGGCAATTCGTTATATATGACGTGTATCAGCTGATCAAAACACCGCAACATGGTGTCCGATACGATCAGCTTATTCGCACGTCATAACTAGGATTAGTTAAAAAGGTGGATGACGTGTTAACTGACGATGCCATTTTTATGAATGTTATTATTCAATGATAATTATCGTTTCAAGAGTCGTTCTAAGTTCCAGGTATAATCACTTATGGCGCCAACGTCTACAGATTGTATTTTTATCATTTTTATCGCGCCGTAGAATAAGCTGCGCTGAAGTATTCGCAATTCGCCATAGTAGTGTTAGTGACGTCACGCGTTTATGTGACGATTTTGTTCCGTCTCAAGGGAAACCAATCGTGTGTTTGATTGTTTTAAAACAGTTTAACAGTATTTACGAAACTGCACGTTTTTTCAAATAAAAACAAAATGGTAGTGTAACAACATAGTGTTTTTTTCCTAAGTGTTTTAAAACGTTTTAATGAGTTAAGGGTGATTGTAAGGACTGCGGTGTAATTTACTGATACAAATATCACATCGGTAAACCACTCACCACACAATTGTTTATAATAAAATCGGTGACACGTCTTTCGCTAGCTCGAGGCAAGCATTGAAGGAGGAAGGAAGACGGAAGCGTTGAAGATGCTTGCCTCGAGCTAGCGAAACACGTGTCACCGATTTTATTATAAACAATTGTGTGGTGAGGAGTTTACCGATGTGTTTGTGTCAGTTTTAAGGAGTTATTACAATTTTTTAACGTTTAGTTCGCCATCTAACGGATAAAAACGTTATTAACTTTTAACCATTTTTCTTGCCGTGTTCAACGACTTTTGATAGGGATTTGTATCGAACTATTGTTTCGCTAACTTGAACCCAACACCCTCAACGTTGAGTTTCTAGCCGGAGAGTTTCCTGCGCATCAGCAGATCTCAAAACGGAAATGAATTGACTGCTGCCTGCTTCCTAATTTTTGTTTCAGATTTTGTAAGCTCCGAAGATTCGAAATTTTGTTTTTCAGTTTCCATTCAGCGTAAGTGGCGCCTCTGTAATCAACTAACTTTTTGTAAGGGATTTATATCGAAGTAATGCTTCGCTGAGTCTAACCTCAAAACCTCAAAGTTGAGTTTCCAGCTGGAGAGTTTCCTTCGTGTTCATAGATTTCAAAAGGCAAATAAGTTGACTGCTGTCTGCTTCCTGGTTTTTGTTTTAGGTATTGTAAATCCCAAAGGTTCAAATTTTTGTTTCTTCGTTTCCTCTTGATTTGGGAACTGCTTGCAAAAGGAAGCACACGTAGCAATGGCGTAACAAGCCAACAGTTGATGTTGATGTTACAAAATGAAGTAACGAGCGATCACGTGATTGTCATGTCATAATTTGACGTAACAAGCGCTCATTGGCAGCTGATTCTGATGCCACAGAATGGGGTGATAAGGGAACAGTTGATTTTTATATCATAAAATGGTGTAATAATCGATTAGTTGAATCTAATGTCATAATATGACGTAGCAAGTCCATTGTCAGCTGATTCTGATGTCACAGAATGACGTAACAAGCTAGTCATAAGTTGACGTAACAAGCGCTTATTGCCAGCTGATTCTAATGTCACAGAATTGGGTAATAAATGAAGAGCTGATTAAAATGTCACAAAATGGGGTAACAAGCGAACGGCTGATTTTGATGTCACAAAATGAAGTAACGAACGATCAGGTGATTGTCATGTCATAAGTTGACGTAACAAGCGCTAATTGGCAGCTGATTCTGATGTGACAGAATGGGGTAATAAGTGAACATCTAATTTTGATGTGACAAAATGGCGTAACAAGTGAACAACTGATTCAGATGTCACAAAATGGAGTAACAAACGATCACCTAATTGCGTCCATTTTCAGCTGATTCTGATATCGTATAATGGAATATTAAGCGAATAATTGATTTTGATGTCACAAAATGGGGTAATCAGTGAACAGCTGCGTTTAATGTCATATGATAACGTTATAAGCGCTCATTGTCAGCTGATTTTGATGTCACAGGTTGGGGTAATGATCTATCAGCTGATTATAATGTCATAAATTGACGTAAGAAGGGTCATTGTCAGCTAATTCTCATGTCACAAAATGGGGTAATAAGCAAACGGCTGCTTCTGATGACACAAAATGGAGTAACAAGCGATCAGCTGATTTTAATGTCATAAGTTGACGTACATATAAGCGCTCATTGTTAGCTGATTCAAACGTCACAAAATTGCGTAACAACTGAACAGCTGATTATGACGTCACAAAATTGAGTAACAAACGATCAGCTGATTGTAATGTCATAAGCACGACGTAACAAGCGCTGATTGTCAACTGATTCTGATGTCACAAAGTGGGGTAATAAGCGCACAGCCGATTTAAATGTCAGAAAATCTAACAAGCGAACACTTGATTCAAATGTCACAAAATGACGTAATAGGCGCTTATTGTTAGCTGGTTCTGATGTGACAGAATGGAGTAATAAGCGATCAGCTGATTCTAATGTCATAAGTTTACGTAACAAGCGCTCTTTTTCAGCCGATTCTGATGCCACGGATTGGGGTAATGAGCGATCAGCTGATTCTAATGTCATAAATTGACGTAAGAAGCGTCATAGTCAGCTGATTCTGATGTCATAGAATGGGCTAACAAACGAACAGCTCATTCAAATGTCACAAAATGGCATAATAAGCGAATGGTTGATTTTGATATCGCAAAAGCTGATTGTAATGTCATAGGTTGACGTAACAAGCGCTCTTTGTCAGCTGATTCTGATGTCACAAAGTAGAGTAATCAACGATTAGCAGATTTTGATGTCACAAAATGGGCTAGCAAGTGAAAAGCTGATTCTACTGTCACAGAATGGAGTAACAAACGATCAGCTGATTTTAATGTCATAAGTTGATGTATAGGCGCTCATTGTTAGCTGATTCAAACGTCACAAAATGACGTAACAACTGAACAGCTGATTATGACGTCACAAAGTTGAGTCACAAACGATCAGCTGATTGTAATGTCATAAGCACGACGTAAGAAGCGCTGATTGTCAGTTGATTCTGATGTCACAAAGTGGGGTAATAAGCGCACAGCCGATTCAAATGTCACAAAATCTAACAAGCGAACGACTGGTTGTGATGTCACAATATTGATCAACGAACGAACACCTGATTCAAATGTCACAAAATGACGTAATAGGCGCTTATTGTTAGCTGGTTCTGATGTGACAGAATGGAGTAATAAGCGATCAGCTGATTCAAATGTCGCAAGTGACGCAACGAAGAATCAGCTGATTCAAATGTTATGGAATGTAGGGAATTAGATGATTTCGGAATTATCCGATCTGTATGATTATTTCCTTTCTATATTTTGAATATTTTTGTTGTTGTTGTTTTTGTTCTGTAAATGGCTCTTGGGCTGTTGGGCAATACCTAAGTTATTATTATTATTATTCTCGTGCAGTTTTTTGAAGGCTCAGACGTTGGACATGTAAATTCAATTTTTCTCTGTCACGCTCAACAGAGTTCATCAACAATTTTGAGATGCTATACGTAGATCGAGAGCATTATAATTTCGCCAGGAAATACCAAAATCGGTTGTACGCTATTTAGCAACTGACTGATTGTTAATTAATTTTGTTTTCTTCTTTCTTTTTTGATCCGCTTACAAACACACAAATAAGGAACAACTTTCAACGGAGTCCATACAACCGGCAAGAATTTCTACGCCTTATGGCGAATCCGAGTTTAACAACGTCGGTATACGCGATTAATCGCCGCTCGATTTGAGCCTGAATAAGCGGTCGTATCCCCGCTGAACATCGGCGCGAACCATTCGGACAGCGCGGATCCGGTTTTCGCGTCAGTTTGCAAACGACCGCGCAGAAACCGTTCCGGAATTCGAATTAGGAAACGAGAGAAAATACGCTTCTCTTCGAGCAATTTTATTCGGTACGAAACGTCGGTAATTAGTACGGGCGATCGATCGAGACGACAGCAGCAGCGCGATGATAAAATTCGAATCTTCGAAGGCGCGAAGCGATAAACGCTGCTCGCAAGTCGGCGGATATCTTTTCTCCGACATCTCTCGCCGGCTTATGCCTATTCGGTCTCGGACGGCTTCTTATAAGAAGCGTTTGCGTGCCATAATGATTTATAATCGGCGCTCGCTTTTACCTCTTCGCTTCCGCCGTCGCTTATCGCCTCCTATTCGTCTTTCCATCAATATTACACGCTTTAGCGCGATTAGTCGGCGCGCTTTCTTTAATTGGATTTCGTAAAGAGGCAATCGCGTAACAAGGTGTTAGCGGGCGGTTCGCGCATGTTACCGAGGCTATTGTCGCGTCTAGCGGGCGTCCAGATAATGAAGAGGTGATTTATCGCCCCTTTCGACTCGAGTAACGAGCCATTATCGAAACGGAAAAATCGTACGTACGTACGTATAGCTACGTAATAACGACGATCTGAATAAGTCGTATCTTGATCGTCGCGCAGAAAGGACGAGAAGGAAGAGATAAAGGAGACACGTCGGTTTCCCCGAGTTGAATAGAAGAACAGTCAGGGTCAATGAGTGGTGCTTGCATTATTTATTCCTACAAGGGAACACCGGCAACGCATACTTAGATAGATTTATTGCAGTATTAACGAATACAAAAACGAAAGTCAAGTTTGGTGGTTACAATATAAATCCTGTGATTTATGCGTCAAAATAAATATATAAATATATCAAAACAAATAACACACATAAATACATAAAACACACGCGTACAAAATCGCACAAACAAAATATATAAAAAATATATAGTCGTCTTTGTTTTAAATTTATGCATTTTATACATTTTTCATGTATTTCGTTTATGCGATTTTATACGCGTGTATTTTATTTATTTATGTGTTTTATTTGTTTTGATATATTTATTTATTTATTTATTTTGACACACAAACCACAGGATTTATATTGTAACCACCAAACTTGACTTTCGTTTTTGTATTCGTTAATACTGCAATAAATCTATTTATCGATCTATCTATCAAGTGAGAAATTTTGATTTCGATGCAACTGTACAGACCACAGAAAGAGTCCCTTGCTATAAGAACAACGCAATTCTTTTAGCGCCCGAATCCCCCGATTTCGTATTACAATTTCTTCCAAAAATTTGCACGATTTTTGAAGCAATACGCCCAAAAAAGTACAGGTACGACAAACTTCGTAAGCGATTTTAGCCTCTGGTAAATGTGAAGATACGACAACGAAGTCGAGATGAAAATATGGGCAATTATGTGTTACATCTGTAGCAGTTATGATAAATCTATTTCGACAAGATTTTGTTGTTTAGGAGAGCAATTTTTAGGCATAAAAGCTCCAAAGAGTCCAACATAGAAAGCGCCTAGAACCCGAATATAAAACGGATAAGTTACGTGTGCCTAATATATAGATGATTTTCTTTTAAAAAAATCAAGAAATTTAATTTAGACGAGTGATATTTCAAAATGGCGATTTTACCGTATAAAAACGACATATTCTCGCAAGGTTATTGCGTGAACCGGAAGATATATAATCCGTAAGGCCCGTTTTACATTATCGTATTAAATTGTACTTAAAAATTGAATACTGTTTTATAGTACAATATAAAAGACTGTACTATTTTTCTGTGCAAAATATCATCGTATGAAATTAGAACCTGTCCTATTTTCATACTGTAAATGTTTTGACTTGCGCCCTACTCACTAGTCTGCGTTGCACGTATTCCAATCTAACCTCGTTTTCTTATGTGTACGTCTTGTCCAGTCCTGTTACAGTATAAAATAAACGTGGGTTTATACATTATACTGTGGTCGTGTCAGCAAATGTTTTTATTGAGCGTTTTACTAAAAATACTAGTGTTATTGGCTAAGCATAAAATTAATCTTTTTGGAGGTTATGAGAATTATTTATAAATACTGCGTGATACTGGTGTACAATTTGAAACGAGTATGTAACATGGCACAGAATCATAAACGGAATTTTTGTACAAGTTCGTAATACATATGTAATAGCCCTGACGAGTTATGGAGTCTAAATTCATACAATAATCTTGTACAAAAAAGACTGGTAAAGCGTTTTACATTGTACTATAAAATAGTATTCAATTGTTTGATACGATTTAATATGATAATGTAAAACAGGCTTAAATTATTACGCTAGGAAAATCTGCTATCCCGTGCATTGCATCCAGATCTGTGACTACTTTTGCAGTACCAACTGCGAGGACTAATGTGCTGGGACGTTCGCCTGTAGCCGTAAAGAGCAGAAATGCCAACCACTTATTTGATGACATTTTTATTTTACAATAACTTTCAACGAACGGTTTTCATTGGTTTTATTTTTTTATTTTATTTGCCATTGCTTTAGTTTATAGGTATGAGTATATTATTTTTGAAAGTTGTCATTACTTATGTTTGTCTTTTTTAATTCTTTATTTTGTTAGTAGGCGTAGCCTGTTGGATAATAAATATTATTATTATTATTATTATTATTATTATTATTATAGGAACGTAATAAATGATCACCAGCGTGAGTATTCGAACTTTTAACAAACAATAAATCAGCTTATTGTACTGAGAATTTAGTTAAATTTCTTAAAGAAAAATACACCGGTCTAGCTCTTCATTAATGATATAAAAAGCATAAATTATAACAAATTATACTTATAAATTTTGATAAACATTTAACATAAAATCAAGATAATTACCTAGTGTTGTGTGTGTGTGTGTGTGAGTGTAATTTCTTTTCCGTTGATGGTTCTTCCTATATCTTTTCTCTTAAATTCTTTTCTCGATGGACCTTTAATTTCGATAGATTCTTCCCCTTCTTAGATTCTATCTTCTCCGGTATGGTGAGGTTCTTTTATTCACTGGTACTTCTTCTTAAAATCCTTTTATTCCAAATATATTTATTTACTTATCTATCTTGTCAATTTTTTTCGTCATTAACCAAAACAAACTTTTTATTTCATTTGGAAACCAGGACTACACTGCTTTATTTCTATGTTGTCCACGAAACGAAAACTTTAGTTCACCTTGACTCCAGTACATCCAGGTATATCGTTGTTATAGAAACCTGTACTGTACGTCGATGTATCCTTGGTTATTTCCAGTATTTTTATGAATTCTTGTACTGTAGAAGTGTTGTATGTATGTGTCTGAATGTTAACAATGCTTTTCTGTCTATTAACCGATGCTTTTTATAAAAATTAATAATTTTATTTCTAGTTACTTTTAATATACTACATTATACATGTTACTTATTTCTCGAATTCGACGAATTTCCTTTTCGCCGTTTTTCTTAAGAAAAAACGTATGCCGTAAAAGCAATCGTATACCTGACCTGACACTTTTTCCCCCTCCACCGACTCTCGCCCGAAACCTACTTTTCCCAAAAATTATGCGCATTTACGGCCAATTAGATCGCCCGCTCGTTCGTCGAGATTAAATCCGCTTCCTTCGGCTCGGCGAGCGAGCTCGCCTCGGGCAACCGTTCCGTTTCGAAGGGCGCAATTACGCCGTCTTTCGCCGCTAATTTCGACCGCTCGCCGATTAACGCGCGACCGTAAAATCGCGTTAATCGCCGTAATTCGATAGGTCGTCCGACGTCCGCGGTACGCAGGTGTGTTACTTACATTAAAAAAACTATTAGTAGATACACATACGTTAATAGTTCGAGAGAGGCTAGAAAGAAGTACCGAACCTCGAACCATCGCCGTCGAATTTAGTTGCTGTACTAAACTCCGCGAAGAAATTCAGTAATCACCTTCAGTGACCTTCACGTGACAGATATTGCTTCCGGAGGGAAAGCTTACTATTGGTCAATATTGAACAGTTTGCATTATAGCAATTATGTCTATTCATTTATTCTATTTGCTCTGACTGTTTACTTAAAAATAAATTTTTGAAAAATTAATTAATAAAATTACTACGGAGACGGGATTATGCTTTACTAATTACAGGTAACAACCGCAGACTACAACTTCGTCCTTATTGGAACTCGTCACTACGGTGTAGTTGCCTCACTAATTAGGGTATGAATGTATTATATGATAGTTCTGTAGTGGAACAACACGCAATTAGCTTGGTTTTAAGGTTAGTTTTAAGTCTATCTCGATGTAGCTTCCGCCCTAATATCAGATACAAAGACAGAAAAGCAACATGAAACAAAAGAAAGTTCTAATTCTGAGGAGTCTGATGGTACTGTTCAGCTGGTTTTAACTGATGATGAAGACAGCGTTCATGAATGGGATAGGTTTACACATCGGATAGCAAAGGAGAACAATGGAAAGCTGCACAAAATGTCTACCTTGGGCACAAGAACTTTGTACAGACAGTGAGAATTGGAAGTCTTTCGTGTGTGATCTTCGCAAAGTTCATTAATAGCGAATCTATGTTTTTCTAGCAGGACTTCTCTGTAAAATTTGTACTTTTTACGGATTAATAAAACTTTTTGTAATTTTTCTATCTTTGTTTAAAATTCCATGTTAAAACCCTATCCGATATTAAGACGGTATTTTTGGAAAGTCCGAAAGCGCTAGCTTTTAGAAGAAGAAAGACTTCATGTTCTTAATCTAAATTTTGTATGTTTTATTCTAATAAAAGCATGTAACTTATAAGATTCTTAAAAGTTTGGGAAATTTTGGTGATGATACGAATGTGTTTAGGCGGTCAAAACTTGACTCAACAAAAGTATTCGATATTAGGTCGGTTTACCTTACAGTTTCGTCCTCATTGGGATTCGTCGGTACGGTGCAGTTGCTGTAGTATGGCTCTAGTTAGTGAGGAGGAAGAAATTATGTTTCATTAATTACAGATCACAATCGCAGACTGGGGTTTCGTCTTCATTGCTACTCGTCAGTACGGTGTATGTGGCTGCTCGGTTGCATAATCTACTTAGTGAGGACGAAGAAATTGTGCTTTGTTAATCACACATAATAACCGCCGACTAGATTTCCGTCCACATTGAAGGTCGTCAGTACGATGTATGTAGTGTTGCATGCTCTAGTTAGTGAGGAGGAAGAATTCATGCTTTATTAATCACAGATCACAACCGCAGACTACAATTTCGTCCTTACTGCGACTCGTCAGTACGATGCAGTTACCCGGTGAGCAAACACATCCTTTCCCCAAACGTATAATATTGTTCTTAACTAAAACGGAACCAGAAAGTGACTCCATCTTACGGGCTAAGAACAAAATTACATCCCCGAATATGACATAATCTGCGAGTTCCGTGACAAATAAAAGATTAAGAGCATTATTTTCAAAATATGGCGACCAAGATATACGTATATTGAGAATAGTTTTAAACACATTTAAATATAGGAATTTGCAATCGAGAAATAGCAAACGATACGAATGGCGAAATGAGCGAGCACGTGACTACCGACCGAATCGGTAATCTCAACGCACGCCGCAGGCCCTAATCTACGCTACCAACTACCGCCGGGCAGCCGTTCTATTTTCTTTCGATTATATCGGAAGCAAAAACCGCGCAGAAATGGAATAAAAACGATTTAACGACCACGTCGATGGCCACCTCGACCGCATCGGAAAAACTGGTCCGACACCCGTCGCCGCAAAAATGAACGAGGGGGCCGGGCAACGGTAGTGCTACGGCAAACGTGCTCCTAATAATAACTGATTATCGGCGAGCCGCGAATGACTTATACTTATCATACTCGCAGATTGGTACCGGCCGATCAATCGTTCCACTGCCTGTCCGACGTATTACCGGGATGGTACAAGAAAATTACCAGATCGCTGCTGTAATTTCTTTTTAATTAAAAGGAAGTTCCTACAAAGCGGCCGTGTTCCCCCTGTATCTGTAGGGTTTGTTTCCTTAGAGAAGAGCACATTACGTCATGAAAATATGAGCCAAATGTGACGTTTCATTGACTTTTGCTAGGTCGGTTGCCATGGTAACACCAAATTTGGTTCATTGCGCCGCTGACGAAATGTGCTCTTCTCTAAGGAAACAAACCCTACAAGGTTCGATGCTTACGACATATCACAATTTTTGAAGGTCTCGAGGATGAAAAATTAAAATCTTTGAAGAAAAACGATTTTAAAACGATAACTTTCATTCGCTGTAAGAACTGTATAGTGACCTAAGTTCCCTTCCTTTATTATGACATTTGTTCATTGGCATATACAACAAGTAGATCCCGTACAAAATATGATGGGTATGACGACGAAATGTCACCCACTATACCAAAAACGTTCTTACGTCAGTAACATCGAGGCAGTCGGTCACGTTGTTGGTGATCGGGGTGCAGCAGATGATGTAAGAACTAATAATATAGTAGAACTAGCTGTTAAGACTGCCCCTGCCAGGCAGGAAGAAAAAGAAAATCTGCTTGGCAGAAAAAGCAAAAAATTTATTTACAAAATCAAGAAGTTCTTTAAACGGTAAAAAAATTATCATTCATGATGAATTCAAGTGTACCTTGCAAGTATGTTCCATATTAGTTTTTGAAAGTGGTTTGATTTCGAGAATGTTTTCTAAAATTTTCCAAAAATCTTAGATCCGACTGCTTCAGGCTATGCTCCATTGTTAGGACTATATGCATGCAAATTTTCAGCTTTCTAGCCCATCAGTGGGCTGTAGAAAGCTCTGGATGGACAAAAAAGAGGAACACACAAATAAGGATTGTTAGGACTATATGCTAGGCAATTTTTAGCTTCCTGTGTCATTAGGGGGCTTTAATATAAGCTAAAATGTTAAAATATTGAATTTTGCCGCGCCCCTTTTTCGTCTTGATTCTCCGCCCACAGACCAAAAATCAAAAATCCGGCTACGTTAGGATTTGGCCTAGACGTTTTACTATATGCATGCCAATTTTCAGCTTTCTAGCCCATCAGTGGGCTTCAAAAAGCTCTGGATAGACAAAAAAAGGGGAACACACAAATAAGGAAATTATATATATATAGATCCCGTAAGGTGTATACGATAACGATACTCAACCCTCAGAAATTAATTACGGATCACAACCGCAGACTACACTTTCGTCATATAATTTTGCAAATAACCAAGAACATCTATTACACACCAGCACAATACGGTGTACGCGTGATTTTTTTATAATTAAATTAGATACTTTAAAATTTGCAATTACTGGTATCATAATTAATTTTCTATAAAATGCATTATTTCTGGTATAAAATAATTATTAGAAAATATCATTTTTAATTCCCCCGCAAAACGATTGCGATGTAAAGTATGCATTTACATTTCGATGTGCCCTGTTTCCATGGTTACTTACAGTTAGAAAAGATTTTTTGACATATAGTACTAACCTGTAAATTTCATATTCCAATTGCGTGTTAATAATATGGGAATTAATATGAAATAACAGTATGTCTATTAAATTATTACATATTTAACTGATTTTACTCACGATTCAGCTTGAGCCCCTCTAATTTCGGCGGCGTTGAAACAATCGTTTGAACGAATGAATTCCATCAACGTAAACAGACTAATATTCAGTAAATTATCACTTTGCGCCTTTATACGTGCATTTTCGGTCATTTCAGCCATTCTAAAGTTTAAAATGAGAACTTGAACACTTGTCAAACTGTTCCACATCAATATTTATCACAAAACACTAACTATAAGAAATAAAAGGCTTCTTGTTAGACCTTAGCAACGAAATCACAGCGCTCCCTGGCAGGGGAGTGGCAAACTAAACGCCTAGGGGCTAAATTTTAAAATTATATGGCGGTAAATTTTGAAATTACATACTTCCACATTCTATTCTTATCCTCACTTTAAAATCAAAATTAATTTGATTCTACCAAACATGTAAACGTCATGCGTTTACGTGTTTGATAGAGTCAAATTAACGAAACTTGTTGGCTGGATAACACACTGATAACACACTTTTACAAAATAAACGTTTTCATTGTTAAATAAATAAATACATTCTATAATCATAAAAATATAAAATAAATTAAACATAGAAAACAAATAAATATTCTGTAAAATATAATAAATGAACTAAATAATATGTATTTAGTTCATTTATTATATTTTGCACCATCAATAAAAACAACAAAAAACAAGAAAGCCCATCAGATACAGCTTTTTGCTTGAGCCTGCGCCTGCGAAATTTATAGACCAGAAAAGGGACACACTTTCCTAAAATTAAATTATCGCAGTTGTGCTGTGTGCCATTATGGTCTTGAAAATCGTTACCAAAATTGTTTATTACCTGTAAATGTGAGGAGATACTTTGTTCCAAGCATCCACAAGTATTTGTGAATGTCTACAGGTTATAGCATGAATAGGCAGGTTCTTATTTTTATGGTAAAGTAAACAGAGCATTGTCTGTACTTACCTTACTATTCTCATCGGGTTGTGTTCGGGTGGTCAGAAACAGCCTAGATCAGGGTGAGAATTTCTCTGAAGACAACAGTGTGAAAATATAAAAAAATAATTTAGAACCAGGTAGAAACTGTCATACCACAGAACAGACAGAAGCGACAAGGCGCATAGAATACTCAACAAAGATAGAATGTAATGTCGCTTGTCAACAATTTTGCTCGTTATGACGCGCCATCTAGTGTAATGGCAGTGATAATTTTGGCGGGAATTCAAAAGAGATAATTTCACTGGCTTTATATAAAAATTATTTTAATTGTAATTTGCGTCTTCTCATTTGTATATCATGTACAGATAATAAACAATCTACATAAATGAAAACAACTTGAGATTGCAAGAATAAAATTTATTAACTGAAAACACAATTTTTAAACGAGTTTAAATCTAATAAATAAAATTTTTGGTTGGACTTGGAAATCTGTGTCTCTTGTCCTTCTTACTGGGTATACAACCGGAAACTGCACAACCAGCAGTCCCATTGTAGAAAATATTATAACACTATAACTGGCTATAACGATAAAATCACTTCTTTACTATAACATCTAAACAATTACTGTATGGTTACTGTGACATATGCAGACATGTGACAGCTTTAATACAACCAGTACAACTTTCTCTTTACGGATTGCCAACTTACCAAATAATATCGTGTTAATATCGCAAAACTTAAAACACCAAAACTACAGAACTCTAACAAAGCCGCGTGGTATTGCGCCCTCTTTTGGCATGGCAGTGCTGCCATGGACGCCATGACAGTCCCCACTTTTCCCTATTCAGATTACAACCGGTGGACAACGCGTGTAGGCAGCTTTGATGTTCATGTGGTCGATTTGAATGTCCTCGAAATAGCTCAGAAGTTAGCTAACGCCATTTTGAAAATACGAAAGGTGTACATTTGTTCGTATTAATTGAAAAATATTAGAGTTTTGGATATATTAAAAGAATAGTATTTGCTAAAAAGTTAAATCAGTGATACACAACAATAATCGTATATTTTACTTTTATTATGCACACACCATCCCAGAATAATAACATTAATGAAGTTAGCCAAATATAACGGTGTAGTCGCATTTAGAGCATGGTTCCCGGCCATGCGCATACAGAATTGACCACAAGATTTTCTAACTTTCTCGCTTCTGTCTATTCTGTGGTCATACTATGTTTGTTACCCGTTTCATAATCCCAGCTTCATACCCCTGATTGTGAATGTAATACTGAACTAATGTAAATAAATGAATACAGTGACGTCACTCAACTGATCGGACACACTCGGAAAGACTGGGGTGTTGGTCGGAGATATTCTAATAATTTAAATTTTAATTAAGATTTTGTAAAATGTTGCTTTCCTAAATAAATGTTATTATATAACAAATAGGCACCTAATTATATAATTGTCTTAATAAAAATATATTTCGGTGTAAAGCTTAGGGCGTTGTTCATCCCGCTAATGTGAGGTAATGAGCAGCTAAGAAATTATTATTAATTATAATTATTCTGCTTTTTTGCACTACATGTGTCTATAAGCCCACAAAATTTCATTTAAGTTGGTGAGATACACTTAGAGTTTGTTTCCTTAGAGAGGAGCTCATTAAATTTGGTGTTCGGTATACGTTACCATGGCAACCGACTAGCGAAAGTCAGTGAAGTGGATAGAGCGGGTTTGATCATTTTGTATTTTCTTTGTTTTGCTTGTACGTTGAAATTGTCTACGAAATAGTTAAGTTAGTCTTACAACATCATTGAAACTAGTCTAACGTGTTCTTCTCTAAGGAAACAAACCCTACCAGTGTTTTCTTGTGGGTCATACACGCGGTGAATCATTGTTACCCAAGGCGCAATCACGTTTTGACAACGGCGGGAATAACTGTAATAATAATAACCAGTAGTAATCTGTTGTAATAAATAAGTCAGTGTACCCAAAACAAAACTTTTGTGTCCAACTTTCGTAACGATTTTTTGTTCAACTTGCACTTCATATAATCTTATAAATACACATCCAAGATCTGAGAAACTCTGTATAATCCATTATTATACAGGGATTTTCAAAACTGAGTCCATACTCAGACTGTTGCCGTGTTGCACTTCGCTGGTCATCGTGAATTTTTCTGATCTTTGCTCCTGTTGTTCTATACACACTTTTTGCAACTTGCATCAATTATTTTGGCACTTCAAGTTCTTACAGTCTGTCCTAGATTTTGTTTCTTTTGCTGTGTTAAAAGGCGATTCGAGACTCTATAAATGTCCAATAAGTACGATGTTTCTCCTTCTATTGTTCCCTTTATCAGTCTTCTTATCGCAAGTATGTTTATGTCATTTAATTAAATAATTTCATTCTCGTCCTCCACGATACTCTATTATGTTCGTCCTATAGTTTAAGGTTCACCGACGATAAGCATGCAGATCTATGGTTTTCTCACACTGTTTTTTGATCCCTTTCGTATGTGACGGTAGTCAATTTTTTCCTAGTCATCACGTGGAGTTTCATTTCTCCAGGTTTCGTTGCGTATTATGTCTTGTTGGGTATTCCGTATCTCTCCAATCCACTTTATCATTTCCGTTCCTATCTTAGCTTCGCCGCATGTTTTTTCCGCAACGCAATGTAGTAGTTGGTTTCAACGAATCAGCTCATTTATTTAGTCCTTAGATTAACATAAGTAACTCTACTACCCGTATAACTACCGACAATATTAAAGCTCTCCGGGTTACTCGTTTAGCTCAGATTTTTTTACAATCAGTAGCTGGACTAACTACTTTCGCCGCCGCCACCGCTAAGCGCAGCCAAGTCGATACGAAAACGGTCGCCGATATCGCTTGACCTTCC
The DNA here is from genome assembly GCA_038088585.1 of Chrysina gloriosa. Taxonomy (NCBI): domain Eukaryota; kingdom Metazoa; phylum Arthropoda; class Insecta; order Coleoptera; family Scarabaeidae; genus Chrysina; species Chrysina gloriosa. The sequence goes on along the minus strand of CM076092.1, from coordinate 2,498,774 downwards.
TCTTACCATCTTTCGCGGTGCCTTTCGTTATCCCATTTCAGCCGCGTTTATTAGCAAGTCAGCGTTAATTACGGACGATCATTAACGTATAGAACGAAAAATATCCTTTCTCGTGCGCGAGAGCGCGCACCTAGGAGTCAAGAGCGAATCGCAAGGCACGCCAATAACGCCTATTCTGTTTATTGCGAATAAGTACCTATTCGATATCGTTTTAATAAAAGAACAACGAGCTGATTGAAGTGGCGATCGATTTAGAAAGTGATTTGATAACGCGAACGTCTACGTCTATAAATAAGTGTGCTCTTTAGCACGACGGACTTTCGAATGTCGATCAAATCGATTCGAAGGGAACGAAACCCGGTATCCGGTAGTAATCATTGGAGCTTGGAAAATATGCAAAATTAAGTGCATAAATGCATATGCAAAAAGAAATTAGCATACTTTGGAAATTAAAATAAATGTTTAAAAAGCAGACGGAAATGGTCTACATATTTCTGGGAAGTGAACATCATTACGATTTCTGTGAAATATTAGTATCAACAAATCCCACCAAGATGTTCCACGAATCTTGGCTAGACAATTTTCCGAGAATCTGACTTATTCATTTGGCGGTTACGTAATCGAGGTTTCCTTTCAGTCTTTTACTTTTTACGCTGCTGGCAATATGTCGCGAAAATCGTTTTCGTTAAAAGAAAAAAGTGATTTTATAAAAGACTGGTAAATGTAATTTAAATTAAAAAGATTTTGCGACGTCAAAAAACATCAATGTTTCAAATTTACGTACAATTTTAAAGAAGCTGAGTGAATTTGTTTCGGTGAGTGAGGGAACCGGTCGTAAAAAATTCGATCCGTGAAATATGAAGAGCTAGAAACGATTCTGAACAGTTGGTTCGTCCAGGTCAGGAGCTGCAACATACCGGTAAGTTGCCCAATTTTACAAGAAGAGACCCTCCAAGTGGCCGACGGTTTTGGAATAACAGATTTTACCACTTCAACTGGATGACTCGATAGATCTAAAAGCACACATTCTATCGTGTACAAACAAATTTGTGGTGATGAATTCGGGTTGTTTTTTAAAGTGACGTCTGATAGATCTTTAGTTTTAAAGAATGAAAAATGCCACGGAGGAAAATTAAGCAAAAAACGCCTAACGGTCCTCGTATGCACGAATTGCACAGGCACAGACAAGAAAAACCGTTCGTAATTGGAAAACACGCTAAGTCACGTTGCTTTAAGAATGTGAAAACCCTTCCCTGCATTTATTCGTCTCAATCTCCTGCATGGATGACTAGCGATAGATTTGTGCAATGGATTAATGAGTGGGACATCGAATTGAAAGAAGGAAAAATACTTTTGCTTGTCGATAATTGCGCTGCGCGTCCGAAATAGGTAAATCTCAAGAACATCAACTTGATTTTCCTACCACTTAACACCACAAGTGAGCTTCAACCACTTGATCAAGGCATCGTAAAAGTTCTGAAGCATGGTTACAGGAAAAGGATGGTCTAACGATATTTATCGATTATGGACAGCTCAAATTCGATTTCTCCAACAATTTATGTTTTCTCTTTTTTGATGTTATCCACTTTTTATAAGCTGCATGAATGGACATTACGAAAGAGATCATTTTTGATTGTTTCAAAAAAGCAGGTGCTAGTAACTTTACAAGGGAAGATGAAACCGAAGAGGTAGAAATTGATGAAGGCTGGTGAGACCTTTTACAAATGGAAGAAAGATTGACTGATTTGGATTTTGACGACTTCGACAATGAGCTAGTGATCAATTAAGTTTTAAGCCTTGAGACACTATTCGCCGATTACAATGCACCATCGGAAGTGGAAAATGAAGGGGATGAAGATTCATCAGAAATAATTATACCAAAAATAAACGACGTTTTGGAGGCCTTGAAAACAATCAGAGCATTTTTTTCTTGTACGAAGGTAGAAGAGGAAACCATCAAAAATATCAATAAACTAGAAAATGCAGTTTAAAAAAAAACCATCTGTCTGTCTCTCACTATAAACAAGCACAAATTAATGATTTTTAAAAAAGTTAATTTTGTAGGAATGTATACATAGTTTGCTTTTTATCTCTTTTTTAACGTACAAGTTTTATATAAAATAGGTTTTGTTAATTTTAACTTTATTTAAAAGAAGTAAAATATATGTACTAGTAGTACATATATGTGACCTTCTCCGAGAAAAGGGACCTAGTGTGTCAAAAAACGGGTTTGGACTTAAGAGTGGATTCTGGTACATAAAAGAGTGTAGAATAAGATGAAATGAGTTAGATTTCTGAAAAAATTTATTTACCGCATAAAAACGTACAAAACGAACTTGGGAAAATCGATAAAAATGAGAGAAACATTAAAATTTAACTTTTTTTTGATTTTTTGGTTTTAAATTGTTTTTTTTTCGTCAGTCTTCGAATTTTTTTGCAGTTTGGACTTTCTTTTCGGTGTTTCGTGATCTGGTACTTCGATTTTCTTCCGTTTGACAATTTCAGTTTTTTCTTTTTCGGCGTTTTGACTTCAGCTTTCTTTATCTCGTGATCCGGTGCTTCGATCTTTTTTCTTGCTGGCAGGTTCAGATTTATTTTTCGATTTTTTCGCTTTGGGTTCACTCGGTTTAGGAGCTACAAAATCCCGTTTCTGTGAATCAGTACATAAGACCCTGCCATTCTCATACAAATACCATTTGCGATCTAACGATAAATCGCTTGGTGCAATAAGCGGAGGTAATTCGTTTGGTAGCTCAGCCGTTAATCGCAGATTAAATCTTTCTTCTTTCGAGTCCACAAGTTCTTTACATACAATTTCGTTTTTCTTTTAAGTCAAAGTGGTGGTACTTGGTAATACCTAAAATGCAAACGTTTACAAAATTAATTGAAATGAATTTGAAAAATTAAAATCACAAAATTGCGACATTTTACCTGGTAATCTTTTGTAAAATCCTTCGAAATGAGTATCCCATGTTCGCCACTCTACTTCACTTCCATTCACAGCGTTGTTAAATTTATTACTGCTAGATCTATTGACCACATCTTCAAAATCTTGGTAATAATCTACATTTGAGCGACTATATTCTAGTTTCATTAATCCGAAAGAGCGATCGGGACTGAACTTGGTGTGGCCAGTTAGGAGGAAATTTAATGATATCGATTCGTTTAAGCCAGAATCCACTCGCCAAGCCCAAATAATGCATCATTGCATTATTTTTATTCTGTGCTATGCAGTTATCACAAAATAAAACTAAATTTTTAACGGTACTTTTCGTGAAGTAATCGTGAATTTGGCTAATGGCAGCATTAGGTCCTTTTCCTATTTCGAACTCTTCGTCTAATAAATAGTTCGATTGAACGTTAGTGAATTCATTGTGAATACCAAAAATTGAACATTTACGAGCTGCTTTGAAATATGCCGTTCCGACTTGTTGTCGACTGGATGGATAAGGTATATTTTGTGCATAGTCGAAACTCACTACAACAGTAGAATAAGCATAACTCATCTTGCAGCATTGTTGGTAGAATTCACGCTGGCGTTTCGCATGGTCAAGATGAGTAACAGCCATTCGTAATTTTGCTTCTTTTGTATCTGAATCAGATTCTTCCAAAACTCGTCGTAGCATCAAGGTATTCTGTTGACAGACGTCACAAAGATCAGTTTTCGGTTTCATAGGCGAGATGTAAGGGCAGTACTTCATTCAAATTTTGTAAAGAGTTTTAATTGCGATTTTCTCTTCAGTAAGACAAACTTTCTCAAAACGACGATAAACAGCACTTTTTGTTTCACTGGATGGTAGCAGCATTACTTTACAGTCTTTGTAGTTGTTGTTGGCATTCTACCAGGAAGAGGTATTGCAAATTTTTCAGCAAAATTTTGAATAAATTGAACGATATGAGTAAGTGATTCCGGTGATAACACACGCGATTGCCGTTTTGAAGACTTGCCACGTAGTTCATGTTTTCGTTCAGAAAAGCCAACATTATCACTATGTCGAATCAAATTTTTATAACGTTTTAAACCAACATCGTAAATAAAACAAAACATCTTTCTACAAATACGAATGCCACGAAATAAGTACATTGTATCAACTCTGGATTTATTTTTTACCCTTTGGCCATACTTCTTCCGACTTTCAGTATTATAAACGTTTTCGAGCGATAAATGTTGTCGATGAAATTCCAAATGGCTCAAATGGACCAAATCTTGTTCTGGTTTACTTAATTCTTGGAAAAATTGCCGGCTTTGTATAGCAAGATTTTCTGGAATTATCTTATTACATTCTTTCGAATAACATGCTTCGGATTTTTCTCCGTACATCAAATTTCTCTCTCCGTTGAAGATATACTCTTGTATATCTTCAACGGATTCCTCCAATTCGGATATAATATTGGATTCGGAAACATCATGCAAAAAACTTTGATTTTCAGTTAGTCCCGAAGTATTAGCACCGACACTTTCAGATAACGTCATATCGATCTCATCATCGCCATAAACTGTGTCTAGTCTTTTTAAATCAGTATCAAAACTGTCAGAAATATCCATTTTTATAAAAATTACTTCAAATTAACATCAGCTTAGTAACAAAATTACAAAAGAACCAAAATTACGAAACAACTTTTTAGATATTGATAACACTCGTTATACAGTTGGCACAAGACTGAAGCATCACTTTATTCTTTTCCTTTCTTATAGATATTTTTACAATGTGTAGAGAGCAGCAACAATAGCAAAGATATTGTCACTCTAAAAGCGAAAAACTACGTCACCACATAGGCATGACGTCACCAAAGTCGGCACCCGATCATAACTAACCATACCAAATCGCATCTCCCAACTGAAGCTGTGTTCAAAGTGATAATGCGTTATGAAACTTTAAATGCATTTTTCTCAAAACTTCATTTTCACACACTAGGTCTCTTTTCTCGGAGAAGGTCACATATAGTAGTAGTATTTATTGAAATTCGACCTTCCGGCCTTGGATTGGAAGTGTACGTATATACAAAGACGTTTTAAAATAAATTTTGTTCATTTTTAGCCGTTTTTAATATTTCCCAGTAATAGCGCTTTCCTGGTTATAGCGCTCTTTTTCTAGGGCCCTAGATGAGCGTTATAACGAAGTTTTAGTGAATATAATTAATTGATGCGGGAATCATTTGTTGAAAGTCCATTACGAAATTTATGATAAATCAGAAAGACTGTTCTAAGTACCACAATATTGTAGTGCTAGTATGACTCACTATTTTGAAACTTGCAAAACTCTTTTTGATTTATCACAAATTTCATATCTAGATAGGTTTATTGTAAATAAATGTAACATTATTTTTGTAAAATATGTTTTAATTTTTTGTGGTTAGTAACAAGTGCATATTCTGTTGAAATCAACTTTTTTTTCCATATTTTTTGGCATGAAAGCATACTTAAGCTTATAGATGCATATTTAAGAGTATATATTTTCAACTTGTTGGTGCATATGTGCATGTGCATTTTTGCAATTTTTTACTGCATATTTTCCAAGCTCTAGACTAATCATCATCCGTTGTTAGTTCATACTCGTTTCGATCTTATTTGTATCAAATTCCAGCACCTTCCCATCGATTTCCTCCTTCGTCTTAATTACAACACGTTTCGAGCGTAATAGTCGGGGGATATCATCTCGAGGGCCCCCATCTCCATCTCCATCCGCGCGGTCTCCGGTCATTTTGACGCGAACTGACTCTCGCCGTTCCCTAACGGTAAATTTTATTCGGGAAAAGAAAAGACGAGAAAGCCGATCGTCCGTCCGTTCGCGCGCCGATTTACGGTTAAATTCGCGTCCGAAGAACGACGTCCGGCGCTCGAGGCGCTACGAGAAACGCGGACCGAGGCGGCGGCGGAGAAAAGGACGCGGTTTCCTGTCGAATTTTTCGCCTCGAACCGGTGCGGTGCGTGCGTGTCGTCCGAAGGAAGGCCGGCGCGAAGTACGAAGTGGCGTGACGGTAAAGCACAAATCGACGGTCGTCTTAATTGGAAATAACGGAGCGGCGTTTCTAATGACCCGTCAGTAGAGCGATAATGACCCGTTCTGGACGGGGAACTATCGATAGAAACGGATTTGATAAAAGAAATGCGTGGTAGCTCGATCGGTACGTAATACAATGAAAGGCGGTGTATTTGTACGGGTAGTAGTCGTTATCGCAGAAGAAAATTGGCTGTCACTTAATAATAGAATTCAGTAAATACCTAACCCTACACATGTGAAACTTAGATAATCTGTATCTGTATATATAAAAATGGATCGTCGTTTGTTCGGATGCTTAAAACTTGAAAACGACTGGACCAAATTGGGTACTTCCTTCTGCGGGTTTGTTCGTAATAGTTTAGGAATAAACAAAAGTCGAAAAGAATTTTGGGCAAAATGAGTGTCTAACAAAACAGATCAAAAGCTAGAGATTTGGGAAACAAAATTTGTGAGAAGAATTTTCGGGGGTTAGCAGACAGAGCTAGGATAGGAACGAAGGACAAACGCAAAATTGTATGAACTATTTGATTAACGAAGCACTAGTTAGCATTTAGGAAGAATGGAACAAGAAAGAGACGTAAAGGATGTAGCGTGGAAGGTACCAGTGGGTAAAAGGAAACGGCGAAAACCTAGAAAACGCTGGATGAAGGCTGTGGACGATCTAAAAGAGAGAGAAAAATCCAGAACTGCGAGGAAGAGACAAACATTTAATATTGCCTTATTTAAAAATCACTTTTTGTCCACAGTGATCTTCACACTGCAGCTATTTTGCTGTAACTGAAGCACAATATGAAGTGCACGCTTAGCGTGCTATTTTTAACATTAACCAAAAAATTACGCTACTTGTGAGAAAATTGAGTAAACCTACGTGCCCCCTCCTCCCCCAGGTACTGCACCGAACTCGGTTCTTTATTTCTTCTTAATCAGCGCGATATCGGGCTCTCGACCTCATCGGGATCGTTCTCGTTTCTCTCTCGCGATGGTTTTAATCACCTTCGTATCCGCTGCCGCTGCCGCATTACGTACTTGTACGTTTTTAAACCGATTCGATACTGCTACGTTGAGGAAAGGAAATTGCCTCGTCCATTAAGATTCGAATCGAATTGTCAATCCGTTTATTATGCGAAATAGATTTCATTGATTTGAACTTGTATCCGTAATATCTTCATATGTTAGATGGATTATAAAATTAGAAAGAAGGATGTTATGTAATTACACTTGATGACCGCCTGCTACATATATAATTCAGCGCTACATGCCTCCTAGCGAGGCCGTAGTCAGGGGGTGCCGAAGTCTAGAGTGTGCACTTATAGTTTGTGTCGAACGTAAATGTACGTTCCATAGTTCAAATTGATAAACTTAACCGGACGCAAATATACGTCCATAATCCACGTTGATGCACTTCACAGAACGCAAATATACGTTCATCACCCGCGCTTATATACTTCATCGGGCGAAAATATACGTTCATTGTCTACATAGCTAAACTTTACAACCAGACACATACGTTAGTGTATCGTGTACACCAATAGTTTGTGTCGAACGTAAATGTACGTTCATAGTTCAAATTGATAAACTTAGCCGAACGCAAATATACATTCATAATCCACGTTGATGCACTTCACAGAACGCAAATATACGTTTATCATCCTCACTTATATACTTCATCGGACGGAAATATACGTTCATTGTCCACACTGCTAAACTTCACCACCAGACACATACGTTAGTCTATAGTGTACACTTATAGTTCGTCTCGAACGTAAATGTACGTTCATAGTTCAAATTGATAAACTTAACCGGACGCAAATATAGGTTCATAATCCACGTTGATGCAGTTCGCAGAACGCAAATATACATTCATCAGCCAAACTTATATAGTTCACCGGACGTAAATATGCGTTCATTGTCCACACTGCTAAACTTTACCACCAAACACATACGTTAGTGTATAGTGTACACTGATAGTTCGTCCCGAACGTAAATGTACGTTCATAGTTAAAATTGATAAACTTAACCGGACGCAAATATACGTTCATAATCCACGTTGATGCAGTTCGCAGAACGCAAATATACGTTTATCATCCTCACTTATATACTTCACCGGACGTAAATATACGTTCATTGTCCACACTGCTAAACTTTACCACCAAACACATACGTTAGTCTATAGTGTACACTTATAGTTCGTCTCGAACGTAAATGTACGTTCATAGTTCAAACTGATAAACTTAACCGGACGCAAATATACGTTCATAATCCACGTTGATGCAGTTCGCAGAACGCAAATATACGTTTATCATCCTCACTTATATACTTCACCGGACGTAAATATACGTTCATTGTCCACACTGCTAAACTTTACCACCAAACACATACGTTAGTCTATAGTGTACACTTATAGTTCGTCTCGAACGTAAATGTACGTTCATAGTTCAAACTGATAAACTTAACCGGACGCAAATATACGTTCATAATCCACGTTGATGCAGTTCGCAGAACGCAAATATACGTTCATCAGCCACACTTATATAGTTCACCAGAGGTAAATATACGTTCACTGTCTACACAGCTAAACCTTATCACCAGACACATACGTTAGTCTATAGTGTACACCAATAGTTTGTCTCGAACGTAAATGTACGTTCATAGTTCAAATTGATAAACTTAGCCGGACGCAAACATACGTTCATAATCCACGTTGATGCAGTTCGCAGAACGTAAATATACGTTTATCATCCTCACTTATATACTTCATCGGACGGAAACATACGTTCATTGTCCACACTGCTAAACTTTACCGCCAGACACATACGTTAGTGTATCGTGTACACCAATAGTTTGTCTCGAACGTAAATGTACGTTCATAGTTCAAATTGATAAACTTAGCCGGACGCAAACATACGTTCATAATCCACGTTGATGCAGTTCGCAGAACGCAAATATACGTTCATCAGCCACACTTATATAGTTCACCAGAGGTAAATATACGTTCACTGTCTACACAGCTAAACCTTATCACCAGACACATACGTTAGTCTATAGTGTACACCAATAGTTTGTCTCGAACGTAAATGTACGTTCATAGTTCAAATTGATAAACTTAGCCGGACGCAAACATACGTTCATAATCCACGTTGATGCAGTTCGCAGAACGCAAATATACGTTTATCATCCTCACTTATATACTTCATCGGACGGAAACATACGTTCATTGTCCACACTGCTAAACTTTACCGCCAGACACATACGTTAGTGTATCGTGTACACCAATAGTTTGTCTCGAACGTAAATGTACGTTCATAGTTCAAATTGATAAACTTAGCCGGACGCAAACATACGTTCATAATCCACGTTGATGCAGTTCGCAGAACGCAAATATACGTTTATCATCCTCACTTATATACTTCATCGGACGGAAACATACGTTCATTGTCCACACTGCTAAACTTTACCGCCAGACACATACGTTAGTGTATCGTGTACACCAATAGTTTGTCTCGAACGTAAATGTACGTTCATAGTTCATATTGATAAACTTAGCCGGACGCAAACATACGTTCATAATCCACGTTGATGCAGTTCGCAGAACGCAAATATACGTTTATCATCCTCACTTATATACTTCATCGGACGGAAACATACGTTCATTGTCCACACTGCTAAACTTTACCACCAAACACATACGTTAGTCTATAGTGTACACTTATAGTTCGTCTCGAACGTAAATGTACGTTCATAGTTAAAATTGATAAACTTAACCGGACGCAAATATACGTTCATAATCCACGTTGATACAGTTCGCAGAACGCAAATATACGTTCATCAGTCACACTTATATAGTTCACTGGACGTAAATATACGTTCATTGTCTACACTGCTAAACTTTACCGCCAGACACATATGTTAGTGTATCGTGTACACCAATAGTTTGTCTCGAACGTAAATGTACGTTCATAGTTCAAATTGATAAACTTAGCCGGACGCAAACATACGTTCATAATCCACGTTGATGCAGTTCGCAGAACGTAAATATACGTTCATCAGCCACACTTATATAGTTCACCGGAGGTAAATATACGTTCACTGTCTACACAGCTAAACCTTATCACCAGACACATACGTTAGTCTATAGTGTACACCAATAGTTTGTCTCGAACGTAAATGTACGTTCATAGTTCAAATTGATAAACTTAACCGGACGCAAATATACGTTCATAATCCACGTTGATCAAGTTCGCAGAACGCAAATATACGTTTATCATCCTCACTTATATACTTCATCAGGCGGAAATATACGTTCATTGTCTACACTGCTAAACTTTACCGCCAGACACATACGTTAGTGTATCGTGTACACCAATAGTTTGTCTCGAACGTAAATGTACGTTCATAGTTCAAATTGATAAACTTAGCCGGACGCAAACATACGTTCATAATCCACGTTGATGCAGTTCGCAGAACGCAAATATACGTTCATCAGCCACACTTATATAGTTCGCCGGAGGTAAATATACGTTCATTGTCTACACAGCTAAACCTTATCACCAGACACATACGTTAGTCTATAGTGTACACCAATAGTTTGTCTCGAACGTAAATATACGTTCATAGTTCAAATTGATAAACTTAACCGGACGCAAATATACGTTCATAATCCACGTTGATGCACTTCACAGGACGCAAATATACGTTCATCACCCTAAGTGCGGGTGATATATACTTCATCGGGCGCAAATATACGTTCATTGTCCACACTGCTAAACTTTAGCACCAGACACACGTTAGTTTATAGTGTACACTTATAGTTTGTCTGGAACGCACACGTGCGTTCATATCCCACACTTATAAACTTTACCGGTTTTTCTTAACACTTTCCTATTCCCATTTTTTTACTTTCTTCTCTTTCTGTTAGTTGTAGAATTAATTAATTAGAAAATAAAATAAAGTTCTAAAATTGAAGATATGTTAATGTCTACCGCAGAAATTTGAGCATCACTTCTTACATTCTCGGGATTAATTCCTGAAAGGGCAGACGATATTTTAAGTTATTCAGGAAAGCGACTAAAAGAGAAACAAATTTGGTTAGTTTCAAGACGATAAAGAACGTGATCGGTAATTGGAAATTACGTCTCCATTTCTGTTTTTTGTGTTTGCTTTGGTCCACGCTGTGTTTCGTTGCATTCCCAAGACGCAGATTGCGCGGATAAATTAGAAGATACCTCTGCGGTCCTAGCGCGATCTATCTCCTCATAAATCGAACCATTTTAATATAGTATGTACGTATCTGGATATAATTGAAAAAGCTATCGGGTTTCGCGGGGTACCATCATCGCTCGTCTCCCTCGGCGCCCGTCTATAAAAAATAGCGAAGCGGCGAGCGATTTTAATTTCATAAACAGGAAACGCTAAGAATTTTAATTGGACCATGGTAGTAGTAGCTCGCTTGTTTAACTATACGTGTTCGTACCGAGCGTATACGTATGTCTTGTGCATGCATACGTATATACATATGTATGTATGTACGTACCAACCAGCAGAAGGATACTCTTCGACTATACACAGATCGCGTTTCGTTTTTCTCCGTTTTTCGATCATAATCCGAGCTCGGTCGCGCTTCAATAAATTCGAACTTTTTGCCCGCGCTAGATCGCAGAAGTGCGCATTAAATTTTACGTTTTATTAATTCCTAATTAGTATTACACAGGTACATACTTGTATGTGTGTATCGGGCTTGTGTGCGTTTGGGAAATCGCCAGCTGGTGCAGTTTGCGGCCGCGAATCTTTGTCTTCGTTGGTAACGATTATGTTACCTCATTTCGATTTGAATTTTTGTTGTTACAATAATGTAGTCAAAAATTTCCTTTAATAGTAAAAATAATAACTAAGTAATAATTATAATAATGATATGGTGATAATGATAATGTTTTATTTATTGCCTGACAGCCCAAGAGCCATTTACAGAGCAGAAATAACAAAAATAAAATACAGTATAAAGTTTGCGATAACAACAGATTAAATATTGTACCAAGAAACACAAACTGTAAACTTAAAGATTATTCGGTACAATGTGCGTGTATGGGCGTATGGAGTATGGACGCTAATACGTATTTCATGACTGTTTTTATCTTATATAGCACGCAATAATAATCAGTATTTCAATATCATTTCAACTTACAAGACTATTAGCTGTCAAAAGGTTCATTTTTCTTCTTCTTTTTCCTTTTCTTCCAATTATAATATTCCATCTCTCGATAAACGCCCAAGAAAATTAGCTCAACTTCCTTTTTCCCTGCCAAGAAGAGCGCGGATCATTAATTTTTAGCGGGTCGCCCTCGAATTATTACGGTTAATAATCGTTTTATCAAGTCGGTCCGGTGTCCGGTCCCCATAGATTAATCTCGATCCGGGGCGACCGGATTTTTTAGCCCGCATTCTTCGTTAGAAAACGCTCTCTTGATGAACGGACGGAGGTAATTGCCCGACTTGTACGCGAGACGTGCGGTCTCGGAATCGGAGCGAGCGTTCCGATTCCGATTTTATTAATGCGCAGAAAAAGTCCGTTTCGTTACGATTACGTTCGTGAGAGCACACGCATCGATTTTCGATCGTACGGAAAAATATCGTACGTTATTTTATCGTGTGCATTATTTGCACACGCATCGATTTTCGATCGTACGGGAAAATATCGTACATTATTTTATCATCTGTGTTACTGGCAAACTGTTTGATTTTTTGTGTATAGTATTGCAGCCATTTATTAAAAGCTCGCGAAAATGAATCCGAAACGTGTCGTTGCCATGTGGTTCATGTACCGTCGTTTTATTCAACGCAGGCGTAACTGAAAGTATTGGGTTCACCCAATTAATGAAAAGAGAGAGGGCTTCTTCCGATAATAGTCCTATAGGTAGAGTCGCCTTTTCTATGATAACCTCGCCATGCATCAGAATCTTGTGAACAGTTGCTGGCATGTGATACCAATTGTATTTTTGCACATACAATTCAGCAGTTTCACCTGCAGGATTATACTAAACCTTTCAATCAATGTTACATCAGTTCCTCTTATATCTGCAGTGACTTGAGGTTGTGAGAAGAATTTTCTAGCAATATTGCCGTCATTACTAGTGCCCACACCTTGCTTCACAAAATCTACCCGAATACCCAATCTGTTCCTGAACTCCTCTTGAATTCTCTTGCTTGTATTATCTTTCATTTGTTTTCCTTCTAAGGTAGCAGCCGCCTATTTTTGAAATGGTATTGTATAGGCAATATGTAAAGGACATTTCCTAAATTTTATGGGCGCGTGTAATGGCGAAAGATCTAGCTGAAGACTTCGTTTCAATAGAGGTTTTGGCTAATGTTATTCAAATTGTTCATTTCTTTCGGTGTACCTGCACATATGTAACATCTTGATGCCGAAGATGTGCCAGTTACAGCTTGTGCAACTTTCGCATCATGCATTGCAAAATGCAGGTCATAAGTGATTTTAAATTGGTGTGGTGTCAATTGTAACTTCCATAGCTTTCACCTGATGAATTTGGTTTTCGATTGCTGTAACCTCGGCAATTGTTACCTCGCGAATCTCCTTTGCAAATTCCAACTTTATTGGTCGACTGTATCGTGTAGACGAAGGTCTAGGGTCGTCCTTTAATTAATTAAAATCTCATCAGCAGTTGTATACATCAATAAACAATTGATATGATAATAGCGATAATGTTTTCGAGAGGCAACATTTAATAAAATATAATACAATACAATATAATATAATATAATATATTAAATGTAGAAGAACTCTCTATAAACGACCTAATAATAAAATTAGGTTCGTTAATGGGCGGTTAACAAGTAACCGTGCAAAAGCCTACAAAGTAAGCACAATTTGCATATGCCAATAATCCTGTAGGAAATGTTGTCAATCGCAAAACGCAACTGCAGACTGTTACCGGGTATGCCAATACATCTCCTGGTCGGAAGGTGGGGTCATTATTTTGACCATATCCATCTCGCCGAGATTTCGACGTATCACCTGGAAATGTTCACTGTGTCACTCGCAGAACGATATACTGTACTGACGAGTCCTAATGAGGACGAAACTAATTAGTCTGCAGTTGCGTTTTGCGATTGACATAGTCAACATTTCCTACAGGATTATTGGCATATGCAAATTGTGCTTACTTTGTAGGCTTTTGCACGGTTACTTGTTAACTGCCCATTAACGAACCTAATTTTATTATTAGGTCGTTTATAGAGAGTTCTTCTACATTTAATATATTATATTATATTGTATTGTATTATATTTTATTAAATTGATATGATGTTTATAGCAAATGTAAACTCATTACCAGCACTAACTTTTAATAACCTATTAACCTTTTTCCTGGCAAATTAAACAATTTAATTCTTTTTTTTTTTCCACGTATGTTTATTAAATTGATTACAGTAAGTAAATATCGTAATAATAATATCCACGGTCTCAAATTTTCGATTGAATATAACCCATTTACAAACCCTACAAACGCCCAAACGTTATCGTAGTATTGCGCTACGTTCCCATTCAAACACGTCTTTCTCAGGAAAACGCAGAAAAACGCAGCTGAAATTAAGAGGGTCATTTATGGAAGATTTAAAGATGTCCTTGGTATCATTCTCAGATCGTAGCTCCCCGTAGCTCCCTACTAAAACCCTTCCTGAAGCTCCGTTTGTAGCAAGGAGTACACCTGTCCAAACTATTTGTGATATTACAAAATATATGTGATATTTAGCAATTATTTCTTCGGTTACATACAGTCTGATATCTATTACACTTAACATAATAATAACATTATGAATTGAATAATAATTTACAGAACAGGAGTAATTTAAGTGCTTGACAATAAAATAGACGACATTTTCAGTTTACGATTAGTCCGACTTTAGGTGACGATATTTCATGTTAAATAGGCCGCAGTCAGGGACTAATTCTATTTTTCAGGTAGATTAACTATTTAACTGCCTAATAAGATCACAAATGTCAATGGATTCGATACCTTCCCAAAATGATTTTTTCCGCACCTGAACCACTGTGCGGCATCCGTCTAACACGGAGATCCTGCCGTATCGTGTGGAATTCGAAGCTTATGCATGCTCCTATGCTCTTGTTTGTTCCACTAAAAGAATTTGATCATACGATATTTTTCCGTACAATCGAAATCGATGCGTGTGCACCTGTACTCGACTCGCCGAACGGATGCAGTAGCAAATTATGGCAACCTTGCAATGCAAATGTCCGACTCACACAGCATAAATTACATGTAAACATATCAAAATAATAACCTCATTTTGTATTTGACATAAATAAAAATTGCAAAATAAGTACAAAAATAATTTTCTTATTTCTTCAAGTATGTTTTGTTGAATTAAATTATGCATCTCCAATATATAGAATTATATATAGTAAATAAAAATACACAATGGTTTTAAGAAGATCTATGTAATATATAAATACAAAATAAGGAAACAAATAATTAATTTATTTTTTTTTTTTTTGGTACGTATTTATATAAGAAACAGTATCCTAAAAAATTAACTCACTGTACAAATAGGTATAATCAAAAATAATAAATTTTATACATATTACAAAAATTTAATACAGTAAAGGAATTAATTATGACACACTAAAAACGTTCTTAACATGTATCTTCTTCGCTATTAGATGATGTAGACGAATCATCATTAATTGTAATGATTAATGGCTCTATGTGTATATCTATGAGATTGTCAAGTTCCCACATTTCCTTCTCTGTTTGAATAACATGTTTAATAGCATTTTGCCAATTTTCAACAGAAATATTGTCAATACCTCATTGAAATAATTCTTTCACGTCTGCCAATTTAAATGTGGTGTTATGTCTCGCAACATACCCCTTCACTTGTGCCCATATTAATTCAATCGGGTTTAATTCACAGTGATAAGGGGGAGTCTAAGTACCTTTCTATTAGTGTTTTCTATTAATTCATTAACAGCATATTTCGGAGGGCCAGATAAATGTTCTTTAATTAAAGCTAACAATTCTGCTTTTACCATGTTTTCTTCATATGCAATACTATTTTCCCTCGTCCAGTTTTGCATTTCTAATTTGCGACTATTAGTTGTAGGTGGCTTATTCAATTTACGACTATGGTACGGAGCATTGTCAAAAATTATAACGCAATTTTCTTTAAATTGGGGAGAATACATCTCATCCACTCTTCAAACCTTTCTGCGTTCATGTCTTCATGATAATCTCCTCTTCTCTTTGATTCAAAGAGGAGTAAACCATTTTCTACAAATCCTTCATCCGAGCCAATGTGTGCAATTATAAATCTTTTGCCTTTGTCTGAAGGATTTTAAGACCTGTACTTAAATCTTCTATAAATGCTTGTCTTGCAGTGACAACAGACATATCTGTCCATACTTTATTTACAGTATGTCCAGCATTTACCCAAGTTTCATCCAAGTAATATATCGGGGTACCATTTTCACGATATTTCTTAATTTCACGAAAGGTATTTCTGTCTCCAGGTAATAATGTCATCTTTTTCTTTTAAAATACTATTTCGAGCTCGCTTATTATAACTACAAACATAATTATCTTATGATTAGTATATAGAATTTAAAGTAATAAATATTTGTACCGAAAGTTTAGTTCCTTTAATAATGATCTGAGAGTCGTAATTTTGAAATTAGGAATGTCATCTCTTTCATTTATCACTGTGAGAACTTTTTGAACTGTTGGAGGTTCATTTTTTTAAAAAGAATGAATGTACAATTCTTCGTATAGCATTTTTATTTCATCATCCACCATATCTAAAACAGCCCTTTTTCTATGATATTTTTTGGTGGTTGTAATTCGTGATTAGTGTTATATTCTTTCACAATATTGTAAACACTGCGTTCAGTAATTCCTGTAAAAGATACTATAATAGTTACTATGATTTGGTTATCGTTTTTGGAAAGATACCTGCTGCTTTGGCTGTCATTTCAACACTAACAATTTTAGAAGTGCTAGGCTCTTCTTGAAATGTTTTAAATATATTCAAAACCTTCTGTTTATCTTCTACCGTAAAATGTTTTGAAACTCTCTTCTTAGGAGGTGAGTTTTTCATAATGTAAGTATATACGATAATATAGCAAGAAATAATGTATAACCTACAAAACAATAATGTATTATTGGTGCACTAGAACGATCGATAAATAGTCTTCAGAAACACTGGTTTATGAAATATAATAGATAATGGATCATTTACAAAGAAAGCTAATAAAATCTAATATTCCAAATGCAATATGGACTCGATTTTTATTCTATTGCAAGCGGCCACCCTGATCGACCACCATTACAAACGTTATTGGTTATGTGACCTATTAAACACACATTGTTGCCATAATTTACTACTGCATTTGTTCGGCGGGTCGAGTATAGTCTATTGATACCGTGCATTGCCACTACGATCGACGGACGCCGCCGTGTCATTGCCGTGAATACAGTGGCGTATATGTACCAACGAACGCTTGCACACTCCACGATTTTTATTCGTACGATAAAATAACGTACGATATTTTTCCGTACGATCGAAATCGATGCGTGTGCACCTAGCCTGAGTGCGAGTTTCGGTCGGTTACGGCTAGCAATGGTACTTACACCGACCGCGAAGTTCATGTTAAATTTGTACGGAATAAACGATTGCGAGCGTCCAGCGCGTGACTTCGTGACTTTCAAAGTTGGCAATAACTGGTATGTTGTTGGTATCAGTAGAATTTGGACAACAAAAGTTACGAACGTTACATAACCTAATTCTGATTAGTTTGATAACGAAAGGTTACGTCGATGGTTCTATTAAACGAAAATGGTAATATTTAGGGCGAAGCTACCCCAACTTCAGGGTTATAGCTCCGGGGTGCAAGCATCTTGGGGTGCTTCTTGAAGTGGGAATTTTGCAATCAAATCTCTCGTATATTTTCTTATGAAAAATGGGGCGTTGTAGTTAGTAGCACTCGGGCGCCAAATATCTTAAGACGGCCCTGATTTAGGGTCTTTAGCATTACCAACTCACGAAACTTCTAGTTTATCGCTGTGTAAAAAATTAATATAAATTGAAGTCTGGTGAAGAATGGTTATATATATACAGTCTTTATCGCCATCTAACGCATATCTGTTGGACCAGAAGATATAGTTGCGCACCGTCACTTCCGATTTTCCATATTTATCGGACCAGATGACGATGAAGTCACTAGATATATAAAGTACTAGTACTTTATCAGCCTTTATCGCCATCTGACGGATATCTGTTGGACCACATGATGGAGCTGCTGACATCACTTCCGATCCAGAAACGGCTTTATATACCTGATTCTTACGCTACGTTGTGATATCTAATCTTTTGCCACATAGTCCCATGTTGGCATCAGTTTTCCATTGTCCTTCGGGTACAACGTAATCTTTAAAAGCAACTTTTCGTAGGAAATCAAATTCGGAGATAAATCGTTAAAAAAATTACCTCCTAATAACGCGCATCCGTGATCAGGGGAACTCTCCAACTGAACTTAAAAACTTAACCAAAAGAACCAGAACGAAAAAAAGAAGGCATTCGTCTTCGCAGCGTTGATAAATTGTCATTCGATATTTAATTAAATTTTTAATCGGAGAGGCACCTGCGGAATTTCTAACAAGTAGGAAGATCAAACGCGGCCCGATAGACGCCTATTAATTTCGTGACCGGTCCGGGAGAGATACGAATTGGATTTCCCGCGGCGAGACGGGGTCCGAACCTCCTCGCGCGGGACTCTCGCGATACGACGACGGTATCGGGAGACGATTATTTATATTTAATTAAATTCGTCCGTTTCCAGCGAAACGAGACGATAAGAGGATGGAGAAAAAGACGACGAAGCGGCGAAGAGTTTAATTATATACGGCGACCGCGCGGTAATCTTATATTTTTAATAAATCGGTGCTCGCTCGCGTAATAGAAATTTCCTTCGTATACGGGAGTAATCGGTGGCGTTTTAATGATATTTAAATTACTCGCATTTCTTATAGGCGTAGAACGGAATTTTCTTCGTCGCGATAAACGTTCGGAATTAATACGTCATGCGGGCGGTAGAGAGGTACGTACATATATCGTGATATCCAGGTGTTGCGTCGATATCTCCGAATTATACCGTCCTCGCTTTATTTAATTGCTTGATCTTAGTAGTTTATGTCTCCAATTAAACAGATTTCAAAGTTTAATCATATGGGAACCAATACGGTCTGCTCAACATAGACGAAACTGTGGTAATACACACGGCAGTGCTTGCGCCTAACACAACTCCCAATGATATTCACATCGATAATACAATCTTGCGGAGGAGAGGGGACGATCAGCTGATTTAGATGTCACGATATGACACAAAATATAATCTGTTGATTCAGGCGTCATAATATGGCATTAAAGGCAATCAGCTGATTCAGGCGCCAAACGCAGTCAGTTAGTTCTCCTGTTAATAAGATGGATTCGAGAACAATCGACTGATTGAGGCGTCATAATATGGCGTTGAAAACAATCATCTGACTTATGCGTCAAAATATAATATTAAAGACACCTTCAGCCAATTCCCTTGTAGACAATATGGCGTTAAAGATAAACATCTGGTTCGGGGTTAAAGACAATCAACTAGGTCAGGCGTCACAGACAAGCGTCTTAATATGGCACCGAGGAAAATCAGTTGACTTAGGCGTCAAAACCTATCAGTTGTTTGTTAATAATAATATGGCGTGGAGTGAAATCAGCTGATTGAGGCGTCAATATGACGTTGAAAACAATCACCTGATTATGCGTCCAAATCAGACATTCTGACTCGAGACGTTCGAGATTCCCTTGTTACTACAAAGCGTTAAAGATAATCATCTGGTTCGGACAGTATAGGCGATCAGCTGACTCAAAGGCGTCGAAAATAATCGGTTGTTATCCCGTTTTAATATAGCGTTGAGGACAAACAGCTGATCGAGGCGTCACAATATGGCGTCAAAATATAACGTTAACGACACCTCCAGCTCATTCCCTTGTTATTATGTACCGTTAAAGATAATGAATATATATATATTGAGTGTAAAAGATAATCCTTTGACTCAGGCGCTAAAGACGATCAATTTTCCGGCCGTTTTAATATGGCACCGTTGTTCCACCTGTAATAATACGGCGTTCAGCAAACTCAGATGATTCAGACCTCACAATATGACGTTCAAGATTCTCTCAGACCATTTCCCTGTTGGTAAATAGCGTTAAATATAGCCATCTGTCTCGGGCGTTAAAGATATCATCTAGTTCGGACGTTAAAAACACGCAACTGACTTAGACGTCAAAGAAAATCGGCTTCTTGCCCGTTTTAATATGGGGTCGAGGAAAATCAGCTGATTGACGCGTCACACTTTTGGCGAAGTTGAAGATAATCATATGATTTATGCGTCAAAGTATGACGTCAAATATATCATTGCCTTGTTACTATATATATATATATATATATATATATATATATATATATAATCATATCGTTCGGACGTTAAAGATATACATTTGACTCAGGCGTCAAAGACAATCACTTATTTCGCCGGTTATAATACGGCGTCCAGCAAAATCAGTCGGTTCAAGCGTGACAATATGACGTTAAAAACACTTTCAGCTCATTTCCTGGTTACTATATAGCCTTAAAGATGATCATCCGGCTTCGATGTTAAAGATATCATCTGGTATGTGCATTTAAATCGTAGAAATCTAGTTTGGGCACCATAGACTATCAGCTGACCGAGGCGTCAAAGACAATCAGTTGTTTTACGCGTTTTGAAGATAATCAGTTGATTAATGCTTCAACATATGACGTTAAAAACATTCTCAGATCATTCCTTCCTGGTTTGGGACATTGAGGACAATCAGTTGATTCATGTTATTATTATTATTATAATCGAATCCCCTTTTACCGCTAGGTGTCGGTGTTTGCTGTAATATGTATGAATTTTTTCCAAGCTGTTCTGTTTCTTGATAGTAGTTTTGCTTCTTCTCTTGATTTGCCTCTGGTCCGCAGTATTTTACACATCGTTTGGTCCCAGGTCATCCTTGGCCTTCCTCTTCTCCTCTTTATCTGTATTTTTACTTCATGTCGATTCATGTATTAAAGTTATTTCACCTATTATAAGATGGCATCGAGAACAATCCGTTGATTCTGACATCGCAATATGGCGCTGAAGACCTGCTGATTTACAATATGGCGTTGAATATAATCATCTGATTGAAGGCAGTCACCTGATTTATGCGTTAAATTATGACGGTAAAAATTCGCTTGTTTACAATATTATCTTAAAGATAATCATCTGATAGGAGGCAATCATGTGATTTATGCGTCAAAATATGACGGAAAAGCTTCGCTTGTTTACCATATGACCTTAAAAATAATCACCTGATTTACACGTCAAATTATGACGTTAAAGACTCGCTGAAGACTCGCTGATTTACAATATGACTTTAAAGATAATCGTTTGATAGAAGGCAATCACCTGATTTATGCGTCAAATTATGACGTTAAAGACTCGCTGAAGACCTGCTGATTTACAATATGACTCTAAAGATAATCATCTGATAAAAGGCAATCATCTGATTCACACGTCAAATTATGTCGTTAAAAACTCGCTGAAGACCTGGTTATTTACAATATGACTTTAAAGATAATCATCTGATTGAAGGCAATCGCCTAATTTGTGCGCCAAAATATAATCTTAAAGAGAATCAGCTGATCCGCTGTTTACAAAGTGGCATTAAAGTTACTTACCTGGTCCGAGGTTTAAAGACAATTAGCTGATCAGATCAGTCATTTTGCCTGTTCTAATATGGCGCCCAGCAAAATCAGCCGATTCAGGCGTCTCGATATGACGTTGAAGACAATCACCTGATTTATGCGTCAAAATATGACGTCGAAGACACTCAGCCGACTTGCTTGTTTATGATATGGCTTTAAAGATTATCGGGTGAGTCAGTATGTACAATATGGCGGTGGAAGACAACCACTGACTAAGTTGAAGAGCACAAGTCGGTCTTGGTGTCCAGTCAAGTGCAAAAAAAATTAGTCCCCTCTGTTGGATAGTATAAAAGCTAAAGTTTCGGATTATGCTTCCTGTACGAGTCACTAACTACAAAGGTTTTGGCTCATTTCGGGCATACCTCAAGGTGCTAGCCCGGGACCACCTTCGTTTCTATTTTCGATAGATGCTTACATCAACGGATATAACTAGCCTGGGCAAACGGCGTACCATTACGAAATAAGTTACGACAGCATCGCCTACTCCCCATTCTAGAGTCAGTACTAAATCGATGCTGTATGCGAGTAATTATGTGTACGTATGTAGGCTGTCGTAACTTATTTCGTAATTACCGCTGATTGCCTAGACTATATCTAACTGTACTTTTTTCTTTATTTGCTGCTGTTTCGAGGAGAGCACTGAATTATCATTGATAGGGAAATAGTGGTGATTTTCCGGTTGGGATCCTAACCTAAAAAAAATTACGTACGGAGGTATTTCGAACTATTTTATTCTATAGGAAAGGACTTTATAAATCGAATGAAGAGACGTTCGTTAGCACGAGACATTATACTTCCTCGTCATTACGTTATAACTTAATCCATCCTATCATTACCCGATTTTTTCTCGTTTCCAATATAAATTTGATTGAATTAGAAGCATAACGCGTCGTAATCCGTTCACTTCGTCCTTTTTCGTTTCTCATGCATTTTTATCCGGTCCGCGGTCGCTACGGCCGTCTTCCTTCTTACTTATTTATGTATACGTTGTACCTCGCTCGGGCGGTACGTACGCGCACAGACCGAGACCGTTCTTCTTCTTTTCTATAAGAGGCCATCGAGCCCGATCGAACTTCTCGGTCCAGATTCCAGATAATATAACAGGTTGGTCAGCGCCAATTAGGAGATGTCCCCAGGTCACACGGAGTAGCCGTTACCCTCTCTCTCTCTTTCCCTCCTTTCCCCCGCCTCCGCCGTCGTGGCGCGCTTTCAGCCTTTTCTGCTTCTTCTCGTTTCGTTCTCTCTTCCGCTCGGCCTGCCAGGTCGAACGAAACGTCTTCTTCTTCTTCTTCTCCGTCCGTTGCCGGACGACCGACCGATCGCCGCACCTTCTTCTACGCGCCCTTGCTCTGTTTCTTTCCTCCAGTTCTTTATCATCTTCTTCTTCTTCGTCGTCTCGTTAGGCTTCTTTACTGCCGCTGCGACCACCCTGCGTTGACCTAAAGTCCTAAAGAACGACGTGAATCTTTCGTTTTCGCCGCTTCGCGCTCTTCTTTCTTGTTCGCTTCGACGGCTCGTATCTGGTTGATATGGGAGCGCTTACGTTTTAATTTGATCTCGAAGGAACGCGTTAATAATTTTAAGTTTTTTGAAAATGCTTTGCGGTAACCAAAAAATATGTTTATGACTTTCCACGTGACCTCAAGAAATGTCTCGCATTTTAAATGATATAGCAAGGACTGTGGTGTAGTATTTACTGACACAAGCATCACATAGGTATATTCCTCACCACACAATTGTTTTATATAACAAAGTTCGGTTGACACGTGTTTCGCTAGCACGAGACAAGCATTATCAAAACCGTCGAAAACCAATTTTTTCCAAATTTATACAATCACGAAAACAGGTTTTTTTTTTATGTGAGAATAAATATATAACCGATCTATCAGATTTGTGTGAAATTTTGACAGTAGACATCAGAAACATGGCGGAAGCCAACAGCATAATCACCGAAATCAACGTTGCCAACCTTTGAGAAGTCACTCTTCCTTCAAACCGCGCCCTGGTATAAAATTCGACGTTTCGGTAGTTATTCTGCGTCCCTCCTCGAGATACTCCAGACAAGGGGTGATTGCAGCCAACGTCGTTTCAACTTTAGACTCGATACGTTTCCCAAATTTTTGTATTTATGCAATCCAAATTTCCAAGTGGGAAATCTGCTATAGTAATCATAGGATGAATTGAGTTATAACTAAGATTCGATAAAAGAGTTGGATGACGTGTTCTTGTTAAGTGGTGTAAATGGGACTGACGTCCCTTACATCTCCGAATTTTAATATCGCGCCTTGCACGTAAGTGGAGACAAAAACCGATTTGCAGTACTTAATGATAACACGTCATTTACTCTTTTGTCAAATCGTTAGTTATAACGTAATGACGAGCTGAGTGCCCTTAACGTCCTACTTCGACGGATAAATCAAAAGACTATCTTCAACCCCATTTTGTCACGCCTGAGTCAGCTGATTTTGCTGGTCGCCAAGTTATAACAGGCAAAACAAGTGCTTGTCTTTAACGCCTGAATCAGCTACCTGATGATTATCTTAATGCCATATTATAAAAAATCAAACGGCTGATTGTCTTTAAGGTCATATTTTGACGCATAAGTCAGATGATTGCCTTTTATTACACGATTACCTTTAAAGCCATATTGTTAACAAACAAGTCTCTAACGTCATATTTTGACGCATAAATCAGGTGATTGTCCGCAACGCCATATTGTGGGATTCGAATCAGCTGATTTTGCTCAACGTCATATTCTAGTCGTCAAAAGGACTGATTGCCTTTAACGATTGAGTCAGAATTAGATGATGATCTTTAACGCCATATTGTAAACAAGCGAATTAATAATAATAATAATAATAATAATAATAATAATAATAATAATAATAAAAGTTATTTCCAATACTTGTGAGATATAATAAATTAGGGGAGTGTTGTTAAAGTCATACTTGATGCATAAATCAGGCGATTATCTTTAACGCCTCTCAATGAGCTGATTTTGCTGGACGCCATATCATAATAGGCGAAATGACTGATTGTCTTTAACGCCTCAAGCAGTTGATTGTCCTTAAACCTTGTTTATTTGTAATTCTATATCATAACAAGCGAAGCCACTGATTGCCTATTACGATCATATTTTGACGCATACATCAGGTGATTGCCTTATTTCAGATGTTTATCGTCAACGCCATCTGGTAAACAATCGTGTTGTCAACGCTATATTGTGCCTCCTGAACCAATGGATTGTTCTCGACGCCATCTTATAATAGGTGACAGAACTGATTGACTGTAGTGCCTGAATCAGCCGTTTGTCCTTAACGCCCGAAACAGATGATTATCTTTAATGCCATGCTGTAAACAATCGAATTAGCTGAGTGTCGTTCACGTCATATTTGAAACATAAAGCAGATGTTTATTTTTAATGCCATATTAGAACAATGTAAAAATATTGTCTTTAAGGTCATATTTTGACGCGTAAGTCAGATTATTGCCTTTCATTAGATGATTCTCTTTAACGCCATATTGTTAACAAGCGAATCAACTGAGTGTCGTTAAAGTCATGTTTGACGCATAAATCAGGCGATTATCTTCAACGCCTCGATGAGCTGATTATTTTGGACGCCATGTCAAAACAGGGAAAATGACTGATTGTCTTCAACGCCATATTATGACGCCTCATTTAGCTGATTTTGCTGGACGCTAGGTTGTGACAGGCGAAATAACTGATTTTCCTTAACTTGTGAATCGGCTGATTTTAGATCTTTAAACCCCGAACCAGAAAATTATCTTTAATTCCACATTATAACAAGCGAATTAGCTGATTGCCTTTACGGTCATATTTTGAGACATAGATCAGGTGATTGCCTTTTATTAGACGATTATTGTTTACACCATCATGTAAACAAGAAAGTACTCGACGCCATATTGTGCCCCCTGAACCAATGGATTGTTCTCGATGCCATCTTATAATAGGTGAAATAATTGATTGACTTTAATGCCTGAATCAGCTGATTTTCCTTAGTGCTCGAGCCAGATGATTATCCTTAACGCAATATTGTAAGTGTAAGTGTCATTAAAGTCATATTTGACGCATAAACCAAGCGATTGTCTTCAACTCCTCAATCAGGTGATTATTTTGGACGCCATGTCAAAACAAGCAAAATTACTGATTGTTTTCAACCCCATATTATGACGCCCTCGATCAGCTGATTTTGCTGGACCCCAGGTTATAACAGGCGAAATAACTGATGTTATTTAACTTCTGGATTAGCTGATGATACTTAAACCCCGAACAAGATGATTATCTTTAATTCCATGTTATAACAAGCGTATCAGTTGATTGTCTTTACAGTCATACTTGACGCATAAATCAGGTGATTGTCTTAAACGCCATATTATGACGCCCTAATCAGCTGATTTTCCTCGACGCCATACCAAAGCGCGCAAAACAATCGATTGCCTTTGACGTCTGAGTCAATTTTTGTACGCATTCAATCCAAATTTCTACTTCCAAGTTAGGTAGGCAGTCTCCGGGTTTCGAACCACCGTCTGCTTAAAAATTCACATTCTAAAGCGACCCCGTCGTCCGTGGCAACGCCCCGGTACCGTTACAAATCGCAATCCACCACACACAGTTCCTTCTACAGATCTAGAAGAGAATCGAAAGATATGATTGTGGTGGATCTGTTCTGCCATCTCATGGAATCGATCACCTTCGGTCCGTCATAAACGACATCGTACGCGAGTCCGTACGATACGGGCGTACTCGAGTCGATCGAAGAGGAAAGTTTCGCTGCACCTGCTCATTACCGTCAAGCCGGCGAGGTCGGTTTTTCTGGCCGGAACGCTCCGTCGTCGTCGTTGCGTTTACATCTGCGGTAGAACAACGATAATAACAGTTCGGACATCGGACTCTCGCGTTCGGGTCGTAAGGTTGTTTCGAATGGTAAATATTGACTTGGACGCGGTTCTGTAGGAGATGGAGGAGGAGGCGAAGTAGGAGGATCTTTGTTGTTTATATTTATCGGTTTTCGATTGCTGACTTTAAAACATCCCATTCGCTTCGAATCTAGAGAGGAGAATGTTTAGAAATGATTTCGTTAATGGTTAGCTTTTAAATATCCCGTCCTGTACCATTTTTAGGTCAATCAAATGACAAATCGAGAGTGAATAGCTGTATTTCTAGGACGTGGTTGAGGAAAGGATATAAGGTCGTGAAACTTAAATATATATTACTACTTAACGGAGTTAATGGGGAGGGGAATCAATTATTGTAAATAGAAACAAAAATTGATTGACTGATCGGCTAGACACATTCCTTTATGCACCAACATTAATAGGCAAGTTAATTAAGTAAAAGGTGAACGTGGAGGAGCGCTGTGCTAAAACAGAGAGAAACGAGGTAAATTAGAACGATACGGCGATGACTTACGGCGTGCTACCACAGTTCGAAGATGGCGCTTCGAAGCGATGCGGGCACTTTGCAATATATGTCGTAGACCTTGCTGGGCAGCTAAATACTGGAGACGGGGGCTCCAGTACGAATCGTGAGGCACTACTTGATTAAGTAAAATTGTACACTGAAAATAATTGTTTTAAAATTACTTTCCTTCAACTGAAACGAATACGTTGGCTAAAATATTAAGAAAAAAATAAGTCAAGCGCGTACTCAAGATTATGAATGCATCATTTAACGGTTATACGAAGTGTACGAGTTGGTTCAAATCCCTTTTAATAATGTATAGTAATTTGGGGAGCCAAGGTCTAAACGAATGTTATATAATAGCTGTACAACCAAAATGCACCAAATTCCCAACAAACGCACAGCGCTGTGGGATCGTTCAACGGATAATAATATAACAGCACAACAGACTTTGAGGGCCTAGCGCTTGCTCGGAGCCACCGAGCCGTATACATTAGTATACCGTACCGCTCCTGGCCCGCGCAGTGGCATTTTCTAGCTTTTTGTAGCATATTAGAGGCAACAGAGCCTTCTTAGGATTTCAAACTGGTACGCTCCACCGCGATCACCAGACCTTTTCATTGTAAAGCACATGCTTTACCACTCAGTCACTGACTGAGGACGATAAATAATCGCTCAGGCTGTAAAAGAAATTTCGTATTAATTATGATTTAATACTAGTCAAATATTTTTTTGCTATCAGTCATGTTTCTCTGGTAGTCCGGTAAAGCGTTATATACAGTAATAGCTTTGTACGCTCTCATATACCTGCTGTAAAGTGTCTTGGGGTCATTAGCTTGTTAGCATTTCTAGTGACCATAGTTGTTGCAACATCTATATTGCGCAAGAATAGATGGCGATTTTCATGATGAAGTACCAACAATTTATAAATGTACAAATTTGGCAATGTCAGTCAAGTAGTAAATTAGGTTGATTAGGCAGATCTCGCTGAATTAAACTTTTTCAAACGCCTTCGTTCCCGTCCTAGCTCTGTCTGCTTAACTCGGAGATTCCTTCTTAGAACTTTTCTTTTCCAAATCTCTAACTTTTCTTCTGTTTTGTTAGACATTATCCAAGTTACACATGCGCAGGTTAGAATTGGTGTCTAAGTAGTATGATTTCAATGATAAAATTACGCCTTGGTTCATAGGCTGCAGCAAACAAGTTTGGCGGCAGAAGCATACTTTAATTTCTTGATGAGTTTCAGTCAAAAGTTGTTGGGTGACTTGGACCATTATCTATGAGCAATAGAATTTTAAATAGAGTATGCTGTTGTTTGGAATAATCTGTAACTGCAGGCTTGCAATTATTCGTGAACCAACCAGCAGAAAGTCTATGCGGGTTCTTAGACAGTAGCCAGTGGTTAATAGTCCAACCAAAGCGAAAAAGGAAAAGAAGCCAGCAGAAAGCTGTGCAATAGCCTGTAAATCGGGTATTGCACAGCTTTCTTCGAAGGCTATCGTACGACGCAGCTTATTTGGTAGATTGTTTCAGAGAGAGTCGTTTGATTTGTCTTCGAGGCTATTATTTGGGTCCTCGAAGGGCCGAAATTGGTGAGTGCGGTTTTACCTTTAAAGTCAGACGAGATTTTATTCAAGTCAAATCAAGTCATCTTCAGTAGCTTCCAATCTGCAGTAACTCCTTCTGTTCGAGTTGTCGTTACGGGGAAATCGTCCCTCCGCTCTAACGAAATCCAGAAAAAGCTCTTCACGTACGTTATCCACTTCACCTCTCCCCTTTCTCCTTCGACGTACGTACCGAACGCATTCGTATTCACCTGCATCGAAGGCCGAAAGTCGGATTGACCCCGTAGCTCTCATTCAATTGCATCCCGTTCTTAAGAGCCGAATCCGAAAGTCGAAAGGCAAAGCTCTCTCTCTCTCTCTCCCCTTTCGCCTCCGCCGCCGTCGTGTCCGTTCGAGCATCTCCAAATATACCTGTTACATATTCTACGAGTTTGTTTCTCGCGCGGTCCTCTCACATCCGAACGGAATGCGTCCGTCCTTGTCTCGGGCGACGTCCGAGAACGTAGGTCTCAGCGCGGACCCCTGCGGTTTTCCTATCGTCACCTCGCCTACCGTCCGTCCCGCTTCCACCCGATCGTCCGTCCCACTCGCGCGCGTATACCTGCCGCGATAACCAATGAGCTACCGTGCGTTCGGCGTCCTTATCGCTCCCGTTTTAATTAGCGATCGTCCGTCTCGCTCGTCGCCTACCTGTTGTCGCCGTTGTTGCGTTGAGGTCAAAGCGACGTCGTTCCGTCTCTGTCGCGCGTTACAGATTTCGTCCTTGTCGATTGCCGTACAGAGGTCGCGGAACGATCTCCTTCGATTCTCCTCTCTTATTACCGTCGTTCCATCTCGTTTCCCTTCGTAGGCGCGCGTCTAATTATCTCTCTCGCCGATGTCCGACCGCGTGTTGCCTTTTATTTTTATTGGTAGTGCGCGCGGTAATAAGTCGGGGCCTGCCTGGCCTACCTGATTTGATTCTTTATCTCTTTCTCGTGAAACGCGAGAGCGAGACGACGAACGAGTTCGAAGGTAAAGTGCGCGACCGAGAGGGAACGATCGTCGATGATTTATTTTTGGCTTCCTTATGATGGACATTGCGCAGGTAAATCATGGGGACGAGCATTCGGAAACGCGGACGCTATTCATTCATAGATTGCTTGATCGGGTAGGAGCTCTATAGCTCGATCTCGCAGGTTAGGAACTGATATTTAAATGAATGATATATATATATATATAGATAGATACATATTTCCCTTATATACCGTGAGGTGTCGGGATAACACTCTATATGTTGTGCACAATTTGCGCCATTCTTTCTTGTCCATTGCCAAAACTTTTGTTTCAGTCCAACTCTTCTTCTTTTGCAGTTCTTTTGTGATCACTTTGTTCCATGTCGTCCTTGGTTCACCTCTTTGTCTCTGATACAAAGTTCTTGCTTCGCATATTTTCCTAACTGTCCTATGACCATCTAGTCTATGTAAATGTATAACGAACGGAAGTAAGCGAACTAGATAGAGCTAGTTCCCTACTTTAGTACTGTCATCTAATCGTGAAATGTCGAATTAAAGTTTGGCGCCCGATTTGAAACCGTGCTGATGATTTTCGGTTGTCTCCAAGGAACACCAGGATATCTAATATGATCTCGTGGTTGCAATGAGAGCTTTAGTAGTACCATCTAGTTGTAGGGCGCGGAACTAAGTCTTTGTGCGCCAAATTATAAAAGAAATCTGCATTACGCGACGTTCTTAGCTCCCATGTAACTTCGCCCTCTTCCTACGGTCGGACATAAATGCCCCTTGAACCTCTTTCTCGTCGCGCCCTTTTTTGGTCTTTCCTTCCTTCGAAATGATTTCTTGTTTGTTTAGGCGAGCGATCTATTTCCCGCGTTTTAGTATTTTGATTTCGCTGATCGTCTTAATTAGTTGGGCGCCCAGTTCTGTCAATATCTCCGCGAGTTTGAACTCGCTCTTGAAACGCCGGCTCGGGATGAATCTTCCGGAGTTATTAGCGCTTTTTGGGGTACCCCTTTCACCGCTGAAGAGCCCATTACGACGGGAGGGGGTATCCCTACACCCAAAAGGTGAAGGGGTACCTCCTTCGTACTGAGCTTTGGCGTACAGCTCAATTCGACATCTGCGGAGTTTCGTTCGGCGTGGAACAATCCTCTTCGTGCCCGGTCTAAGGCGCTTGGGATATCTCTTGCAGCAGCTGCAATTCACGAAGGTTTCTGGGCCACTGCAAGCGCGACCACAGGTCGCTTTTTGGTGATGGCGCATTTTTCCGGACCTGTACACCGTGACCGCCTGAAGCGTTGGCACCGGCAGGGTCTTCTTCAGGGCGTACAATTTTTCTCGACCACTCGTTTACTATAACCATAAGGGGAGGCAACAACAGGGTGAGTCACCCCGGATGCAAGCCTTTGGCCCAGACGTCTTACTTCTTCGGAGATACCAACAGGCACCACATTAAGCGCCTTTTCAGACTGAAGGTGATAGGTGTGGAAGGCGAACCTTTCCTCATTGAAGAATCTTAGAATCTCTCTGCAAAGATGACGGTGACCGTGCTTTTCGCCTTCTTGAAAGCGAAGTCTTTCCTTTGACTTTCCTCTTGCCAGGTTCCTTACCACCATCGCCGGCAAACTTTTGTCCGACTCCTCTTTGTTCGTCGTTTCTGGCGGATTGGCAGTAGTTTTGCCGGTTTGTTCCCTTTCTATGGTTGATGCGCTGTTCTTCGGGACGTCTTTGCTCTATTCTCTTTGTTTGACTTTGGGGTGTGCGGGCGGAGCGACCGCGACTTCACCCGCCGGCAGAGCTTTTACCGATCACTTCTTCCTTTTGAAACCGACGAATGATTGTTGTTTCTTTTTGGGAGATGGCTCCCAAGGCTTCTTCCCCGATTGCGCTCAACGGCGCGGAGTCGGAGTGAGGTGAACTTTGGCGTTGGTGTGAACTTTTTCTTCCGTCCGAGTCCGGTTAGTAATGTTACGGATACCATCCATTAGGGGATTGATATCCTCGCCGTCTTCTTTCTTGCAGCGCCACCAGATGGAGTCCGTATCTTTCCATTTAGTCCGCTATCTGCTGCATTCTTCTTGGTGCTGGGAGCGTTCTTACATTCTATGTGCTTATTATTCCATTTCTTATTCTTATTTTTGATTCGTTTCCCGTCTTTCCCAAAAAGTCCCAATTATTTAAAATTAGTTTGATATGGAGTGCAATGGTATCATTATTTATCACTACACAATTGGTATAGAATAATTAGTTTCCAATAGTGAAAAACCTCTAATAAATAAATTTCAACAATTACCTAAACATTGGCTTTACTCCTACATCATATTATAATACCATAAGATTATGTAAGTAAGACAGAGATAGGATATCCCCGCCCAGCAGTCACTCTAGTCTAACGGACAGGACCGATTTTTGTAAGGCAGAGCGCGTTTTCCAGCATATATCTATAGTTCAATGGTATTTTATATATCTAGTGACTTCCCCGGGTTTCGATGAGAGCCATCTAGTCGTAGGGTGCGAAACTAAATTTTACCGCCAATTTTGAAACTAAACTGGTTTCGATTCCCATTAAAATGAATCTTAAAATAACGCACTCGACGCTCGTTTTAACCATTTTCATCGTCGACTGTTCAATTTTAATTATTAAATATTTATAATTTTTACGCCGTTTGGCCTGGTTAAGCCGCTCACATTCACCACACGTTCCTTTCCTTAGTTACGTACTCCCGTTGCATATAGCACATCATAATTTGATTTATTTCCTCTTCGCCCTTTGTACGGTTATTTATCGGAAAAAGAGGCGTTTATCGCAATCGCAACTTTATACATTTTTACGCTCTTTTAGCGTAGATTTTATCGCGTCGTCCGAACCGCACTAATCGCCAAAGGAAGCGGAAACGCTCCGGTAAAATGACCGAGTCTGGAGATCGCGTGTCTAAATAGCCCGTCGTATTTGTAGCAACGTATCCCACTTACTACACTCGTTACACGCATCCGCGCAGTGTACCCACTTATGTCGGTAGAATTGCTCCGGCGGTTAAGGCAAAAATATCCGTGCGCCTACTTACTTATGTATATATAGTAATCTGTAATTAGGTATCTTTAGCTCGCGCTCCGCTCCGGTAAATATCTTCGTCGTGGTCCTTTTCCTTCCACGCCGTCCTCTCTCGGACTTTCTTTTAAATCGATTATGTGCTATACGGTCGACGCTCGCTAATAGCGAATGCTTTCTTTTTCTTTCTTTTCCTCCGTCTCTTCCCCCCCGCTTTTTTTTTTTCATCTGCTTTAATCGAACGGAGCTCCCGTTAATTAACGAGGGAATAGGAATGGTATTAATCCGATCACGCACTCTTTCCATACGCTTAGGCGATTGCTTTTTCTTGAGAGGCGATTTCGAAAGTACGCGCGTGCATGGACGAAGATGATTAATGAAAATGTTTCCGTCGCGCTCGTTTGGCTCGTTTCTGCTTGTATCGGTTTGTGCGGTTTAAAAATGCGTAAATTGGATACGGAAGAGACGTAGTACCTATTTCGTCTCTTCTAATGCGACCATGGGCGTCCTCGAAAAATTTTCTAGAGGGGGCAAAGCTTCGAGATAAATAATTACATTCGCTAATTTCCATAATATTAGGTATTTTTTTCGAAAGTATACTATACAATATTGCATCAATACAAAGGTACGTAAGTACTTAAATTAGTTAGTTTCAAAAAATAAAGTTAATAATAATAATTTCAATATATTCAATCGTGCAAGAATTGAATCCGATGTTCGTCGCATGAAAATGGATAACTTTGTCAATATCTTTCTTCTTTATCTCCTCCTCAAATACTTTGTTCCTATGCACACTAAGCACACATAAACCGGACAAACGCGTTTCTGAAATTATGGATTTTAGCTATGTTTTTACACGTTTGAAAGTACCGAAGCTTTTTTCAACAGTGCACTTTATATGAGGTAATGCCTTACCTTTCATTACTTGTACCATTACAATTTGTGGTACAATTTTTACTAGATTCCGGAGAGGCCCAAGTGCCCCGTCTGGTCCCCTCTGCGGACGCTCATGAATGCGACCATGTTGAACGATTTCTTCGCTCGCTTGTTCCAACAGTCTAGTAGGCCAGATTGAAAAGTACGGAAAATATCTATTATGTATACGATTTGAAAGTTTGAATTCGAACTTTTCGCGTTCCAACACACCATAAAATTGGTACATGCGCAAAGCAAATTTGGAACGCCATGCGAACTTTATATATATAAGCAAATGACTAGAAAAAGAAGACGATTTATGCAACCAAATCAAAACAGAAAATTCTGAGTAATAGAGTCATTTATTTTTCCTTTCCCCGACCTTGAAGAATTAGTGATTCCCAGTGATTCCGTTTGTGTCGTCAACGACGTGGGAATCGAGTGAGAGAGAAAGAAAATACGACTCTGAACGGTGCGAGTATACACTTTTCTCTTACGCTCCGACCAATGGCAACGCCAGTTACGAGGTCATCTCGTACTCTCCGCTTTCGTTTTCGTTGTCACTCATCTCGCGAGTAATTCTCGATTTACCCTAGCGAGAAGAAAGACATTTCACTTTAAAATGTAAATGATAACAAATGAACGAAAATCATACTTTGTATATTATCTAATTCAAGAGTCTAATCATGACGTTCGAATAAGCAAGTTGTTCTGTATATCATATTATTATATCTTAACAGTTAATCATTTCTAACGGTATAATGACACGCGAATCAGCGAGTGTGAGTTTCTTTGAAGCCACACTGTAACAGCCAAGTCGTCTGATCGTCCACGGCGTCATGACATCTGACTCAATTCATGACTTATTACGAGATATTACGACAACAGAAGAGGTTGTTATCTCACGACATTTGAATCAGCTGTCAGTTCGTAACGTAATATGATGACGATGATATCAGTTGATCGTCTATATCGCTGTGACACTCGAATCAGCTGACTCGCTTGTAGCGCCATATTGTGGCAGCTATTCGTTCAGAACGCCATAATGTGACAACTGAATCAGTTGATCATTGGTAACGCCATTATTGTGACGATTGAATCAGCTGATCGCTTACAGCGGTATATCGTGACAACTGATAGTTTTTCGCATCATCAGAATCACTTATTCGCCTATTACGTCATACTATGACTACTAAATCAGGCAATTCTTCCTCAAGTAGGGTCATTTGGGATCACATGATAGTCTTCGAAAAGTAATCGTTTCACGTGCCATGACTTTCGAAGCAGATGATGATCGTTCTTAATGCCATACAATTGAAGTAGCCGATAGTTTCCCAAGCCATTACATTTAACATTAATCGATCGCTTGCAGCCCCATATTATGACCATCGATCTTTAGTATTCACACGAGATTTGAATGGGCTGCACTTAAACAACGCCATATCGTGGCAACTGAATCAATTCATCTCTCCTCACCTTATGACATCTGAATCAGTTGATAGTTTATAAATTCAATATCGTGACAGTTGATTGTCGACTCTTGTGACAAAAGTGAATCAGCTGATAGTGTGTAACTCCATATTGTAACAGGTGATTGTTTCTCAGGCTGTGACATCTGAATCACCTGTTAGTTTGTAACTCCATACTGTGACAGTTAACTATTTCTCGCGTTCTGACATCTGAATCAGCCAATAGTTGGTAACTGTATATTGTGACAGCAGATTTTCTTCTCACTTTCTGACACCTGCATCATGTGACAGTTGGTAACACCATATTGTGATAGTTGATTGGTTCTCACTTTCTGACATTTGAGTTAGCTGAGAGTTATAACTCCATATCGTGACAGCTAATTTGCTTCTCCCTTTTTGACATCTGATATCAGCTGATAGTTCGTAAATTTTATATCGTGACAGCTGATTGTATTTCGCTTTGTAACATCTGAATCAGCTGGTCGTATGTTACTGCTTCTCACTTTTGGTAACTCCATATTCTGACAACTGATAGTTTCTCATCTTATAACATCTGAAACAGCTGATAGTTGGTAACTCCATATTCTGAGAGCTGATTGCTTCTAATATTATGACAAATAAATCAGCTGATAGTTTGTAACTCCATATTGTTATAGCTGATTGCTTCTCATTTTCTGACAAATCAATCCGCTGTTCGTTTGTAGCTCTATATTGTCACTGATGACTGCTTGTCAGGTTGTGACATCTAAATCAGCTAATAGTTGGTAATTCCATATTATGATAGCTGATTCGTTCTCAGTTTCTGCCATTTCAATCTGTTAATAGTTGGTAACTCCATATTGTGACAATTAATTGTTTCTCACGTTACGACTTTGTAACTACAAATTGTGATAGCTAATTGTTTTCCAGGTGGTGTCATCCCAGCTCGCTGACAGTTTGTAATTCCGTACTGTTATAGCTGATTGGTTCTCACTTTCTTACATCTGAATCAGCTGATAGTTGGTAATTCCATATTGTGACAATTAATTGTTTCTCACGTTATGACATCTGAATCAGCTGATAGTTTGTAACTGCATATTGTTATAGCTGATTGCTTCTCATTTTCTGACAAATTAATCAGCTGTTCGTTTGTAGCTCTATATTGTCACTGATGATTGCTTGTCAGGTTGTGACATCTAAATCAGCTAATAGTTGGTAATTACATATTGTGATAGGTGATTCGTTCTCAGTTTCTGCCATTTCAATCTGCTAATAGTTGGTAACTCCATATTGTGACAATTAATTGTTTCTCACGTTACGACATCTAAATCAGCAGACAGTTTGTAACTACAAATTGTGATAGCTAATTGTTTTCCGGGTGGTGTCATCCCAGTTAGCTGACAGTTTGTAACTCCATACTGTTATAGCTGATTGGTTCTCACTTTCTTACATCTGAATCAGCTGATAGTTGGTAACTCCATATTGTTATAGCTGATTGGTTCTCAGTTTCTGACATCTGAATCTGCTGATAGTTAATAACTCCATATTGTGGCAGTCAATTGTTTCTCACGTTATCACATCTAAATCAGCAGATAATTTGTAATTCTAAATTGTGATAGCTAATTATTTTCCAGGTTGTGTCATCAGAGTTAGCTGATAGTTTGAAACTCGATATCGTGGTAGCTGATTAGTTTTCACCTTATGACAAATGAATCAGCTGATAAATTGTAATGCCATACTCAAGCTTCTAGATCAACTGATCGTTTTTTGAGACCGTGATTGATAAACACTCGAAACTATCACTAGATAAAACGGAATTAAGTCAAGTCAATCAACTCCAACTCAACGCAGCAAAGAAAACAAGAAAAGAAAAACAAAGATATAAACAAACGGTAATCGACGACGCATAAGTATCCACATGCATACGTATGTATGTATAGGATGAGGACGAGATCGAAAAGGTATTAAAAATTCCGAAGGCGGCCCGCCGAGAATCGTGTATAATATGCTGGCCTCTATGCGAAATGACAGTACGCTGAGTGGTGGCACAACCGATTCCAAAGCAGAGCACTCTTGATCAGTGCGAGCGGTACGCGGCCGAGGTCGTCCATGGCCAACTATTTCACTTGCACCTGCCTCAGTCACGGGTTCACCCGGCCTACTACTAGTTTATTGCAGTAGTTACTTCTTACACGGCCTACTAGGAGCGCGCGCGCGATCCTACACGCTCCGGTGTCCGGAACGCGTCCGTCCGAATGAATACGCTTCTTCTTCTTCGTCCGTCCGTCCGTTTCTTCCTTCCGTTTTGAAGTTGAGTTTCCGCCGGTCACCGTACGCGTAATTTAGTACCTATTTTAGTAGCAGTACTTCGATCGGAGTGATTCGCGCTACGCGCTAATCGACGCGTTTACGTCGATTTTTGTTACTGCGGTGATGTTATTGTTACGGTTTTGTTTCCTTCGATATTGTTGGATTTCGTTATCGAATCGATCTGAGTAGGTATGTGCCTTAGATAGAGGGGGCGATCGAAGTCGTGCACCTTTCGTTAGGATAATTCTAACTTACTAAATCGATCGTTAAATATTGACTGATACTCGAAGATGTGTACGTTTTAACCTTTTACTCGTTCTAAATCGGCCCGAAACTATCCGTTCTAAAATATATATTTTCGTACCACTTCGAGATCGGAACTTCTAAACCGGTAATAACGATAATTATCCCGAATATCCAATCCGTTCTTTCGAAAACGTTCCCAAATTGTAACCTGTCGTGCTAATCCATAACCAAGATTAATTACCAAAGTTCAACGAGGTACGCGCTAATGAGCAAAACCAACAATTTTTTTCTTTGACGTTCCATCCTCGACATTGTATTGTTGCGTCTGACGTGTTAATTACGACGATCTTTTCGATTCTACCTGCAGGGAAAATTCGATAACGACTCCTCAAATATCGCGTTTCGTTTGTTAAGTGCAATAGGAGTGAAAATTTTATATGGAACAAATTAACTTGGTATTTATCTCCGTCGTATCGAACGATTTGGTGACTGAATATTTAGTGTTGAAATTGTGTTGGCAAAAGATTTACTAAATCGACGTCATTTTAAGAAATCGAAGAAGGAAAAGGTTCGTCGCCTATTATGGATACGGAAAGTCCTGTCGTATGGCCCGCCTGGTGTTATTCAGGTAAGTTCGTGATAAGCCGCCTTATTGCGGTGGTCAACCCACCATGCTAATGCCCCAAGATTCTGAAATCGGTTTGAGAATTGTCTGATTTTAATTGAAAATGTTCTTAGAAGTCATAATAATAATAATAATAATAATAATAACAATAATAATAATAATAATAATGTTTTATTGTCCGACAGATGACAGGTACATCCAATTAAAGGACAAAAAAGTGTATATAAACATAATAGCAAAACTTAAACTAAGGAAGATAAGAAAGGAAGTTGCCTTGTATCGATAAAACAAATTTGGAAACAAACGATTTTTAAAGTAACAGAAAACATTCGAAAGTTACACAGAAAGAACAGAAAACAGCGAATATCTAAAAACAAACATTGCATAAAAAAACGATAATTTATTTCCAAGAAAAAGAACGTATTTCGCTTGGAAAGGAAAGATAAACAGGAAGACAAAACATAACTCATAAAAAAATTAAGACAAAAAGGAGACAATTAATTTCTAAACAAAAAAACGAAATACGATATGTTAATCGATTTCTTATACCAATGCACCTGTTATAAATATATGTGAAAATCTGACGAATGACAAATCTCAATAATGAACGTACAGAAACAAGCAAGAAAGCTAAAAGAACAACGATATAAGGAAAATATGAGAATTAACTACACAAAAACCGACGAATTCACGGAGACGCGCGCTTTAACAATTGAATTCTTTAAATAAATTTGGCATAAATGGATG
The DNA here is from genome assembly GCA_038088585.1 of Chrysina gloriosa. Lineage (NCBI taxonomy): Eukaryota > Metazoa > Arthropoda > Insecta > Coleoptera > Scarabaeidae > Chrysina > Chrysina gloriosa. The sequence continues at coordinate 2,459,603 of CM076092.1, read as the reverse complement.
TCAAAACCGGACAAAACATAATCGAAATAATTGCGGCACAGAAACAAGCAAAAAAGCTTCAAGAACAACGATAATAGGAAAATATGGGAATTAACTACACAGAAACCGACGAATTCAAGGAAACGCGCGCTGTAACCATTGAATTTTTCAAATAAATCTATCGTAAATGGATGTCAAAACCTAACAAAACAATTGAAATAATTAACGTACAGAAACAAGCAAAGAAAAGGCTAAAAGAACAACGATAAAACAAAAACATGAGAATTAACCACAAAAACGAGGAATTCATGAAAACGGGCGTTGTAACAATTAAATTCTTTAAATAAATTTGTCATAAATGGATGTCAAAACTTAACAAAACATAATCGAAATAATTACGGCACAGAAACAAGCAAACAAGCTTCAAGAACAACGACAATAGGGAAATATGAGAATTAACTACTAAAAAACCGACGAATTCAAGGAAACGCGCGCTGTAACCATTGAATTTTTCAAATAAATCTATCATAAATGGATGTCAAAACCTAACAAAACAATTGAAATAATTAACGTACAGAAACAAGCAAAAAAAAGGCTAAAAGAACAACGATAAAACAAAAACATGAGAATTAACCACAAAAAAACCGAGGAATTCATGAAAACGGGCGTTGTAACAATTAAATTCTTTAAATAAATTTGTCATAAATGGATGTCAAAACTTAACAAAACATAATCGAAATAATTACGGCACAGAAACAAGCAAGAAAGCTTCAAGAACAACGATAATAGGAAAATATGGGAATTAACTACTAAAAGACCGACGAATTCAAGGAAACGCGCGCTGTAACCATTGAATTTTTCAAATAAATCTATCATAAATGGATGTCAAAACCTAACAAAACAATTGAAATAATTAACGTACAGAAACAAGCAAAAAAAAAGGCTAAAAGAACAACGATAAAACAAAAATATGAGAATAAACCACAAAAACCGAGGAATTCATGAAAACGGTCGTTGTAACAATTGAATTCTTTAAATAAATTTGTCATAAATGGATGTCAAAACTTAACAAAATATAATCGAAATAATTAACGTACATAAACAAGCAAAAAGGCTAAAAGGACAACGATAAAAGGAAAATATTAGAATTAACTACGAAAACGTCAACGAATTAATGGAAATACGCCCTGTAACAATTGAATTCTTCAAATAAATTTGTCATAAATGGATGTCAAAACCTAATAAAACATAATCGAAATAATTAACTTACAGAAACAAGCAAGAAAGCTGATAATAGGGAAGTATTAGAATTAACCGCCAAAAACCGACGAATTCATGGAAACGATGGCTGTAAAAATTGATTTATTCAAATGAATTTGTCATAAATGTCAATATCTGATAAATTACAATTAAAATAATTAACGTACAGAAACAAGCAAAAAAGCTAAAAGAATAATGATAAAAGGGAAGTATGAAAATATACAAATTACTAAAAATAATTACCAATTGCAATCACGTACCAATACTATTGTATTCTTCAAATCTTCGTGACAAAATGTATGTTAGCTGACGGCTGATAATCGAAACGAATAATGTGCAAAAACAAGCTAAAAAAGGCTAAACAAAAATAATGGCAGGAAGCAAGTACCAGAATTAATTACCAGAAATGAACGAATTTTTGAGAAAACGCGCTGTAACAATTGAACTCTTTCAAAGATATATTAAAATCTTATAATTGACAGTCCCAACAATTGACGTAAAAAGAAGCAAAGCAGCTTTAAGAAAACAACGGAAAAGAAAGAGTATGACAATTAATTACTAAAAATTAATCAATTCATTTAATAATGCGCTGTAATCGTTGAATTCTTGAAATACAATTGTCATAAATATGTAAACATTCGATCATTAACAATTAAAACAATTGACGTACAAAAAAACAAGTTAAAAAAGCTAAAGAAAATGAAAACAAGATGGAAGCATGACAATTACATAATTGTCAAAAATCGGCCAACGTTTAGAAACACGCGCTGTAACAATTGAATTCTTCAAACGTTCTTTTCAAAAATATATATAAAAAATGGATAACTGACAATCGAAACAATTGCGATGCAAAAGTACGAGAATTAATTACCAGAAACCAACAAATTTTTGGAAATGCGCTCCGTAACAATCAAATTCTTTCAAATATATGTTAAAATCTAATAATTGACGTAAAGAGTAAACAAAGCAGATGAAAAAATGAGAACAATGGAAAAACGAGAGTATGACAATTACTTACTCAAAATCAACCAATTCTTTTAAGTATGCGCTGTAACAATTGAATTCTTCAAAAACAATTGTCATAAATATGCAAACATATCATTAATAACAATTGAAACAATTCAAGCAAAAGAAAATGGCGCGATAAGAGTACAAACATCGATAACCAAACATCAACGATTTTCAGGAAGCACGCTGGGCTGAGATAGTTGAATTCTTAAATTACATCCGTTATACATGTATGTCAAAATCTGATAATTTACGGTAGAAACAATTGAAATATAAAAATAAGCGAGAAAGCTAAGAAAAAAAGATGGCAAAGTGGAAGTACGATAATTACTGGATTGTCAAAATTGGACGAATGTTTGGAAACATGCGCTGTGACGAATGCATTTTTAAATGTACATGTCAGAAATTTATCTGCATATGTGTCAAAATCTGACAACTGACAATCGAGTCAGTTCACGCCCAACAAACAATGAAAAAAGTTGAAGAAACAACGGCAAGATAGAGGTAAATTTATCAAAAATATCAATTACCAAACACCAAAAACAATTAAATTGTTCAAACGTTCCTGTCATAAATATCAAAATCTGACAAATGGCATACAAGAACAAGCGAGAAACTTAAAACAACAATGGCCAAGTGGGAATACGACAATGATCTAATTGCCAAAAACGAACGAATTTTTGGAAACAGACGCTGTGACAATTGACTTCTTTAAATGCACATGTCCAAAATGTCAAAATCTGATAAATGACGATTAATCGAGGGAATTGATACCCAACAAAAGCTACGAAAATAATGGAAAGATTGGACTACAAAAATCAACTGCCAAATACCAACGAATTTTTGAAAACACGCCGCGCTATGACAATTCATTTCCTCAAATGCACATGTCATATATATATATATATATATATATATATATATATATGTCGAAATTTGACAATTGACGATAGAACCCATTGATGTACCAGAACAAGCGATAAAGCTACAGAAAAAAAAAAAAACAAAGTGCAAACAAAGTGGAAGTACGACAACTAACGAACTGCCAAAAATGGACGAATTTTTGGAAACAGGCGCTGTGACAATTGAATTCTTTAAATGCAAATATCAGAAATGTACCTATGCCAAAATTTGACAAATGACGTACGGAAGCAAGCTACAAAGCTACAACGAACTATAGCAACGTGGAAGTACGACAACTATCTAATTGCCAAAATCGATGAATGTTTAGAAACACGCGTTGTGATAATTGAATTCTTTGATTCCACCTGTCATAAATATATGTCAAAATCTGACAGTTGACGATCGAAACAATTGACATTCAAAAAACGTTAAGAAAAACAAGTAAAAAGGCTAAAACAACAAATGAAAAGTGGAAGTACGACAATGTATCATCAAATACCAACGAATTTCTGGAAACACGCGCTGTACTAGTTGAATTATCGAAATGCACTTCCTTTAAATAGGCATATGTCAAAGGCGATAACAATTGATTGATCATCAACATTCGCGATTACATTTTCGTGTAACTGTGATTCAATCAAGCTCAGGAAAACCTATGCAATTTATCACGGTTCCCTTGAAATATTTGAATTTGATTTTAGCAAATTTCGATTCGAATCGATTCTCATTTGTTTACTTCGAATTAACAAAATAATTTCTAACGTCGAAATCATATTCTTCCTTTTCGCTCATTCGGTATGCGAATTTCCAAGTTTATGCAGAAATTTGCTATTTTTTTGTTTATTCCATTCTAGAACTCAGAAAAATCTGAATCGATTCACATTTGTTTACTTCAAATAAACAAAATAATTTCTTACGTAGAAATCAACATCTTTTTGTCCTTCGATCCGTAAGCGAACTTGCAAGTTTATGCGGAAATTTGCTTTTTTTCTTTTGTTTATTTCATTCTAGGCCTCAAAAATATCTGAATCGATTCACATTTGTTTATTTCAAATAAACAAAATAATTTCTGACGTCGAAATCATCTTCTTCTTCTTTATTAGTTCCCTATCCTCACTTCCAAGTTTATGCGAAAATTTGCTCTTTTTGTCCATTTCATTCTAGGACTCTTGAAACGTTTGAATTTGTTTTGTATGTAGTTCCTTAGCAAATTTCGATTGAAGTCGATTCTCATTTGTTTACTTCGAATTAACAAAATAATTTCTAACGTCGAAATCACATTCTTCCTTTTCACTCGTTCGGTATGCGAACTTCCAAGTTTACGCAGAAATTTGCTATTTTTTTGTTTATTCCATTCTAGAACTCAGAAAAATCTGAATCGATTCACATTTGTTTACTTCAAATAAACAAAATAATTTCTTACGTAGAAATCAATATCTTTTGTCCTTCGATCCGTAAGCGAACTTGCAAGTTTATGCGGAGATTTGCTTTTTTTCTTTTGTTTATTTCATTCTAGGCCTAAAAAATATCTGAATCGATTCACATTTGTTTATTTCAAATAAACAAAATAATTTCTGACGTCGAAATCATCTTCTTCTTCTTTATTAGTTCCCTATCCTCACTTTCAAGTTTATGCGAAAATTTGCTCTTTTTTGTCCATTTCATTCTAGGACTCTTGAAACGTTTGAATTTGTTTTGTATGTAGTTCCTTAGCAAATTTCGATTGAAGTCTATTCTCATTTGTTTACTTCGAATTAACAAAATAATTTCTAACGTCGAAATCACATTCTTCCTTTTCACTCGTTCGGTATGCGAACTTCCAAGTTTACGCAGAAATTTGCTATTTTTTTGTTTATTCCATTCTAGAACTCAGAAAAATCTGAATCGATTCACATTTGTTTACTTCAAATAAACAAAATCATTTCTTACGTAGAAATCAATATCTTTTTTGTCCTTCGATCCGTAAGCGAACTTGCAAGTTTATGCGGAAATTTGCTTTTTTTCTTTTGTTTATTTCATTCTAGGTCTCAAAAAATCTGAATCGATTCACATTTGTTTATTTCAAATAAACAAAATAATTTCTGACGTCGAAATCATCTTCTTCTTCTTTATTAGTTCCCTATCCTCACTTCCAAGTTTATGCGAAAATTTGCTCTTTTTTGTCCATTTCATTCTAGGACTCTTGGAAACGTTTGAATTTGTTTTGTATGTAGTTCCTTAGCAAATTTCGATTGAAGTCGATTCTCATTTGTTTACTTCGAATTAACAAAATAATTTCTAACGTCGAAATCACATTCTTCCTTTTCACTCGTTCGGTATGCGAACTTCCAAGTTTACGCAGAAATTTGCTATTTTTTTGTTTATTCCATTCTAGAACTCAGAAAAATCTGAATCGATTCACATTTGTTTACTTCAAATAAACAAAATAATTTCTTACGTAGAAATCAATATCTTTTTGTCCTTCGATCCGTAAGCGAACTTGCAAGTTTATGCGGAGATTTGCTTTTTTTCTTTTGTTTATTTCATTCTAGGCCTAAAAATATCTGAATCGATTCACATTTGTTTATTTCAAATAAACAAAATAATTTCTGACGTCGAAATCATCTTCTTCTTCTTTATTAGTTCCCTATCCTCACTTCCAAGTTTATGCGAAAATTTGCTCTTTTTTGTCCATTTCATTCTAGGACTCTTGAAACGTTTGAATTTGTTTTGTATGTAGTTCCTTAGCAAATTTCGATTGAAGTCGATTCTCATTTGTTTACTTCGAATTAACAAAATAATTTCTAACGTCGAAATCACATTCTTCCTTTTCACTCGTTCGGTATGCGAACTTCCAAGTTTACGCAGAAATTTGCTATTTTTTTGTTTATTCCATTCTAGAACTCAGAAAAATCTGAATCGATTCACATTTGTTTACTTCAAATAAACAAAATCATTTCTTACGTAGAAATCAATATCTTTTTGTCCTTCGATCCGTAAGCGAACTTGCAAGTTTATGCGGAAATTTGCTTTTTTTTTCTTTGTTTATTTCATTCTAGGTCTCAAAAAAATCTGAATCGATTCACATTTGTTTATTTCAAATAAACAAAATAATTTCTGACGTCGAAATCATCTTCTTCTTCTTTATTAGTTCCCTATCCTCACTTCCAAGTTTATGCGAAAATTTGCTCTTTTTGTCCATTTCATTCTAGGACTCTTGAAACGTTTGAATTTGTTTTGTATGTAGTTCCTTAGCAAATTTCGATTGAAGTCGATTCTCATTTGTTTACTTCGAATTAACAAAATAATTTCTAACGTCGAAATCACATTCTTCCTTTTCACTCGTTCGGTATGCGAACTTCCAAGTTTACGCAGAAATTTGCTATTTTTTTGTTTATTCCATTCTAGAACTCAGAAAAATCTGAATCGATTCACATTTGTTTACTTCAAATAAACAAAATCATTTCTTACGTAGAAATCAATATCTTTTGTCCTTCGATCCGTAAGCGAACTTGCAAGTTTATGCGGAGATTTGCTTTTTTCTTTTGTTTATTTCATTCTAGGCCTAAAAAATATCTGAATCGATTCACATTTGTTTATTTCAAATAAACAAAATAATTTCTGACGTCGAAATCATCTTCTTCTTCTTTATTAGTTCCCTATCCTCACTTTCAAGTTTATGCGAAAATTTGCTCTTTTTTGTCCATTTCATTCTAGGACTCTTGAAACGTTTGAATTTGTTTTGTATGTAGTTCCTTAGCAAATTTCGATTGAAGTCGATTCTCATTTGTTTACTTCGAATTAACAAAATAATTTCTAACGTCGAAATCACATTCTTCCTTTTCACTCGTTCGGTATGCGAACTTCCAAGTTTACGCAGAAATTTGCTATTTTTTGTTTATTCCATTCTAGAACTCAGAAAAATCTGAATCGATTCACATTTGTTTACTTCAAATAAACAAAATCATTTCTTACGTAGAAATCAATATCTTTTTGTCCTTCGATCCGTAAGCGAACTTGCAAGTTTATGCGGAGATTTGCTTTTTTTTCTTTTGTTTATTTCATTCTAGGCCTAAAAATATCTGAATCGATTCACATTTGTTTATTTCAAATAAACAAAATAATTTCTGACGTCGAAATCATCTTCTTCTTCTTTATTAGTTCCCTATCCTCACTTTCAAGTTTATGCGAAAATTTGCTCTTTTTTGTCCATTTCATTCTAGGACTCTTGAAACGTTTGAATTTGTTTTGTATGTAGTTCCTTAGCAAATTTCGATTGAAGTCGATTCTCATTTGTTTACTTCGAATTAACAAAATAATTTCTAACGTCGAAATCACATTCTTCCTTTTCACTCGTTCGGTATGCGAACTTCCAAGTTTACGCAGAAATTTGCTATTTTTTTGTTTATTCCATTCTAGAACTCAGAAAAATCTGAATCGATTCACATTTGTTTACTTCAAATAAACAAAATCATTTCTTACGTAGAAATCAATATCTTTTGTCCTTCGATCCGTAAGCGAACTTGCAAGTTTATGCGGAAATTTGCTTTTTTTCTTTTGTTTATTTCATTCTAGGTCTCAAAAAAATCTGAATCGATTCACATTTGTTTATTTCAAATAAACAAAATAATTTCTGACGTCGAAATCATCTTCTTCTTCTTTATTAGTTCCCTATCCTCACTTCCAAGTTTATGCGAAAATTTGCTCTTTTGTCCATTTCATTCTAGGACTCTTGAAACGTTTGAATTTGTTTTGTATGTAGTTCCTTAGCAAATTTCGATTGAAGTCGATTCTCATTTGTTTACTTCGAATTAACAAAATAATTTCTAACGTCGAAATCACATTCTTCCTTTTTCACTCGTTCGGTATGCGAACTTCCAAGTTTACGCAGAAATTTGCTATTTTTTGTTTATTCCATTCTAGAACTCAGAAAAATCTGAATCGATTCACATTTGTTTACTTCAAATAAACAAAATAATTTCTTACGTAGAAATCAATATCTTTTGTCCTTCGATCCGTAAGCGAACTTGCAAGTTTATGCGGAGATTTGCTTTTTTTCTTTTGTTTATTTCATTCTAGGCCTAAAAAATATCTGAATCGATTCACATTTGTTTATTTCAAATAAACAAAATAATTTCTGACGTCGAACTCATCTTCTTCTTCTTTATTAGTTCCCTATCCTCACTTTCAAGTTTATGCGAAAATTTGCTCTTTTTTGTCCATTTCATTCTAGGACTCTTGAAACGTTTGAATTTGTTTTGTATGTAGTTCCTTAGCAAATTTCGATTGAAGTCGATTCTCATTTGTTTACTTCTGAATTAACAAAATAATTTCTAACGTCGAAATCACATTCTTCCTTTTCACTCGTTCGGTATGCGAACTTCCAAGTTTACGCAGAAATTTGCTATTTTTTTGTTTATTCCATTCTAGAACTCAGAAAAATCTGAATCGATTCACATTTGTTTACTTCAAATAAACAAAATCATTTCTTACGTAGAAATCAATATCTTTTGTCCTTCGATCCGTAAGCGAACTTGCAAGTTTATGCGGAGATTTGCTTTTTTCTTTTGTTTATTTCATTCTAGGCCTAAAAAATATCTGAATCGATTCACATTTGTTTATTTCAAATAAACAAAATAATTTCTGACGTCGAAATCATCTTCTTCTTCTTTATTAGTTCCCTATCCTCACTTTCAAGTTTATGCGAAAATTTGCTCTTTTTTGTCCATTTCATTCTAGGACTCTTGAAACGTTTGAATTTGTTTTGTATGTAGTTCCTTAGCAAATTTCGATTGAAGTCGATTCTCATTTGTTTACTTCGAATTAACAAAATAATTTCTAACGTCGAAATCACATTCTTCCTTTTCACTCGTTCGGTATGCGAACTTCCAAGTTTACGCAGAAATTTGCTATTTTTTTGTTTATTCCATTCTAGAACTCAGAAAATCTGAATCGATTCACATTTGTTTACTTCAAATAAACAAAATCATTTCTTACGTAGAAATCAATATCTTTTTGTCCTTCGATCCGTAAGCGAACTTGCAAGTTTATGCGGAGATTTGCTTTTTTTTCTTTTGTTTATTTCATTCTAGGCCTAAAAAATATCTGAATCGATTCACATTTGTTTATTTCAAATAAACAAAATAATTTCTGACGTCGAAATCATCTTCTTCTTCTTTATTAGTTCCCTATCCTCACTTTCAAGTTTATGCGAAAATTTGCTCTTTTTTGTCCATTTCATTCTAGGACTCTTGAAACGTTTGAATTTGTTTTGTATGTAGTTCCTTAGCAAATTTCGATTGAAGTCGATTCTCATTTGTTTACTTCGAATTAACAAAATAATTTCTAACGTCGAAATCACATTCTTCCTTTTCACTCGTTCGGTATGCGAACTTCCAAGTTTACGCAGAAATTTGCTATTTTTTTGTTTATTCCATTCTAGAACTCAGAAAAATCTGAATCGATTCACATTTGTTTACTTCAAATAAACAAAATCATTTCTTACGTAGAAATCAATATCTTTTTGTCCTTCGATCCGTAAGCGAACTTGCAAGTTTATGCGGAAATTTGCTTTTTTCTTTTGTTTATTTCATTCTAGGTCTCAAAAAATCTGAATCGATTCACATTTGTTTATTTCAAATAAACAAAATAATTTCTGACGTCGAAATCATCTTCTTCTTCTTTATTAGTTCCCTATCCTCACTTCCAAGTTTATGCGAAAATTTGCTCTTTTTGTCCATTTCATTCTAGGACTCTTGAAACGTTTGAATTTGTTTTGTATGTAGTTCCTTAGCAAATTTCGATTGAAGTCGATTCTCATTTGTTTACTTCGAATTAACAAAATAATTTCTAACGTCGAAATCACATTCTTCCTTTTCACTCGTTCGGTATGCGAACTTCCAAGTTTACGCAGAAATTTGCTATTTTTTTGTTTATTCCATTCTAGAACTCAGAAAAATCTGAATCGATTCACATTTGTTTACTTCAAATAAACAAAATAATTTCTTACGTAGAAATCAATATCTTTTTGTCCTTCGATCCGTAAGCGAACTTGCAAGTTTATGCGGAAATTTGCTTTTTTTCTTTTTGTTTATTTCATTCTAGGTCTCAAGAAAATCTGAATCGATTCACATTTGTTTATTTCAAATAAACAAAATAATTTCTGACGTCGAAATCATCTTCTTATTCTTTATTAGTTCCCTATCCTCACTTCCAAGTTTATGCGAAAATTTGCTCTTTTTGTCCATTTCATTCTAGGACTCTTGAAACGTTTGAATTTGTTTTGTATGTAGTTCCTTAGCAAATTTCGATTCAAGTCGATTCTCATTTGTTTACTTCGAATTAACAAAATAATTTCTAACGTCGAAATCATATTCTTCCTTTTCACTCGTTCGGTATGCGAACTTCCAAGTTTACGCAGAAATTTGCTTTTTTGTTTATTTCATTGTAGGACTCAAAAAATCTGAATCGATTCACATTTGTTTACTTGAAATAAACGAAATAATTTCTTACGTGGGAATCTTCTTCTTCATTCGTTCTATATGCTGACATCGAAGTTTACGCGGAAATTCGCTATTTTTTCTCTTATTTCATTCTAGGACTCTAGGAAAAATCTACCAATACAATAACGTTTCCATCCTAACCTTGCGTTGAAATCACCGACATCCGACCCGTATCGACCCTTTAACAGTCCGGTCGTTCGGCGCTCGTAAATTCCAATAATATCGTGGGGAAGCTCTCTCTTTTTTTCTCCTCGGATGAGGTTATCTACCTGTGGGATTAACTCTTCGCTTTGACACTTTATGGGAGTATATACCTGTAGCTGTGCGTAGTCACTTGTATACCGTATACAGTTTAGTGAGTCTTTAAGACCGTCCTCGTACAGGTATTGTATTGTATTGTAACGGATCGAAACGAAAGCTAAGTTATGGGGTCGAAAACGATCCCCGGTTGGTTTATTGGTGAGCGTCACGAGCGTTCCGCACCTCTCGCTGTTTTATTATTTCGAATGTCTGGCGCGTAAATGTATTTGTACGTACTAGGTACGTACGTACGTTCATTTCGTGTTTCGATTCTTATTCGTCTCCGCGGTCATCGTCGTCGTTCGACGAAGTATTTACGCGCGCATAAATCGTGAGATCATAAATACTAGTTAATGTGAACGTTTACTAGAAGGAGGTTTCGAAAGATCGGTAGAATTTTTACGACAAACGCAATGGAAGAAAAATGTAGATTCGAACTTATTATTCGTTAGATGATTTAAGGATCGAATTGCTTGTACCGTCCGAAGAATAGAAACGCCAACGATTGAATAACAAATGCGATTTATCCACGAAGAAGTGGAAATACGACGGTATTTTCCGACATTTCGAATAAATCAGTCGAAGTGACTTGTTTTCTTTAAGAAACATTTCTATGTAACCCTAATGATATGCAATTTTGATTTATTATACGCGAACACATTCTAACAGCTCTAACATTTATCACTACTCAAGCAAATTCATTTCTCAAGAAACGACAAGGCAACACTAGTTTTCGACAGCCTTCGTATTTATAATAATCAACATTTCTTCCTTAAAATTATCGAGGATTTGTGCTCACTTATAAAAGTGAAATACGACAACGTTTTCCGACAGCTCCAACACGTACCACTACACGAGCAAACTTATTCTGCAAGAAACACTAACGACTGATCAGTTATATCCTTGCCTCATCAGGAACGAAAAGGCGACAGTAATTTCCGACAGTCTTCGTATTTGTAGTAATCAACATTTCTTCCTTAAAATCATCGAGGACTCGTGCTCACTTACCAAGAAGAAACTGAAATACGACAACGCATTCCGACAGCTGCAATACGTACCACTACACAAGCAAACTTATTCTTCCAGAAACACTAGCGACTGATCAGTTATACCATTGCGTCCTCAGAAACGAGAAGGCGACAGTACTTTCCGACAGCCTTCGTATTCGTAGCCATCAACATTTCTTCTTTAAAGTCATTGAGGACTCGTGCTTACTTACCAAGAAACCGAAATACAGCAACGCATTCCGACAGTTCCAGCCTGTACCATGATACAAGCAAACTTATTCTGCAAGAAACACTAACGACTGATCAGTTATATCCTTGCCTCCTCAGAAACGGCAAGGCGACAATCCTTTCCGACAGCCTTCGTATTTATAGTAATTAACATTTCTTCCTTAAAATCATCGAGGACTCGTGCTTACTTACCAAGAAGAAACTGAAATACGACAACGCATTCCGACAGCTGCAATACGTACCACTACACAAGCAAACTTATTCTTCCAGAAACACTAGCGACTGATCAGTTACACCATTGCCTCCTCAGAAACGAGAAGGCGATAGTATTTTCCGACAGCCTTCGTATTTATAGCAATTAACATTTCTTCCTTAAAATCATCGAGGGCTCGTGCTCACTTACCAAGAAACGGAAATACGACAACGCATTCCGACAGCTGAAACACGTACCACTATACAGGCAAACTTATTCTTACAGAAACACAAGCGACTGATCAGTTATATAATTGCCTCCTCAGAGACGGCAAGGCGACAGTCCTTTCCGACAGCTCTCGTATTTATAGTAATTAACATTTCTTCCTTAAAATCATCGAGGGCTCGTGCTCACTTACCAAGAAGAAACTGCTTTCCGACAGCTCTAACATTGAGTTATAGTTTTCGAGAAACGAAAATACGACAGTATTTTCCGACAGACGTAAAATTTGCTGTAATCTAGAGTTGCTACTCCCACCAGATTTGGCGATAAGAAACTATATACGAAAAACAATGTAATTTTTTCTTAATTTTCTTTTTTCGAATAACTCAAATCCATAATTACCTTACCAAAAAGGCGCTTCGTATCGGCGCTTTTTACCGGCTTTATCATCGATCCGACATTTATGACGCAGCAAAGAAATCCCATCAAGTCGAAATGAGAACTTCGTCGGACAATACGGGCATTAATTTCAACATTACGCGGCAATTATACACTTTTCGCCTCTTGAATGCGTTTAATTGCCGTGTCTTAATTGGCTTCTCGTAACGATTGCGCCATCTGGAAGATAGATATGTACGTACGAGCGTACGTCGCGGGCGCATGCAAAACGAAAGGAAAATGGCCTCTATTATTGTTTTTGTGTCATTCTACTCGCACTTAGAAGCGTATCGACGTGGCCGAGGGGCGTTCGATTCGGACCGGGGAGACAGGTGCGCGAGCTGTCGGAGTAATTACGATGATGGAATCGTTGAGCGATGCGTTTCGATGACTCGCGCTGTCGAAAATCGTAGACCGATATTACGTAATGGAAACAGATTTAAAGCGCGAGCAAAGATATCAGAAAATACTGTCGGAAAACACTGTCGTATCTTCGTTTGCTCGAAACCTAGCGCTTTGAATAAGTCTGCTATTTTAGAAATACGTATTTCTTTTTAAAGTTAATTTGCTTCATGTGTTGCAAGGATACAAATTGCCCTGTCGGAAATCTCTGTCGTATTTACATTTTTTCGGAGATGCATACAAATTTCTGCTCAGCGAAGCACATTTAATGAAACGGGCTACTACCGGCATTCATCTTTTACTAAATTTGCTTTCTACTTTGCAAGCATGTAAATTGCTCTGTCGGAAATATCTGTCGCATTTCCATTTCTTCTAAAATAGGTACAAATTGGTGTTTCTCAAAGCGTTCCTGAAAGATGTGCTACCTCGAAAATCCAGGTTTTAACATATGTGCTTTATATTTCGCAAGTATATGAATTGCGCTGTCGGAAATCTCTGTCGCATTTTCAATTTTTCGTGAACGAGTAGAGATTGATGTTCATCAAAACAGTTTTAAGTAACGCACGACGTCCGAGATTCGTATTTTAATTTCAGGAACTTTAGAATGTCAGAAATTAGTTTTTAATAAAGGTACAAGGATGCATATTGCTCTGTCGGAAACGTCTGTCTCATTTCCATTTTTCTAAAATAGGTACAAATTGCTGTTTATCAAAGCGTTTTTGAAAGACGTCGAAGATCCAGGTTTTAACATACTTGGTTTTTACTTCATAAGGATAGGAATTGCTCTGACGGAAATCTCTGTCGTATTTCCAAGTTTTTCTTGAACGAGTACAGATTGATTTCTATCAGGGTTTAAGCAGCGCGCGACGTCCGAGAATCGTATTTTAATAAATTTCAGGAACTACAGAAATTCATTTTTTAATAAAAGCGCAAAAATACATATTGAACTGTCGGAAACGTCTGTCGTATTTCCATTTCGTCTAAAATGAATACAAATTCGTGTGTATCCAAGCATTTTTTAAAGACGTGCTAACTCAAAGATCCATGTTGTAACATATTTGCTTTTAATTTTGCTAGAATAGGAATTGCCCTGTCGGAAACGTCTGTGGCATTTCTATTTTTCTAAAATGAGTACATTTTGGTGTTTATCAGAGCCTTTTGAAAGACGTGCTACCCCGCAGATACATGCTTTAACATATTTGCCTTTTATTTCGTAAAGAGAGAAATTGCTTGGTGAGAAATCTCTGTCGTATTTCCAATTTTTCTTGACAAAGTACAGATTGATTTCTATCACAACAGGTTTAAGTAGCGCGCGACGACCGAGAATCGTATTTTAATAAATTTCAGGAACTTCAGAAATTCATTTTTTAATAAATGCGCAAAAAAATAGCACTGTCGGAAACGTCTGTCGCATTTCCATTTCTTCTGAAATAAGTACGAATTAGTGTTTATCAAAGCGTTTTTTAAAAAACAGTGGTACTTCGAAGATTCCCATTTTGGTATATTTGCTTTATATTATGCAAGGATAGGAATTACTCTGTCGGAAACCTCTGTCGTATTTCTATTCTTTCGTGAACGAGTACATATTGGTATTTATCAATACGCTTTTAAATGGCATTCTACTTCAGAGATTCGTATTTTAACACATTTGCTTTATTTTTTGTTATTTTGCGAATCGCTCTGTCGGAAATCTCTGTCGTAATTCCATTTCTTCTAAAATGAGTTTAAATTGGTGCTTATCCAAGCATTTTTGAAAGACGAGTTACTTCGAAGATCCATGTTTTAATATATTTGCCTTATATTTCGCAAGGATAGGAATTGCTCTGTCGGAAATCTGTGTCGTATCTCTATATTTTCGTGAACGAGTACATATTGGTGTTTATCAAAGTGCTTTTAAATTGTATGCTACTTAGGAGATTGGTGTTTCAACACATTTGCTTCATATTTTTGTGATTATGCCAATCGGACTGTCGGAAACGTCTGTCGTATTTCCATTTCTTCTAAAATGAGTGTGTTAAATAATAAAGTTAGGCTCAATAATGAACTTAAATGCACATTCTATCAAAGTACTTTGTCACCGAAGATGATATCCAAAATTCCGAAATTATTTTAGTCGAAATTTTAACAGAGATATGGATGCGCCCGACCTCATCAACGTCCCTTCGCGTACGTACTCGCTCAATTCCACAGATGAATTTTCTAGATTAAAACGGAAACGTAGTTCGTTCGCCCGATAACCATCGCGCATACTCGCCGAGTCCGAGTAAGTATTCGACTTCGAATTATCTACCTGCTACCAATCTAGCGCGTACGCTCGCTTACGCTATACGTAGTAGATATGTGCGCGAGCGTGTGTGCGTGCGAGAAAGGCAAAGATAATTAAAGATAATCGATGTATCTGTAGCGTTCGAAATACCGTTCTGCATAGCTCGTTCCGATTCGATTATATCTGTTCGCCGCTGCCGGTAAGTGCCCGCTCGCGCTCGCGCCGGGAGCACGAAAAGAAAGGAACGCTTTTCAGAGATTAACGACGCTCGGACCGGTTGCAATATGCGCCGTTCGATCTACATGTGTACGTACAACATACGTATACGTTGATGGTAGTAAGCCAGCTCGTGTTCGCGTGCGTAAAACTAGATGTAGATCGATCGTAAGGCAATTGTTAGGTTGAATTCGCTAAAGTGCGTATGCGAAAAAAGAAGAAATCTTCACGTGATGACAGTGACCTGTCGTATATTCGGAGAGAAACTGCACAGTTATCAGCATTTTCTATTTAATTTGGAGCAAGCAAACCAGACATCAACGTGGTTTGATAAAAGCGAATTTGTATTTATCTTCGAAAATTTTGGAAACACGACAGAGGTTTCCGACAGAGCAATCCGCAAGTTCGCATAATATAAAGAGAAATTTATTAAAACACGAATGTTCGAAGTAAGGCGTTACTTAAAAGCGTTTTGATAAACACCAATCTGTACTGGTTCTCGAAAAATTAGAAATTCGACAAAGATTTCCGACAGAGCAACTCCCATCTTTGCCAAATATAGAGCAAACAAGTTAAAACCTGGATTTTTGAAGTAGCACATCTTTAAAGAGCGCTTTGATACATACGAATTTGTACTCATTTTAGCAGAAATGGAAATACGACAGACGTTTCCGACAGTGTGATTCGCATAATCATAAAATATAAAGCAAATCGGTTAAACACCAATCTCCGAAGAAACGAGTTACTTAATAGCGTTTTGATAAACACCAATATGTAGTCGTTCATAAAAAAATAGAAATACGACAGAGCTTTCCGACAAAGCAATTCATACCTTTGCAAACTACAAAGCAAATATGTTAAAGAGAGAATCTTTGAAATATAGCACTTCTTTTAAAAGCGGTTTGATAAGTACCAATTTGTATTTATTTTAGAAGAAATGGAAAAGCGACAGACGTTTCCGACAGTGCAATTACCATAATAACAAAATATATAGTAAATTTGTTTTGATGAACAGCAATCTGTACTCATTCCCGAAAGGTAGAAATACGACAGAGATTTAAGACAGATGAATTCCTATCCTTGCCAAATATAAAGCAAACATGTTAAAACACGAATCTTTGAGGGAGCACGTTGTTCGAGCGCGTTCAATCACATACCAATCGACGCGCCTTGACGCGCTGATTCCAACGGTATATGATTTGTTTAGATTATTTCAAACTGCTCCAGAGGAAATGCAAAGAAACTGAAGAAAATCGTTGAAAACAGCCAAATGGTACACCCGTCTCGGTTGCTATGGGATTGAGGCGGTTCGCTCGTATACCAATCGACGTGTCTTGACGTTCCGATTCCAATGGTATATGATTTGTTTAGATTATTTCAAACGGTTTCCGAGAAAATGCAAGAATCCGTAAGAAATCGTTAAAAATCGCTGAAACGTATACCCATTTTCCCTAAAATGGGACTTACAAGGTTCGTCTCTACACCAATCGATGCGTCTTGGCCAGTTGATTCCAACGGTATATGATTTGTTTAGATTATTGCAAACGGTTTCCGAGAAAATGCAAAAAACCGTAAGAAATCGTTAAAAATCGCTAAAACGTATACCCATTTTCCCTAAAATGGGACTTACGAGGTTCGTCTCTACACCAATCGATGCATCCTGGCCAGTTGATTCCAACGGTATATGATTTGTTTAGATTATTCCAAACGGTTGTCGAGAAAAATGCAAAAAACCGCAAGAAATCGTTAAAAATCGCTGAAACGTGTACTCATTTTCGCTAATATGGAACTTACGAGGTTCGTCCCTACACCAATCGATGCGTCTTGACGCGTTGATTCCAACGATATGCCATTTGTTCAGATTATTTTAAACGGTTGCGAATAGAACGCGGAAAATCGCAAGAAATCGTTAAAATGGCTAGAAACAGTCAAAATCGCATACATATCTCGGTTCCCAGGGGACTTCGGAGGTTCGTTCTTGCACCAAACGACGCGTTTTAACGTGCTGATTCCAACAATGTGCTGCTTATTGAGATTATTCCATACGGTTATCGAGTAAACGCAAAAATACGGCTAAAAATTAGCCCAAATTGCATAGCCATCTCGGTTCCTACGGGACTTGGGAGGTTCGATTTTACCCCAATCAATCGAATAATATGCTCCCGATACTCCCCATTTAGGCCAATCTCCGCAATTTATTTAGCCGTCTGTTGTTGTTGATTGTCATTCGAACAGTTGGTCATCGAACAAGAACGCGGTGTATAGTCGTTGATCTTCTGTTAGACGTGTAAAGGGAATGCGCTACACGGATATTCAGACCGGAGCTACGCCCGAAGGACTTTCTACGTGTTCAAAGATTTGTTGTGGCCCCTTCCACGACACTTTAGACGTGTCTCCTCCATATAGGCGAGTGTTTCTCAAACTTTAACGAAACATCACCCCCTCGAAATAAAACCGTTACTGTTAGTATCGCCCCGTTCACTTCGAAAAATTTTTGTTGGGATTATTAGTTGTATTAAATACAAATTGATAAATTGTTACTAATCGCACCCCCCTCTAACGTGGAAAAATGTCCACACGAGAGTGATATCGCCCGCTTTCAGAAACACTGATATAGGCAGTACGTGGTAATGTTTCCTGATGTGAATTACTTGTGTGAAGACATTCTTAGCGTCTGCTTTGATCCATAAATAAACTCGTTAGATTACCCGGTACCTTCGCTTGACGCTTCTTCACCTTTGGAAGTCTTCAAATGGACCAAATCCTCTGAGTTGCAGTCTAGGATCGAAATCCTGTATAATTCCTCTAATTGGATGTAACTAGCTGTGGAATCGAACGTTTCTGATCGTTAAAAATTCAATTCAAGCAATAGCTTCTATTAGTTCGTTTCGATTAAGACAGCAAACTTTAAACTCAAATCGGACGCTATTCGATAGTAAACAAAATTCCGATCACGACTTCGCTATAGCTACTAGTCGACGGACGTCATCATCAGGGACTTAACACAACACGTTCGCTAACTTATCGAATATTTCAGACGGTCGCCGATTCACGCCGTTCCATTCCGATAATTGACTGTTCATCGCGTCCTCGTCCTACGACGGAAATCTCTCCTCTCCTTTTCCTTCGCCCGAACGCGCGACGAAGACGAAAGCCGGTCGACGTGTACGCGTCGCACCGTCCGTCGTCGGGCCCGCTAGCCTTTTTCTCTCTAGTGAATGAGTCGAGAGCTTGTTAGTAGGCGATGGGCGTCTCGGCTCATATTTTATTCCGAAATTGTCGCAGAGCCCCTACCTGCAGGAATCCGTCGTCGCCGTTTGTGGGACCGCGAGTTCGCGGACGTGTCGCGGCGAGGATTTCACGCGTCTCGAACGAAAGTCGTCGCTGTTGTAGTCGTCGTCTCCTTGTTCGATTGTTTTTTCCATTTGTTTTGTTTTATCGTTTTCGCACGAATCGTAAACATATGCAGGACGCGTACATCGCGGATGATAAAAGAACGCGTATTTTGTTCGTGCGCCAATAGGAAGTGAACGGCTGGAATATACCGGGGTCTGTTCGAAAGTTTAGGTCGGTGTTTCTAGTAGGTCAGATGTCACGAATTGAAGGAATCACACATTAGAATATTATATGTCACCGCTCGCAGAGTGCCACCGACCATCTGGTGCACTAGCCAATTGGAGAACGATAATAAACGAGGAGAAGTGCGTGGCCGTCCACCTCATCTGGAAGACGTAGTCCGGTCCACGATGGTTCGTAGTGGGCAACACCCCAATCCGTTGGAACACAACCTGGGAGTCACCTTGGATCGTGCTCTCTCATGGCGACCGTATGTACAGTCGATGGCAGCTAAATTTTTGGCACCAAAACACACGTCCCACTATCAACAAGAACAACTTTCTACAATTCGATGCTTTGCCCGCTGGTGATATATGGGGCCCTCGTCCGGTCCGCTAAAACCCACATAGGTACCCTTGCCAGGCCGCACTCTTCGGATGATGGCTCACACCCCTCGGTTCGTTCGAAACAACCGCATAGAAAATAATCCGACCATACCACCATTGTCATCATATCAATGAACCTTGACTCCGGTAACCCGACGGGGCACCCAAGGGTGGAGCATCCCCTGGCTGGCGAAGCTAGATCTGGACCACTCCTCGTCCTTGATGAGTATCCGACTCATTAGAGGGGTACTGGAGGACGTCCGTGAGGACTCCCTTAGACACTCCCCAATCGGCGAGAGATTTTAAATCTGCTAAACCTATCCTCACCGACCATTGCGATGCGAAGCAACCGCTTTCCTGGATGTTTCGGGAGCTAAAGAAACTACGCTTCTGGTCTAGGATCTGATCTAGGATACTTAGGACACAAAGCCTCAACCAAATGTGTCACTGCCAAACTCTTCGAAATATATATCCACAATAATTTCTGACCTGACAAGTATTTTTTGAATCGAGGGTAGGTGATAGTCCCATGGTGAGTTTCATCTTGCCTTCCCCCATCTCCTGACGCCTTCTTTCGTAGCATCGAAGTCGTCAAAATTAAGTTTATTATCAGTCCTCGTATACGTTCGAAGTAGCTCAACTTCTTATACATATGTATATCTCATAACATTATGAGATACTTATTATGCCGATCTAATACGCATATAGTCGTATATTTCGTATTGGCGATCGATACGTCAAGCAAACCTATAAAATAAATTTATAGGTCCGTATCGGACGTCTCCAATCGATGGTCGGGAAACGAAAAATGACACGACGAACGACGAACGACGTCCGAGACGGTAATAAAACAAACGTTGACTCGGTGCATGCGTCGGGTATCCTAAAGCCTACGCCGATACGCCGCGCCGCCGTCGGAAATTCTGTCTGGCCGTCGGAATTTATTATTCGGATCGGTTTTGTCATGTCGATATGGCCGTTAGATTTTATTGGCTCGAATTGAGAAATACTTATAGTTACGGTCGGTACGCTTATCTGCTAGTACAAGACCTATCATGTGTACGAGTCCGTGTTCGAAGACGGAGTTATCGCGTAAAAATCCGATGTCTCGGCTCGCCGCGGACGATTTGCTTATGTAACGTCGCGAAATTGATTGCTTCACGTTGGGAAATATGAAACTAATGGTTGTGTCGTATTAGGACGTTGCAGCACGAGGAATTGTCTTTCTCGTGGTACGTGGAAGGATCTTCGTGGTTGAAGTTGTCCAACGGCGATAAAAATTCATGTTCGCAAGGTCAAACCGGGACTGGAAGTGCTAATTTCGCGGTAGCAACGATTGAGCCGATAATCGAAAATCGGCCATATCTCGAGAACGAACCGCGATAACGTGAATCTGCTCTCATCACCATGTTTATTAAGTCAAAGTGCTTGAGATAGCGACAAAAATTAATGTTCGCAAGGTCAAACAGGGACTAATTTGCTAATTTCGCCGTAGCGATGATTGAGGCGATGATCGAAAATCGGTCATATCTCGAGAACGAAGTGTGATAACGTGAGCCTTCTTTCATCAGCATGTTTATTAAGTAAAAATCCTTGAGATAGAGACAAAAATTAATGTTCGCAAGGTCAAACAGAGACAGGAAGTGCCAATTTCGCCGCAGCGATGATTGAGGCGATGATCGAAAATCGGCCATATCTCGAGAACGAAGTGCGATAACGTGATCTCCTTTCTCACCATGTTTATTAAGTCAAAGTGCTTAAGATAGAGACAAAAATTAATGTTCGCAAGGTTAGACAGGGACAGAAAGTGCCAATTTCGCCGTAGCGACGATTGAGGCGATAATCGAAAATCGGTCATATCTCGAGAACGAAGTGTGGCGACGTGAGTTTCCTTTCATCAACGTGTTTATTAAGTCAACGTGCTTGAGATAGCGATAAACATTAATGTTCGCAAGGTCAAACAGGGACAGGAAGTGCCAATTTCGCCGTAGCGGCGATTGACGCGATGATGGAAAATCGGTCATATCTCGAGAACGAAGTGCGATAACGTGAATTTCCTTTCATCACCATGTTCATTAAGTCAAAGTGCTTAAGATAGAGACAAAAATTAATGTTCGGAAGGTCAAACAAGGAGAGAAAACGACAATTTCGTGGTAGCAACAATTGAAGCGACAAACTGAAATCGATCATATCTCCAGAACGAAGTGTGGCGACGTGAGTTTGCTTTCATCAACGTGTTTATTAGGTCAAAATCTTTAAGATAGAGACAAAAATTGTATGCCTTCAAGTTTAAACAAGGACAGAAAATGGCAGTTTATCGGTAGTGGCGATAGAAGCAACAATCTGAAAATCATTCATATCCCGAGAACGAAGTGTGATAACGTGATTCTTCCTTCATCAGCGTGTTTATTAAGTCAAAATGCTTGAGATAAAACAAAAAGTTAATTTCTCAAGCTGAAACAAAGAACAGGGAATGCCAATTTGTCGCTAGACACGATTTAAGCGATAATCAAAAATCGGTCATATCCCGAAAACGACGTACAGTAGCGTAAATTTTCTTTCACCGGCGTGTTTACAGTCTCAAACAGTTCAAGAGGAAATAACAACAATTAACGCCTTCAAGGTCAAACGGGGGTGGAAAATCCATTTTTCCATCTTGTCTTAGTTTCGTGTCTCAATCTTTCGGATTATCCGTTTACTCTGTTCCTTTTCGCATATTTTATCTCATTTGTTCTTGACCCATCTGTTTTAATATCTCCGACTCAACATTTCCCTCTCTTGCTCTTTTTACCGTTTTTCTTTTCTTCACATTTTCAATTTCATACGTCGTGGTATAAAGACCTCAGAAGATCGATTCTGATTCCGCAACGAACTGTAAATACTTCTTCTTCTTCTTGGGAATAAACTACGTACGTACACGAACGCATAAATTTATTATCCATTCGAGTTTCATCTGATAAACGTTCTAAATTGCCGGCGATCAATAAAATTATGATGTTATTTGCGCAGTTGGTTCGGATGTCGGTCGGCCCACGCGAAATCCGCGACAGTTCTTGGGCATTGGTGGGCAGTCAGGTAAAGACGGTGTGAAAGGATGCTTAGAACGTGGATTTAATCGAAACATGTATACGAATGAAGGATGGCGGATTTCAGATAGGATGACTCAAGGTTATTACACCGGTTACATCATTTTTTTTTCATTGAAGGAAAGGAGATCTTTAATTGACTGACTCTTCTTCTCAAATCTGTTCCTATTTTCTGAAACGACTTGAAAAATCAAACCGATTTCTTCCTCGTCATAAGCTGCCTTCATCGTTGCTTTTCCCCAGTTGAAATCGACGTCAATCAAAGAGATTCGACGTACAAAACGAGAAAAAGAAGTTAAACCTGACCCGGTTCTCGCTTTAATAAAGCGAAGTAAGGTCGCACTTAATAATACGTTCACTTTATCGGCGTGCATGTATCTTAATTCTTCATCGTCGAACGGAGCGATGCGAAAAATCGCATTAACCCAATTAAGGTTACGTACAAAGTTTACGAGAGGACAATATTTCACGAGAGCGCGTCACGAAATGCAATCTCGCAGCGATTTTGAAGTAATAATGGTGTAAGAGAGTGGATGATTTAAGGTTGGTATTGACGATAGGTGACATCGCCAGTGTTGCCAAATAGTTTTTGTTCTTAACCCTTATCTTTCCACAGCTCAAAATAATTCCGACCTGTGAATGAATCATACGGTCACCAATATTTTGATATGTAACTAAATCTGTATCTTTGTAAAGTGTTCTGGAATAAATGGATTTAATACCAAAGTATGAGGGTAAGTCAATAAATAAGTCACAAAACTGGATAGAGGCAAGAATAATCCAAGTAACTTCAAGTACAGTCAGACATTTATCCCCTATCCCTTTACAAGTGCTTCCTTCCAAGTAAAACTCCTGTATATTCGCCCACAAATCTCCAATTTCCTAACTTAAAAATAACTACCAGATTGTAGGGAATTTTCCCCAAAAACGAAATAAAATAAAAGCGGAACTTAGCGTGATATACTTTTCCGTTGTCGATTTTCGCACGGCGTGGTATTCGGTAGCGGACGAAAGTTGTCCAACATGGCGGATTGTCAAACACTTGAGGAAAAGATGTCGGGAAAAACTGGCTTCTAGCTCCTGCGATAGTTCTATACTCGTTAATACTAGCTTAAACTAGTTATACCAGTCTATACTAGTTCACACTAGTTCCCTACAACATCGTGAAAGAGAGAAAAAAAACAACAGAAAGACGCGCATCCAATTGAGGGAAAAGCAACGTGGACGATTAGTTTGAGCAGTGAAACTTGGGGAAACGAAACTTCCAGATTCTCACAACGATACCATACACTTCCCAGCGTTGAATTTCCGCGTATATCCCCGATAATAACTTAGGAATAACTATAATAGGCACGGAAATCGTTCTGTTCCAACTCAACGTTACGAAGCAGAGTCTTTTACACACGCATCTAAGCTGTGCATCATTTATCGAAAACTTATGAAAGCGGTGCGCCAACTATCCGTCAAACTTTGAAGCGAGCGATTACAGATAACACATTATGACAAACTAGAACTGTTACAAATTGCCGTGGTAAAGCCGGTGGCAAAGAAATCTTTCGGTTGGTATCGCAGCCAACGAGCAACTTCTTGCGAAATTAGTTCGTTAGGAGGCTCCTATTCCAAAATATATGATATACAGGACAAGCAAACTATTAGATGTACTTTAGGTGACGTAGGTTAGATACAGGCTAGATGAGGTTAGGTGCAGGTTACGTGTAGGTTAGGCTTAGGTTAGCCTTAGGATAGATTCAGGCTAGGCTTTGGGTAAGTTTAGGTTCTGTGTGGGTTAGATTTAGGTTGGATACAGACTAGGTTTGCGTTGGGTTTAAGCTAGGCTTAGGATAGGTTAAAAATTAACCTTAGTTTAAGCTAGATTTGAATTAAGTTAGGTGCAGGCTAGGTATATGTTAAGTTAAGTTAGGTGAAGGTTAAGTTTAGATTAGGCTTAGATTGGGCTTAGGCTTAGGATAGGGCTTGGGATAGGTTTATGGTAAGTTTAGGTTCGGTGTGAGTTACGTTTAGGTTAGGAGTAGGTTAGGTATACGTTAGGTTTCACATTACTGGGTTTAGGATATATTTAAACCTAACTTAAGTTTACGCTAGATTTAAGTTAGGTTAGGAGCAGATTAGGTGTATGTTAAGTTTACGGTAGGTTAAGGTTAGATTTAGATTAGGATTGAGATACGTTTAAGCTAGGTTTTGGGTAGGTTTAGGTTTGGTGTAAGTTAGGTTTAGGTTAGGAATAGATTGGGTATAGGCTAGGTTCACGTTAGATTTAGGCCAGGTTTACGATATGTTTAAATCTAACCTAACTTTAAGATAGATTTGAGTTAATTTAGGCGCAGACTAAGTCCATGTTAAGTTTAGGTTAGGAGTAGATTAGGTGTATGTTAAGTTTAGGGTAGGTTAAGGTTAGGTTTAGATTAGGTTTGAGATATGTTTAAGCTAGGTTTTGGGTAGGTTTAGGTTTGGTGTAAATTAGGTTTAGGTTAGGAAAAGGTTGGGTATAGGCTAGGTTCACGTTAGATTTAGGCCAGGTTTACGATATGTACAAATGTAACCTAACTTTAAGGTAGATTTGAGTTAAGTTAGGCGCAGACTAGGTCTATGTTAAGTTTAGGTTAGGTGAAGGTTAAGTTTAGATTAGGCTTAGATTGGGCTTAGGATAGGTTTATGGTAAGTTTAGGTTCGGTGTGAGTTACGTCTAGGTTAGGAGTAGGTTAGGTATACGTTAGGTTTCATATTACTGGGTTTAGGATATATTTAAACCTAACCTAAGCTTAAGCTAGATTTAAGTTAGGTTAGGAGCAAATTAGGTGTATGTTAAGTTTAGGCTAGGTTAAGGTTAGGTTTAGATTAGGCTTGAGATATGTTTAAACTAGATTTTGGATAGGTTTAGGTTTGGTGTAAGTTAGGTTTAGGTTAGGAATAGGTTGGGTATAGGCTAGATTCACGTTAGATTTAAGCCAGATTTACGATATACATATTTAAATCTAACCTAAGTTTAAGGTAGATTTGAGTTAAGTTAGGCGCAGACTAGGTCTATTAGGTTTAGGTTAGGTGCAGGTTAGATTTAGGTTAGGTTTAAATTAGACTTAGACTAGGTTTTTGATAAGTTTAGATTCGGTATGGGTTAGGTTTAGGTTGGGAGTAAGTCGGGAATAGGCTATGTTTGCGTTCAGTTTTCGCTTAGGTTTAGGATAAGTTGAAACAGAAACCATCTTTGTCCAGTCCACTGGCCATTGTAAATTAGAAGAAAATCTTCGCATCAACAAGCTGGCAATAAAACCAGGGTCTAGATTTTATTCAAATGCAACGTGGCATTGAAAATTTTTAGGTACCACCGACTTACCGCTTCGGAGAAGTTGTGTTTAGACAAGTCGTTTATTATACCAATCTAAAGCGGAAATCCTTGTTAGGGGGCGCTACAACAGATCCTTAATTTAACTCATTTCAAAGGAAATCAAGGAAATATCACACATATTTACACATATACGTACATCTCAATTACCAACTCTTCCACTTTATTAAAGTGTGAAGAACTCAAGCGCGTCTAATAAAAACTATTGATGTCTTTGCTACGTCTAACGTGCGGTGTAAAGTTAACGACCGTCCGTCCAGATGCTATTTATTGATTGTAATTATCGTTAATAAAGCGATTAGAGAACACCCAAGATTAATATGCGCTTACGGCGACGAGTTAAGCGAGCAAACGCGACGGAAAGAACCTGAAGAAGAAAAAGAAGAAGAAGAAGAAAAAGAAGAAAAAGAAGAAAAAGGAGAAGAAGAAGAATCGTTCGACTTCTTACTTACTTAGGCTGGTACCTTTCGGTGTTGTCCGACTTCGAATTGTCAATATGGAAGAAGTATGAGCTTAACGGAGATGAAACGGTGCCGTGGTAAATAATAATAATAAACGGATTGACGCGAAGCTACAGCAGTCCGTCGAGGATGCCTCGGTCCTCGTTGTCCATCTGTCAAGTTGTGACAGCAGCGGCGCGGCGCAACTGCTGTAGATATAATAAAGCAAGCCAGCACACATTCGACGATGCGAATCCGTTGTTTGCTTAACAACGCTCGCGTATGTCGTAACTACTATTGCTATTTGCGTTACGTCTTCTGCTGGACGTGCGTGGACGCTTCGGCTCGTTTCGATTATCATCATCGAGCCGTTTATCTCGTGTTGAAGCGCCCTCGAAACTTACTAGTGTACGAGACGAGAAGATGAGATGGATGCTCGGAAATTTCGCCGCCTAAACGAAGAAGGAGGATGGAAGTGGTAGTTGCGTTTCGGAGGGAACGTCGTGGTGGCGAATCGTTTGGGCTTTCGTTATAACTTCGCGGAATAAGGAATGATTGGTTGGATGACTTCCCATAAAACGACCTAATTATAATTCGATGCGTTGTTACCTTTGCTTCATTTCTTCCTTTTACATCTTCATCGAAACTTCCAACCTCAGCCGGAATTGTCGCCACCAGTCCCGACTTTCTTCCGGTTAGAAATATTTCATGCTTCTTAATTTCTCCTACTTATACATCATGGTCGTCTCCATTTATTTCCAAATTAGCTTCTTCCAGGTATTCGTTTTGGCAAAGCAGTTTGTAGGTTTCAAAAATATTCAATAATAGTACCACTATTGTTGAATAAATACTAAGCGCCTAGTTCATCCACGTGATGAAGCCACAGAGTGGTGAAACAGATTACTATTTTTACATTTCAACATTTTCGTTCAAGATTCTTTCGTCTTTTGCTATGAGGACTATGCCATTGGAAATTTAGGCAAATTTCGATACCCCCCCACCATCATATCCATGTTTACTTGTTGTTGGTCTCCTTGTATTGCAGTAGTTCGGTATATGTATGTGGGCTATCGTAACTGATTTCGTAATTATACGCTGTTTGCCCGGACCAATCCGACGGGGACTTGGCCGCTTCGCGTCCGGCGAACGGCGAGACCACAACGGCAGAATACTATTATTTATACGCCGTTTAAGGGAGGCGATTGTTCGGCCGGTAGTCCGTCAAACTGTCAATTATCGGACAGTTAAGCGCTTTCCTTATTCGCCGACGGCAGCAGCAGCAGCAATAACAACGGTAGGTGTTCCGAAACTGGTGCCCGAACGATAATATGAAGTTATTCGCGATTGAGGCATACCTACACATACACGTACTTACATATATGGCGACTATCATGATCGTACGGCGATTAATAAGTTCGCGTCGTAACCACATATCTGCGATGTATTGGATGGTATGTATGGGATGAAAACTATTATTTATATACCAGGGTTACAATCGTAAAAGATGACAGGTGACATTTTAATTGGTGGACCGCGCTAACTACAGTATGGCCAACATCGTCTAACAAACAAAAATCATCTTAACAATGAATTGGTATTACAGAGAGAGCTAGGTAATCACGTGACCCAGAAATTTATGTTGGGAACAATGATGGGTTGATACATTCGATAAACATGACCCCTAACCTCTCTAAATCTCCATAAATTTCTGAACTAGCCTTCTACGATTTGGTGTTACGTCCTAAAAGGTTATCTTTAAACATTTTTCATATTTGCTCTAAAAGAACGCCTGTATAGTGACAGCTTTTATCTATTATACATATAGTAAACTCATTGATAATTCTATAATTTAAGAAGTACTGTCGGTTAAACGTTCCTATGATGCAGTGCGTTTGTTGAGAATTTGGTGCATTTTGGTTGTACGTACCTACAGTTATTGTGTTATTTTCGAAGAGCGCCTGGCTTCGCAAATTAGGCTACTTTATTAAAAGGGATTTAAATCAATTCGTCAACTTTGTGTGCTACATAAGAAGCTTCAGGAAAGGCCACTGTCTCGCCGCACACCTCTTTCCCCGACACCATCTGAGCATGTAAATTCATTGATAATTTTATAATTTAAGAAATATTGTCGGTTGAACGTTCCTAGGGTGCAGTGCTTTTGTTGAGAATTTGGTGCATTTTGGTTGTACAGTTATTGTGTAGCTTTTGGTTTAGGGTCTGACTCCGCCGATTAGTCTACCTTATCACAAGGAATTTAGATCAATTCGTTAACTTCGCGTTCCAGATAAAAATGCTTTTGGAAAAACACCACTGTCGAGCTGTACTCCTATTTCCCCAACACCATATGAGGTAATTACATATTTTCTGATTATTTGGGCACGAATTAATTATGTCATTTCTCTTAACTAAATTAGGGAAACTTTAACCGCTCTCTTATAAGTGATTGAAGCCAAAAATCACAGATGACATTTTAATTCGTGAACCCTGCTAATTACAATATGGCTAACTTCGTCTAACAAACAAAAAATCGTCTTAATAATGAGGTTTTAGGAATACAGAGAGAGAGCCAATTCAAGTGCTAAGCTAATCACGTGACCCAGACTTTTATGTTGGGAACAATGATGTTGGTTAGGTGGCAGATTGTAACAACTCGATGGACATAACCTCTAACCTTGTTTATTTGTGTTAAACAAAAACTGCCGGTCCCCGTAAATCTTTGAACTAACTTTTTACGATTTTGTGTTACGTTTTAGAAATGATCTTTCAACGTTTTCCATATAAAAATAACAATAAGAGAACTGTGACCAAAATAATATATAAAATGAATAAAATTACCTTTACCACACACAGTTGCTATCTCCACTGGAAAATTGATTTTTTTTTTTTTTTGAAAAGGTGTGGTAAGGGTAATTTGATTTATTTTATATATCATTTTCCATATTTGCTTTAAAACCTATTATCTGTTATACACATAGTAAATTCATTGATAATTCTGTAATCTAAGAAGTATTATCGGTTAAATGTTTCTACAGTGCAAAGTGTGTTTGTTGAGAATTTGGTGTATTTTGGTTGTACAGTTATTGTCTAACTCTGGGTTAGGCCCTCGCCAATTACTCTACCTTATTAAAAGGAACTTAAAAAATTACAGTATGATCAACTTCGCTTAAGAAACAAAAAATCGTCTTAATAATAAATTAGTAATACAGAGAGGGCAAATTAAAATGCTAAGGTAATCACGTGACCTAGACCATTATGTGAGGAACGATGATGGGTTGATGGCAGATTGTAACAACTGGATAAACATAACCTCTAATCTTGTTTATTTCTTGATGGGTGGCAGATTGTAACAACTTTATGGACATAACCTCTAATCTTGTTTATTTCTGTCAAACAAAAACTAACCTTAACGATTTTGTGTTACGTTTTAAAAATTATCTTTAAACATTTTCCATATACAAATAAGAATAAGGAGACTGTAGCTAAAATAATGTATAAAGAAATAAAATTACCCTTACCACACGTTTCGGGAGAAATCTAGATACGTATTTCGGCAACTAAATTGCCATCCTCAGTGGCAAAGTACATTTTTCCCCGAAAGGTGTGGTAAGTGTAATTTTATTTATCTTATATATATATCATTTTCAATATTTGCCTTAAAAAAACTCTTGTATGGTGTCACCTATTATTTATTATACACGCAGTAAATTCATTGATAATGCTGTAATTTAAGAAGTATTATCGATTAAACGTTCTTACAGTGCAAAGTGTGTTTGTTAAGAATTTGGTGCATTTTGGTTATACAGTTATTGTGTAATAAAAGTCCGGGCCGCGTGATTACCTACGTGACCCAGACTTTTACGTTGGGAACGATGATGGGTTGATGGCAGATTGTAACCACTCGATAAACATAACCTCTAATCTTGTTTATTTCTGTCAAAGGAGGGTAGCCTTTCTCCATAAATCTTTGAACTAACTAACTTTTTATGATTTTGTGTTACGTCCTAAAAGGTTATCTTAAGAGAATTTCTATATTATCTATTATACATTTAGTAAAGTTATTGATAATTCTATAAATTACGAAGTATTATCAGTTGAACGTTGAAACAGTCGCAGCGTGTTTGTTGAGAATTTGGTGCATTTTGGTTGTACAGTTATTATGTAACTTTCGGTTTAGGATCTGATTCCGCCAATTAGTCTACCTCGTTAAAAGACGATTTAAATCAATTTGCAAACTTCGCGTGCTAGATAAAAACGCATTGAAAATCACCATTGCCTCGCTGAAACTGACGACCTGTCAATGTTAGAAACTTCGTTCGGTTCAGATTTATGTCGCGGAAAGGCATTTATTAAAATGCATGTTTTTACCGTAGTTGTCCGTTTTAAAGTTTCTATTTGTCTCCCCCTCCCCCTCTTCTTGCATATTCATCCTTTATTTACTTTTTTTTCTACTTCCTGTGTGCGATGTTACTATGCCTGGCTCGGGCAAACAGCGGTAACAGAGTATAATTACGAAATAAGTTACGGCAGCATCGCCGATCTCCCTACTCTAGAGTCAGTAGTAAATCGATGCCCTGTAGGCGAGTAGTTCTGTGTATGTGTGGAAGCTGTCGTAACTTATTTCGTAATTATCGCTGTTCTCCTATAGTGGTTACGTTTTTTCGCCGATTCCACTATTCTCTTCCATTCTCATAAGTATATCCTATCTCTAGACTGCATTCTTAAACTGAATCGAGATCACAATTTTCAAAATAGCTGGCCCGGGAGTCATTTTATAAATTCTTACATTTATACCGGGATTTCCTACAGTGATTGAAGGAGGTGCCTTAGCAATTGGATCAATGTCAAACTTTTTAATCGTTTCTTCTTTCACATCCTAAATATGGACGTAGCTAGGGATTTTTATTAGGGAGGGCAACAAATTCTTTAGGGTAGGCAAGTGATTATATGATTATATCGTCAGATGATCTCTCTAGATGGGGCAACAAGTTTTCTAGGATGGGCAATGCCTACCCTTGCCCCTCGCTAGCTACGTCCATGATCGTAAATATACTATTTGTATCCGTAAATCAATGAGAAGAAGCGAGAAAAATTACCGCATTAAAATCGAGCGTATCATTCCTACGCATATCGATTATGATTACACAGCATTCGAATCGATCACTTTAATTTCCAAACCGTGAAAATACCGCCGATCTCCGACAGCGGCGAATCCACACTAGAAATTATCCGCGCAATTATATAAATGCTCGACTACCAATTTATGCAAATCGCCGCGCGCGCTAATAAGACAGACATTAATCGAAATAATCGAATTCGCTCGATTCGAACGCGTTCGTATGAATGTATACGTACGTTATGTATCTCGCTTTCGTCGAGCGATTAAGATTTAAACGCGATAATTACGGGTTTATGTCATAATTTGTGGGACGGCTCGCGCGATCGAAATTCGTTATAAAATCCGCGAAGGCGGTTACGTAAACGCGTCGACGATACGTACTAACTTAGGTAAAAGCGAGGTAGTTTCTTCGCGTTCGAAACGTACGTAAATTAGCCCGGAAATAATTAGATTTGTAGATATGTACTAGATGGGTCGGTGTAAAACGGTTGATTTGGAATTCGTTCGTATGTACGAGGTTAAGATGAAAAATTTGCGACAATTTGACGATTCGAAATCACGGTTTATGGAACCGGTCAAAATTTCTGTATCGAACGAAGGGAACGGTATTTGTCAAATGTTGGCTAGATTGTTGTAAATTCTCAATAGGTCGTACACCGCACCCCCAGTAGGGAACTTAAGCGGGGAAAGTTATGTAATTTGATTTTTCGACATTTTTTCTTTTTACTTAGACAATTTATTTTTATTAACATTTAGAGAATATTGTGCTGAGAATTTAGTTAATTTTCTTCAAAGTAAATTGCACCGGTCTAGCTCGTAAATAATGATATAAAAAGCATAAATTATAATTTTGGGAAATATTGAACATAAAATCGAAATATTTACCTAATGTGTGTGTTTGTGTAAGTGTAATTTCTTTTCCGTTGACGTTTCTTCCTATATCTCCTCTCTTCACTTCTTATCTCGATGCAGCATTATGGATTCTTTCCTTTTATAAATTCTTTCTTCTTCAGTACGGCGAGGTTCTTTTATTGACTGGTACTTCTTCTTAAAACACTTTTTCGAAATATATTTTTAGACTTATTTATTGACTTTTCTACATTGTCAATTAATACGTCGTTAACCCAAACAAACTTCCTATTTCTTCTTGAAACCAGGACTACACTGCTGTCTTTCTCCGTCGTCCACGAAACGAAAACTTCAATTCACCTTGATTGCAGTTCATCGAGGTATATCGCTGTTATAGAAACCTGTAGTGTACGTCGATGTATCCTAGGTTACTTCCAGTAAATTTATATGAATTCTTGTAATGTATAAATGTTGTATGAAATGTGTTTGAATGTTAACAATGTTTTTATCATCCATTAATATATGCTTTTTATAAAATAAATAATTTTATTTTTAGTTACTATTAATATACCACAATATGCTCCTCAATTTGTTTTGTTTTATTCGGTTGTATTTCATTTCATTTTATTAATCTGAATTGAAACGAATGTCAGGTAAATGCGTCCAATTAAGGATGAAATTTTAATATTATTTTATTTTGTTTTATTTCATTTTATTTCGTTTTATTTAGTTTTATTTAGTTTTATTTAGTTTTATTTCGTCTTATTTGGTTTTATTTTGTTTTGTTTTGTTCTATTCGATTGTATTTCATTTCATTTTATTAATCTGAATTGAAACGAATGTCAGGTAAATGCTTCCAATTAAGGATGAAATTTTAATATTATTTTATTTTGTTTTATTTTATTTTATTTCGTTTTATTTCGTCTTATTTCGTTCAATCTCGTTTTATTTCGTCTTATTTCGTTTAATCTCGTTTTATTTGGTTTTATTTCGTTTTATTTCGTGCTATTTCGTTTTATTTCGTCTTATTTCGTTTAATTTCGTTTTATATTGTTTTATTCCGTTTTATATCTTCTTACTTCGTTTTATTTCGTTCTGTTTTGTTTTATTCGATTGTATTTCATTTCATTTTATTAATCTGGATTGAAACGAATGTCAGGTAAATGCGTCCAATTAAGGGTGAAATTTTAATATTATCTTATTTTGTTTTATTTCATTTTATTTCGTTTTATTACGTCTTATTTCGTTTAATCTCGTTTTATTTCGTGTTATTTCGTTTAATTTCGTTTTATTTGGTTTTATTTCGTTTTATTTCGTCTCATTTCGTTCTATTTCGTTGAATTTCGTTTTATTTTGTTTTATTTCGTTTTGTTTTGTTTTATTTCGTTTTGTTTTGTTTTATTTGATTGTATTTCATTTCATTTTATTAATCTGGATTGAAACGAATGTCAAGTAAATGCGTCCAATTAAGGATGAAACCTTAGTATTATTTTATTTTGTTTTATTTCGTTTTAATTCGTTCTATTTGGTTTTATTTCATTTTATTTCGTTTTATTTATTTTCTTTTGTTTCATTTCGTCTTATTTCGTTTTATTTCGTTTTTTCTTGTTTTTATTTCGTTTTTGTTTTTATTTCGTTTTGTTTTGTTTCATTTAATTCTAGTTCAACGCTCTTCGAAGTTTGCTCGTACAGGCAATTGGAGAAACTAAAATAAGGGAACATCATGACGTTCAGTATAACTGCAAGTGAGTCTCAATGAGATCTGTTGTGCATACGTGTACGCTGCCGTAAATACTATTCCGCAGTTCAAGCTTTCTTGTTTTAGAAATGGTCCCTACGTCGCGAAAACCGCCAGTATTTTAGTTTATGTGTAAATTTTTATGCACTCGCCACTGGTTATTGGCGCAAATTGAGCGACTCTAGTAATGATGTCGAATGTTTTTTCGTAAACGGTAACGATTCAATACTCGAGAAAAAAATTAAAAAAATTACACCGATTTGTAAGCGCCTGTCTAGTAAATCGTTAAAATAAGATCGTTTAGCGCAGTGGTAATATCCGTGACGGCCAACTTACGAGTTTATCGCTTTGTATCCACGTTGCCTGGTCGTTTTTTTATTACATTTTATTTGTTACTGCGCGAAATAATGATATACGAATTGATCGACACCCTTTATTTGATTTATTATAATTATACAATTGCGTCTTGGCGTTTACAATTTTGCCTAGAACATCAATGTAACAGATAGATCCACAAGACGAATAAATGTGGAATTGCACTACAACCAGTTTCGTGAAAATTGTTTGGTTTTACATTATTTTATTTCACTTTATTTCATTTTATTTTAATTTATTTCGTTTTATTCCGTACCATTTAATAGTATTTGTTTGCTTGTTAGTATATGTGTTTGTATTGCATATATATACATATATTCATATATTTTTCTTATACTTTGACTTTCGTATAATGTTTCTATTATGTCGAATAAAAGTTATTATTATCGTTATTATTCGTTGATTTTATTTGATTTCGTTTTATTACGTTTTATTTCATTTTTCTTAACCCGAATCGGAACGAACGTTACTCAAAACATATCCAATCAAGGATGAGCTTTTGAGCTTCCAAACACGAAATTCCATTTATACACACACACACACACACACACACACACAAAAGGATCCAAAAACGTATTTCCATCGTCTTCGATTATCTTTCGCAATCAATCTCTCAAAACGAACACAAAACCCGCTTTATTAAAAAAAAATATACATGTTTGTGTAACTGTTTGTGTAACAAATGCGTGTTCAATCTAAAAATTATATAGCCGGTGACGCCTTGAAATCTCTTATCTGATGTTAATATCTGGGGCCTAATTAGTTATTTACGCGTATTCCATCCTTTCACAGGTCTCTCCATTCTTGACGTCCATAAAGAGCGCGACGCAGGTAACGTGTTTTTAATTGGCATATTGCGCTCGCGCTCTAAAGCACCCGTCGACCGTCCTCTTAAAAAATCGCGGAAGAATTTTACGAGCGGCATAATTAAATTAATACGACAAATTTGAATATCGAAACAAGAATTTTCCATAACAACAATGACATAGATACGTAGATAGAACGTAAAAGCGAATATTTCCAATTCAGACAAAAGAAATTATAAATGCTGGTAAAATTCGGGTCACATTTGCGGTATAAAGTCAAGTGGTTCCTGTTCGTTTTACCACACGTGCGGCAAATCATATCAATCGACAATCTTAGAACATGTGTTTGCAAAATAAAGGCGAATGTTTACAATTTAGGGAAAGAAATGTAAACGCTAGTAAAATTCAGGTCATATCGAGAACAAGGTCAAGTGGTTCGTGTTCGTTTTATTATGCGGACAATAAATAATACGCGTCGAAGAAATACGAGCATGTGATTGAAAAATGAAGGGAAATGTTTGCAATTCGGAGCAAGAGACGTAAATGCCAATAAAATTCGGATCATATCTGGAACAAGGTCAAGTGATTTGTGTTCTTTTTAACATACGGGCTGTAAATCACATCAATCGACAACCTTAGAATATATAATTGAAAAATGGAGACAATTATTTACAATTTAGAGAAAGAAACGTAAACGCTTGTAAAATGCGGGTCATATCTGGAACAAGGTCAAGCGGTTGGTGTTTGTTTGAACATGCGAGCTGTAAATCATATCAATCGACAATCTTCGAATATGTAATTGAAAGATAAAGGCCAATATTTACGGTTTAGAGGAATGTTACCCCCAATACTGCGTTACTACTATCTCTCCGAGATAGCAATAACTGAGGGGAACAATTGGCTAGAGTGCACAAGACGACAAGAACAAAACAAGAATCGGTACATACGCTTGTCGCAACCGTCTAGCCAATGCCGTGCTCAGCTCAGTGGGAGGTCGTGTCGGTTCCTTTTCAAGCTCGAAATAACGGTCGTTGAATACAACAGGTCTTGTCAGGGAAAAGGATAGTATGGGCGCCAACCATGAAATTTGGGTCAAAGGTCATAAGAACTTACCAGATATATTTTCATGGTCAAATAATCGGTACCTTTATATCGATCGAAGAACTGTCTGACGTCAGGAGCGACCAGTATCAGCTGGAAAATGCACGTTGATTCTATTTGCTTAGATTCTGTTACGAAAACAATAAAATTCTACTTGAAAAACTACACCCGGTTATTCAAGAACTTGTGTATTTAGCCTTTAGTTAGAATTCCTTAAAAAAATTGAAAAACTAGATAAAATTTGAGATAAAATTAGCTAAATAATGCGAACAGTGCGGTAACCGTAAGTCAACATAAAACGTTTTATCTAAACTTTCACACTATAAACTACAAAATGCGTGATGTTAATTGTTACTATGAGTTATGCAAAATACGATACAGATCTAGTAGGAATTTCGATATATATATGAATATCAATGAATTTAATAAGAAAATACGGCCATCTAGATAATAATGATTTTACAAGCTAGTGAATATTAACGTTGAGTTTAGTTGAAATTATTGATACGATATACGAAATATTTGAAACAAGGAGAAAAGGTTTAAGACATATAGAATGAGTGCTTAGCTGTCATGGCTTCCGGGTGATGTCATCGCATAAAGTTCTACCCTTTGTCTGCCTCGGATGTTGGAAATGGTCTTTCCGATTTGTCCGACGGATTAGACGATCGGTTTTCCTTCGTTTAATACCTTGATGGGGATGATGTTTTATTAGGCACGACGAGGTGTAGGAGGGTTCGATCTCGGGTTTCTTTTCCTCCGCGAACGGGAGATGTACTTGAACAATACACTAGAGGATTTGCTGGCGAATTCCCCACTACAGGGTAAATACTTTCTTGATGATAATTCGATAAACGATACACACACTTAAATTTTCTCAGCCATAACCTCTTCCGATCTCGTCATCGGTCTTTTACCACTCACTACCTAATGCCTAATTCCCTCTTTCTTTCTTTTGTTACTACGCCGAAGCTAAGATTCGCTTCGCGCTCTCGTGATTGGACGAATTCGAAAAACTCAAGGGCAACTAACACGCTGCGATGGGTTCAACTGAAATGTCGTTAAGCGATATTAGGAAATAACTATTTTCCGAAAGGAGTAAAATATTTGAGCCTATATTTCTAACAAGTTAAATGAAATACGGAACTGAACTAAGTGAAATTTGTGCACGTAACAGGAAGAAACGTAAACGCTAGTAAATTTTGGGTCATATCTGAGGCAAGGTCATGTAGTTTGTATTGTGTTTACTCCGCGGGCCGCAAATCATATCTGTTGACGCTCTTCCAATATGTGCCTGAAACGTAGAGGCGAATTAGGATTGTTTCTTCGCAGTTTCGGACTGTAAAGGTCATCACCAGACTAAAAATTACAAATCGTCAGAGTAATAGCTTTACCAGTTCATACCTGATGTACTGACAATGAGAGTTAAATTTTAGAAAACATATATAAACTAACTACGGTCCGTTTAACTTTATTATTGTGAGTTTGAAAATTTTTAAAAAACTTATTAAGACTCGGCTGTAAAGTGCAGAAGAGAATGTAGTAAGGTTGCTTCTGCCCTCTCTTACGGATCACGGTGTACTGAAATACAAGCTATTACTCTGACGATTCTTTGATTGTTTCAATTTGTAATTTTTAGTCTGATGATGCTGTATAATTCATGTACTATTGCGTTTAATTAATTATACCGTTACTGGCCGAGGCTACGAAGAAGCAATCCTAATTAATTTTATGCCGGGCAAAAAACGCGAATGTTTACAATTTACAGAAAGGAATATAAACGCTAGTAAAATTCGGGTCATATCTGCGGCAAAGTAAAGTAGTTCCTGCTCCCTGTACCACACGTGCTGTGAATCATATCTATCGACACTCTTTGAACGCAATTTAGAGGGAGAAACGTAAACGCTAGTAAAATTCGGGCCATATTTGTCAAGCACGGTAAATTGTTTCTTTGGATAGTACGTGTTCCGGTTACTTTGATCTACATCGGAGAGTTTTTGACGACAACGCAACGATACATAATTCAGTGTTTCTAAAACAATACTTTTATTTGGCCAATCTTTCTTAAACAATTTTTTGTTTCTGTTTACACTCATTGGCTTGCTTTTACCCCATCTAAGTTTGTAAATAAATTTGACACATTCGTTATGATTCAGGTTCGACAAACGAGAGCGTGATAAGTGGTGTAAACCGGACTGACTTTGTCACTCTTACGAATTTTAATGCCGCGCCTTGCACGTAAGTGGGGACAAGCGGTCCAGTGACAGCTTCAGTCCGATGTACACAATTTAATGATAACTTATCATGCACTTGTTTGTTGAACCGTAGTTACGATTTTCTACTTATCCTCAAGCAGGACGAAACTAGTCTTCGATTCTTAATTAATTACGTTCCGATAATCGTCTATATGTGTTGGTTTGAGATCGTTAAATTTGCTCCGGCTTCTCGAGAAACCATTTCCCTCAACGACAGGTACACACGTCACACAAAAGCACCATTGCGTCGGTTTCTTTTTTACATATACATAAGTTCATCCGAAGGACGATATCCGTTCGCCTATATCACAGGTAGTAATTCCTTTAGCGTCTAAACGGCTTTTACGACCCGAACCTGTCATCCGTCTTTCGCAGCCAACTACGGTCAACCGACTTCTTCTCTCCGATCGTCCGTTTTCTTTCCGAGAAATGAATAATTACGCGCCCGACAGGTCGAAGTGTGGCGACCCGACCATCGTTGTCGTCGTCGTCGTCGCCTGGCCTTGCCTTGTTTACAATACTACGTACTCTAAGGTCACATTGGCGTGCCGTGCCGCTCCCCTTAGTCGAGATGTCGGTCGTAAATTACTCGTACGTTGTATGTACTATATACGTATACATACTGCTTAGGTGTCGGAATAATAGGCCGATGTTAGAAGTTATCGAACGTAGCGTACGCTTGAGTCTGAGGAAAAATTCTTTGTGTTTAGTTCTAATTGTTATGAGTAAGTACCGGTTGTCTGTCATTAAGATAGCAGTTATGTAAACAGAGATGGGGTGTCTGATGTGTGTTATGTTCCGTTGTTTTAGAGAGAGATCTTGTTTCGTAATGTTAAATTTGTATTTTCAAGTAAATCATAACTTGTGAACTCCTGAACGGTAAAAAGAAAATCTAAATTGAGAACCTTCAAACAAAATTGGCCCCGATGTGTTGGAATATGGCGTCGGAGCAAACGATCGGTTAATGCAAACATTATGACGTAGGTACCAAAACAATCGGCTAACTTCAACGTTACAACTTAAGAGCTCCGAGTTAGTTTCAATCCTTCTCGTATCTACCTCACCTCAACTGCGTGCGAGTGACCTTTTCCATAATTCGACCACGCGCCGAAAAGAACTACGCGCGCATTCTTTCCGAGCGGCATCATCATTGTCTAGGATTACGTGTACGTTACATGGGGAACAGATGTCGAGATGTCGTAAAACTCTCGACTTAACAGATGTTAAAGAGCGTCCGAGGTGAAGCGTATTTATCGCGAGCTTCTCCCATTGTAAGGTAGACGATAAATTTCGGCCCACCAACGCATCGCGTGCGGTTCGAACGTCGTTCGAGGAAGTAATAGACGCGGTCGCTCCTCTCTCGCGAGATATGATGCCGTTTTCGTGCCGGATGATTAACGTTCTACCGATCGATTCAACGATTGCGATCGTTCGGTGTTAATTCGTGCCTATTGAAGATATTTTTTTGTTTTTGAGTCTTATACGTAACCCAGAAAGGTAATTTGTCATTTGGTATCATCTAAAGGGATTAGTCGACTTTGGAGCGAATTTGAGGGGCGTATTTTGTGCTGCGTTTCTACAGATTATTTATTATACCTCTATACCTCTATATACCGCTATATATAATCTATATTACCTCTGGTCCTTCCCTGTCGCATATACGATGATTGTGCTTAATATCAGACCGTACTAGTTACTAGCTGGGACGGTTGGAATTTACAAGGACTTACAGGCTGCTAAATCTCATGAGTTTGCTATGGCAGAGTAGCGAGATTCCAACGTCAACCGAGGCTTATGTGGTCGGAAACGTTGGGATCGATGTGTATGGTGAATTTCCGTGTTGTTTCCCGTAGATATCAACCTCAAAATTACAACTAAACACTAATGGATCACAAACTAATTGTGAAACGAGTCCAACACAGAAAGTGTTGGAAAACTCTGGTCCTTACTGGATTTTATCCTTCGGACAGGCATGGGTAGGCACAGCATAAGCAGGGATAACAAAAGAAGGATCGGGGACCGTCAGCGCAAATACTCCGAGCAGTACAATACGTACAAAATGTACAGATATAATAGGTACGCATGGAACTTGGACAAAATCCTTTTAGCCCAGTACTCTGGGGACATCCACATACGATTGGATTTACCATCCTTTTCGGGGTGCCACCGACGTGCTTTTTTATCCTTTGCAATCTCTCGAGGTAGTGGCTTTGCCGTCTCCTGAAGATCAACTGGTCAGTTGGAACTGCTTTTTAACCGTCCTCCCTGTATATTGAGGGTCTGCCAGGTGGCCAAAGCACCCGGCATGAAGTGGTACAATTCCCTGAACTGATTTCTCGATGAGAAATCGACCCACATTCAAGACTTTCCTTGTCACAACCTAGAGGTGACATGAGGACCCATGCCCCGTCCACTAGGGCCGTTTCTAGCTACTGCCGTCCGCGTTCAAACTGTAATATGCCTTCTATGTGCTTTTTCACGCCTTGAAATCTCCCAAGGTGTCGGTTTTGGCATCACCTGAAGACCAGCTAGTCAGTTGGAGTTAGTTTTTAACGCTGCTCCCCTTCTATTGGAGGCCAGCCAGGTAGTCGAAGTACTCAGTATGAACCAGTAAAACTCCCTGAATTGCTTTCCCGATGAGGAATCGGCCCGCATTGAGGGCTTTTCTGCTATATCCTAGAAGTGGTATGAAGACCCATGCCCCATCAACCAGTACCGTTCCTAGCCACGATGTCGCTATGACATACCGCTCATGCCCGCGACCATCCAGCGTTTACGATATAATTGGATTTGTCGCCCTTTTCAGGGTGGTGGCGAGGTGTATCATACGCCACGTATATTTTGCTAGGAACAGTGGTTGATGACAGTTACTACCCAAATCCGTGCGGTCATCTTTAGCCGCTTTCGTGGAAGAATAAGGGTGTCCATAAGACGAGTCCCGGCTCTAGTAATAATTGTTACGTTCCTTTTTTCTTTTCTTC
The DNA here is from genome assembly GCA_038088585.1 of Chrysina gloriosa. Classification (NCBI taxonomy): domain Eukaryota; kingdom Metazoa; phylum Arthropoda; class Insecta; order Coleoptera; family Scarabaeidae; genus Chrysina; species Chrysina gloriosa. Next base: position 2,417,651 of record CM076092.1, on the reverse strand, counting down.
ACGAGTACCTCACTTTCTGTCGTTACACCTGTTGCTATTAATTAACCCATTAGTACCGGCGGTCTTCATTTTAGTACGGTAAACTGTATCCAAATGAGTACAGCGGGTACTAATGGGTTAATCTTTGTTCGTGGCCTTGTGAGGCATTCTATACCGTCGACATTCATACGTTATCGATTACTTATCGATTTCCATCTCGACAGATAGAGGGAGCCTTCATGCCTGTTTTGCAGCGAAATTACTATACGTTTTCCGATTGACGTATTATTCGGGGGCTTTCGGTGTATGTAAGAATTTGGTGCAGTTTAGGGCTCCTCGGGGTGTTTTCCTAGATTTTACGTTACTTTTTTATTCAAGTGGTGAGTAACATCGAAATTAAGACAAAAGACTAACTTACTGAATTCCTCCTCGAGCGTTCGTTTCTCGTGATTGGTTAACGCGACGCGGCGCGCTAGACTTGCCAGCTACGTTTCCGACTTTTAACGCACTTGTCGCGTTACGCAATTAGTAATTTTCTATTCGAAACGGCAAGTTACGTTTCCCTATCGTATCGATCTCGTTCCGTGCGGTAAATACCGAGCATTTAATTCGCCTCTACAGCGCTGACCTCTCGCTGGCCGGCCGGCCGCGCGATATATAACGGCGGTAGCCATAATTTGAATTTTTCTGGCCATCGATTGCGATCTCGGCGGTGCAAAGCAGCGAGACCGCTCTCGGTAGAATACCGGTTGACCTTTTAACGTCCGATTTTTCTTTTGTGTCCGTTCGGACGGCGATTTACGGCTGGATAAACCGGCGCGGAACAGTAACAGGAGCAGTATCGACGACGACGTCGACGTTAAATTGATACGTACCTACGTACATGTTCGCATTGACATTTCAAAAACGCGTGTCCGCTATATACCGAAGTACAACATCTAGACTTGTATGTCGTAGACTGCTGGATTGCGTCCGTCTAAAAGCGACCATCGCTGTCTTTGTTCGCTTCAGGGGCGTGTCGAGGCGGCTAGGGAATCGCATCCGGAAATTAGTGGTGGATGCTAGGCCAGAAATGCCCCGAGATACCCCGAAATGTCCCGAAATGCCCCGAAATGCCCCAAAATGCCCCGAAATGCCTCAGTTTTCGACCTGGAAGAATCAGCCTTCTACGCTCGAAGGAAATAATTCAAAATAACTTCATGTAAGTCATAGCTTGGTCCAAATCGAATTGATAGTAGGCGCCCTGCGTATGACCTATTGATCTCTTTAGTCCGCACAAATGAAACTATCCTTTTCCATCCTAAGCTTCGTTTGGCTGCCACTATAGATCGTATCTAACAGTGTCAGAGTCATAAAGCCGTATACTACCAACTAGATCTGGAACAGCTGCGGTACGTACAAATTACATGATTATCGACGAATTCTGGGTGACAATAATAAAGGAAATTGATTCATGCCATACTGAGATTTTCCCACGAAAACCAATCACCACCGAGGGATTTTCTACCATATCACAGAAATCGAACCAAACGATATTCTACGAATTATTTATTCATTTATTTATTCCACGGAGCCGCGATGTACAAAACTCCTTCCGTTGACAAACTGCAAGCGCTACATTGCGGATTTACATTCGCCGGTAGTAAATATCTCCTGTTCACGGTCTTCGACGTTTCGTACGTTTTCGCACCGTCCATGGCCTGATCGTTGCGCAAAGCGTAAATGTCGATGGCGTCGCCGGTGATCGTACATCGGATATTTTCGGGACTGTACCCCCGTAAATCAACCATCAACTCGAACTTGTCGTTCGAGAAGGAAACCCCATCCGAATCTGTGGTCACTTTTAGAATGCTGGGATCGGCGATCGTCGGTTGCATGCCAGGAAGTCTATCGTCGAAGCGCGGAATACGTAAATGTTTTGAAAAAGGATAAAAGAGGCGAAAATTTTTTATCTACATTTTGACGTGTGACCGAACTGAGAATTTCCACGAAACTGTCACGAATACTTCAATCCTGCAAACATCAAAGTCTATCGGGGATTTAAGTTTTGTCAGAATTTTCTAGGTAGTGGTTCTCGAAACGCTTTCAGATTCTGCCCGTTCCATTGCTAATTTCGGCTAAAGTTAGGTACGAGGCGCATTCGATTGTCCCAAAAAAATTTAAAATACCGTAAAGATGACCTAAAGGGTGATAAATTATCTAAATAAGAGTTTTGCGTTAATCGAATGCGCCTCGTCCCTGAGTTACTTCCCAATTTCATTAAAAGTTATCCCGTAGGCGTTTTCTGTTTAAAAGGATATGTCTATGTGCATATTTCGAAAAGTCAGTTAAGAATACAAAAAGGTGCACGCCTCAACTCGTCGACCATCGCTTCACTTTTATTGTCGATTTTCCTTTTCTTTGTGCTGTTCACTACTGAAGATGATAGTCCAGTTGCCGAAATATGTACATATCTTCAGATATCTAGATCCACACATTAATAGATAAGAACGATTTTAGTTTAGTTCGTGAAAAATAAAAGAAGAATAGAAACGAATTACCAGCTTACAGCAAGAAAAAGACGGAAATGTGACCAGGCGATATTGGGTGGAAGTGATAGTAAGTGAAGGGAAGAATAAAGGGCTAAAATGTGGCTCAAATGATAATAATAATAAGTTATTGCTTAGCTATCCGCTAATGAACCGTTTTTTCACAACTGATGCATCAAATTCAAACAGAAGAAAGTTCAAACAAAATAAAACAACATTTTGTTAGATACTCCTGCTATTTTCCCACTATCATAGGAAAGACGTAATTCATTTTTTTCTTTTTAATATTAAAGTTTCTCGTGGAAGATTGTGATAACCCCTGACCTCGTACGATGTCTATTTCTTAGATATAGAAATGTAAACGCCAGCGAAATTCGGGTCGTTTCTGGTGCAAGGTCAAGCGGTTCGTGTTCGCTGTACCCTACGTGCACTAAATTACATCCGTTGACATTCTTCGAATATGTGATTGAAAAATAAATGCGAATGCTTACAATTTATACGAAGAAAATGTAAACGCTAGTAAAATTCGGGTCATATCTGGAGCAAGGACAAATCGATCGTATTTTTGTAACGAATAGGCTTCGAATCATATCTATTGACATTCTTCGAACATGTGATTCAAAAGTAAAAGTAAACGTTCACAGTTTAGACCTAGAAACGTAACCGCTAGTAAAATTCAGGTCATATCTGGAGCAAGGGCAAGTAGATCGTGTTCGTTTCTTCGTACGGGCTGTAAATCATATCGATCGATAATCTTAGAACATGTGATTGAAAAATAAAGGCAAATCTTTATATATTTAGAGGAAAAATGTAAACGCCAGCAAAATTCGGGCCGAATCTGTAGCAAGGTTAAGTGATTCGTGCTTGTTTCACTGTACGTCCTGTAAATCATATCAGTCGACACTTCAAATATGTGATTGAAGATTAGGGGCGAATGTTTCCAATTCAGACAAAAGAAAGTGTAAACGCTAGTGAAGCTCGGCTTATATCTGCAGCAATCCCAAGTGGTTCCTGCTCGTTTTACCATATGTGCTGTAAATTATAATAGTTGACACTCTTCTAACATGTGGTTGAAAATAAAGGCGAGTATTTACAATCTAGAGGAAGAAACGTAAACGCTAGTAACGACCGGATCATATCTGAAGCTAGGCTACCAAGTTCGTTTTATCATAACGGCCGTAAATCATATCAATCGACAATCTTCGAATATGTAATTGAAAGATAGAGGCAAATATTTACAATTTAGAGAAAGAGACGTAAACGCTAGTAAAATTCAGGTCATATCTGGAACAAGGTCAAGTGGTTTGCGTTTGGTTTATCATACGGGCTGTAAATCATATCAATCGACAATCGCCGAATATGTAATTGAAAAATAAAGCCCAATATTTACAATATTTATAGGAAGAAACGTAAACGCTAATAAAATTTTGGATCATATCTGAAGCAAGGTCAAGTGAATTGTATTCTGTTTAGTCCACGGACTGCAAATAATATCTGTCGATACTCGTCAAACATGTGATTGAAGCGTATTTCGGCAACTAAGTTGGAAAAATTGCGGCAAATTAAGTATCACCAGCGGTATCCGGCTAATTCCGACGAGCACCATACAACGAGCATTGTACAACTCTAAAGCATGCACAATGCATATCAAACATTGAACGCGCCAGACACACCACTGTTGACAGCGAGTGGCAAGTAAATAGCAACGAAGGGAGAGCGATATGCAGAAATTAGAAAGCAAGGCAGAAAATTAGTTGGACGTAAAGAAAAGGAAGGTGAGGAAATAAAGTGTAAGCTATTATCTCAAGTTGGTATCCGTGTACAACACTTTTACAGTTACTTTTACTATTTTAAATCGGCAGTAGATATAGATATATTAAAACAATAGACAAGTTGCTTGTGTAGCGCGTATGAAGAATAACAGTAAGATAAAGTCATATCGAGAAGTGGCACCTTACAGGAAATACACAAATGTCGTGGAACGTATGAAAATAAGGGCGAATAGAACTAAGAAGTAAGGGGATATAAATAAGGAAACAAGAAAGTAAAGAAAAATAACTTCGTCTAAATTGTACACATTCGCTTTTATTTTTCAATTATATATTCTAAGAATGCCGATTGAAATAATTTACAACCCGTATGATGAAACGAATACGATCCACTTGACTTTGCTCAAGATATGACATGAATTTTACTAACGTTTACCGTTATTTCTCTAAATCGCAAACATTCGCTTTTGGTTTTCAACCACATATTCGGAAGATCTCGGCAGGTATACATCGTTCCAACTTATTTTAATCCGAGTAATAAGCAACTAATTATGTTTATGTTTACTCTGTGCGATAAGAGTGCGAGAAGCAAAGTCTTCATAAAGCCCTTACCGCAAGAGGTGCTATAAATCCGGTCACACTTAATTTAGTCAGCTTAAAATAAGTTGAAACGAGCTATACGCCCGTATGATAAAACTAGCGGAAACCACTTGACCTTGCTACAGATATAGCACGAATTCTACTAGCATTTACGTCTAAATTCTAAATATTCGCTTCATCATATATTCTAAGATTGTCGATTGATATGATTTACAGCCCGCCTAGTTACCAGAATGCGAACCACTTGACTTTGACCGAGATATGACCCAAATTTTACTAGCGTTTACGTTTCTACTTGTAAAAAGGGATCATGTGCTTGAACCTGTACGAATTTAGACGTGGGATACCTTAATATTTAAAAAAAGAGAAAGAATTAAGTACGGATTTCCTGTGTTCGTAGGAGAATACTAGTATTTTATAAATTTTGTTATATTTCGTTTTAACTTGTTTTATTTCTATACATAAACTGTAAAAAAAAGTTGTACGCATTCATAACAGTGAAATTCCATTACACTAACATCTACCCCAAAGCGACAGATAAATTTACCGCCACGTGCATCCATGTTTCTTAAGATCATCTTCACGAACGATTTGTTTTAATTTGCTTTAAGTCCTATTTAAACAGGAAGGACGCACCATCGCGTCGCGCGACAGAAACAACATCGCTAACAGACGGACGGACAGGTATCATAATACACAATCTATAGAGATAGATACCTGCGCAAGTCCGATTCGACCTTTTCTCGTGCAACGAGGTGCGATTTAAAACGGTTACGAAACGCGATCGCGATTGCGACCTCGATAATTGGGTTTTCCATTTCGTCTTCGTCGAATTCGTAAGCCGTCTTACGTAGCTCGACAAAGGTAATAAATGCGAGATTTATAGCGGACGCGGCGGCATCGTCGTCGTCGTCGTCGAAAACGACCGAAATCTGTTCGCCCGTTCGTTTCGCGCAAACGTTTCTTGTTACAATGGCGATGGCGGTTACGCAATTTCGTTATGACATCCGTCGTCGATTAGAATGTGAGGCGAGCGTGTGATATTTGCAGGTGTTTCGATGTGAAAATTAATATAATACGGTGCTAGTCACTACTACTATATCGTCGTTATGATGAATGTTCTAATGTCTTAATAAATAAATAAACAAACAAGTACGTTTCAATAGTTTGCACCCAAATTTCTAGTCGAAACCGGTTTGTGACGGCACGGTATTACGTAATATTAGATTTTTGCTGACATCCTCTGATCAAGACGCCTTCTGATCAAGAGAGACGTCTTCTGGTGACGTGATCATCCGTAACACCCTTTAGGCCCTACCTACAGTTTTCTGTTTGCCGCCAGTTACCTACAGTTACCTGTACAACAGCGATACCTTCCAGCCAAAGGTGACACCTTCAGACCCTACCTACAGCTACCTGTTTACCGCTACTACCTAGGTATCTGTTTTACCGACCAAAAGCGAGGGAGTTGGTGCCTAAATTTTCAATTTTCGAGGGGTTTAAGAAATTGGTCGTCTATATTCCAATAATTTTTTGGGAGCGGTCTATATCGGTCCGGGCTTGTTGAAAGCGTTTAAATGATCCTGTCTCGGGTCCAGAGGGTGTGCCAAAGGACGCTTCAAACGCAGACTTTAAAATCAATTCATATGCGTGATATCCACAAAGTAAATACAGAAGATCCTTTTGTAGTTGCTGTTATTCTAAGCGCCTTTTACTCTGCTGATATCTGATGCAGCGGTATCACAGCACAAGGTTTCGAGTGTATGAAAAAGTCGATATTCAGCTAACAACTTATACATGGCTGCTGCCATGTCATCCCCATTGCTAGCTTAGAAACTGTTAAAAGATGTTCTTGTGTGTCACCGGAAACAATCACAGGTAGCCTCTCAAGCTTCTATTTTCCAGTTATTTCTGGTAGCAATAAATGTGGACAGCGTGTCTGTTACTTAACTTCAATTGTCAAGAGCTGCCACTAACTTGGTGTTAAAGAAATGTTTCCCCGCTGCAAGGGTGTGGATGGACCAGGCTGATTTGTTAGACAAAACGTATCTTCACCTTCAATCGAACTTTGAACCATCCAAGCCGGGGAAGTAACTATCTTCCAAACATGCGTGCCCCCGCCCTCCCCACCCCCGTAAGTCAGCATAACAGAACAGTTTATATCATAAGGGATTAAAATTATATAATGATATGTCGTTAAACAGGCTTGTAACGTTACTCAATTTTAGAAATATTGTGTTAACTAACACAATATCTTTTATATAGATACCATCTAAGAATGAATAAGAGGCTTTACTTACTTACTTACTTACTTACTTACTTACTTACTTACTTACCTAGTGAGCGGTGGAGCGGTGGGTCTGGAACCGGCGAGCTCACTCAACTATCAGATCAGGAGCCGTTCGTTTGGTGAAATGAATTGCTAAAATGTAGCACTGTGCGGAAATTTGTTTCCTTTTAGTCCGTGGAATAGTTACGCCGGACTTATCAGGCCTAATAAGGACGAACATTTCCACCATTGACCCGCGGGGATGTAAACGTCTTGTACATATACTAAATGTTTTTATATCTCAACCTGCTTCTTTAGAACGGGGTTAAATGCTGTAAATAAAAAATATTGGCCCAAAGGATAGGTTGTTCCTTGGACATTCTTGCTCCATCCTTGCACGAAAACAACGCCGATCACATCATTTCTTGTCATTTATTTCCTTGTTTCCGACGCGTCTAGACACGCTGATTCCCACGCTATATGATTTGCTGAGATTATTTCAAACGGTTGCCGATAAAATCGGAAAAAACCGCAAAAAATCGTTAACAATCGCTAAAAATCGCTAAAATCGCATACCCATTTTACCCGTATGGGACTTAAGAGGTTCAATCGAAGCGTCTTGACGAGCTGAATTCAACGGCGTAGGATTTTTACGTTACTCCAACGGTTACCGAGAAAATCGCGAAGAACCGCGAAAATGTCGCAAAAAGTCGCTAAATTTCACCCTCGGAGTGGCTTTCTTTCAAGCTACGACGCTCCTTTCTACACCATTTGATAGAACTCGTTTTCTGATTCAGAATCAATCTCGGGTCGGCTTTTTGTCCATTTTACGCCTTTTGTCCGAACTTCGGATGACATTTTCTCAAAACCTATGCGTTCCACGCCCGAACCGATGTGTTCTACGTAATTACCGGCCCCGTTATGTATATTTTGGCAGGCAAAATAACTTCGAAATTCTAACACGAATTTTTCGTCGAATGATCAAAATCCCGTTAAAAATCGAAAATTTCGTTTTCTGCCGAATTTCAAATCGTTCTTGCTATTTTATTTGGGACTCGATCGCAATCGAATATAGCTTTTTATATGCAGATTTTGTCTAGGAATCGAATAGAGCAAGAACGAACGCGTTAGCTGTAAAAGTTTTCGCGCTGGAACGAAGTTATAGTAATTTTAGGTAAGAACTTTTTCAAACTTCAAAGTAGCATAGCTCCGGAACGGTAAGACTTAGGAACCTCCGGTTTGTTTCATGTTATTCGGCTCCTCGGTCGGCTTTCTGTCGTCGATTGTTTAGGCGCTACGAACCACTCGTTCGCCCGATATTCCCCTTATATTCGGTCCATTTTTCCCCTTTTGCCCGAGCATCAACGAAAAAGGACATCCATCGACTTCTTGTGTGTTATATACGTAGAAATTCCGTTTTATAAGTATGCGCGACGCATAATATCCCCGTCTTCAATACTTTCTTCTTCTCCTCGTAAAATCTCCAGATACGAGAGGGCCGCTCGCTTGATTAATTACGGTACCTACGCCGAGATTGATGTTAATTAAGTTGTAAGCGGCGGGCGCGTAGAAATTGAAATAAAAGTGGATACTCGAGGTGTAGACGATGCGATTCCGCGCGGCAAGAAGCGGGCAACATTAATTGAAACGGTCGAAAGAGATTGATTGCTTTTGCCCGGTTAAAATCAACCGTTACTTTCTCTAACTGTTTTATAATAGTGCATAGCGACAAATTTATAGAGCAAGCAGCGTTCCGTCGACCTGTCTCCTGCGGAAGAGGTGTTAGCTGTAGGTAGAGGTATGCGAGTTTTTACGATCGCCGATCCAAAACGAATTTCTCAAACTTTTAACCTTTTGAAAAACGTCCACTCGTTCGAGAAAAAGAGGAAATTAGAGGGGAAAAAAGCCCCCAAGAACGAGAATTAAAACAGTTACACTCGCGACCGCAAACAGAGAGGAAATCTTCGCTATCCGTATCCATTAAACGTAATCTAAAGACCGGAGCAATAATTGCCTCATTACCTTTTTATTGTCTACCTCGTTCCTATACATCGCACCGTAAACAATGCCCTCCTCAATACGGAGAATTGCGATTGGTACGTGCGTGCGTACATGCAGGACCATGTTTATACCAAAAAAAAAAAAAGAGAAACAAACCGCCACGTCATCGTCCGGTAATATTCTAATAACAAAAACGATTTGATTACTACGATGAGAATGTAAATCTTGTGCCTCGCGCGGATCGCCGCTTGTGTTCTTCGCTTAAACGATGACCTTTCAGACGCTGCTTCGATATCAGCACACACGAATGTAAGTGTACAGATCGTTTACGATGGAAGAAACCATACATCGGAAGGACGCACGTTTAAAATGGCTTACTTTTTACTTGGTAAAAGTGGATTGTGTGTCCTTATCCAGCAAAAGAAATTATTTAAAGGATAGCAATCACAACTGGCTTAGGTATAAGCGATCAAACGAGACTTGTACGAAACCGTGAATCCTCGTATGTTTTTGGAATAACTGAATCAGATGGTCGTCGTCGACGCCATATTGGCACATTCGAATCAATTTATGTTGCCATATTATGACAGTTAAATCAGCTGATGGTCATGGACCCTATATTGGCACACCCGGATCAGTTTATATTGCCATATTATGACAGTTAAATCAGCTGATCGTCATCATGTGTGATCGGCTCATGTTGCCACCTTATGGTACTAGCTCTTAAAGCTTTTGTTAAAAATGAAAAATAAAAAAGGAAAGTCAAAAACGTGACCGATACAGTTGTAGTGCGGATAACCCACGTCATCGGTGATAAGTATGCAAATCCAGACTGTACTAGCCCAATAAAAACGGCGTGGGTTAAAGGTCGAGAATTTAGTAACAAGGCGCCACTCTCCAATTATATAATTGGATCACATCTAAGTAAACCGTCTATGTTTTGGATATTTATCCTGTCCGTGAAGCGATCAGCAAAAGTATTCGAAAACTATTTAGAAATAACATAAACGAAATAAAAAGGGAATGAATTGAGGCGAGGAATTGACGTTTAACAGCATTTTATCGTCACTTGAGGTGTATCTAATAAAGTCAATCAAACTAGTTCGCTATGTGGTTTACACGCTTTCGGTAACCGATGGAATTCCAGCGGCCTTACAGCCACCTGACAGCTTTAACTGAACGTAATTAGAAACAAGCATATATTCAAGTACTTGTAATTCCCCGCTTAAACTACTAACGCCCGGTATTACCAACAAATTTAAAAGCAGTTTTAGTCTAAGAGCCGTAAGAAATGTATTATCAACACTTTAGAAGTAGATTTAGTACTAAATCCTCTTTAATAGTTAAAGGCTGGTAACTGACCACTTAAGCAAGAATTTAAGTAAGCGCATGCGCTTTAAGTTGTTTTCAATCAAAAATATGAGATAACCTCACTGTAATTGTAAATGTCAACGGTGTCGTTTCCCTATATTATCAATTATAAGTTTTCATATTGTTAAAACGGATTCAACTTCTACGGATTCTACGTCATCTGCTGAACAGTTGTTTGCAACGGTACGAGGAAGAAGGCAGCCGAAACTATACAAAATACGAAAGAATTACTTCCACGCCTTAACATGCAAGAAATTTTTCGACAGATTTCGGTTTACCAAAGGAACTGTTGAGGTTATTTTGGCCCATATTGTAAACGATATAAAGTATGATTCATTAAGAAATCATTGCTTATCACCAATGCAGCAATTATTATTAACATTAAGATTTTAGGCAAAGAAAAAGGAATGACAAACAATAACCTAACTAACTAGCACAAGAATGATAATCATATGGTAATTTTCAATGATCTTACGTTAGAAAATTCGATAAAGATCCAGGAGCAGTGTGACCAAGCTGTGTGTTAGATGCACTTTTACCTAAATGTGTTTTTATTTGTTACTACTACTACTGCTCGGCAGTTTAAAACTAGTTCTAGGTTAAATGTCTACTACTAACAATAGATCTCCTCGTAAAAGATGCTGGTAATACCGGGCGTAAAATACTATTAAACAGCCAACGTAACGAAAAACCCTTTTTACGCGAAAACCAATCTGAATCCCCCTCTCCCCCTCCGAAAATATTAAAATAATTGAATGTTTAAAAAAGTAAAAAGACCCATTTACTCGCACACAAATCCCCAACTTCCTAACTAACTCTAAATTAACTACAAGATTGCGGGGAATGTTTTCCCCAACTCAATGCGTCAAGAATATATATAATCAAATAAAGGCGGGACTTAGCGCAACGTTACTTCCTGTTGTCGACGTCCGCACGGCGTGGTATTCGCTATCGGGACGGAAGTTGTCCGAGATGGCGGGTTTTCTCGTACTTGTTGAAAAGATGTCCGGAAATCAGACTAATCCGGCTTATAGCTTCTAAGATAGTTCTATACTCGTATATGTATACTAATTTATACTAGCTTACACTAGTTATGCTAGCCTACACTAGTTATACCAAGCGATACGAATTCCCTACAATAACGTGCAAGATACGATAACGACATTATAATTAACGAAAAAGAAGACTCCCCTGAAATTGAGCGAAAATCAACGTGGACGATTAGTTTTAGGAGCTTAACTCGGGGAAGCGAAACTTCTAAATGCAGTCAACGATACAAATTAAAGATTAAGATATAGTACAAATCAACAGTATGACGTGGGTTGATTCATTTGGCATTTCTGGAACCTTACAGAACTTCAACGTGATCCAACATAAGGCCACGGTACCGTCATTTTAGTACGTGTAGAGGTTTTATGCGGACTGCAGCAATAACCTCAGCACAAATACCAAACTAACAGCGCTGTCAAATGGGGTGTCTTTAAGACACAAGAAAAAGCAACAACCGCAAACAGTTTGGCGAACAGGATATTGATATTCCTACAATAATGATTTTAATATTTTTGTATTTTATTTATTTAATTTTTATTTAGTATTCTTTACCATACCTTACCATAGAAGGCAATAAAGAGTATTATTTATTATTATTATTATTATTATTAAGATGTTACAACATCTCATTCAGCAGGAATTTAAGTGCCAATTAAGTACCACTGCAAAATCCACTTGCAAATTCCTGGCTTCATAAATGGGAATTATCATTTTGATGCCGGCCAAGCTAGCTAGAAAAACCTTGGAAAAGAAACATATTTATAAAAAAAAATTAAGTTGTAACCGTCAGTGCTACCGAAAGAAGAAATTTCGTGTTACAGATCGAAATCCTTTAAACTAGCACAGTGTATGCGATATTAGTTTCACGTAAGAAGAAACACATCCCCTACGATCGTGCATCTTCTCCGGAAAAAGGAAGAAGCCTAAAATATCAAAAAGAAAAATTGGAAGTGGAAGCGCAGACCATCTAACACATATCAGAGTAATTGTATCAACCTTTTGGGGATTCAAGTCACGTGATAACGATGGGAACAAGGAGGTTCTGTGTATTATCCCAGCGTCGAATTTCCGTGTATATCCTCGACGACGAGATTTGAAAGCGGAAACGGAAGAAGTTATCCACGGAAACCGATCTGTTCCCACCGAACGTCAGAAGCTGAATGATTTACCCGCACGTTCAACCGGCGCAAGCGTTATCACAAAATTACGAAAGCGGGGTGCCATCTACGGCGAAAGTTGGAGCGAGAGGCCGAAAGTAAATTATCCGGAAAACTGTAACGATTATGATGATACTTGGTTACGAGGCGAGAGGAAGATGAAAGAAATAAGTAGGTTTGGGAAAAAGAAACGATGGAAAACAATTGAACGTTGAACGAATTAGAAAACTGTTGGAACGAAACAAACCGGTGTGGTTCGGCCATCTACAAAGAATGCGGGAAGATAGACAAGTTAAAGAAATATGGTGGGCAAGACAGATGGGACAAATTAGAAGAGAATCTGGAAATTAAAACCTATAACAAATTAGGGAAAGCGTTAAGCGACCAACTAGAGGTGAAAATTTAATCCTGTAAGCCCCCACACCTTTTTACTAAAAAAATTGTACAAATATAAGAACTTTAGATTCTAAGCTATCATTCATCCACCTGATGAAGGTATAGTATAACGAAACAATATTGTTGTGTAATAGAAAAATAGTTCCAAAGTTGCCGAATGAGCCTCAGTGAGGATATTTCTGTGGGAGTTATGTAAATTTTTATTTAAATTGCTACTTTTTCTTTGTAACATTGTTGTGGTTCCTTTTACGATGAATATTTGAAACGTTCAACATTTTACGTGCATTTATCTCTTATGATGGACATTCAACATATATCTCCTTCTTCTATTGAAAATTATTTTCGTTTTTCTTCTTGTTTCAGGCGATACGGGCACCGCAGAAACCGCCTTAGAAACCCAATCCGCGTCTACGAAACCGTCCAGGAGAAGACGTGCGGATAGATCGGGCGCCGCCAACAATAACAACAACAACAACAACAATAACAACGGACAAATGGCCGACTTCATCTTGAATCATAACAACAATAACAACAACAATATGACGACGACCAATAATAATAATAATAACAACAATAACAACAATACCAGCAACAACAATCACGTCAAGAACGAAAGGTTGAGTCCCGGTACGCCCGATAATTCTTCCGGCTCGAGATCCGTGACGCCTTCTTCCGCTTCGCATCCGGACACGCCTCCCGCGCCGGAAAATAACACCATGCTCGCTTTTTCCGGAAGAAATTACAGCGATTTCATGCGAAGCCTGGCCGCCAAGTACAACAATTCCGGCGCGAACGAGTAAGTCGAAATTCGATTGTTTTCCTCTTTTGTTTCGTTTTCGATTAAAGCATTTGTTTGTGGCTGTTTAAAACCGTTGTTATTGGCTGTTTAAAAAATGCGGTGCAGTTTCTTATATTTATCCACTAGATGGGGCTAATTAATTTACTGTAGGTACACTTCCTACGAGAATCTAAACATACAACAATTCCGAGACAAACAAGTAAGTATCATAAATTCGTTTATTTCGTTTCGTTCTTTTGTTTTGTTGGATTCTTTCTGGGGTTAAACCGTTCGTCTCTTTTTGAAAGAATGGGAACAGTTTCTTACATTCGTCTCTTAGATGGAGCTAGTTAATCTACCGTATACTGGCATAAGCATACATTACAAGCATAAGATTTCCGGCACGAACGAGTAAGTTTAGGGACACCGGACCAGCTCGAGCGTAAGCGTAACCGTAAGCGTAAACGTAAGCGTAAGAGCGTTAAATTTGGGCGGAGCTTTGCTTCGTGTGAAAGACAAATAAAACAGAGAGTATAATGTGCAAGCGAGAGGCGATGAGCCAGATAAACGTACGTGCTCGCTTCGTCTGAAACGGAAGGAGAGACAGAGAGAGTATGACATGCGAGCAGAAGCATTCACTTTAGACGTGCGTAAACCACACACGCCAGTTTTTGTTTTGTTTTATTTTATTCGTTTGTTTTGTGACGATGTCGTTAAAACTTTTGTTCCTGACTGCTTGAAACAGTTTGTTTCTATTCGATTACGATTTGTTTTGTTTCTGACAATTTTATTTATAGAGGGCGCAAGTTATTTCTTGTCATGCACTCAATACATGCTTTCCTCCTTTAACCGCTAAACTATTTTGGATGAGAAAAATTCGAACGTCAGCAAAAAGTCGAAGAAAACTACAAGTCAATTAGCAGCTAAATTTCGTTTAATAAGCCATCCACGATCGTTAATTATTACGGATCGACAAACGAGTGTATGATGAAGTGTAAATCGGATTGTCATGCGAATTTTAGTTTCGAGTCTTACACGTAAGTGTTGACAAGCGATGGAGTAACAGCATCAGTCCGATTTACACTACTCAACGATAACTTTTTCATGCGCTCGTTTGTCTAACGTTATTAATCACCACTATCGTTATAAAACTACGACGCTAAACGCGTGTATGCATGTCGACGTATACAAATCGCCTTTTTTCGACATTTCGATATCGATCAAAGTCGACCCTGTCGAAAGTGAAAGCTCGCCTCGAACGGCGATTTCGTCGTAGAATTTTCGGCTCGATGGTGATGGTGATTTACGACGTTATACATCCGCCACCATCATACGTCGCTCCATAAAATTATATTCGAACATTTAGAACTGTAACGCTTAATAAAATCGAATCTTTCGCAAAATCGACGAGGAGAAGAAGAAAAAACGGTTACGTAAAAATGAGATAATTTGAATTTTAAAGTTGGTGGGTAATTAATATTCATTATATGTCCGTCTTGGAGATAAAATTTGAGAAAGAAAGCGCCCGGAATAGGACGTCTATTTGGTTAAAAGGGCGATGATCACTTTTTGTTATGGTCGCTGTCATATGCGAGAAGCGAGAAACGATGAACGAGAGACGATAAGTAGAAGACGATGGGCGAGAGACGAAAAGCAAAGAACGATGGCCGATAGACGAGAAACGATAGTCAGGACACGAGAAACGGGAAAACTTAGACCAAACATGATGCAGATGATAAAGGTGATGGGCCTTAGATGAAACACGATAGGCGACAAACGATAGACAAAAGATAATCAATAATAGTAGGAGTCTTTATTGACGAAAACTAGTTTGGTTAGCTAAGAGACGGTATGATAATGATAAACGATGGACGATATACAAAGCGATAGACATAAGAGAAAGGAAAGAGGAGAAAGACAGGAAACGATAGGTGGTAGATGAGAGGCAATAAGCGACGAAGAAGACTAAAGAAGATAAATAGCATGCGATAGATGATAAACGATTAACGATAGACCAATGAAGATGCATAACAAACGATAAACAACAGACGATAAACAAAAGAGGAAAGACAAATGAGAAAAAGATGATACACGACCAAAGTATACCAAAGTAGTATAAACAGTAGACTATAAGCAACAAACGATAGACGATAGACAATAAAAGATGAATGACAAATGATAAACAACATACGATATACAGAAGATAAAGACAATACACATGCGGCAAAAGGCGATAGACAAAAGAACAAAAAAGATAAGCAGCAGGCGACAAACGGCAGAAGATAAATAGTAAACGATAAACAATAAACGAGAAACGATACACGACAGATTATAAACAATAGACCAGCATTTGGCGATAGACATAAGAAGATGAATGATAAAGGATAAACAACAGACGATAAACAAAAAGATAAGAAGCGATACACTGAACGTAATAGACGATAGACATAAGAACAAAGAAGATAGGCAGCAGACGACAAACGATAGGGGATAGGTAAAAGAAGATAAATAGTAAATGATAAACAATAGACGATACACGGCAAACTGTACAGAATAGATGATAAACAACAGACGACAAACAAAAGACGAAGGACGATTGAGAAGAAACGATACATGACCAGCGTTAGGCGATAGACAAAACATTAAACAAGGATAAATAGCAGACCATAGGCGATAAACGATAGACGATAGACAAAGAAGATAAAAGACTAACGATAAAGAAAAAGATAAAAAGAGATACACTGGCGCAATAGGCGATAAACAACAGAACAAAGAGGATAGGTAACAAGCAACAAACGACAGAGGATAGGCAAAAGAAGATAAATAGTAAACGATAAACAATAGACGATACACTACAGACTATAAACAATAGACGGTAAACAACAGACGACAAACAAAAGACGAAGGACGATTGAGAAGAAACGATACACGGCCAGCGTTAGGCGATAGATAAAAGGCCAATGAAGGATAAACAGCAGACTATAAACGACAAAGGATGGACGATAGCGAAAGAAGATAAACGACAAACGATAAACAACAAACAATAAAGAAAAGGCAAGAGATGATAGACAAAAGACAATAGACTGCTCACCATAGACGATAAACTAAAAAACATAAACGATAGATGATAAAGCACAAACGATGGACGCTAGACGAGAAATAAAAGGCGAGGAGCAAGAGACGGAGAGGCGATTTACGTTCGGCCATAGACTATAGATTAAAAAAATATATAAATAATAGAGGATAGGAAACAAATGATAGACGATAGACAAAAGAAGATAAACGATAGACGATGAGTGACAGATGATAACCAAAAAACGAGAGACGATTAGAAAAAGGCGATATGCCAGCGTGGATAGGCGATAGACAAAAAACCAAAGAAGATGAACAACAAACGATAGGTGACAAACGATAGACGATAGACGATGAACGACAGATGATAACCAAAAGATCAAAGATGATAAACAGCGGACGATAGGTGACAAACGACAGACGACAAACGAGGCAAGATAAACGATAGACGATGAATGACAGACGATAACCAAAAGAAGATGATAGGCGATAGATGATAAACGAAGAAAAGAAATAAATTCTTTCTTTCTTGTTTGTCTTTTTTGTTTCTAAGTTGGGATTCTCTTGGAGGAATATCTATCATTCTCAGCTAAGACTCGATTGTAGTTTAATTCGGTCCTTTCTTCTTCTTCTTCTTTTGCAGTTATTTTGCCGCCGTACGAAACGGTTTCCCTCCGCCTC